>CM060926.1:54180983-54863483 GCA_030737875.1 Allium sativum
GGTCCTGATATTTTTAAGAGGTCATATCCATGATGATCTAAAATTAGAATATTTAACTGGAAAAAAAAGATCCTCTCCACTTATGGAACTCTCTGAAGGAGCATTATGACCAACAGAAGACAGTCATACTTCCACACACAAAGCAAGAGTCGTTGAACCTGAAGTTCACATTCAAATTACCTGGAGTTCATATCATATAAAGTCCATATACAAATTCTTTCAAATAAAGAACCTGAAGTTCATATGAAAACAAGAAACCTGAAGTTCATATGCAAACAAGGATCCACAAGTATCGTACTACTTTTGACGTAGTAAATATAACATTGTATGTTGTACACTTTTTCCTTCACTAAGATTTTTCCCATCGGGTTTTTCTTAGTAAGGTTTTGACGAGGCAACATTTTGATCCAGAAGTATCAAACATATTTTGATGCAGTAAACTATTATTTATGAAGAAGACAAGGCAGTTTGCATGGCTCGGATTCAAGTGAATTATATAAGTATGAAAGGATGGAGCACATTTCTCCAAAATTTCTCTTCACATATGCATGAAAGTATAACAAGAAAGAGGAGAAACAAATTCAGTTTCAAGAAAAGAGGGTAAATCTGTTCTCAAAGGCAATTTCCAAATCAACATTCCAGAAGATGATATACAAAATTGGCATGCGTCGACTACACCAATAGACTAATTGAATAATGAGTTATAAATAAGGGGAAGCATACAAAATTATGCTATAATGTACTCTTTTCCTTCACTAATATTTTTCCCACTAGGTTTTTTTTAGTAAGGTTTTTAATAAGGCATTATCTTGATCCTGAAGTATCAACCCTTACAGTAACATTGTAAAACATGTTACCTAAAGAGGAAATAAATTTGCACTTTTTTCCTTGTTTATGATTTTTCCCACAGGGTTTTTCATAAAAAGGTTTTTAATGAGGCCTTGTTTTGATCTTGAAGCATCAAACTCTTTTGAGGAATATCATTTTAATATGATATTCATAATGTCAGACGTTGTACTCTTTTTCTCGTTCAAGGCTTTTCCCATTGGGTTTTCCTGATAGAGTTTTGAAGGCAACAGACAATAGTTGTATCGACTGAACGGATATATGCAAGCAAGATAATAATAAAGGGGAGCTATCATCATATATGTTTTAAAAGGAACAACTTCAAGTTAGCAGAGCATTCAAGTTTTTGAAGATGCATATTCAAGGGGGAGTGTTGTAATATATATATGAATTTTATGAATATGCTTTTATTAGTTCTATGTTTAGTCCCAAATCATGGGAATAAGCTAAAGATCAGCTCCAAAAGCCTATATATAAAGGAGCCAATGTAATAGAAAGAATATACTTCTGAATGAATAGAAATGTCTTCTCTCCCTTGTTTCTTCTATTCTGTGTTCGTCTTATAACAAGATTTAGAATATTAACAAACAAAAATAAGTTTGTTTATTTTTCAGTTTTGGAAAATAATGCAAGCAAGGGAAACAATTTTACCCCTTTAACCAATTAGTTGTCCTCCTCCTCTTTCTTCTGTCTACTCCATCATCCCTACATTCATCCTGTATTTTGCAATTAATGTTGAAAACCCAAAATAAAAAATACGAAATATACCAAATGACAACTAAGGGGCCGTTCGAAGGTCCAAAACGGACCATTAAGACAACGGACCCGTCGGACGCTTTCGTTGTCCAACGGATGCGTCAGACGCTTTCGTTGTCCAACGATCCATTTCAGACCATTGACCACGATGCGTCTGACGCGTTCGACGCTTCTGTTGTCCAGCGGTCCATTTTGGACCATTGGGCTATGACGCGTACGACACATCGTGTTCAACGACTGAATTTCCAGTCGTTGGCCTTCCCCTCCCCTATAAATTTCCCCTTCCCCCTTTTTCTTCCCCTCACTTCTGTTTCACTGTTTCGAGCTCTGTCCTCCTCTTCTGCTTCCTGTTTCGAATCCATTCCAGCTAAGTTTCAGGTAATTTTCTTTGTTATTATATTTTAAATGTTCGTATATTAGATATATATTTTCTTCCCAACATTTTTGTTTATTCTTTCTTTTTCGGTCAAATGGCAACACACTTTTCTGCCTCTGATTCAGGATCTTCTAACATTTAAATGTGTAATATTATTATGTAGTGGCCTGTTATGTTTGGTTAACTATGTTATTCTACATTAATGATACTATTATATTTTTGTCATTAATTAATTTAATTACAAAACAAAAAATTGGTCCGCTTAAAGCGTCAAACGCATTCCCCGCTAACAACAATTCTTCGCTAAAATTCTCCGCTTCCGCTTCCCACGAACACACCCTAAATCTTCCTAGCTTATAACGTTATTCAGACAATGATAACACATAGTTCGAAAGATTTTGCTACATATTTCACCATATTAATAAGATTTAATGGCATTGATATCGTTCACTAAAAGAAGAAAATGTACATTTTTTTGGTTATATTCAAAGTTGTACAATAGTTGACCGCATCAAAATCAGAAGACGTAAAGAATGAACCAACTGCAGATACAAAATCATAACTAAAATAGGAACAAGATGACTAAATTTGCAATAAGTACATATGTGAAGGAATTCAATTTGCTGACCATTTCATTATTCCCAGCCCCATAAGATAGGAGTTTAGGGCTGCAAATGTTACAGTAATTATTGCAATCAAATAAACATTAACATAAATAATATATATTACCATATGTAATATATAAATATATATATATATATATATATACACATACATACATACACACCCACACACATAAATAACAGATATCAAATCTTCTATCATTAATATATATATATTACCATATGTAATACATACATATATATATACATAAATAACTTATATCAATTATTCAAACACTCCCCAACAGTCGAAGCAGGCCGTTGTCAGGCCTTGAGGCTGTCCCGGAATTCGTCAAATACATGCGGCAGACCTTTCGTAAAAATATCAGCAATCTGATAACGGGATGGGACATGGAGGACTCGAACTTCACCTTTAGCTACTTTTTCACAGACAAAGTGAATGTCTATCTCAATGTGTTTAGTGCGTTGATGCTGAACTGGATTACCAGATAAGTAGATCGCTCTTACGTACATTGTCATAATAAAGCAGGGTGGCTTTCTAAATGGAAACATGCAACTCTACTAACAAATTTCTGATCAAACAGGAGTCAGAGGCAACACTAGAAATTGCTCTATACTCATCTTCTGTAGTAGAACGAGATAATGTAAGCTGATGTTTAGAGGACCAAGAAATACACAATAACCTGAGGCGGAGCGTCTATTATCCGGGCATCCACCCCAATCAGCATCTGTATAGGCAATGAGTTTATCAAAAGAAGACTTATATAGATGCAAACTATAATATAATGTACCCTGTATATAGCACAAGATGTGCTTGAGGGGAGTCATGTGCTCAATTTTTGGATCATGCATATGAAGGCACACTTATTGTACTGCATAAGAAATATCAGGCCTTGTGAAGGTAAGATACTGAAGAGCACTAGCACGACGACAATACTTAGTAGGATCCTCATATGGGGCATCCTTAGTAGCACTAAGTTTAGATTTAGTGTCAACCGGAATAGGGAAAGGACTGCAGTTAGACATTCTAACTCTGTCAATGATATCTGCAGCATACTTTTTCTGAGATAGAAATAGGCCATTTGCAAGACGAGTAACAAAAACACCCGGAAAAAAAATTAACTTACCAAAATCCTTCATATGAAATTATGAACTCAAAAGAGTAATGAAAGAATTATGCAAATGATTTGAAGAAGTAGTAAGAATTATGTCGTCAACATACAACAGTATATATGCCATATCTGAACCTTGTCTATAAATGAATAATGAGTGATCAAATTTACAGTGAGTAAATCCAATGGATGCAACAAAGTCTGCAAATCGCTGATACCAAGCCCAAGGAGCTTGTTTTAAACCACATAGAGATTTTTTAAGCAAACAAACATGATCTGGATGTCTCTTGTCTCGAAACCCCATGTGCTAATGCATATAGACAGTCTCATTAAGATGACCATGTAAAAAGGCATTCTTGACATCGAGTTGATGAATGAGCCAATATTTTGAAAGAGCAATACTAAGAACTGCTCATATGGTGGCTGGTTTAACCATGGGCTACACGTTTTCTTCACAATCAATACCCTGCTATTGAGTTTTACCATCACCTATAAGACGGGCTTTATGCCGCTCAAAAGAACCATCAGATTTGTACTTGTGACGAAAAATTCACATAGACCGGATTACATTCACATTAAGTAGCCTAGGCACTAACTCTTATGCCTTATTATCAATTAAATCATTGAATTCTTCCAACATTGCATTATTCCAGTTTTGGTCATGAAAAGCACTAACAGGGTCCTTAGATTTGGGAGATATGTTTGTGGTGGATGTGTGTAAACTGGTAGTGTATTTAGGATTTGGTTTAAAAATGCAATCCATTGCTCGTGTTATCATATGATGTAATATGGGGTTGTTAGGCCGAGGAGAACTTTGTGGGCTTTGGGTTTGGTTCGTTTGAGCAGTCATAATGGAGGTGTTTGGGGGAAAGAGATGCTGCTGACCTAGAGTTTTGAGATTAGGTAGCGGATTGGGTCATGTTTGTGGACTGAAAAGAAGTGGAGTGGGTTGTGGGCTTAGTTGAGTTTGTCGATCAACCTGAGTGTCGACCGTACATGGAGAGAATTGTGGGAGAAATGAGACCGTGGGAGCTAGTGGCGCAATAGAAGAGGATGCAATTTGGTCCGTTTGAGGTTGTGGCCCAGTAAGAGGAGGTTGATTTAGCGGGCTAGAATGAGGTGTTGACTCAGTTATGTTTGGAAGCTTTAAAGTGGAATGCAAATAGTTCAATAAAGAATTAAAACTATTGGCAGTTAAAAAATCATGTATTGCATTTGTGGTTTTGGGAATTTGTGCGAAAGGGAATTCGGTCTCAATGAATTTTACATGACGACAAATAATGATTTTGCCACTTGCCATATCGTAACACTTTGAGCCTCTATGGTTGCGAGCGAGACTAAGATAAGCACATGAAGTGGATAAAGCTTGCAATTTGTGGATAAAAGTAATCGGAAACAAAGGAAAACATAGGTAGTCAAATACACGCAATTCTGAGTATTTGGGATCGCATTGGTATAGAATTTGGGTAGGAGATTAAAATCCTAAGACTTTAGTTCGAAGTATGTTAAGAAGATATGTGACATTTCTAAAGCATGGTGCCAAAAACAATGTGGCATAAAGGAATTAGCAAGAAAGGTATGAATGATGTTGTTTATTGATTTAATGTGTCTTTCGGCTTTGCCATTTTGAGAAGAGGTGTGGGGACAAGAAAGGCGGAATAACATCCCATTATGATCAAAAAATTGTTTAAAAGTGTCATTGATGTATTCTGTTCCATTGTCACATTGGAATGTTTTAATATTACGTTCAAATTGAGTTTTGATTAGAGCATGAAAAGATTTGAATAAGTGTTTGACTTATGACTTTTTGGCAATGGGGAAAGTCCACAAAAATTTGCTATAATAAAAAAAAAAGAGAACATAATAACAGTGGCCACAAGAACTAACAACAGGCGATGTCCAAAGATCGTTGTGAATAATATCAAAACGTAGCAAAGTGTACGATAGAGAATCATAAAACGGCAATTTAGAATGTTTGCCAAGAGGACAAGAAGAACATTAAGTTTTACAATTCTTTTTACAATTAATGAAGTTTTTATGATTTAAGCACAGTAGCGCCAGGATATCCTAAGCGGCTATGCCAAAGATCTGGAGAGAGAGCAGTAAAGACTGACTGGCTGATAAAGGGAGTGGCTTGGTTATTGGAGAAGAGAGGTTAAAGATCCCTAGTGCTGTCACATCTAATTAGTTTGGTCCCCGTCTGTAAATCATTAATAGAAAATCCAAATGACTCAAATTCAACAGAAACCATATTATCAGTGGTGAACTTACGAACATATATTAGGTTTTTAATTAACTTTAGGAGCATGTAAAACATTGTTTAGGGTAAATGGTGGGTATGGTATGGGTAAATTTGTGCTACCATGACCAACAATTGGAATTAGATGACCATTGCCAACAAAAATGTTATGATAATTATTTCTAGAATTGAAATAAGAAGAAAGTATATCTTGATGCGCTGTCACATGAGATGTGGCACCGGTATACATGTAAAAAATTCCATTGGGTTATAATAATGATAGAGCATGCATAACAACTTCAATATCAGTTGGCGTGGAGCCATAGTGTTGTACGCCTGTGGACGAGACCCAAGAACTCCTTTCCCAGTAGCACATTGGGATTGATTTACTTGCCTCGGTTGCCATGGTAATGAAAGATATGGGCAAAGAGGTGGACTGATGCACCAAGAGTTTTAAGATCCAAATGAATTTTTCCATTGCTACTAACTTAGTGGAGAGCATGAGAACTATTGATGATGATTGGGTTGCCAACCTGACATGTGACTAGATGCACCAGTTTGTTTGCCCTTCCCTCACCATTGATTTTGGCACTATTGTTATTTCTTCTTTTGTTATTACAGGAACTTTGGGTGAGGTTGGTGTTTGAATTCTCTGGGTTTGTAGAGGTTCCAGCCAACAGCGCAGCACCACCATCGATGGTCCCACCATTCTCTTTTGCCAAGCGATTTTTAGTTGTTCATTCGGCTAGCTTGAAGCGGGTTCGGCGGCTCTCAAGGGGGGGGGGGGTAAGGGATCTTGGTTTTGAATGTAATCCACGGTGTCGGCATATGCTTCCGGTAAGGCTTCTGTGAGACGCAATACGAGCCTGCTATTAGTCACTAGGGCACCGACATGCGCCAATGATTTAAGGTGGGTGCAAAATTTGTCAATTGAATTAAATTGTTCAAAATCAACTGTTGCAAGTTCTTCTTCAAGATGAGGTTCCCTTGAAGCTTTGTTGTCTTAGAACATGGCTTTAAGCCGTTTCCATGCACCTTCGGCTGTACTGTTGCAGAGGAGAATGGCATAAAGGAGGTCAGAGGAGATTGTACTATATATCCATTGAAGGATAACACATCAAGTCGTTTCCACAGGGCTGGATCTGTGGATTTGACAGCCTCGTAGGCAGCTTGGGCGTCTTTTTCGGTTGGTGGTACGATGTGATGGTATAGGCCATGAACTCGAACAATGCTACCCAAGAATGGTACATGCCATGTTCATTATCCAATGTAATAGGTATGAGGGATTAGACATTAGTAATGGTTAGAGCAGGGTGGTATTTGGAGGATTCAGCCATTGGCGGTGATTTAACAGGAAAAAAATGGTTGAAGAAGAAGAAGAAATAGTGGATGGGAGAGCATAGGTTTCAATATTCAAAACTTGCTCTGATACCTTGAAGGAATTCAATTTGCTGACTATTTTATTATTCCCAGCCCCTTTATATATGAGTTTAAGGCTGCAAATGTTTACATGAATTATTGCAATCAAATAAACATTAAATAAATAATATATATATTACCGTATGTAATATATATATATATATATATATATATTGACATAAATATCATATATTAAATCTTCTATCATTAATATATATATTACCATATGTAATATATATTAACATAAATAATATATATCAATTATTCTAACAATATGCAACACAATGATGAACATGATGTTTGATGTATACTATAATAAACAATCTGCAGAAGATGTTTGGAATGCACTAGTGAGTAATTATCTACCGGAGGACACACAAGAAACAAACTTTTAATGATTAGTCAATAAAGAGCACTTATTGATCTTATGAATATCTCATACTAACTAACTGCATAACATGAATATGGATGAATAGATTAAAGTGAAAACTAGTGTCACGTCCATATTTTTGAGTTTGTTGTAAACGGCCTCCCCCTAGAGATTCATGCAAAAGCGGATCCTTATTTTCGTCCCCTACACGTTTTTCAACCAATTTTAGGCGCTGGTAAATAAATAAATTTACAAATATTCGCAGAAGCATTCTAAAAAAAAAATCGGCAAACTCCGTAATTATCACCAATAATTGCATATACGTATGCAACCATTCATCCTGGGTTTACATTGAAAATCTGGATGAATTAATGCATACATGTATGCAATTATTGGTTATACTTACTGAGATATATGCAATTAAAGATGAACAACTCTGCATGGCTTATGAATTGTTGCTGAAGTGTATGCAATTATTGTATATAATTGCTGAAATGTATGCAACAATGTTAAAACATATGAAGGCTTATCAATATGTGTTGATATGTATGCAATTATTGCTTATAATTGCTGAAATGTAAGCAACAATGCTTAAAAATGGTGTATGGTAGAAAACCAGGCGCAAAATGAATTATTGCATCAAACGATGCAATTATTGCAGTACTATTGCTGACATTTCAACAGTAATATTGCAGTTTGATGCATAACTGCAATTGTGGCTGAAATGTATGCAACAATTGCAAATAATTGCATCGTTTGATGCAATATACCGGAGATTCACGTTTTTTTTTGTTTTTGATGCATTTTTTAGTGGTTTTAATGTATAAATTTGATGATGTTTACATATTTAATTAAATTATGAATTTACGTGAACTTTTTTTGATGAATTTACGAAAAATAGGGACTTAATTATAAAATATTAAGGGGGGGACGTAAGCTGAATTTCGAAACCTTTTAGGGACTGGATATAAACTGACCCTAGCTTAAAACCACTTCCATATTGCATAAACTCTCTTCTTTCCCAAAAGATTAAAGGATTATTGTAACGACCTGCCATTTTGACTGCTCCAAGTCGGTATTTAAATCAACTTCGAACGTTCAAAACGACAATTCGTTATTAGCTTACAGGGTTTAATCAGAAACAACACATAGAATCACATACAGAAAAAAATATAACATTATATCTCACAGTGAATTTTATATACAAAATCAGAGTTATACAAAATATTTGTCCAGCGGAAGCAAAATATGAGATATGTACATGAATTTATAAAAATAAAGTTATACAGTTTGGTTGATCGCGCGCATAAGCGTCCCACGTCTTCACGTTCCTCTTCAGCTTAGCGAACCGCATATATATATATATATATATATATATATATATATATATATATATATCAATGTTAAAATTATTTTGAAATGTTAGAAAATATTTTAACATTGATTTTTCGGTAGGCCAATTTTAACGTCGGGTAATTACTGAAAACATCTTTCTGTATTTAAACAGAATATATATCAAAATTTTCAAATCATATATTATAAATAATATATTTCAAATCATTAAAATTATAAATAGCGAAATATATATTTCTGTTTAAATATAGAAAGATTTTTTGAGTATTTACCTGATGTTAAAATTGGCCTATCGAATACTTGTAGGATTTAACATATACATTGATCAGACGTATACCCCGAAAGATTAAAGGATTATACCCTAAAGATTAAAAGATTATACAAAAATCAGTAACAGGAATGAGTCTGAACAACCAACAGGTTACTTCTAGATTGTAGAACAACTAAGAAAAAAAAAGTGATGATCGGTCGATGTATTCATCAAAAATCCCATGGTGGAAAAAAAAGGGAAATAATGCCTTTGATTGCTAAGGTAGTTTATTAACAACAATGGGTGGATTGCAAATGGTAGATGCCTTCCAGGAGTAAACAATTGAAATACCTACTACATAACAAAATTTATACTCCAACCGATGGCAATTGTATAATTAACGCGCCAACCAGATAAATTAAATATTTCATCTTATGATTTCATTGAAAGGAAAAAAATATGATTGCTTGTATCATTTTATGTATTTCAAAGTGTGCATATTTGATTATTAAGGACACTCCACTGACTATGCATTACCTCGAAAATTTAACCAAAAACCTAATAAAAGAGGGCAAAATTTCAAAATAGACTAGTTTTTAAAACTAATAGCACAAATAGACTATTTAAAAACTATTTGCAAATATAGGCTGGTTTTGGTCAGCTCAGTGACGAGCTAGCTTGGACTAAAAAAAACAATATGGGGAGCACTTTTCAAGTGCACCCCTTTATATTAACATGGACACACTTGCCAAATGCGCCCGTATTATTTTTTGCAATAATACTATGGGCGCACTAGGCAAGTACACCCATGTTAATATGGGAAAAAATCGTAGTCTAGTATTTTGAAATTGCAGAATAACAATATGTAGACATACGTTGTTCGTAATTCCTATTTTATAATTAAAATAATTGATAATGGACTTTAAAATATCCAAACAGTCAGTTGCTGGTCCGTTCATGCTCATTTTTACATGCACCTCGTCAATTTATTGGTCATTTTATCTCACACATTTCATTTTCTCTTCCCTTATTGTTTCTTCTTGCTTCAATCAATATAAAATGAAAAAAAAACTGAAAAAAAGAAAGTGTTTTGTCCTAAATTTTTATGTTGCAACAAAAATGAAATTACGCATGCATGGCCAGATACGTATGTGCACTTGTACCTTTAGCCTGTAGCAAATATATGCGTGTCTCTCACGCAACTCCTTTCCTTCTCCAACTTCTCCAAAATGGAGAGAGAAAAAACGAACGTCGTCCATGCTATTTCTTCATACATTTCAGCACTCCTTCCCTTAAAAAAATAATATAGGCGCACTTGCGAAGTGCACCGTGCACTTGGCAAGTGCGCCCATGTTAATATAAAGGGACGCACTTGGTAGGTGCGCCCGAATTATTATTTTTTAGTCCAGGCCATCTCATCGCTGAACTGGCCAAAACCAACATATATTTGCACTTAGTTTTTAAACTAGTCTTATTATGCTATTAGTTTTAAAAACTAGTCTCTTTTGTAAATTTGTCCAATAAAAGATGTAGATCATATAACAAGGGTAAAAAAAAATTCACGGATTCATTAAATATGACTAGGAAACTTGCTGTGATGACCCCAAACTTCCGAGAACCGAAAGTAAGGATAATCATTTGGAATACAACATATTTATAACAACAACAGATCTCAGATAATATCATAACACATAATTATTGCAGCGGAAAGATATAAGTCATAAACATCACATCAACAGAACCACAGAGTATGCAGTTTACAGGATACAACTTAGCAAAATAAAAGTCTGAATCAAAGGAAATAAGTTCCAACTCCAAACGTACATCAAAATCCAAGATAGAATAAAGTCTCTAAAAGCAGAAGATAAAAATAAAAGAGAGTCTTCGCCTTCTCCTTCCAAGTAGTCTTCAATCCAACAAATGTCTCCCTAAGAACCTGTCACTTGGCTGCCCGTGTAAAGAGAGGGCACCCGAGTTTGCAAAGTGAAACAAACATCGAGTCAGTCGTTGGACTGGTATGAGAAAACTTTCTATACTAGCTAACATTATGGCAAATCACAGGACCACGCCATCAACGCGGAACGGGTTTACTCCATTGGATTGCCAGTGCATGATTTAATAAAGTTTATATAAAACAACGAAATGACTTTTGAAAAAATGAAATCATCATAAGACTCAAGTCCTATCACACAATGTAACGCACACAGGAGGATAGAGTTTTCCCTTATGATGATCAAACATGCTTAATACGTGTAAAATACTATTTTAATATTATTGTTAGTGTCTAAGCAGAATTAAAATACTCCAATATAAATGTATCAATCCTATACGGCATAGTACCCCATCCTACTATGTCGCCGTATATAAGTTTACAATCAAGACCGAAATGTCGTCGTATTGGGAATTGGTTTTCTGTCATTAAATCGAGGCTAGGGATCGTCCTCTTCCGATTCGAGACACTCTAGCAAATGCCTCAGGATCCCCCATAGTGAACCCTTGGATCTTCAGGGCCGGTCCCCACCTAACGGTAGTGGATTGGCAATTCCTGAACACACGTTTCCCGGTTCCTTTGAACCTATAGTATGACCACTTCCGGCCTATGAAAACCCGAGGTTCCTCAATCCAACATCCACATAAGTAAAATGCCAGCCAGTTTAAGCACTGGCACTACCCATAGCTAGAAAGAAACGTGTGCACTCCCTGCAGTCCTAATCCCGTTTTTGACCCATACCGGGGTGTGAGGCTCGCGAAGTCACATTCTACACAAAGCTATGCCTAAACAGGCTATGCTTTGATCATCAACCAAAAAGCCTGCTTTTCAACAAAGCCTTGATCATTGCATCTTGGCGTGCCACCTTGACAATTCCCGCCATGTGATCGACAACTATTACTATATACCAGGGTGTTAAGTAGAGAATAAATTCTCCACCACCAAACATACATATATTAATACAAATTGATTTAATTACATGGAGTGAATTCCAACGTCAGACACGCATCCATTTACAAGTCCGTTCTGGGTGTGAACGGAACCGGAGACACCAAAAAGGCGCTCGCTTATCCACACGACCAACACACACGTCCGGACAACTACTGCTTCAACCCCGTCCTGGGAGCAAGTCAGTCCAAGGCATCAGTAGTCGTCGTCCATTCGATGTGAAGATCGCCGGTCTTCAACCATCGTCTTCTTACATCTTTGACTTAATCGCCGTGCAATTATTTGAAATGAGTTAAACTTGGTCTTTCCAAATAATTATCGCATAATTATCATTTAAAACATTTCATATATATTTATAACTATTTATCGCTATTTTAATTAATTGAAAATAGCTCAAAATAAACAAACGACGCTTCGGGTCAGTGGGCGGCCCTGGCGCTGTTTTTACCACATTTTGATTTACACATATCTTAAAATCTAACCGTTGGATTTTGATGAAATTTATATCGTTGGAAAGCTCTTCCCAAAGCGGTCCTAACGGCTCCAGTTTTGGGAAAAACCAACGGTCCGATCTTTCGGTATAACCGTTTAAAGTCACAATTGCCCATATGCGAACTGCCGTGCGCGTTTCGTTTAATTTTATATTTATATATAAATATAAATATAAATATAAAATATAAAGGGATTTCAACTATTAAAATCTATCCTTTTATCGCGCCTAAACTGACGATAAAAGTATTGCTTTAATTTCACTCTTTTCCTCTATCCTAGTTTTATTTCATAAAAAACGTACTTTTTCCCACATTCATTTTTAATACATAAAAATGTACTTTTTATCCTATTCATCCTTAATACATAAAAATGTACTTTTTATCCTATTCATCCTTAATACATAAAAATGTACTATTTATCCTATTCATTTTTAATACATAAAAATGTACTTTTTATCCTATTCATCCTTAATACATAAAAATGTACTTTTTATCCTATTCATTTTTAATACATAAAAATGTACTTTTTATCCTATTCATTTTTAATACATAAAAATGTACGTTTTATGTTTCTATATAAAATGTAAATATTTTATATCTTTTTCTTTTACATTGAAAAATGTAAGTTCTTGCCTCTTTTTCTTTTACATTGAAAAATGTAAATTCTTTACCTTTACATTGAGAAATGTAAATCTTTCATTTTTACATAGAAAAATGTAAATCTTTCATTTTTACATTGAAAAATGTAAATCTTTCATTTTTACATAGAAAAATGTAAATCTTTCATTTTTACAGTCTTTTATTTTTACACAGAAAAATGTAAATCTTTTATTTTTACATTGAAAAATGTAAATCTTTTATTTTTACATTGAAAAATGTAAATCTTTTATTTTTACATAGAAAAATGTAAATCTTTTATTTTTACATAGAAAAATGTAAATCTTTCATTTTTACATTGAAAAATGTAAATCTTTCATTTTTACATTGAAAAATGTAAATCTTTTATTTTGACGTTGAAAAATGTAAATCTTTCATTTTTACATAGAAAAATGTAAATCTTTCATTTTTACATAGAAAAATGTAAATCTTTTATTTGAGATATTTTCCTATCTAACACACATGTCAATTTGGTGTCAAAATATGATAATAAAATTATAATGGTTTTTGTCTAACCATTTCTATAATTTATCCAACGTCGTGATTTTCAATGTCAACACATGATAATATTGTTTTTGTCTAACCATTTCTATAAGTTATCCAACGTCGTGATTTTCAATGTTAACCCAAACAACCCAACATATGATTTGGTGTGTAATTCTCATGAACCAAAATAAAGGTCTCATCTTTATTTAATTTTTAAAACAAAATAAAATATCTAAACTTTATGTATCTTTTAATTAAAATTTGGGAGGTCTAAACTTTCTTTATATTATAAATCATAAATCAAAATTAAAGATTTAAGTTTCCTTTTATATTTGTAAAACAAAATAAAAATCCTAACTTTTCTTTTTATTTGTGAAACAAAAATTCAAACTTTTCTTTTTATTTGTGAGTCAAAGATAAAGATTTACCTTTCTTTTATTTTGTTAATCAAAATAAAAGAACAATTTTTCATTTACTGTTGTGAATCAAAAATAAGGATTTAAACTTTCTTTTGTAAACCAAAATAAAGATTCAATTTTTCATTTTAATTTGTAAAACAAAATAAAGATTCAAAATTTCATTTTTGTTTGTAAAACAAACAAAGATTCAAATTTTCATTTCTATAAAGGAATAAAAATAAAAATGGTAAAGATGAGAACTTTATAGAGATTACATCAGAATTTATAGATCTAGACTAACATAGCCATCTCATGACATCACAACACCTTTAATAACCATACGACAATCACAACATCGCAGATCAGAAATAATAACATACAGATCGTGATTTCATAATTATAATTAATTTAATAAATCAGAATTCTCACAGTTATAGATCCGCTTTGAATTTGGTCAAAATTTAGACTTGCTCAGAATTGCCCCTTTTAGTCTAGAAACGAAGATCTCTGAATTACGATCCCGACGGTCCTGAAATCGTCAAATTCCGAGTTCGAACAAATGAGTTATGGTTTAATTTGTGTAAATAAAATTTAAAAGAAAGAGCATCAAAAGGGAATATTCCCTCTTCTTCTACCTCAATCCTTGGCCGACGTATACACTATTTGGTTCAATACTAGGTCTGAGATTATCGAGCGCCACAGGCAGTCGGATCACGATCAGGAGATGGGACGTCGACGGCCAAGGGGAGGCGCACGTGTGCTGGCGAGGTGGGCCCGCTCGGTGGTGGCCCTGGCGCTTGGCGGTGGTAGAAAACTGACGCCTTTGGGGCGTTGGTGCTCTCGGTTCGGGCGACTAAGGGACGATCAAGTCGTATGGATTTATAGAGGAGGAAACTCTCTTCGATATGGTGTATGTGAGGAAGTTTAATTCGTTGAGATGAAGGAGAATTTACGGGAGGAAGGTAAGACAATTTTGGCCATGGGTTTTCTGAAAGAGGCGGCTGGAAGATGATGTAAAGTGTTAGGGTTTGTATTTTTCTATTTTTATAATGTTTTATGTGTGATTTTATAAAAAAAACTGTAACTTTTAAACCGTACTGATTTCAGTCCAAAAGAAAGTGTCCCTAGCCAATAGCCCATGTACCGAATCCAACTGGACAGGTCCCGTCAGCTCAAATGGCTGTCTATGGCCTGTTTTATTTAATTTAATAATTAAATCATTTATTAAATTAATTCGTTCGTACAATTAAATTCACCGAGGCCACATACGGACTCAGAAAAATCCAAAAAAATATATTTGTCTTTGTTATGACGATACGGTCCTAACAAAATTAATTTCGTTGAATTCTGAGACTGCTTGAAAAATGGCTATTTTTCAGTCGATTAAATTTGACTGAAACCGACAAAACACATTTTCCTTCGCCACGCTCACATACTAACTCGGAAAATTCTAAAAATTGAAACCTAGAGATAATTTGACATTCCGGTTCCAACAAAAGTGGTTTCGTTGAAAACAGAGATTGTTTGAAAATTGACTATTTTCACTGGCTTTAATATTATTTAAAAATGAAAATTTTAAATTTCTGCCACATTTTTCCACCAAATTATTTAAAATAAAATTTTTAAATTGGTTCGGATTTTCCGGGTCGTTACAATCTCCCTCACTTAAGAGTTTTTCGTCCTCGAAAAGGAAACAAAGTAAAGTAGGTAACAAGATGGAAAATGTAAATTGGGGTAAACGTGCCTTAATACAAAAGTTATTCGGAGATGTCCACTCTGCACTTGGGGTAAGCCTTTTTGATGCTATCCTCTGTCTCCCAAGTACAGTCTCTAGGATCCCCACTCCATTGAACTTTGACTAGGTTGATCCTCTTGTTCCTCAAAATTTTGGTTTCTTTGCAAATGATCTTAATTGGGTCTTTCCTCACTGTTAGATTTGGAGCAATATCTAGGACCTGTTGATTTAGTTCATCCTCAATCAGATCTGGATCATGCACATGCTTGCGGAGTTGAGACACATGAAATACATCATGTACCCCTGGCAACCAGTCAGGCAGCTGCACTCTATAAGCGAGAGTACCAATCCTTTCGAGAATAGGAAATGGACCAATGAATCTCGGTGCCAATTTTCCCGTCTTCCCAAAACGAATCACACCTCTCAAAGGAGAAACCTTCAAGTATACTCGATCACCCACAAAGAATTCTAGATTTCTTCTTCGCTGGTCTGCATAGCTCTTCTGTCGGCTCTGAGCAGTCAACAAGCGTTTCTTAATCAAGTCAACCTTATCCGATGCTTCACGAACCATGTCGGGGCCCAAGACTAGTCGATTGCCTGTCTCCACCCAACATGTCGGAGATCTGCATGGCCTGCCATATAGTAATTCAAATGGTGACATCTTCAAGCTTGCTTGGTAGCTATTATTATAGGAGAATTCCACCAGGTGCAAGTGGTCTTCCCATGAACCGCCATAATCAAGAATGCAAGCTCGCAACAAGTCTTCCAAAACACAGTTCACCCTCTCAGTCTGGCCATCTGTCTGAGGGTGATAGGCAGAGCTCAGATTCAACTTGGTCCCAAGCTCTTCTTGAAAAGCTTCCCATAATTTGCTGGTAAATAATGGATCCCGATCACTGACAATGCTTTTGGGAACCCCATGTAGTCTGACTATCTCTTTAAAATAAAGTTGTGCCAAACTACGAGTTGTTCTATTGGACCAAACAGGGATGAAATGGGCAGACTTTGTTAAGCGATCCACAATCACCCATATGTTATCATTCCCTTTTCTGCTTCGGGGCAAGCCATCTATTAAGTCCATAGAAATTTCCTCCCACTTCCAACCTGGAACTCCCGGTGGTTGCAACAAACCGGCCAACTTTTGTTGATCACTTTTAACTTACTGACAAGTGGGACATCTAGCAACGTAAATAGAAATATCTCTCTTCATCGCTTTCCACCAAAAGGTGCGCTTAAGATCACGGTAAATCTTGTTTACACCTGGATGGATGCTAATTTTAGATTTGTGGCACTCATCCATAACTTCTCTTTTTAGCTCAGCAATGTCTGGCATACAAATTCGCCCCTGCAATCTAAGGGTCCCATTATTGTCAATCTGGAAACTTGAGGCCTCGCCCTTTCGAACTCGCTCACAAAGCTTCTGAATAAATTTATCATTCTCCCGAAGAACAGAAATTTTATCAATCAAAGTAGGAGTGATAATGAGACTGGCGATAATGAGATTATTGCTTTCTGCATTCTTTCTACTGAGCGCATCGGCTACAACGTTGGCTTTTCCCGGAGTATATAGGATATCCAGGTCATATGGTGCAAGAAATTCAACCCAGGGTTGCTGCCTCATATTCAAATCTCTTTGGGTAAAAAGATGTTTCAAGGATTTGTGATCCGTATAAATTTCGAACTTCTCACCCAAGAGATAATGCCTTCATATTTTAAGAGCAAACACAATGGCCATTAGCTCAAGATCATGCGTGGCGTAATTCTTCTCATGCGGTTTCAGCTGGTGGCTAGCATATGCGACTACTCTGCCTCTTTGCATCAGCACCGCACCAATACCTTAAATAAATAAGGGATAACATATTAAAATGAGATTTGACATTAAAAGAAAATGTTATCTCTGACATGTTAATTTATAAAAGAAACAACCTTGCTTAGAAGCGTCGGTCCAGACCTTCAAATCCTGATTGCCATCTATGATGGTCAACACAGGAGCATTGGTCAACCTTTTCTTTAGCTCTTGGAAAGCCGTCTCGCTTTCCTGTGTCCAATTGAATTTTGTATGTTTCTTGGTCAGGTTTGTCAATGGGCAAGCTATCTTCGAAAAATCTTTGTCAAATTTCCGATAATAGTCAGCCAGTCCTAAGAAACTTCTGACCTCTGTGGGAGTTTTAGGCTGCTTCCACTCTTGGATGGCTGAGATCTTTCCTGGACCTATTGCGATGCCTTCCTTCGATACAACATGGCCGAGGAATTTCACCTCTTCTTGCCAGAATATGCGTTTAGAAAATTTGGCTTTCAGTACATTTCTTCATAAAATCTCTAAGACTTATCTCAGATGTTGTTTGTGCTCAGCAGTGGATTAAGAAAAGATGAGGATGTCATCGATGAATACGAGCACAAATTTATTTAAAACATCTCTGAACACCCTATTCATCAGATCAACAAAGTATGCTGGAGCATTACATAGACCGAAGGGCATTACTAGCCATTCATAAAAGATATCCGGTCCTCTGAAAGCAGTTAAAGGCACACATTCTTCTGCAATGCGAAGTTGATGGAAGCCTGTAGCTAGGTCCATCCTAGAGAATACTCGTGCTCCATGCAAGCGGTCAAGTAAGTCATCAATACGCGGCAGTGGGTATTTATTTTTCAGTGTTTGTTTGTTGAGATCGCGGTAATCCACACATAACCTGAGTGTGCCGTCAGATTTTGGGACGAACACCACTGCTGCACCCCATTCTGAGAAGCTAGGCCTGATCAGACCCTTCCACAAAAGCTGCTTGGTTTGATTTCTTAGCCCCTCCTTTTCTTTTGGCGACATTCTCCGAATGGGATGTACGACTGGCCTCGCATTCGGAGCTAAATCAAATCTGAAGCTGATTTCTCTATGCGGAGGTAAGCCCTCAACTTCTTTGAATACATCAGCGTAATCTTTGACGATAGGGATATCCTCAATAGAAGTAGGGGCAACTTCTAGAGAAGACCAGAATGTCTTTCTGTCGGTGGCTGAGTCGTGGCATGGGATAGTAATATTTCCAAGCTTAGTTTTAACTTTGATGATTCTCTCCGCATATATTAACTCAGTCTCATACTTTGTTAGCCAATCAATCCCCAGTATGACATCATAACTGGAGAAATTCATAACGATCAAGTCAAAAGGGAACTGGTAGCAAGAGTAAGAAACAGGTACTCTACAATACTGATCAAGAATAAGAGAACCTCCTATCGGACTATTAGCTCTAATCAAATTTTCGAGTTTTCTTGGTTTTAGTTTCAACTTTTTAATTGCATCATTAGAAATAAAGCTTCGCGCAGCACCAGCATCAAATAAGACAATAATAAGGATGTTCTTAATATTAAGAGTACCTCCTAAGACATCGGGTTTACCTGGCCCCTCAGTCGTAGCTGGTGCATCTGCTCCCTCATAAACATGTGCCACCTGAGCATTCTTTAGCAGTGGACAGTTTGCCTTAATGTGCCCCTTTTGATGACAATTGTAGCATTCCCTCTTGTCCTGAGAACTCTGGCCACGATTTTGGGAACTCTGACCACGGTTCTGACTAGGGCCCGACTCATTTCTCTTGACCTTTTTAGGTGCTCTACACTCATAATCAAATGTCCAATCTTGCCGCAGTTATAGCAGGTCACCTTGCTCCTGTCTCTCTTCTTCCCTTGGGGCTTAGTGGTAGAAGAATTGCTCGCCTCCGGTTTCTTGTTAGCCTGTTCCTTCTGGTTGTTGCCTTGGCTTTTCACTCTATCCTGTGGTCCGGACTCGTCATTTTCCTCGTAGCGGCATGCCATCTCTACTACTTCATTGAAGGGAAGCTTGATGTGAGCAGTGACTCAGTTCAAATATTTCTTTGACAGACCCTTGATAAATTTTTTATTCTTCTCCACCGGATCTTGAATCAAACCAGGAGCATAACGTGAAAGCTCATCAAACTTCCTCACATACTCAGAAATGGTCATATTCCCTTGCTGTAGGTTAACGAACTGCTCGCGCAGGCGCTCTCTAGCTTGTGGGGGTACATACTTCTCATTGAAAAGTTCCTTAAATTTGGCCCAAGACATATTGGCCACATCATTGTAGATCTTGATCGTATCCCACCAATGCCCGGCTTCCTCTTTTAATTGCCATACTGCCAGGTAACGCTTTCGCTGATCTTCTAGTTCTAAGCCCTCTAGGATCTTTTCACAATCTTTAAGCCATGCCTCTGCCTGAATCTCAGACTCTCGCCCCGTGAAAGGTACACCTCTTAGGTTTTTGAATTTCTTTGACATTCTCTCCAAATCGAAGGGCTGTGGAGGTGGAGGTGGTTGTGCTACGACCTCTGAAGTATGCAGTTCCTGAGTGATGGGGGTCTCGTCTCTGGCTTGCCCTCCAGCTCCCACTCGGGCTCCTCCTCTGGCCCCACCTCGAGTTCCACCTCGGGCCCCGCCCCGGACTGTTCTTGCTCTAATATCCATTTAAATCAGTCTGTACTATCAAGGAAAGAGTCAGACCAGCCGGAATAAAAAATCTCTAGAAAGTATAAGGTAAGGAAAAGATGGAAAGGCAATGATGTAATGACTTATAAATATGTGTTATTCTGTTGTGCTCATTCTAGGACATTACCAGTCCTATCTCTAATAAGCTACTCGGCTTAGAATAATGTGGATTCTGTCTAGACGAATTGTTCTAAATATGTTATATTCCGAAGCTAAGGTTAACCTTAGGCTCTGATACCACTGTGATGACCACAAACTTCCGAGAACCGAAAGTAAGGATAATCATTTGGAATACAACATATTTATAACAACAACAGATCTCAGATAATATCATAACACATAATTATTGCAGCGAAAAGATATAAGTCATAAACATCACATCAACAGAACCGCAGAGTACGTAGTTTACAGGATACAACTTAGCAAAATAAAAGTCTGAATCAAAGTAAATAAGCTCCAACTCCAAACGTACATCAAAATCCAAGATAGAATAAAGTCTCTAAAAGCAGAAGATAAAAATAAAAGAGAGTCTTCGCCTTCTCCTTCCAAGTAGTCTTCAATCCAGCAAATGTCTCCCTAAGAACCTGTCACTTGGCTGCCCGTGTAAAGAGAGAGCACCCGAGTTTGCAAAGTGAAACAAACATCGAGTCAGTCATGGGACTGGTATGAGAAAACTTTCTATACTAGCTAACATTATGGCAAATCACAGGACCACGCCATTAACGCGGAACGGGTTTACTCCATTGGATTGCCAGTGCATGATTTAATAAAGTTTATATAAAACAACAAAATGACTTTTTAAAAAATGAAATCATCATAAGACTCAAGTCCTATCACACAATGCAACGCACACAGGAGGATAGAGTTTTCCCTTATGATGATCAAACATGCTTAATACGTGTAAAATACTATTTTAATATTATTGTTAGTGTCTAAGCAGAATTAAAATACTCCAATATAAATGTATCAATCCTATACGGCATAGTACCCCATCCTACTATGTCACCGTATATAAGTTTACAATCAAGACCGAAATGTCGTCGTATTGGGAATTGGTTTTCTGTTATGAAATCGAGGCTAGGGATCGTCCTCTTCCGATTCGAGACACTCTAGCAAATGCCTCAGGATCCCCCGCAGTGAACCCTTGGATCTTCAGGGCCGGTCCCCACCTAACGGTAGTGGATTGGCAATTCCTGAACACACGTTTCCCAGTTCCTTTGAACCTATAGTATGACCACTTCTGGCCTATAAAAACCCGAGGTTCCTCAATCCAACATCCACATAAGTAAAATGCCAGCCAGTTTAAGCACTGACACTACCCATAGCTAGAAAGAAACGTGTGCACTCCCTGCAGTCCTAATCCCGTTTTCGACCCATACCGGGGTGTGAGGCTCGCGAAGTCACGTTCTACACAAAGCTATGCCTAAACTGGCTATACTTTGATCATCAACCACAAAGCCTGCTTTTCAACAAAGCCTTGATCATTGCATCTTGGCGTGCCACCTTGACAATTCCCGCCATGTGATCGAAAACTATTACTATATACCAGGGTGTTAAGTAGAGAATAAATTCTCCACCACCAAACAGACATATATTAATACAAATCGATTTAATTACATGGAGTGAATTCCAACGTCAGGCACGCATCCATTTACAAGTCCGTTCTGGGTCTGAGCGGAACCGGAGACACCAAAAAGGCGCTCGCTTATCCGCATGACCAACACACACATTCGGACAACTACTGCTTCAACCCCTCCCTGGGAGCAAGTCAGTCCAAGGCATCAGTAGTCGTCGTCCATTCGATGTGAAGATCGCCAGTCTTCAACCATCGTCTTCTTACATCTTTGACTTAATCGCCGTGCAATTATTTGAAATGAGTTAAACTCGATCTTTCCAAATAATTATCGCATAATTATCATTTACAACATTTCATATATATTTATAACTATTTATCGCTATTTTTATTTATTTGAAAATAGCTCAAAATAAACAAACGACGCTTCGGGTCAATGGGCGGCCCTGGCGCTGTTTTTACCACATTTTGATTTACACATATCTTAAAATCTAACCATTGGATTTTGATGAAATTTATATCGTTGGAAAGCTCTTCCCAAAGCGGTCCTAACGGTTCCAGTTTTGGGAAAAACCAACAATCGGATCTTTCGGTATAACCGTTTAAAGTCACAATTGCCGATACGCGAACTGCCGTGCGCGTTTCGTTTAATTTTATATTTATATATAAATATAAATATAAAATATAAAGGGATTTCAACTATTAAAATCTATCCTTTTATCGCGCCTAAACTGACGATAAAAGTATTGCTTTAATTTCACTCTTTTCCTCTATCCCAGTTTTATTTCATAAAAATGTACTTTTTCCCACATTCATTTTTAATATATAAAAATGTACTTTTTATCCTATTCATCCTTAATACATAAAAATTTACTTTTTATCCTATTCATCCTTAATACATAAAAATGTACTTTTTATCCTATTCATTTTTAATACATAAAAATGTACTTTTTATCCTATCCATTTTTAATACATAAAAATGTACTTTTTATCCTATTCATCCTTAATACATAAAAATGTACTTTTTATCCTATTCATTTTTAATATATAAAAATGTACTTTTTATCCTATTCATTTTTAATACATAAAAATGTACTTTTTATGTTTCTATATAAAATGTAAATATTTTATATCTTTTTCTTTTACATTGAAAAATGTAAGTTCTTGCCTCTTTTTCTTTTACATTGAAAAATATAAATTCTTTACCTTTACATTGAGAAATATAAATCTTTCATTTTTACATAGAAAATTGTAAATATTTCATTTTTACATTGAAAAATGTAAATCTTTCATTTTTGCATAGAAAATGTAAATCTTTCATTTTTACATTGAAAAATGTAAATCTTTTATTTTTACATTGAAAAATGTAAATCTTTTATTTTTACATAGAAAAATGTAAATCTTTTATTTTTACATTGAAAAATGTAAGTCTTTTATTTTTACATAGAAAAATGTAAATCTTTTATTTTTACATAGAAAAATGTAAATCTTTTATTTTTACGTTGAAAAATGTAAATCTTTTATTTTGACGTTGAAAATTGTAAATCTTTCATTTTTACATAGAAAAATGTAAATCTTTTATTTTTACATTGAAAAATGTAAATCTTTTATTTTTACGTTGAAAAATGTAAATCTTTTATTTTGACGTTTAAAAATGTAAATCTTTCATTTTTACATAGAAAAATGTAAATCTTTCATTTTTACATAGAAAAATGTAAATCATTTATTTGAGATATTTTCCTATCTAACACACATGTCAATTTGGTGTCAAAATATGATAATAAAAATATAATGGTTTTTGTCTAACCATTTCTATAATTTATCCAACGTCATGATTTTCAATGTCAACACATGATAATATGGTTTTTGTCTAACCATTTCTATAATTTATCCAATGTCGTGATTTTCAATGTAAACCCAAACAACGCAACATATGATTTGGTGTGTAATTCTCATGAAACAAAATAAAGGTCTCATCTTTATTTAATTTTTAAAACAAAATAAAATATCTAAACTTTATGTATCTTTTAATTAAAATTTGGGAGGTCTAAACTTTCTTTATATTATAAATCATAAATCAAAATTAAAGATTTAAGTTTCCTTTTTTATTTGTAAAACAAAATAAAAATCCTAACTTTTCTTTTTATTTGTGAAACAAAAATTCAAACCTTTCTTTTTATTTGTGAATCAAAGATAAAGATTTACCTTTCTTTTATTTTGTTAATCAAAATAAAAGAACAATTTTTCATTTACTGTTGTGAATCAAAAATAAGGATTTAAACTTTCTTTTGTAAACCAGAATAAAGATTCAATTTTTCATTTTAATTTGTAAAACAAAATAAAGATTCAAAATTTCATTTTTGTTTGTAAAACAAACAAAGATTCAAGTTTTCATTTCTATAAAGGAATAAAAATAAAAATAAAATGGTAAAGATGATAACTTTATAGAGATTACATCAGAATTTATAGATCTAGACTAACATAGCCATCTCATGACATCATAACACCTTTTAATAACCATACGACAATCACAACATCGCAGATCAGAAATAAAAACATACAAATCAGAAATAATAACATACAGATCGTGATTTCATAATTATATTTAATTTAATAAATCAGAATTCTCACAGTTATAGATCCGCTTTGAATTTGGTCAAAATTTAGACTTGCTCAGAATTGCCCCCTTTTAGTCTAGAAACGAAGATCTCTGAATTACGATCCCGACGGTCCTGAAATCGTAAATTTCCGAGTTCGAACGAATGAGTTATGGTTTAATTTGTGTAAATAAAATTTAAAAGAAAGAGCATCAAAAGGGAATATTCCCTCTTCTTCTACCTCAAGCCTTGGCCGACGTATACACTATTTGGTTCAATACTAGGTCTGAGATTATCGAGCGCCACAGGCAGTCGGATCACGATCAGGAGATGGGACGTCGACGGGCAAGGGGAGGCGCACGTGCGCTGGCGAGGTGGGCCCACTCGGTGGTGGCCCTGACGCTCGACGGCGGTAGAAAACTGACGCCTTTGGGGCGTTGGTGCTCTCGGTTCGGGCGACTAAGGGACGATCTAGTCGTATGGATTTATAGAGGAGGAAACTCTCTTCGATATGGTGTATGTGAGGAAGTTTAATTTGTTGAGATGAAGGAGAATTTAAGGGAGGAAGGTAAGACAATTTCGGCCATGGGTTTTCTGAAAGAGGCGGCTGGAAGATGATGTACAGTGTTAGGGTTTGTATTTTTCTATTTTTATAATGTTTTATGTGTAATTTTATAAAAAAACCGTAACTTTTAAACCGTACTGATTTATGTCCAAAAGAAAGTGTGCCTAGCCAATAGCCCATGTCTTGGATCCAACGGGGCAGGCCCCGTTAGCTCAAACGGCTGTCTATGGCATGTTTTATTTAATTTAATAATTAAATCATTTATTAAATTAATTCTTTCGTAAAATTAAATTCACCGAGGCCACATACGGACTCAGAAAATCCAAAAAAAAAATATTTGTCTTTGTTATGACGATACGGTCCTAACAAAATTAATTTCGTCGAATTCTGAGACTGTTTGAAAAATGGCTATTTTTCAGTCGATTAAATTTGACTGAAACCGACAAAACACATTTTCCTTCGCCACGCTTACATACTAACTCGGAAAATTCAAAAAATTGAAACCTAGCAATAATTTGACATTCCGGTTCCAACAAAAGTGGTTTCGTTGAAAACAGAGATCGTTTGAAAATTGACTATTTTCACTGGTGTAGTAACCCGCATTTTTAGCAGTTGAATAATTAATTTATTTAATTATTAAATATCGATTTATCGATATCGAGAACGTGAATTAAATAATATTGAATATTTATTTAATAATTATAATATAATAAAATATATTATAATGTCGAAATAATCAAAAATATTGGAAATACAAATATTCTGTGAACGGGGTCATCCCTAAGGTATAATTCAACTTAGAGTTGGATTATATTGACGAATATATTCAACCGACGATAGTTTGAACGTATAATTATATTATAATTAAAATCGAGCTCGAAACGACACGGCAGTTCGCTATTTGGCGATTCGAACTTCAACTGAATGTACAAGGTCCGTTTCAAGTCGGATTTCTATGAAATAAGAAACGCGTGGAGCTGGTGGAGTATATCTTTCTAGTGGAAGAGAAAAATCTGGATTTCGTCGTGTAGATTTTGATTTACGTACAAATCAAATTTCAGAAAAGTCGCTGTGAAATTCCTTTATAATTCGCAACGCTTTATATACGTTATAAAAGGATTTTCGATATGAACTGAATACCGAGATAATCTGAAATCTGAAATATCAAACTATATATTCTGATATGATATTCTGGAGCTGAATGATATCGTATACGAATATATACGATAATATTAATTTATTAATATTTTATTTAATTTTATTTAAATATATTTATATATTTAAACGGTCTGTTCAGCGCTTGAAAAATAGCCAGTTTTGCATATGACCTTCGTTTTCGACGAAACTAATTTTGTTGGATCCGCAATTCCAAATAGTTGTTAGATTTCCAGTTTCGTGATTTTTAGAGTCACTGTGTGGTCGTACGGATTTTTAGAGTGTAAAACAGTCAGTATCTGGACAGTTAAAAATACGCCGTGTGAGCAAACGGAGTCGGAATTCGACGAAACCAGTTTCGTTGGGACCGTAATGTCGAAATCTAACTAACTGTTCAGTTTGGTGATTTTTGGGTATAGTGTGTGATCATAGGAATTTTTAAAGGCATGTATAGATCACGTTTGCTTAAAAATTTATATAATATTCAATAAAAAATATATATAGTATTTCTATAAATACTCTACACTTCCCTTAAACCCTATTCTCATTTCTCTTTTGGTCAGCGAGGTTGTTTTTCCGCCGTTCCTCTTTTTTTTCTTCTTACAGTAAAAACCGGAGAGAAAATAAAATCAAAGGAAATTCATTTAAAAATCTATAAATCATCATAAGTGTATGGCTATGATCCCTAAGCCCCTCTCTTCATTTCTGCACTCGTTTTGGATGGTGCGATTGGTTTTCTGTCGAGTTCGAACTATACAGTCGAAAACTAGGGTTGATCGATTCGGTAAAATCAAGCACTGATTCGATGTATGGTGATCATATTTGGGTTGTTAGTTGCGTTTGGCACCCGATGTGAATAGTTGGTGGAGATCGACACTAAAAACCGTCGATGGTTTCTACTGTAGCACGGAAAGGGGCATGCGACAGAACCATACAGGGGAGATCGAACTGTGTTTTGAGGGTATAAGGTTATAGAGGCTGCGGAGATGGAAGGAATGGAAGTGGTGGCGTCGGAATCGGTTTTGAAATGATGGAAGGAGTTACGGTGGAAGTTCGGCTACGGGATATCAAAGGAGCAGGCATCGAAGCTTTCATTCAGGAAGAGGGTACTATTCATCCGGGTTTGGGCCGATATGGATTGGGGTGAGGCCCAGTTGGATTTAAAATAATGTTTGTTTTATTTAAATATAGTGTAATCTTGTAAATCGAATATCTCGGTCATATGAAATCAGAATCACGAACCGTCAGTCGCGTTGGGACCGTATGGACGAGAGCTTCACAATGAAGCTGACTAGAAGTGGATTGGGGTTCGTTACAATTTATGGCGAAATAAATTGTCCGTCTCAAACAACGAACGCAAACCGATACTTTTCGGTTAACGCGCAACAGTGAGTAAATCTCACTAACTCTGAACAGTTTATATTTTCATGTTGTATTTTTAGAACTGTTAAATATTGACTGATTGATTGTGTGTTGACTGTTTGATTGAACTGCTAGTCAGTTAGTTGAATTTCTATATTGATTCTGTTTAACAGAATATATCATATAGAACTGAGAGTGATGTTGATTTTATTGTATAACATCTGTGGATGCAGGAAAACAGGTTGGAGGAATCCGACTGGATTCCTCAACAGTTATTTTATTGTTTTTATATATTGTGATATATGATGTGAATTTTAACCTGTTGTTGATTGCGTGTGTATGGACGATATTGAACATCGTGATTTGATATGATTGAACACCGTGACATACCGGAATGTTGAAAAGAGAATATTTAAAAAAATCAAGAGGATTTTATAAAAGAGAATATTTATAAATAGAATATTTATAAGTAGAAATATTTATAAATGGAATATTTATAAATAGAAAATACGTTTAAAGTGGAATTATAAATGAAGGGGAACCTTTATAAATGGAATATTTATAAAGTGAATTATTTATTTAGAATAAATAGATAAGATATTATAAAATGGATTATTTATTTGTTAAATAAATAAAATATTAAATAGGGATTTATTTACTTAGAAATAAATAGGAGATAATTCAAAAAGGAAATAACTGCAAATCATTTTCTTTTTGAATGAAAAGGCTTGTGTAGCGGTTTGGGAATTTTCCCGATACTCCCGATACAAAGGCGGTTATGGCGAATTTTTCCGGAAATTTTAGGAGATAGAATATTTTTTAGGATAAATTAGAAAAAGAGAATATTTGTAAAGTCATTTACAAATGAAATCAAAAGAGAATATTTGTAAAGTCATTTACAAATGAAATCAAAAGAGAATATTTGTAAAATCATTTACAAATGAAATCAAAAGAGAATATTTGTAAAAACATTTACAAATAGAATAGAAAGAGAAATATTTGTAAAACCCTTTACAAATAGAATTGAATAGGAAATCATTTGTAAAGTGAAGAACCGTTACTAAAAGTAAATCTTTATAAATGAACAAACGTTGTTTAAATGGAAATCCTTTTAAATGGATAAACGTAATTAGAAAGGAGTTAATCGAATTTGGTATTTGAAGTTAGTTAATCGAATAGGGTATTCGAAAGTTAGTAAATCGAATATGTTATTCGAAAGGGGTTAGTCAAGTCGAGTTAGTTGGATAGGGTAAATCAGTTAGGGTTAACCAGTTAGAGTTAAACAGTTAGAGTTAACCAGTTAGAGTTAAACAGTTAGAGTTAACCAGTTAGAGTTAAACAGTTAGAGTTAACCAGTTAGAGTTAACCAGTTAGAGTTAATCAGTAGAGTTAACCAGTTCAGTTAGAGTTAACCAGTTGGGTTAAGTAAGTCGAGTTAGCCAGTTGAGTTAAGTAAGTCAAGTTAATCAGTAGAGTTAATCAGTTAGAGTTAATACAAATAAGATGCCATTTCGTACGACTGCTAGCGAAATTCGTAGGGCTGCAGATAGCCTACGGCGGTCGGATGTTTCCTGAGGGAATCAGGCGTAACCATTGTGATCGCTGCGATCTAGAGTCAAGCAAATGGAGTTAAATCGAATATATTATTCGATAGGAGTTAATCAAGTCGAGTTGATTAAGTTAAGTTAGTCAAGAGGAGTTAATCAAACCGAGTTAATCCAAATGAGTTAATCCAAAGGAGTTAGTCGAATATTAGTTATTCGAATAGAGTAAAAAGAGTTAGTCGAATGTTAGTTATTCGAATAGAGTAAAAAGAGTTAGTCGAATGTTAGTTATTCGAATAGAGTTAAAAGAGATTATCGAATATAGTTTATTCGAATAGAGTTAAAGAAAATGAGTTATCGATTATAGTTTAATCGAAAGGAGTTATCGATTTGTTTAAATCGAAAGGAGATTTTTGAATATAGCGTATTCGAAAAAAAAGATCGAATATAGTTTATTCGAAAGAGAGAGATTTCGAATATAAGTTATTCAAAGAGAGATAATCGAATATAGGTTATTCGAAGAAGAGTTAATCAAATAGAGATTGCTCGAAAGGGAGTTATACGTCGAATTCAATTATATTGAATTCGGGAAAGTAATATTTACTTTCCGGGTGTTAAATCAAGAGTTATTTATTTATAAATAAATTGAAGTAGGTTAATTATTCACACTAAAGAATAAAGGTTAAAATTGAAGCTAGGTATTGCAAAAGTAGGGATTATAACGTTATCGTTAAAATCAATGTTTTCAATAAAGAAGTGGATTCGAAATTTGAATCCGAGAGTTACGTAAAGAAGTTGTTAAAGATTTAAAAGATAAACTGTTACTATTTCGAAGTTATAACGTTGTTCAATTAAGGTCTGAGAGGTAATTATACCCCAACTTGATTGACTTCCTTCTTAACTAAGGAATGGTAAGGGTTGATAGTGAATGATGGTTAAGTGAATTCAGTAAATGAGTTGAGTTGACATAGAAATGTTTATTTAAACATCAGTTTAAAATCGAATGAAGGAACTTTGGAAATGTTTTCCAAATAAGAAATCAGAAATGTTTTCTAATATAGAAAACCTGAAATGGAAATGTTTTCCATTGTTAATAAAGTATATGTTCTTAAATTAGAAAATAATCAATTTTTGAATATAGGGAAGCAGGAGATAAGTAAATAAATGAACTAAAGAGATTAATGTTAAATGATGTTTGTTCGATATAATTTCCATCTGGAAATAATATCGTTGTTTGCACACTCGTTTTTCTTTGATAGTTAACTCACAGACTATCGAAGTTTTGACCATTTTAACGTTGTTAATATGGAGAGACCGGTTGGATTATTATCCATAGAACCACTCTGTATTGGCATAAGCATTGCGAATCATATATGCCAAAGATAATTGAAGACGAAGTAAAATGCAAGGACTATCTTGTCTACAGAATAGTGCCTTCGGTTTGTCCAGTCCCAGGACAACTTGTATGGATGAATGTCTGACAGAGTATTCCTAACGAATCATATGTGTTGATCTCTTCAACGTATTACGTTTGGTGGCGGAGGAATTCGTTTCTCTTAGCTTCATACCCGTGATACCATTAGGGAAATCAATAATGATTTGGCGGGTATGACGATGTGGTATTCCAAGTAATATGAAGATATGATATGAAAAGATATGCGTAGTTTCTAGCCTCACATCCGGTAAATGACAGAAATCGGGCAGGCAGCATGGCTAAGTCGGTCGCACCGAAGTGGGGTGTATAATCACCTATCTAGAGAATATTCATTTGCTTCTTTAATCTATCAATGCTGTCCCATATATATATACGGGAACGGTTGCTGATCCCAACCGTTGGTGATGTACATTCGATACACTCAAGCGAAATGAGTGGTCGGTCATGTGTGGCTGAGTTGCAAGATGTTCTTGTTGAACTCCAGTGTATCGTTCCTAGAGTACACTGATCGGAAGGTGGTTCCATACCTTGTCATAGTTGGAAATCCATTACCCAATACGTGCTTGCGGTTTTGATTATATACTATATATGTAGTAACGTGAGATGCAAGCGTTTCTGCTAGACTGATATTTATTTGTATTTAGACATTATTATAATATCAGAATGATATTGCTTTGCAAAGTTATTTGGATTCTCATAAGGGAAAAACCCGTTCCGTATTCACGGCGTGGTCTTATGAGATATCATATACCTGTTTTAAATGATTTGAGTTTATTCACACCAGTCACATGACTGACCCGGAGTTTATTTTGTTTTCCCTAAACTCTTGGGTGCCTAAATTTGTACGGGCAGTCAAGTAGTCAGGATTTACAGGTATAGTTGAGGAGCTTGGAGCAGGAGGCTTCAGCAGTCGATAGCTATTATTTATTCCGCTGTGATGTTATATGTTGTACTCTGAAAATGGTATGTATAAACAGTTATAACTTTGTATTTCAAAAGTTATGTTATATTTTATTCGTTCCGCTGTGAGATTCGTGTTTCTCTGATGATGTTGTATGTTCTTCTTCTTCTTCTTCTATTCTAAGTTTCTACCTTATCTATTCTTACCCTCTAATTTCTTTCATTAACAACGGGGATTTTTCGATGTTTTGGTTATCGACATCGAGCTTATGTCGATAACCAAAGTCGCTCAAAATCCGGGTTGCTACAGTTGGTATCAGAGCTTAAGTTAAGAATTACTTGGCTCGGTGGCGTGACTCGGTAGAGATAGGGTTAGTAATGCCCTAGATGGAGTTAGAGTGTATATATACGAGTGCGTATTTGTATTTGATATAAAAATGGTTTTATATTGTGGAGATTCATTGGTTGAGTTGTTTATGAGTTCTGGTCGATCAGTTTGATCCACTGTATCGGTAGGAGTAAATAAACACTTGAATACGATGGACCGACATAGTATGGATATGTGATGTATTATCATATATAGGTTGTGATTATAATCGAATAAGATTATAACATGTGAAATGGTTATATATTACCAATCGGAAATCATATAAGTAAAGTATATGAAATAAAATGAAGAAAAATCTGAATTTAAATCAGATTGGAATTAAAATAAGGAAATTTTAAGTTCCTGGGAGATTTTGAAATGTTTTTCAAAATGGAAGCGTTTAGAAATGGTTTTGAAAATGATATAGTATTGTACTTACTTTGATCGCTGGAAAATAGATTCCGATGATGATCATGACATCCTCGGTGTTCATTTTCGAGTTTCTAAGTGACGGATTACTACCAAAGATTTTGTTTTTGAATTGTTTTGAGAAAACAAGTGGTTTAGAAATTCAAATGTTTTGAATTGGAATTATGATTTCAAATTGATTTGAAAGAAACCCAGGAATTTAAGTTCTGGGATTTAAAATTTAACCAATGAAGTTAAATAAAATGAGATGGTAAAAATAAATTGAAATTTAACTTGAACTGAATTAAAATAGAATTTAATTGGATTAGAGAATAATCTGTTATGGAATTGGGTTGATGAGTTAAGAAATTTGAAATTTTATATTGGAGTTCGAGTGAAATTCGATTTGGATTTGAGGATATGAACTGATTGGAATTTGATTGAGATAACACTAGTATATGCTGAATTGATAGCATATGGAAGTGATAGAGTTGATATGCCCGACAAAAAGGTAACAGTTTATATTATATATGGATATGAGATTTATAAGCTGAATTGGCAAGCCGCTTGGCTGTTTGTTTTTCTTTTGGGTTAAAGAAGGCCCAGAGAGGCGAGTTGGAGTTTGAGATATTGACCAGTACAAAGGAGGTGCTGGCAAAAAAATTTCGAAAAGTTAAGGTGTTAGAAAATTTTCAGAATTTTTGATAATTTAGTTAGTCGGAATAAATTAATATTTTAGTCGATATTAATTGGTTCAGTTGAAAACGGAGACCAGAGGTAAACAGATAAATTTTTACCTAGAAGACAGGGTCACCCCCTAGCTTAACAATTTCGAGGACGAAATTTTATTAAGGGGGGAAGATTGTAGTAACCCGCATTTTTAGCAGTTGAATAACTAATTTATTTAATTATTAAATATCGATTTATCGATATCGAGAACGTGAATTAAATAATATTGAATATTTATTTAATAATTATAATATAATAAAATATATTATAATGTCGAAATAATCAAAAATATTGGAAATACAAATATTCTGTGAACGGGGTCATCCCTAAGGTATAATTCAACTTAGAGTTGGATTATATTGACGAATATATTCAACCGACGATAGTTTGAACGTATAATTATATTATAATTAAAATCGAGCTCGAAACGAAGCGGCAGTTCGCTATTTGGCGATTCGAACTTCAACTGAATGTACAGGGTCCGTTTCAAGTCGGATTTCTATGAAATAAGAAACGCGTGGAGCTGGTGGAGTATATCTTTCTAGTGGAAGAGAAAAATCTGGATTTCGTCGTGTAGATTTTGATTTACGTACAAATCAAATTTCAGAAAAGTCGCTGTGAAATTCCTTTATAATTCGCAACGCTTTATATACGTTATAAAAGGATTTTCGATATGAACTGAATACCGAGATAATCTGAAATCTGAAATATCAAACTGTATATTCTGATATGATATTCTGGAGCTGAATGATATCGTATACGAATATATACGATAATATTAATTTATTAATATTTTATTTAATTTTATTTAAATATATTTATATATTTAAACGGTCTGTTCAGCGCTTGAAAAATAGCCAGTTTTGCATATGACCTCCGTTTTCGACGAAACTAATTTTGTTGGATCCGCAATGCCAAATAGTTGTTAGATTTCCAGTTTCGTGATTTTTAGAGTCACTGTGTGGTCGTACGGATTTTCAGAGTGTAAAACAGTCAGTATCTGGACAGTTAAAAATACGCCGTGTGAGCAAACGGAGTCGGAATTCGACGAATCCAGTTTCGTTGGGACCGTAATGTCGAAATCTAACTAACTGTCCAGTTTGGTGATTTTTGGGTATAGTGTGTGATCATAGGAATTTTTAAAGGCATGTATAGATCACGTTTGCTTAAAAATTTATATAATATTCAATAAAAAAAATATATACTATTTCTATAAATACTCTACACTTCCCTTAAACCCTATTCTCATTTCTCTTTTGGTCAACGAGGTTGTTTTTCCGTCGTTCCTCTTTTTTTCTTCTTACATTAAAAACCGGAGAGAAAATAAAATCAAAGGAAATTCATTTAAAAATCTATAAATCATCATAAGTGTATGACTATGATCCCTAAGCCCCTCTCTTCATTTCTGCACTCGTTTTGGATGGTGCGATTGGTTTTCTGTCGAGTTCGAACTATACAGTCGAAAACTAGGGTTGATCGATTCGGTAAAATCAAGCACTGATTCGATGTATGGTGATCATATTTGGGTTGTTAGTTGCGTTTGGCACCCGATGTGAATAGTTGGTGGAGATCGACACTAAAAACCGTCGATGGTTTCTACTGTAGCACGGAAAGGGGCATGCGACGGAACCATACAGGGGAGATCGAACTGTGTTTTGAGGGTATAAGGTTATAGAGGCTGCGGAGATGGAAGGAATGGAAGTGGTGGCGTCGGAATCAGTTTTGAAATGATGGAAGGAGTTACGGTGGAAGTTCGGCTACGGGATATCAAAGGAGCAGGCATCGAAGCTTTCATTCAGGAAGAGGGTACTATTCATCCGGGTTTGGACCGATATGGATTGGGGTGAGGCCCAGTTGGATTTAAAATAATGTTTGTTTTATTTAAATATAGTGTAATCTTGTAAATCGAATATCTCGGTCATATGAAATCAGAATCACGAACCGTCAGTCGCGTTGGGACCGTATGGACGAGAGCTTCACAATGAAGCTGACTAGAAGTGGATTGGGGTTCGTTACAATTTATGGCGAAATAAATTGTCCGTCTCAAACAACGAACGCAAACTGATACTTTTCGGTTAACGCGCAACAGTGAGTAAATCTCACTAACTCTGAACAGTTTATATTTTCATGTTGTATTTTTAGAACTGTTAAATATTGACTGATTGATTGTGTGTTGACTGTTTGATTGAACTGCTAGTCAGTTAGTTGAATTTCTATATTCATTCTGTTTAACAGAATATATCATATAGAACTGAGAGTGATGTTGATTTTATTGTATAACATCTGTGGATGCAGGAAAACAGGTTGGAGGAATCCGACTGGATTCCTCAACAGTTATTTTATTGTTTTTATATATTGTGATATATGATGTGAATTTTAACCTGTTGTTGATTGCGTGTGTATGGACGATATTGAACATCGTGATTTGATATGATTGAACATCGTGACATACCGGAATGTTGAAAAGAGAATATTTAAAAAAATCAATAGGATTTTATAAAAGAGAATATTTATAAATAGAATATTTATAAGTAGAAATATTTATAAATGGAATATTTATAAATAGAAAATACGTTTAAAGTGGAATTATAAATGAAGGGGAACCTTTATAAATGGAATATTTATAAAGTGAATTATTTATTTAGAATAAATAGATAAGATATTATAAAATGGATTATTTATTTGTTAAATAAATAAAATATTAAATAGGGATTTATTTACTTAGAAATAAATAGGAGATAATTCAAAAAGGAAATAACTGCAAATCATTTTCTTTTTGAATGGAAAGGCTTGTGTAGCGGTTTGGGAATTTTCCCGATACTCCCGATACAAAGGAGGTTATGGCGAATTTTTCCAGAAATTTTAGGAGATAGAATATTTTTAAGGATAAATTAGAAAAAGAGAATATTTGTAAAGTCATTTACAAATGAAATCAAAAGAGAATATTTGTAAAGTCATTTACAAATGAAATCAAAAGAGAATATTTGTAAAATCATTTACAAATGAAATCAAAAGAGAATATTTGTAAAAACATTTACAAATAGAATAGAAAGAGAAATATTTGTAAAACCCTTTACAAATAGAATTGAAAAGGAAATCATTTGTAAAGTGAAGAACCGTTACTAAAAGTAAATCTTTATAAATGAACAAACGTTGTTAAAAAGGAAATCCTTTTAAATGGATAAACGTAATTAGAAAGGAGTTAATCGAATTTGGTATTCGAAGTTAGTTAATCTAATAGGGTATTCGAAAGTTAGTAAATCGAATATGTTATTCGAAAGGGGTTAGTCAAGTCGAGTTAGTTGGATAGGGTAAATCAGTTAGGGTTAACCAGTTAGAGTTAAACAGTTAGAGTTAACCAGTTAGAGTTAAACAGTTAGAGTTAACCAGTTAGAGTTAAACAGTTAGAGTTAACCAGTTAGAGTTAACCAGTTAGAGTTAATCAGTAGAGTTAACCAGTTCAGTTAGAGTTAACCAGTTGGGTTAAGTAAGTCGAGTTAGCCAGTTGAGTTAAGTAAGTCAAGTTAATCAGTAGAGTTAATCAGTTAGAGTTAATACAAATAAGATGCCATTTCGTACGACTGCTAGCAAAATTCGTAGGGCTGCAGATAGCCTACGGCGGTCGGATGTTTCCTGAGGGAATCAGGCGTAACCATTGTGATCGCTGCGATCTAGAGTCAAGCAAATGGAGTTAAATTGAATATATTATTCGATAGGAGTTAATCAAGTCGAGTTGATTAAGTTAAGTTAGTCAAGAGGAGTTAATCAAACCGAGTTAATCCAAATGAGTTAATCCAAAGGAGTTAGTCGAATATTAGTTATTCGAATAGAGTAAAAAGAGTTAGTCGAATGTTAGTTATTCGAATAGAGTAAAAAGAGTTAGTCGAATGTTAGTTATTCGAATAGAGTTAAAAGAGATTATCGAATATAGTTTATTCGAATAGAGTTAAAGGAAATGAGTTATCGATTATAGTTTAATCGAAAGGAGTTATCGATTTGTTTAAATCGAAAGGAGATTTTTGAATATAGCGTATTCAAAAAAAAAGATCGAATATAGTTTATTCGAAAGAGAGAGATTTCGAATATAAGTTATTCAAAGAGAGATAATCGAATATAGGTTATTCGAAGAAGAGTTAATCAAATAGAGATTGCTCGAAAGGGAGTTATACGTCGAATTCAATTATATTGAATTCGGGAAAGTAATATTTACTTTCCGGGTGTTAAATCAAGAGTTATTTATTTATAAATAAATTGAAGTAGGTTAATTATTCACACTAAAGAATAAAGGTTAAAATTGAAGCTAGGTATTGCAAAAGTAGGGATTATAACGTTATCGTTAAAATCAATGTTTTCAATAAAGAAGTGGATTCGAAATTTGAATCCGAGAGTTACGTAAAGAAGTTGTTAAAGATTTAAAAGATAAACTGTTACTATTTCGAAGTTATAACGTTGTTCAATTAAGGTCTGAGAGGTAATTATACCCCAACTTGATTGACTTCCTTCTTAACTAAGGAATGGTAAGGGTTGATAGTGAATGATGGTTAAGTGAATTCAGTAAATGAGTTGAGTTGACATAGAAATGTTTATTTAAACATCAGTTTAAAATCGAATGAAGGAACTTTGGAAATGTTTTCCAAATAAGAAATCAGAAATGTTTTCTAATATAGAAAACCTGAAATGGAAATGTTTTCCATTGTTAATAAAGTATATGTTCTTAAATTAGAAAATAATCAATTTTTGAATATAGGGAAGCAGGAGATAAGTAAATAAATGAACTAAAGAGATTAATGTTAAATGATGTTTGTTCGATATAATTTCCATCTGGAAATAATATCGTTGTTTGCACACTCGTTTTTCTTTGATAGTTAACTCACAGACTATCGAAGTTTTGACCATTTTAACGTTGTTAATATGGAGAGACCGGTTGGATTATTATCCATAGAACCACTCTGTATTGGCATAAGCATTGCGAATCATATATGCCAAAGATAATTGAAGGCGAAGTAAAATGCAAGGACTATCTTGTCTACAGAATAGTGCCTTCGGTTTGTCCAGTCCCAGGACAACTTGTATGGACGAATGTCTGACAGAGTATTCCTAACGAATCATATGTGTTGATCTCTTCAACGTATTACGTTTGGTGGCGGAGGAATTCGTTTCTCTTAGCTTCATACCCGTGATACCATTAGGGAAATCAATAATGATTTGGCGGGTATGACGATGTGGTATTCCAAGTAATATGAAGATATGATATGAAAAGATATGCGTAGTTTCTAGCCTCACATCCGGTAAATGACAGAAATCGGGCAGGCAGCATGGCTAAGTCGGTCGCACCGAAGTAGGGTGTATAATCACCTATCTAGAGAATATTCATTTGCTTCTTTAATCTATCAATGCTATCCCATATATATATACGGGAACGGTTGCTGATCCCAACCGTTGGTGATGTACATTCGATACACTCAAGCGAAATGAGTGGTCGGTCATGTGTGGCTGAGTTGCAAGATGTTCTTGTTGAACTCCAGTGTATCGTTCCTAGAGTACACTGATCGGAAGGTGGTTCCATACCTTGTCATAGTTGGAAATCCATTACCCAATACGTGCTTGCGGTTTTGATTATATACTATATATGTAGTAACGTGAGATGCAAGCGTTTCTGCTAGACTGATATTTATTTGTATTTAGACATTATTATAATATCAGAATGATATTGCTTTGCAAAGTTATTTGGATTCTCATAAGGGAAAAACCCGTTCCGTATTCACGGCGTGGTCTTATGAGATATCATATACCTGTTTTAAATGATTTGAGTTTATTCACACCAGTCACATGACTGACCCGGAGTTTATTTTGTTTTCCCTAAACTCTTGGGTGCCTAAATTTGTACGGGCAGTCAAGTAGTCAGGATTTACAGGTATAGTTGAGGAGCTTGGAGCAGGAGGCTTCAGCAGTCGATAGCTATTATTTATTCCGCTGTGATGTTATATGTTGTACTCTGAAAATGGTATGTATAAACAGTTATAACTTTGTATTTCAAAAGTTATGTTATATTTTATTCGTTCCGCTGTGAGATTCGTGTTTCTCTGATGATGTTGTATGTTCTTCTTCTTCTTCTATTCTAAGTTTCTACCTTATCTATTCTCACCCTCTAATTTCTTTCATTAACAACCGGGATTTTTCGATGTTTTGGTTATCGACATCGAGCTTATGTCGATAACCAAAGTCGCTCAAAATCCGGGTAGCTACAACTGGCTTTAATATTATTTAAAAATGAAAATTTTAAATTTCTGCCACATTTTTCCACCAAATTATTTGAAATAAAATTTTTAAATTGGTTCGGATTTTCCGGGTCGTTACACTTGCACAATTGCATTTATAGCGATTTTCTAGAAATATAATGTTTTGAAACTAGAGCTAGAATGAAAAGTTATTAATGTTTATAATTCGAAATCAAAATTAATTAAATAACCAATTATGGAAGAATTTCTTTTACAAAAGAAGATAGCTCCATCATCCAACACTATTAGGCTTGGCCCACCAACCCCTCGTGATCGAACGCTCTAAGCCAAGAGGTCGACTGATCAACGTTATCAAGTTAGGGATTTGGATGGCTGAATGACTTAGATTTACAGTAGAATGGTCGAAATTAGTTCTAACTCTATAAATAGAATCTTAGGCTAAATGCTAGAACCCTAATTCAATTATTGTAGGTCCAAAATATATCTCTCCAAAACATGAATTTCTTTCTTCTTAAACTGAATTTCATCAGCCTAATTAAAATTAAAATAAGAAAGATTAAAGAAGAAGAAGAAGAGTTCAAATAAAAGTAAGATGAGATCTACATGAAACGAAGGCAATTCGAAAGCGCATTAGGAAAAGGATGGCTTTTTTAAGGTGGATGGGTTCATAATTAATTTAGGAATTTTTTTGGTAATTTAACTTGAAAATCTGATCCCCTTTTCTAGCTTATTTTGGTGTAAATTGATCTGCTGAATAAGTGCAGATTTAAATTGATTGCATACGCTTTTGTAGAACTAAATAGTAACCTCATTAAACCTAAACATGAGTTTGATTTATTTAAAGTATACTTGAAATTGAACCTATTATTGTGAGTTATAAATCTTATATTTATAAACTTAAGGTTTTATTGTGATGGACAAAAGCCTTTATTGGAATGATGAAAAATATTATAATTAAAAACCGTACTACAAACATTAATTTATACTATACTTTGGATTTTGATAGCACAGAAACCCCCTCAAACGAGGGGGCGCTGATCACCTGAACCCAAAGTATAATGGTCCCTTGAACCCGGCCAATCAAGGGGACCTGATTCCTCCATTTTGCAATTAAACCCACATTCTTTTAGGATTTAATTGTAAAATGGAGGAAATCAGGGCCCACTGATTGGCTGGGTCCCGAGGACCATGATACTTTGGGTCCAGGTGATTTCATCCCCAAACGAGGAACTCAATAGTCGCATATGCTTTATTTTTTAGAATGTTACCACATTTATTCGCATACTAAAGCGTCACTTACCTTCTCGAGAGATTAAATAATTCACTTCTCCCTCTTAGCCGTTTCAAGTTCAACCCAAATAGATCTCCAACCTATAAAAGCATTCCTAACTTAGTGTTGGGTTGGGAAGCAATCGACCCCAATAGGAGGTCAATTGTCCTCTTTAGAAACCCTAAAGGTTGGCAAAACAACCTTGATAACCGACATTTTTTTAGTCACTTAATATTAGTTGATTAAAAGAAAATCAACTAACATATATTAATTAAAATAAATTGCCTTAACAGACTAAATAATAACATATTAGTACAACATGTATATTATATATATATATATATATATATTATATTCTCAATTGGCTAAAGAAAGTCGGCTATGGACCTTTGTTTTGTGTTGGGTTGGGTTGAGGTCAACTGCACAACCCGCTTCATTGACAATGCCTTGATATCGCCATAATTTAATATGTGTCGCTCTACCACCGACGAACTATCCAAATTAGTTGATAGCTTACTCCACTACAGCAGCAATTTTGGTCTTCCATGTCCCTTTTTTCTCGAATAGCAATCTTCTTCGACAATAATTATGCTTTTACACTCATCCCACAATGGCCTCTTAGCAGAATCCAATAAATCATAAAAAATATTAATTCCTACAGTCGGTTCTTATTCAACATTTTCGTTCTCATCGTCGCCTTGATGGATCGTAGGAAACATTGATCGCGCTGCATCTTGCACCATATTTTCTATTGAATTCATCTTAGTATTATCGCCCTCTAGCACTACAGAATTAGGTGTAGGTTGAACGAGTTCTCCATAACAATTCCATAAGTAATAATTCGACATAAAACCAGATTTATACAAATATACTTCTACTACATCTGTCTTTCAATGCTACATATGTTTGCACTTACTACATGGACTACGAATGCCTACGTTATTTCGATTATTACATTTAGAAAATCTAATAAATTCGTGTACATCGTTACAGAAATGTTCCTTTATTGATTCTTTCATACTAGTTCGGGATTCGTACATCCAACTACGATTGAAAAATAATCGAACAAATTTCTTGATTTGCAAAAAATATGTTTGAAAATTCAACCAAACACTTCATATTAAATTGTTGTAAAAATTCATTTATTACCCTTCACTATTGTAACAAATTTAAATAACAACATCATTTTTTTTTAGTTTGTTATTTTTTACTTTGATGGCCAGTCATCTCACTTTCCGTTACAAACACAACGACGTAATTACATTTTATAAATCATTTCAAGTTAAATGATTCTACAAAAGTTCGACAACACTCCCCTTTATTCCTTATATCGTACACAAATGCATGTACATAGGAAAAAAAGGAAGTACCATCAAATTTTGTGAACCGTTTAAACTGAAATCCAACAAATATTGTATCAGATTAATATAGATGTCTGTTTTGTGGAAAATGAAAATTCATATAACGATCATGTACAACACTTGTCAGATGAAGCCAAAAAAATATCTCTAAGGGGTTCATATAAATAAAACACATGTTGTAAATTCTATTTTAACAACTACAAAAATAATTTATAAATAAAACATACTTTAATATTTAGCAAACTATTTAAAATTTTAATTTTATGGATTTCTTTTGACTAAAATTAGAAGCCAGCACTTAATCATAATAAACTAAACTATATTAATTTTAAATTACGCTACCACTTACAATTAACACATGCTAATTAATTAAAGGTTATTTCTTTTGATTAGTCTTACAAATTTACCAACATTTTTATTAATCAATACCACATATTTTTGTCCAGACTATAACAAACATTGTTTTAAATTAAAATAAATATTTGCATAAACTTATCAACAAATACGCTAATCAGTAATACATACTAATTTGCTAATCAAACCACCAAGCAATATCCGTACATCAACAAACACATAGTATGATAACTACTATGCTAATTATCGTTACCAATCTAATAATAAGCCAATTTTATTCCCTAATTGACTTACAACACTAGCGTCATCTATTAACACCACTAAACCATCAAATTCAAACCCATAAACAACCAAAATTTCAAACCAGGGTTTTGGATTTAAACCTAAAATATACCCTAAATTAATCTAAAATTGAAGATAGAAGTCACATTGAAGAAGTTTTGGAGTGGTTGAACGTCTTAAAGGTGGGGGTTAAACCTGGCGACCCAAGGTAGCGGTGGTGGGAATTTTGGAGTTAAATTGTTCAACCAAGGAAGTGATGTGGTCTATTTTTGGGTTGCTGGGTATAAGCAGGTCGAGCAGCGGTTAACGAAGGCTTGCAACAGCTGCTTTTTTAGCCGTCGCTAGTCGTTGCCCCAATCTGCCACAAAATAAAGCGTATCTTGGGGCGTAAAAATTAATTCATTATCATAATTCTTATACAAAAACACACACACACACAGACATATATATATATATATGTGTGTGATATATATATGTATGTATGTATATTGGAATAATGTGGATAGTGGAATACATTAAGCAATTAAACCATTATCTATTCCAATAAATATTTATAAATGTTAAAAATTTATTATTCTAGAGATACTTTTCATAAAATGTACCAATGCCAAATACGACGGCCTCTCATATTTTGAAATAATCAAAAAATATGCTAAGTCAAAAGGGTTATAAATTCGTGAAAAAATATGCATAACTTAGTTAGTTTTGAAAATTTAACAGTATTGTTATTTTTTGTTAGTTGAAAGTTGGTAGTATATCATGCTGACATGATTAAAATGTTACATAACCAAATTGGGAATAAATATGAACACCAATATGGCTATTTTCCCAGTGACTTGAACAATTACCAGTAAGATTAATCGGTTTACAATAGAAAATTCCTGTACAAATAGTTCATTAATTTTTCTTTAAATATTTCGTTTTAAGTATTATATGTGCACATAGTTGATCTATAAAAAATGAATTTGCTTATATATTTATTTATGTGTGCCTACCAAACATGCTCACATTGTTAAAGTTCATAATAAGAAAGCCAATCAATCGTATCAAATGTTATTTTCCATGTAACATGTAAAAGAAAATAATATAAATTCCAACTGATTAGTTGTCATATGCAATATATAATACAAGTTTAAATTAAGTAGCGAAATAAAAAAATTAAATCCCTTTGATCGACATAGCATTGTGTAAGCACAATAAATTGCATATTAACTCTTTTAATGCTATCCATTTGGAAAACTGATTTTTAATCAATTAGTTCTCAATCAATTATTTTAATAACGACATTCTAAAAGTACTATAAGTTGCAAATCTACGAGAGAATATGTAATATGAACTATTATTTAAATTAAACATATGATTTTTACTATTAAAAATGACAAAGTAGAAACATATTATCTATCCTTACGAATATATTTCTTTTCTAATACACTTTAGGAATATAATAAATAAATAAATAAAATATTTAATAAACATTTTCAATGAGCGATCAAAATATTATTAAGATAATATTTATTTATACCTTTAAGTATTATATTATATTACATATTATCGTATACTTGAAATAAAATATCACATATTCAATATACATATATAAAAAGTTTATAATCGGTATGTTACATGCATGACATGTGAATCCAGCCACAATAAAATTCGGTTGACATTTGGTTGTAGAAAGGAAAAGGAATTATTAGCATTTGTATGAAATTTGGTTAATGCCCTTAACAAAGTTCATGTCCAATGTTTGAATAGTCCACGAGGAATACTCCCTATCAATGTTTGGATCATGATACCATACGGTAACGTGACGAATAAAAATGAACAAATGCTACTTACTTGAAACAAAAAGCTTTGGGAAACACGAAATCCACACATTTCTTTTAAATTACAAAGAGTATTATTTACTAAATGATTTTATATATATTTTCATAGGTAATATATAAAGTGTAAATTATTTTTTTAATCGTATTTAAGGAAGAAGAACTTCAGCCAATAAAATAATTAGAGTCTTTTGTGACATAATCTAGTCGAAGTTAAAAAGAGTTAAATAAAAAACGTATATTTTTTCGTAAATATTAAGCTTAGATCCTTAAAATCAAACTTAATGCATAAAAATTTCTTCCTACGAAAAGATTGCAAATTAGGTCCCTAGAATTTAAATATTGAATGATTGCACAAGATTATGTAATTATTCAGTGAATAATTACAAATATTTATAAAATTTTATCAAAAAATTACAAAAATGTCTATAATTTTTTCTGTGAAAAATTATGGAGATTTCCGCCAAATTTTCAAGAAGTGCAAAAATTTCTGCTACTTTTTTAGTTAATAATCGCAGAAATTTCCTTAAATTTTCGTTCAATAATTGTGTAAGTTTCCGCAAATTTTGGATATTAATGTATAAATGTCTGCAACTATTCATTGAATAATTGCACAAATTTATACAATTTTTTTTTAATTATAATGACCCAATTTACATGTCTTTTTTTTGTAAGGATGTTTTGGCTATTTTGATACTTAATAGGGACTTTACCCAAACATTCCCTATTTTTTGAGTGTCTTAAGTAGAACTTACGCTACGATGACGCCATGAACCAGGGGTGGCTTAAAGCACTGAAGAAAAAACAAAGCACTAGAATTGCCAAATAGAACCTATGCAGCTTTCAGCGACGCCTTTGGTAGAATGGCACACAGCTACATACTTGTGTTGGCACATCGTAGAATGCATATACCAACGCACGACAAAATACGTGACCCACCGCAATGAGTCCAACATACTGGACAAATTCTCATATAAGTGTCATTCGTGAGTAAAGAACAATTAAATAACATAAGTGTCTCATACCACCACGTTGTACTAATAATGCTTTACACTCTACTCACATATAACACTCGCTCCTTCAGTTATGTATAAACCTGTCCAAGGAATAACCGAAAAAATATTATCGAATGTCCTAATTCCATATATCACTAACTCCATTTATTTAGATTTTTTGGCCGTGTAGATTAAAATTGATCTCAAAATCATATTAAAATATGTCATAGCCGTATCATTCCAAATCACCCAACAACTCAATATTAATGGTGAATCACTCAAATAATCCAATTCAATATATAAGAGAAGAATGACCAAGAAAATAATATAAAATAGATTATTCAAATAAATAAACATAAAAATAAGCAAATCAACATTTAATAAAATGGATTATTCAAATAAATAAACATTCCAGCATTTTAATAATGAATCATATATAACAAATAATATTATACAAAAAAATAATTACTTAGAAGTAAATACTAAATATATATTACCGAATTAGCTAGATACTTAACCAATACCCAAACATAATATATTTATTTACAATAATAACTAATTTTCAACCTTAATTTGTAAAACCTTCTCAAAAAGCATTAAAAGTTATCTCATTCTTTTATAAACCCAGAATTAGTTATAAAACTCAATGTTACACAAAACAAGAATTTCGTAATTTTTTGTATAACCAAATACATATGTTAGCTTCAAAAATATTTCTTTTCATTTTAAACCATAATTTATAGTTCAAACATCTACTATTTATAAATTTCTAATAACTCATACTAAAAACCACCAACATTTACTTTAAATTTCATTTCATAGTTTCCTATAAAAAAACACTAAATTCCTTTTCAAAAATATTATTAAAACCATTCAATTATACAAAATCATTAAATAAACTAACTCTAAACTAATAAATTTATAAAAAGGGAAATAAATGTCAAACTCTTATAAATAGATTTATATAATAAAAACTCCTATTTGAAATTTCATTTTTACCCTTATCATTAAATATTGTATTCACAAAGGAATTTCATTCTTGAAATGTTATTAAAAACCTATCATTTATACTTACAAGATTTAACATTCAATTATTCTTGAAGTTCACTATTTCCAATTTTAAACTTATATCCAAACCAATTTCCTACAAATCATTTTATTTTACACACTTTTATTTATAACATATTTTAACAAACTATAAAACAACATCAATATAAAATTTATCATTCGATATGAATCAAATTACATCGTTTTTTAGCCATATGTAAAATGAAAACATACATATAAAAATAACTTGCATACAAAAATGTAACCAGATAACATTCTCTTTGGATTTGAACGTTCCAACATACATACAATTCAACCTTCAAACCCAAAATCACATTTAACGTCGTGACAATGAGTTCAACATCATACCCAAAATCACCAAAAACCAATTCACCCAATATCCTAAACAACATTTCAAGCAAGCAATTCATTAATAATTGGATAATTTTATGTATATAAAGCACACGACATACCCTTCCTGAACATAACTAATATCCAACAATTCGCCCAAAACCCGTCATACATAACCACCAATGAACAACATGTTTCTGCTTCCTCCACCTGACATGCCTGCTACCACACATGTGGCAATCCTCAACATTCGAGCATCATCCCTATCGCTTGCTTCCGTGTGCTTCTGAAAATCTCGACCCCTTTCATAAATGGCTATCACTCAGTGATATTTCCAGGTCGCACAATCACCAGGTTGGGACCTCTGTTCTCACCATCACGCCTTTAATATGACCACCTGCACATTCATTACGAGCTCCTTATTGGTCGACGCTTGAAATCGAGCGCTCGTAATTTCATCCTTGTATGTGTGTCTGTTTTTCTGTGCGTTTTATAAACTTATGGTCATGATTATGTAAATAAAAATACGGATTTGAGATTGAAATCGCGATCAAATGAGAATCACACTTGAAACAAGACAAGGAAAGCATCTAGAGGAGGGAGAAAGGTATTGGACTTTGACCCGAGCTTTTTTTTATTTTAGTCTGAATACTTTCCTTTGCATTTTAATTTAGATATTAGATATTATCAAGAATTAATTTAATATGCTTCAATCCCATTAAATAAAATTACACTTCGAATACTTCATATTCAATATAAACGTATTATCTGATTTCAATATATTGTTGGGGAATAATTAATTAATTTAATTTAATTTATTGAATCAAAATCATTATTAAACTGAATTTAACTAATTAAATTTATCTTTTCAAAAGCCAAACATCAAATAAGAATACTTTTAATTTAATTATGTTTATTTATTTATAAGATTTAAATTATAGGTTTGTTACCACTTACCACATGCGTGTAATTTGCAGCAATTTAGCACTCCACACATTTAAAAAAATTTACCAAAAAAGTAAATAAGTTTTTAGAACATATTATCTTTATATGTCTGTGGTATTTGCTATGGACAATACAGACATTCCCAACGAAGCGGATTGAGAGTGCTCAGCTCCAATCTGGTTGACCCCCAACTCATCCTAACATAAGAAAAAAAACGCAGTTCCTTAGTCGACTAAGGAAATGTGTGTGTGTGTATATATATATATATATGTATATGTATATATATTAAAAAAAAAGGTTGTCCCAACAGGCTATCTTTTAGCCTACTAAGGCAATTTTTAACTAATATATGTTAGTGGGCTAACATTGTTGTTTTGTCAACCTTTAGGGTTGATAAATCAACCCTAATCTGGACAACTGACCCCTTGTTGGGGACGGTTGCTTCCCAACCCAACACTCGGTTGAAATGCTCTTTGAGGTTCCTTACCTTGAACAGTTATGGCCCCAATTTGAAATAACCTAGTGCAGCAGAGATCTATGGGGACTTGTGCAACCTAAGCAGCTATATACCCATAACGGAGAATGGTCTGCCGTTTTAATTAAGACTAGCGAAAAGTTAGCTTATATCGTTACTTTTCAAAGTAATGCTAGCCAAAGTAGGTTTCTTTACGGTTGAGTCGTATTTATTTCAACAAGTGATTTGATTGAAACCGCATTTAAATTAGATATGTGTCACTTTCTACTACCGTTGTAGAACAAAATCACAAGACAGTGGTATATATTTAAAATTAAAAATTACCTTTAGAAACAGGCTAAACTAACTGGTTTAAAAAGGCCCATAACTCCTCCTAAACTTGTTTATACACATGGTGACTACACCCCTGAAAAAAGAAGTCATTGATGAATCATTCAATGACAAATAATATTCAAAATACAAGGAGAATATCTAAACAAAATGATAGGTTGATGTTACTAACACTAAAATACAACAAATTTGAATTGTCAACCAGTTAAGGATTTTGTTTCGTGGTAAGAGGTAACAATGGCGCAAGTTTGAAACCCATAAATGCATCCTAAGAGCTTACTATGTGCATGCGCTGAGATCAACTACTTATGTGGTGCTCGTAGACTAGGGTAGGTGCAATAAAGGGGTTTTGCAAGTTTGATCAGTTTCTCCCTGAACAAATTCATAAAAAATACATCGGTAAGCTGGCAAAGAAGTATCTGGTACACACACACACACACACACACACACACACACACATATATATATATATATATATATATATATATGAGGAGCGCTTCTGGGCACCCCTATTGTATCATGAGCTACATGATGTGCACGTAAATATGCACACTTATATTCACAAATTTATTCTTGTTTTAGTTAAATAAATAACATAAGTGGGCTATCTTTACATGTTTAAACCAAAACCCAAAATTTCAAATTATCATGCATTCATCTTTATATTGGGGGAAAACGGATATTTGTGCATGTATTTATTTTTGAAAAAAAATTTACTTGTTCATTTTCATGTGTCTTATAGGAATTTAGGAGCAAAAAAAATGAAGTATGCACATGAAGTTTACCTGGAGATATGCATACACAAAGTGGATACAAAGGAATGAATATGGAATTAATTCATACACAACTTAGTGGAGAACCCTACCATTATCACTCTTTCTTTAGTGGAACAATTAGAAGCAAATATATTGGCAAGTGGAAACAAAAAGGGCTTCATGAACTTTTAATGATTAATTAGAGGCTAAAGACAAATGGAAGCTTTATGATGGAGTATTTTTTGGTAGTCCCTAACAAAATGGATTAGGGTTTTAGGGTTTCAAACATGTATATATACCCCTTCATGTCATGTAAATAAGTCCTCCTTTAGTTAGTTAGTTTTAGTGGAGGATCAAAAGCTCTCTTTTCTTTTTATGGCTTCTAGCCATTTCTCTCTTTTGTAATTTTTTTTCTATGCAATGTAATTAGTGTTCTCTTTATTTACATGTTCTTTTTCTTCTATGTTAGTAGTGTAGTTTAATTTCGTGCAAGTAGTTTGTTTTTATTTGTTTTTGTTAATTAGTTCTCTCTTTTGTTTTGTTTTAGTTTATGTTGCAATCTACTTTTGTTGTCATGATTACATATATTAGAGGTTAATCCCTTTCAACTTAGCGGTAATGAAGTTCTCTTGATTATGTAGACGCAACATATTTTGTTTATTCTTGCTGTCATTTTGTGCTTCATGTCGTGTTGATGTTGTTGGTTTTATGTGTTCATTATTGAATTTGATAGCCTATATTGTTGACACCAAATAGGCTATGCTTAGTCATATGTTCACTAATTACCTCTTCTTCTACATATGATGGTGGTGATTAAGTAGAGGTTAAAATAAAATTTTGATGGTCTATAGTTCTAATTAATAGTTCATAGGTCATGGTTAAAGTATATTTCACTTTCATCTTGTTGTGATTTTTCATTAGAACTAGTAGGATGATTTATTGGGTATGTTATAATTTGATAGTTTATTTTGCGCTAATTAATAGCATGAATAAGCTATACTTATAATAAGTATATCAACTAAATTCACAAATGACCACAAAAAGAGAACATGGTTTCATTTTATGTTGATTCATGTGATCTAGAGAGTGAATTTATTCCTAAGTTGTTATTTAACTCTCATATTCTTATCTATCTTAATTTGTTAATTTAGTTTAGTTGTAGTTGTAGTTAACATTTCATTCGAATTTGGTTTAATTTGATTGAATATTACTAAAATTATTTCTTTCTCCGTGGATCGACCCGTATTCTCCACGTACTACAAGTGTACGCCGTGCGCTTACGGTTTTGTACACTTCGCGACCGATTTCTAATCGATAAAAACTTCGCCGTCAAACACTACACTAATCCTAATTCAAAAAAATATGTAGATATTCAATCAACATATATATTATCATTCATCCAAAATTTGAGCTTGTTTTGACACTCGTATAATAATATATTATATGTTTAAATTTAACGGTTCAAATAAATATATGAACAGTGAATAATTGAGCTAAGATTTTGAAAATGTTATGAATGTCGACGTGAGCTCAAATTTTGGATAGAGGATAATGTGTATGTGGAATGACTTATTGAGTCGGTGTAGCAATTATTGATGACAAAACATACATGGATGGATTTTCAAGTAGAAAAATGGACGACAAGCTCAAGACCACTGTATGAGGTCACACTCTAAATGTGGCATGAATGATAAGTAATTCAATGGCAGGAAAATTCTATTAGCTGCTTAGAATGTATCTAAGAGAACATTTAATCAGTATGTGTACATCTCTTTGAATTATTTTCTAAAATTTTCACTATTTTAGTTTTTTTATTAAGAGATAGCACATAGTTTACTTACATGTATGTTGAACATAATTTTGGAAATAACGCTTTTCAGAACTGATTCGTGTTATCTTCAAACCAAGGAAGATCTACGATGAAAGTTTACCCAATGATTCTAAACTTAGTTCATTTCATGGATGGCACAAAATTTTGGCTATTTTTTTGTTAACGATATTTTCGTCAACACTGGAGATGGGTTAACAGGAGCAGATCTAAAGAAAAAATAGGCAGTTCGACCTATTTTTCAGGTTAGATTGGATCTCCACCCTAGATATCAAAGCTTGGAGGTATGGGATCGCTAAGGACTATTAGAATGGATCTAAACTCAGAGAATGAAGTATATTCTACTATTTGAGGACATGTAGGGACGAGAATCCATGCTTATCTAGAGAATGAACAATAAACCGCAACAGTGATGATTAGAAAATATCAATATACACTTACAGAGCAACTTTCTTATAAGAAGATCCCTTTTTATTAAACTTTTGGTGGGGGTACATAGATGTAATAGGAGGAATCCCTGGATTAACCTCAGTGCCAAATTTATTTTTAAGAGTACAAGTGTAAAGGAAATTTTTTTCCTGAATGTGACCCCTAAAGTCTTATTTATAGTGGTTCAGGGCTCCTTCCACTGATGTGCCTTTGGGGGTCTTTGCCAGTCGCTTTATCCTTGGTTTCGAACGCTTGACTTCCACCCGTCTTTAGAGTATTAGTTATGGCCTTTGGATGGTACTTAAATCCTTGACAACAACTCCTGAATGTAGGCTCTCAGACGCAAGCTTTCGGATGTTGGCCTCTAGCTTTATTATGAATACTTAGAAGGGCTTGACCTCATGATGTATGTTGATAACTTCCTATTCGAAGCTGCTGCGGGTTTTGGTACTAGATAGATTAGTACGGGTAGCCTGTATCTCTGCTTGGGTCCCGGTTAGTTCTTTGACGGAGGTTTTTTGAAGTATCTTGGATCCTCAAAAAGGGGGGCTTCCGATGTTACTTCTATTTTACTTGTGGATTTTGTCTTCCAGTATTCGTATGAGAAATGCCCTGGAAGATGGTTCTGGATGATCCTTGCGATTCCTCGGTTTACTGTCTTCAGCGCCATCGCCTTCAGGTGTGTTAGTTCTTAGGAAGGTCATTACCGAAGATCTATTTGAGCTTCATCCGATGGGTTTATTGATTTTAACTTTCTTAGTTCTGGATTAGGATGACTCTTTGTCATAGAATCTTCCATCGAACTGATACTGTCGGAAGAACCTTGTCGGATTGACCCTGGCGGATAGGTCATGTCGGTTACACCCTGTAGTTCTTATGTTCCTTTCCACTAGAAGGATTTCAGTTGATGCGGCTTTTCAGATTATTTATTCTTGCTCTCAGCCCTTCATATTATTTGGCCTTACTTTCTGTTGAGCCTTTGGTGACCTTCCGTTCATCCGATGCCCCTTCACCGCCAGCTTGTTCCACTGTTAGTTTTTGGTAGTAACATTTTTCATTTAACTTACATGTAAATTGTAACATCTCATATTTTTCGATCATTTTTATTTTAAAATGTAATTAGCTTTATTTATGGTTGTTGTTGGAATTTAATAATTTAATGATTTGACTGGAATTAAAAATTGTAATATTTAAAACATTATTAATTTATTTTGAATGAATGAAATAAATGAATTTATTTTGTAGATGAACAATAATATGTAACGCCGAACAATTGAACTGAACAATTGTCAAATATAAATGTAACTGTTTAACTGATTCAAAATTGTGTAAATTAAATTTATGTAAGTTTATAAAATTAAATTTAAATATTATATTTGAATTAATGAATAGACTGACGTTCCAAATCTACTGAAATATTAAATTTTCCGAAAATGTCAGTTTTGTGTCAAATTTGGTTAAATTCATAAATTTTGTAAAAATTTAAAAGTTGCCAAAATTTGAATTCATATTTTTTATGGATCTATACTGAATTCTGAGCATTCATCAGTTTGTTAAAATTTAATTTCGTTTGTCCAGAATTCACATTTGTAAGTGTAAAAAAGGACGATGTATGTGATATGTATACTTGTCTGAAAGTAATCTATATCTTCCTTGATGTTATACCATTGAATTTGAATAGGTGAAATTAATTTATGTGGACACTTATTAATTGGCATTAAATACTTCGTAACTATCATTCTCGAGCAAATAAAAAAATTCGACCATTTAGGTTATTGAATTCAAATTTAGTTATTGAATTTAATATGGATTTAAAATAATTTATGATAATAATGAATGGTTCAATGTGATTTTTAATAAGAAATTATCATGATGTTGAGTGTCAACGGTATATATGTTACATTTGATTTGAAAACAATGTGTAGATTCTAAGTGAAATAAATTCTAGCAACATACATGTATATATCTTTGGCTACATTCCCCATCTATTCAAAAAGTAATGTTTAGGAATTTGGAATGGGGATTAGATGTTCAAATCTTCATTAATTAATTAATTAATTTTGTAATTTGAATAAAGTAGGAGTTTCAATGATCTTCCCTCTTTGTTGTTTCCTCAATGCAACATTCATTTCTTTCCTTAATTCTATTATATTTGTACCCTTCATTATATTAATTTCTTTCCCTTCGTTCTATTTTTATGCATCTTATTTTGTTTATGTACGTTTATTCCTTAAATCTCCATCCCTTTAATTCTCCTTTCCCATTTTTTCCCGTCATTATTTTCTCTAATATCAAACCGTCTCCACGTACATACATGTATTTCCCTTATCTTTTATATCATGTTGTTTATATTCAGAAGCAAAAAGATTACCGTAAACTTTTAACATTATCTTTGCAAAATGTTTAAGACATGATATTTAATATTATGCGTTTTGAAATTTTAAAAGTCATAAACTTCCTAACAATTAATCTTTCATTCATTTATTTTTGTTTATTCTCTTACTCTTCGTGATTAACTTTTGAAATTTAAACGAGAAATAAATATTGTCCTCTCAGCCTTAATCAGTCAATTTATTTCCTTTATAACCTATAATATGTGAGGAGACACCAGTGAGAAATAAATCACATATCTTTCTCAATTTCCTTCCTTATTTTTTTTCCTTCTCTGCAATTATCTTCTATAAATTTTAGATCTTCTTCCTTCTCTCCACGTAAAAAAAAACTAAACCTAAATTACTTTCTACTTCATCCACCTCCTTTTCCCTAAAAATTTGTGGTACCCTCTTCTTCTTAAGTTTCAGTCCTCTCCTCCTCCACTTGTCTATGTAAAAAAAGTGAGAGAGAAAAATTCAATTTGGTTTTCCTTTGTTGATGTCTTCTATTGGCTACCTTGTATCTTCTTGTATCCATCTTCAAATCCATGCAAGGTGAGTTTATCTCACTATTAATTTATTTCAAGTATTTTGACATCGATAAAAACTAAATTATAATAGTAAATTCTTGATGTTGCTAGTTATTTTGTGTTGATGTGTGATTCTGTCATATGCCATGCTCTCACTTTTGAATTTAATCACCTAAATTTGCTTTGTGATAAACTGAAAGTTACATGATAGTATTGTGCTGCCCTATTATCTAGAACTTGATCATGGCTGGCTAAATTGAAAAGAAAAAAACTAGAATATTGTTAGACCAAAAATTGGCTCTAACACCCAAATTAGATATGAATTCAATGAAATAGAATCAAAAAGCAATAAAGAACACACAATTTATAGTGGTTCGGCGTTAACGAGCCTACGTCCACTTTGTTTTCTTTTAATTGATGATTTGAATACGAATACATCAATGATTCTCACTCAACCTCACAATTACAATGCATAAACTCACTCAAATCTCTCAAAAATGGACTTTAAGAGATGATTTTGATCTGAATATGATTGTAGAATTCGGCTATGGAGGAAGTATGGACTGAGAATTTGCCAAAAGATCCTTTCAAATGCCTCTAGATGGTGTATTTATAGGTGAAAAATCTCCTCGAAGTGGCTCCGGTTCGAAATTGCGTGGCATCCATCCTTTGAGAGTCGGGTTCGGAGGCTCCAAGATGGCTACAGCGCATTGATTCAGTAGGAGATCGTGGAAGAAATTGTCAGACCTTGTCCGAGTCTTCAGGGGATATGCGCAGCAACGGTCACAGGTTTAAGGGGGAAAAGGGGTTCGGATCGGTGCCTCCAATCCGATCTGGTGATGCAACTTGCTGTCCCTTGATGCTGCTGACGTACTCATCTGATCCAAACCGATGGGATTGCTTGCTTTCTTCTGATGCCGCTGAAGTGTTCCACCGATCCGAACCGCTGAAGCCACCTGCTTTATGATGTTGCTGCCATATTCGTCCGATCCGAACCGATGAGTCCACTCGTTATCTGATGTTGCTGACGTGCTCTTTCGTTCCGAACCAATAAGGCCACTTGCTATCCTTTGGTATTGCTAACGTATTACCGATCCGATGTGGTCTCTGCGTTCTTGATCTTTACTCACATCCTGCACTATCTTCCTCCGATCTGAACCGATTGGTGTCTTTCTCACTATTTACTCTTTGTGTAGCCTAGTTCACAAAGTATGCTAACATTTTGCCCCCTCGAAGTACACTCTTATTTAAGATAAAGTGTGCTTCGAAGATATTTACAAGACATCCTTTGAACTAGAGTCATTGAATGATCGCCTTCGGATCCCGATCCGAACGGGTTTTCTTCAGTAGCACACTCGAATGGGCCTTTCAATACTACTACACCATAGATTAACAGGCCAGAGTTCCTTCATGGGCTCGACTCCCGATCCGAACGGAATGAAGTTGGCTAGGAATACGAGTGGTCACGACGATTTCATATAAGTACCCCCTCCGTCTCCTTCTTCCTCTTCCTCTTTTATTATCCTCTTCCAACGAAATTTGCATCAAAACCCTAGAATTTTAAAAAACTTTGAAACTCTCTCGTTTTAATCCCCTAATCCAACACATAGGTAGTTTTATGATCTTGAATCTCATCTTTATCATTGCTTTTAGCTTAGATTCACCGTTTCCTTGATCGATTCCAGCGAGGTATTCAATGGATTTCGTCGCCATGACTTCCTCCACTCCGCCATCGTCGTTAATGGCGTTAAATCTCTCTCGAGGCAGCGTTGGAGGGGGTTAAGATTCTTCGTTGAGCGTTTGAATGCATCAGTACTCGATTTCAGTAGGGACTTTCAACATAGGATTGAGCTTGACCCCAAAGAGGGGGGAAAAAGGGAGAGGAGAAATGCAGGGGATCAGTTCGGGTAACAATATAGAGATGAAAATGGGGTTCAACTAACCGGTTCGGGTCGGTCTTGCGAGCCAAGACAAGGACAAGATTCTCTTGACCGAACCGGATCGTAATGTGAAACAAAGAAGGGGAAAGCACGGATGTTCAATTCAATCTGGACCGTCCAAGTACTCACATCCGAACCGATCCGACTTTGGTCACTGGGCACCAACTCTTGTCCCAGGCTAGCACAAGGCTTTCTCCCCGATCCAACCCTAGTGCATGTATCTGAACCGAACCGAAAACAGTTCAAGATTGCACATAAGACCTTGCTTAGCTGGTTAAACCAATTCTTAATATAATCTTCAACTTAATGGACAGTTAGGATAGTGTCTTGCGAACATAAACAAATATAAAGAACCGTTCTGAACATTACTGCTTCCTTGAACCTTTACATTATGCTTTCATGTATTTGCTCTGCATTTTTGTTACACGTAGCACACACTTTAGTTCACATACGCATACGGGGGACACGGGCAACTTTACTCTAATTCTTGCTATTGTTTCTTCGATATTCTAGTGATCATGGCCGAATGACGTTCATCTAGATTGGCAAAGAAGATGGAAGTCGCGGAAACTTCTGAGAGAGTTACCATTGATGACTTATCTTCTTCTTCAGACCCTGAATGGGACGATGAGGGCCCAGATTATGAAATAGGAACGCATAACAACGAAACACCTTCGGACAGCGAAGTTTCTCTAGGCCATGAGGAGGAAGGAGGGATTGGAGATTACCGAGCTCCTGACGAATCCGAGTCTGCCATTATCTTGGAATCACCCACAGACTCTGTTGAATCTACGATCGACGATGATAGACTTGTCCGCATATGTCTAAAGCACGGGATATTAAAAAGGGATACCCTGGTGCCATCAAAAACTGATCGTCCTAACAATCCCCCAGAAGGATTTATGGCAATTACGCGACTGATGTGCATGGTCGGGGCTATTCCACCTTTTTCGCCTTTTGTTGTCGACTTTCTAAGACCGATGCGGATTGCCCCCATGCAACTACATCCCAACTCCTATGCTTACCTATATACCTTATATGTAGCATACCGCGAGATTTTAGGTACAGAGCTCACTTTCGATGACGTTCATTTCTTTTATAACTTCAAGCATCGGGCTCGAGAAACTCCTTCTTTCTCTTACTTCGAATCATTCCCAAAAAGGAAAATAATTTCAGCGCCGTTCAGCAGCAAGGCCGGCGATTCCAAGCTGGAATGGTTTTATATAAGGCAACAGCCGGGATGTGCCAGAAGATGGACAAAATCAAGTAAAGCATTGGTTTTCTAAATCTCAACTCTGAATGTTCACGCCAACACATTAATCCGTTTTCTTTTTTTTTGCAGTTGATAATCCAAAACAAATATCGGGTCAAGTGTACTTTGATCGGATGCATCAGCTCCTTAATGGCGACCAAAATTTTTTGACCATCGATGAAGTCCTTAAGGATGAATACCTTCATCATCACGGGTTATTGTCCATTACCCGTAGCATAGGTCACGGGTCGGGTCCATATGTATACATCCCTCCAGAGGATGTAATTCCAGGAACGGGCGAGAGCTCGAAAATCCCCACAATGCCACTTCGAACTTCACCTTCGCCGTCTTCGACTCAAGACGATGAGCTGGCCAACATAGCCAAAAAACACCAAGAAGGGTACATTGCCCCTGGGGATGCTATTTCTCCTGAGAAATCACTATCTCCTAAAGAACTTCCAACAGATGCTTCCCAGGGAGATGCTTCTAGTACTAATGATCCTACATTTCAGGGTTTGGGAGATCTCTCCCTACCTGAAACTATCTATACTTCTGAGGATTTTGGCATAAATCCTTTAGTTTTTACTTCTTCAGAGGAGACTACTCCTGTTAAGGCCAAACAGCCCACTCACACTAGCTTGGCTTCGGACTCGGGTTTGTCGGGGGGCACACCACTTAGGATGCACTTAAAACAATAGCACCACACTTCACAGCACTTACTTCCCATTAGAACACTGATTCTGAATTCCACTTGTATTGTTGCGCAGGTACAATGTCTCGCCCTCATTATGACATCAGGAAAATTCGTCGTAGCATGACTAGGCCCCCTTTTGATGTTGAGCACAATCACCGCGAAAGCCGGGGAAGAGAGGATAGAAGGCCTTATGACTCTTATCAGTCGCGGACCTCGCGCTCTCGCTCCCCCGTTCGGTCGGATCCAGAGCGATACAAAAGCTACCAAGGTCGTCGAGGAGAAGACACGTCGCAGTCAAAAGATCAAACCTCTCCTCAAGAAAAACGCAGTAGGGAAAGGAGCCCACCGAAAGATACCGACTCACGAGGCAAGCATAAGGTTTATGCTAAGCGGCCTAGGAAGGGTGAGGAAGTCATTGTGCCGCTCATCATAAGGATACTGAGCTAACATATAGCGCATCTCCACCATTGGATGTTGAAGCTAAAGTTAAATGGGCATATCTGGAGAAACAATTCCCCGAACATTATTTTGAAAACCTGACTTTCTTACCTGCCCTCGAGCCCATTTCCTCGAGGTGGGCAGACGAGGCCAAGGCGAAAATTGACGCAGTCGAAAGACAATATTCGAAGATGTTCAAGTATTCGCGTAACCTTTCCAGAATCATCCGAACTTTAATCACGAATACTGACTCGATGAAAAAGACTGCAGAAGCCGATGCAAAAGCCTTGAAAAATTTGGGGAAAGATCTTGAGGATACTCAGGCCCAACTTGTCATTGCTCAACGGGACGCTACCAACTTCAAGCAGCAACTTGAAGAGCTACAAAAACGTTATCATGACTTGCTCGAGTCTCATAGTCAAGAGCGCTTGGAGCTGAAAAAGCAAGCAGAAGATGCTAAGTCGGATAACGCCAAAATGCAACTTGCTTACACTGCTCTTGAGCGAGAAAAGGCCAAGCTAGCGAGGAAGAACGCTGAATTGGAAAAGCGTAACGCTGACTTGGCTTCCAAGTTGATGGATGCCGAGAATAGGGCTGCCCTAGCGGAGGGTAATGTTGAAAGTGTTATTAAGTCCGCCGAAGAGACCCGCAAGCAGCTGTCAGAGGCCCAGGAGGATGTGCATGGTTTCAGCGAATTAATGATCGAATTTTTTGCGCATATAATTCGTCACCGAAACATCTCTTGGATTGAAGATTATCCGACTACCTTGGTTCACATGTGGAGCCAAATTATTGAATAGGAGAAAGAAGAACTCAAGGTAGATTCCATCGACGAAGACAAGCTCATGGAAAAATATCTAAGAGATGATGAGCCTGCACGTCTGGCTGAGGGACATCGCCTCATCGCTACTGCTATGGAGGAGGAAAAGAGGATGGCCAAACAAAAGTATACCTCCGAGGCTGGTTCTTCTTCTACTACTGCTGAAACTTCTGAAGTTGAGGGTTACGACCCCGAAAACCCGGAGATCCCTCAGGCATCTCTTTTATCCCCCATTCCCGAGACGGCGTCAGAGACGGCAGTCACTCCAGCTGAGAAATCATCGGAAGGTATTTCTACCTTTTCACCCCAATTCGTCAAGGCTGTCTCCACTTTTCATCACATAATCGGGCAATCAATGAAGTATCCTTTATTTTCTCCTGAGTTGATAACTGTTGCTTCTCATTCTGTAGGTGTTGAACCGTCCGAGAAGACAGACGTGCCTCAGGGAACCACCGCCGGAGCAAAGTCAGCGAAGAAGGCTGAAGGAGAAAAGGATAAGGCTGATGCTCCTCGCGATGACGAGATGATAGACGCCTTGAAAGATGATGGCGGTAGCGAGGGGTATGAGGAAGACCCTGATGTAGCTATAGTCGGGGATCCAAAAAGCGCTGATGACATCATTTTGGCTGAAATGAAAGCCGAACAAGATAAACGTATGCAGCTAAAGGTTGAAGACCTGGACCCCGAAAGCCTTAAGCCTCTTGCAGTGGTGGACCCTGGATCAAGGTTATTTGTTAAGCTTTCAACTAGATCTATCACAGAAGAGCTTGTTAAAAAGTCTTCTCTTGATTCCAGCGTTCCATCTAATGGGAAAAAACCAATTGATTCTAGCACTTCAGCTACAGGGAAGAAAAAATTGAAACGCGTTATGACCGAGGCTGAAAAGGAAGCTTAGGCTGCTGAGAAAGCTGCCAAAAAATCCAAGTCTGATCCGAAGCCCAAATAATGAAGTGCTTTGTTTTATTTTGGCATTTAATTGGTCCATAATTGTTGTAGCGAGTTTGGCCCTCGCATCTTCTTTTTTGCTTGTTTTCCTTGTACAAACTCATACGTTTGTAAATAAAAATAGTTTATTTCCTACAATGCCTGATAGTCGTTAGTTCAGCACTTAAGCAAAAACACAAAAGTATGTCATACCAAAGTTATGTAATGAAGTCATGGTGGAGGGGGATATGTGTGCACATGTATGCCCCCAATCAATCTTGGATAGCTGAGCAAGAACTGTTCAAGATTAAATTAAATTAAAAAGTCCAAATGTCCCCGATTCTCTGACGGGGCCATATTCCTTTTGTCATTGATGCCTGTTCTTTCTGGCACCTTTATACTCTCATGTGTCATATCCAAGTTAGAGTTTTCGTTGAGGCGGTCTCTCATCTGGGTGCACCTTCACGCCTCAGAGGATATCGTCTTCCCGTCCTTTAGACTCTCTCTCGATTCTTGAGAGTTAAAGTTAAAAATGTCATCTTCCCATTCTTCTATGTCTTATCGTACAAACAGTCGTTTTGTTTGTTCCTGCATATAGGTCATCTCCAACTTTAATTTAACATTTCATGTTCCACAGTCATAGCAGAATAATAGTTGAAGATATAAATAATGCAGGAAAGTAAATGACACACGATATTTTTATAGTGGTTTGGCTAAGTCGTAGCCTACATCCACTTTATAATCTTTTGTTCACATAAACAGACTTTTTAAGGCAAGTCGTGCCTTTTTACATAGCTTATGAAAACAAAAGAAATGACATTTCATATTTAGCTCAGATATCGTTGTAGGTGCTGAGCGTTCCATGCTATGGGAATCTCCTCACCGTCCACGGTCGTTAGCTTGAATGCTGCTGTATCAAGCTTCCGTTGGATGGTGTATGGCCCTTCCCATTTTGGACCCAATTGGGTTGAAGGTGGGAAGACTCGCTTCAGTACTAGGTCTCCTGGCTCAAAGGATTTGAGGTGAACCTTCCGGTCATAATAACGTGCCACTTGATGTCGATGTCTTGAGGCACTCAAGTCGGCTTCATCTCTTTTTTCTTCAATCATATCAAGAGATTCTAGGAGGAGCGCTTTATTTGTCATCGGGTCATAGTACGCGACTCGATGAGAAGGGACTTCCAATTCTACCGGGATCACCGCTTAAGACCTAAAGGAAAGTGAATAGGGAGTATGGCCAGTAGTCGTCTTAAAGGTTGTCCTGTAGGCCCATAAAGCTAATGGCAACTCATCTACCCATCTAGCTTTGGCCTGTTTCAGCCGCTTCTTTAGAATTGATTTAATGACTTTATTTACGGCTTCGACCTGTCCATTTGACTGCGGATGAGCTACTGCAGTGTATCGTTTATCAATCTTATATTTCGGGCAGAAGTTTTTGAACTCAATGCTGTCAAATTGTGTCCCATTATCGGTTATGATGGTCTTTGGAATCCCAAATCGACAAATAATGTTCCTGACCACAAAACTGATCACCTTCCTTGCCATGATGGTTGTTAGAGGTATAGCTTCCACCCATTTTGTGAAGTTGTCAGCGGCAACGATTGCGTACTTAGCTCCTCCTCTGGCAATAGGCAGCACTCCAATAATGTCAATTCCCCACATGGCAAACGGCCATGGACTTACCATTGACTTGAGATGAGTCGGAGGCGCTCTGGGAACTTTGGCATATCTTTGACATCTATCGCAGCGTCGTGAATAACCAGCCGCATCTTTGTTCACGGTAGGCCAGAAATATCCGTACCGTAACACTTTCTTTGCTAGGGTTTGGCCCCCAGTGTGATCTCCACAATCACCTTCATGCACCTCCTACAGCACACGTTTGATGTCTTCATGTGCGATACACCGTAGCAGGGGCATTGAAAACCCTTGGCAATAAAGGACGTCGTCCTGTAAAACGTACCTTGTGGCCTTACGTCTTACAGCTCGTCTCTCGCTCTTTTTTACCGGGAGGGTTCCATTTTTGAGAAAATTCTTAATTGATGTCATCCAGGAATCTCTTTCTGGTTCAACTTCCAAGGCTAGCTCTGTTTCCATTAGATCGAAACTTGGTGAATCCAACACCTCTGTCGGAACCATTTCGGATTCTTTAAGACTATCTGAACTTGCTAGCTTCGCCAATCGATCTGCTTTCTGATTTTCCTCTCTTGGAATGTGGGTTATGCTATAATGCTCCAAGCCTTCCAACAACTCCTTTACTTTCTTGAGATAAGTGATAAGTAGAGGTCCTTTAGCAGCAAATTCTTCCCGAACTTGACATACAACTATCTTGGAATCGCAATATATATCTAGTGTCTTCACTCCCAAATCTTTGGCAAGTTTCAGCCCGACAATCAGGGCTTCATACTCGGAATCATTGTTAGTAGCAGTAAATTCCAACCGTAATGCATAGTAGATAGATCATCCTTCAGGAGTTATTAAAACAACTCCGGCACTGGACTTTCTATCATTCTTGGCTCCGTCCGCATATAATTTCCACGAACTAAGCTCTAATTCTTATTCCAAAGCAACTACTTTGTCACCCACCGTTTCCTCTTCAGGAATTGTAAATTCTGCTATAAAGTCAGTCAAGGCCTGCCCTCTTATTGATCTTCCCAGCAGAAAGTTCAAATCAAACTGACTCAGTTCGATATTCCATTTAAGTAATCGCCCCGATGCTTCGGGTTTCTGCAGCACTTGTCTCGAAGGTTGATCGGTATACACAACTATCGGGTGTGCCTGAAAATAATGGCGGAGTTTGTGGGAAGCAATCGGGAGGCTATAAGCAAGCTTCTCTATCTTTGGGTAGTTACGTTCTGCAGCAGCTAGTTTTTTGCTTACGTAATACACAGGTTTCTGGACTTTATCCTCTTCGCGTACTAGTGCTGCACTGACGGCCTGAGATGATACCGCCAAGTAGATGAACAAATCCTCATGTTGCATAGGCTTTGATAATATTGGAGGCTTTTCCAAGAAGTCTAACAGATTCTGGAACGCCTCCACACAGTCGGGAGTCCACTCGAAATTTCTCTTTCCCCGTTTTACGAGATCGAAGAAAGGTACACACTTGTCTGTTGCTCTAGAGATGAACCTGCCCAGTGCTGCAAGCTTTCCAGCTAAGCTTTGAACATCCCTAATCTTTCTCGGCTCCTCTATATTCCGGATTGCTGCTATCTGGTCCGGATTGATTTCTATTCCTCTGGAACTCACGATAAAGCCAAGGAACTTGCCTGATGCCACGCCAAAAGAACATTTCAAGGGGTTCAACTTCATCCCATACCTTCGTAGTATGCCGAACATTTCTTCTAAGTCTTTCGTATGATCGGGAGATTGCTTGGATTTCACTAGCATATCATCTATGTAAACTTCCATGGTCTTCCCGATTTGATTGTAGAACATGCGGTTGACTAGGCGCTGGTATGTGGCTCCCGCATTTTTTAATTCAAACGGCATTACGACGTAATAATACAATCCCAAGTCTGTAATAAAGCTTGTATGCTCTTGATCTGGTATGTGCATGGGAATTTGATTGTACCCAGAATAAGTGTCCATAAAGGATAAAAGTTCATGCCCGGCAGTTGAATCTACTAGTTGATCAATTATGGAAAGAGGAAAGCTATCCTTCGGGAAAGCCTTGTTTAAATCAGAAAAGTCAATGCACGTTCTCCACTTCCCGTTTGACTTTTTAACCAGGACAGGATTCGATATCCAATCGGGATACTTCGAATCCTTAATGAATCCATTACCTTTTAATTTCTCTACTTCTTCTTTCAGAGCTGCTGACCGCTCTGGGCCCAACGTTCGTCTTTTCTGCTTGACTGGCGGGTGCTCTGGATTAATACACAAAGAGTGGCTCATGATGGTAGGCGAAATCCCACACATGTCAGCGTGAGTCCAGGCAAACACATCCATATTTGCCTTTAAGAAATTAGCCAATTCCCTCGCTCTAACTGGATCCAGTTGCGAGCCAATCTTTAGTGCTTTTATTGGATCTGTTTCATCAATAGGTATATCAACTGCTATTTCATTGGGAGTTGCCTTCATGTCCTCGGGTTCTCTATCATCTCTAAGATCTATATCCTCGAGCACGTCTGAGGGCGACTCTCTTGGGGCAGGACCCCTTAGTTGCTATGCTGAAGCATCTTTCGGAGATGAGGAATCATTTTTAGCATCTATATCCAGCCCCTTCATTAACATCTTTAACTCTGCCACGTAACAAGCTCGTCCCGAAGCTTGGTCGCCCCTCATTGTCCCAAATCCTGAGTCAGTCGGGAATTTAAGCAGCAAGCACATCCAAGGCGCAATACATGCCTTAAATTCAGCAAGGGCCAGTCGGCCTAGGAAAGCATTATAAGGAGACTCCAAATCCAGAACTACAAACGGCAGGATCCTTACTCTCTGGCGATCCCCCTGCCCTAGTGTGACTGGTAATTCCACAAAACCCATTGGAGCTGTGGATACTCCGTTAAAACCACGTATCCATCCTTGACATGGCTTTAAGTCTTTTTCTTCGAGCGTCATTTGTTCGAAGGCTTTCTTGAAGAGGATATTGACCGAGCTTCCATTGTCCACTAACACCTTATGGACCAGAGCGGGGCCAATTGTCGTGGTTATCACTAGCGGATCGTCGGTTGGGGATTGAACTCCAAACTCGTCTCTATTGCGGAATACGACATCATCGGACATCGTTTTTTGCTGCTTTATTGGAGTGACGTCTTCAAGGCTGCTGCATTCTCCCACTTCATAATGCTTGGCGGAGTTGACGTACTGTTCCATTGCTTTAAAGCCACGACCAACTAAGTGAGGTCCGCCTATAATGGAGTTAATGACAATCCTCTTACCTTTTTGCTGAGCTATGGGTTTTGAAGCTGGTTGTTCTTGGTTCGGGGCTTGTCCCCCTTGCCCCCTGTCCCTTGGGGCGGCTTTGTACTCATCCAACTTCCCTTCTCGCAGCAATTTTTCGACAATATCCCTCAAATTGACGACATTCATTGGTGGAATGACCGTGTGTACCATGAAACAAGTAAAACTTTCCTGTCTCAATCTCTTTCTCAGTAGAATCTCTGAGTGGTGGTTTTCTGTACTACAATATGTTGTATGTGTCCAAATAAATGTTCCCCAACGTGTCATTTAACGGCGTATAATTTTCAAAAGTCTGGAATATGGGCCTTTTATTAGAGCTATTCCCTTGGTTTTTGTTCCTTCTATTGCCGTTTCTATTCCTGTTGCTATTACCACCACTCTGGTTGCCAACATTTACCTCTACCTTCCCTGAAATGTCACCAGATTGTTTCACAGCAATGTTACTCTGGACACCCTCCTTCGAGACCCCTTCGGACTTTCTCTTTCAATTTGCCTTAGCTTCTTCTCGCCTTAAACATACATTAGCTTTTTCATAGAACAGTTCTCTAGTAGGAGGTGGTTTTCCAGCTAAGTAATCCCCGAACTCTGTGTCAGGATTTACCCCTTCTATTAAGGCCATTAGGATAGTGGGCTCATGGGGATCACTAACTTCGGTGATGGCCAGGTTGAAGCGATCCAAATACGACTTCAAATATTCTCCTGGGCCCTGTTTAATCCATGACAATTCTATGACGGTCTTGGACTTTTGGGCATGAAGTCGAAACTGATTCATGAAACGCTCACTCAATTCTGTGAAATTTGACACCGATCGAGGAGGAAGTCGAGTGAACCACATTAACGCTACATCTTCAAGATAGATGGGAAAAGCTTTGCATTTTATGGCATTTGGAGCTGCAGCTGCATTCATGAACCATGCATATCTCATTAGGTGCTGCCCTGGGTCTGTTCTTCCTGAATATCGATCCATCTGAGGCAAGTTGAATCGTTGGGGGAACTGGAAATTCAGGATATCATCTGTGAAAGGGGTATGACTTCGCTCAATGCCCCAATCTTCATTGGTATATCGTCGGCTTTCAGACATAATCTGTCGCACCATTGCCCATACATCGGCATTGGTTAATGTCTGTACAGGTTCTCTAGATCTGATGTTCAGATTACTCTTAGGTTCCTGATCAGGGGATAACCTTCTGTTTCTGGCGGTAGCTGCTCTACGTCGCTCTCTGTGTTCCCGGTTAATCTCTGGAGGTAGAGGTTGGAGAAGTTGTTGCTGAGTTGGGCTAGTAATATTAGGATCCCTGAGTAAGACGTGGGATCCGCGCATGGGTAGCAACATAGGCTGTTGCAGACTCGGGTCATCAGGGCCCAATACACGAGCAACATCTTCTCGGGATCCTAAAGATCCAAAAGTCAGCTGATCAAGGTTCTGAGGTCGTTCAAGCGGCCTTCTCTCGCGAGGACGTTCCTCCTCCGAAGAAGACGAATCATCTGTAGCAATACGGTGTGGTGGGGAAGGAGTCCTCTGCCTACGGAGCTCTTGTAGTTCTATACCCATGGTGATCATGTTTTCCTGCATGCGAAGGTTGTCACGCCTTTGGGCCTCCAATGTTTCTTTAGTGCTCTGAAGCATGTCAAGAAAACGTGAAAAATCTCCCTGAGTAATGGGTGCAGAGGGATCAGGCTGAACATTAGTCATCGTGGCTGGAATTGGAGCATTGGAGGGAGCTCGAGTAGAAGTTCCAGCTTCATTCTGATTCGGATCGGATCGGCCCACAGCAGCCTGTTCGAGGCGGTTCGGATGGAGAGAGAGTGAGAGCCCCCGACACCATCGGTTCGGATCGGATCATCAGGTCGGATCGGTGTTAACACGATCCAGTTCGTTTCCTCTCGGTTAAGATCGGCCCCTCCGATCCGATCCGGATCCTCCTGGTTGGAGTGATCTGCTCCAGATCTTTGAGCGCGTGACCTTGTTAACACGATAGCTTGCTGATTTTCTCTAGCATCATTTCCCCTAGCGCCTTGCACTTCTTTTCCTTTGGTCTTAGCCATAATACTTGATTCTTCAATGATTAGTCAACAAGTACTGAAAGATGTCAGAGAAAGGGGGATTTACTTCTTTGAACTTGAAGGTCCAAACAGTAGAATGATAATCCCAAAAAGGCTTAGAATTTAAAAGTTCTCAGTGAAAACATCAAAATGTTAGACCAAAAATTGGCTCTAACACCCAAATTAGATATGAATTCAATGAAATAGAATCAAAAAGCAATAAAGAACACGCAATTTATAGTGGTTCAGCGTTAACGAGCCTACGTCCACTTTGTTTTCTTTTAATTGATGATTTGAATACAAATACAGCAATGATTCTCACTCAACCTCACAGTTACAATGCATAAACTCACTCAAATCTCTCAAAAATGGACTTTAAGAGATGATTTTGATCTGAATATGATTGTAGAATTCGGCTATGGAGGAAGTATGGACTGAGAATTTGCCAAAAGATCCTTTCAAATGCCTCTAGATGGTGTATTTATAGGTGAAAAATCTCCTCGAAGTGGCTCCGGTTCGGAATTGCGTGGCATCCATCCCTTGAGAGTCGGGTTCGGAGGCTCCAAGATGGCTACAACGCATTGATTCAGTAGGAGATCGTGGGGGAAATGGTCAGACCTTGTCCGAGTCTTAAGGGGATATGCGCAGCAATGGTCACAGGTTCGAGGGGAAAAAGGGGTTCGGATCGGTGCCTCCAATCCGATCCCTTAATGCAACTTGTTGTCCCCTGATGCTGCTGACGTACTCATCTGATCCGAACCGATGGGATTGCTTGCTTTCTTCTGATGCCGCTAAAGTGTTCCTCCGAACCGAACCACTGAAGCCACCTGCTTTATGATGTTGCTGCCATATTCGTCCGATCCGAACTGATAAGTCCACTCGTTATCTGATGTTGCTGACGTGCTCTTCCGCTCCGAACCGATAAGGTCACTTGCTATCCTTTGGTATTGCTGACGTATTACCGATCCGATCCAATGTGGTCTCTGCGTTCTTGATCTTTACTCACCTCCTACACTATCTTCCTCCGATCCGAACCGATTGGTGTCTTTCTCACTGTTTACTCTTTGTGTAGCCTAGTTCACAAAGTAGGCTAACAAATATCATGACTACCTTGTCATAACCTGAAACCTATGCTAACTCCATTTTATCGTGTTGTGTATTTTCATTTTACATGTACAACTTGAAATTCTTAAGTAAATATTTGTTGTACTTAGCATTTGCTGGCATCATTTGCTTTTAGTTCATTTCTGTTAAAATGATTACTACTGTGGAAAATGAAACAACTCACATAGCCTTGTTGTGCATAATTCATCTATGGATCCATCTTGCTTGCTACTTAAGTATGAATGGTTTTTATCTTTCATTGTACTTTTGTTTCAGAAATAAACGTGCATATATTACTGTACCTTGAAATGTATGAGACCTTGATATTTCTTGAAATTATATATTGATCAAAATCATGTATTTAGTAACTTTAAATTTATGTTAGGATTAACTATTATATTTTAGTATTTTATTGAAGTTGATTTACTGGAATAAAGTTAATCCTGACTCAGATGTTTTTGTGTTTTGCATAAACGCTCGGGTCAGACCGAGTGTTGCAGCTTAAATATTTTAGCTATCGAAGTTAGAGACACGTGAAGATGCACGCACGCTTATTTGACAAAATCTGTAAAATTCTGTATAATTTATTTTATTCTAAACTATGTATTTTTCCGTTGTGTAAATTATTGTATAACTCTGATATTTTGTACAAAATTATTCCGTTGTGAGATATTGTAGTTTATTTATTTTGTGATTTCCGTGTCTGATTCTGTTTAAGCCTCAAAAGCAATAACAATCTGTCATTTTGAACGGTTCTAGTTGGTTTAATTAACGATTTGAAGCGGTCGAAAAGGCAGGCCGTTACATAAATGGTGAGGTGGAGTTCTTTGCTCTTTAATCTGAACCTAAAGAAAAAGAACTGGTTCTTCAATTTCCTTACTTTCTTTTCCTTTTAACAAAAGAAATAGAAAAAGGAATAGTGATAAAAAAGGAAAACAAGAACAAAAGACAAAGACTTTACATCAGTACATAATATTTATATATAGATCCAATATGTAAAATTTGGATCCCCTTACATAGTAGCTGAAAAGGTTCTAAATTTTTGAATTTCAGTCATGTCTCGAGAATTTTACAAACAAAATCTCATAGCGGATTTAATTAAGCTCATTGCAAAGAACAATGTTGTTTGCCAAATAAAGAAGTCTCAATGAAAATTAAGGGTTTTATTGCGCATAAAATATCTAGAATTTATGCGCTACAAGGTTGCAAGTTGAAGACATTTCAGTGCTACGATCACCACTTAAAACTAACTATTCGACCTTTATATAAGAAAAATGAAGTATAGGTGGCAGATTAACCAACAAATTCAGCTCAAATGGTAGTATGAATACTTGCTATCTTTTTTCATATATGCAACACTAAAATTAACATTATCTTGCTCATATAATAAACACGGTCGTTTAAGCTAGTACCATGCGGTCCCTATCCCGAAGCGCTACCTTGATCTTCCATGAAAAATCATATACTACTATTAAGATCTCAAAATCAAAAGTTTCTCAATTTTCACCGATTGGCCGGGATAAACACCGCTGTACGTGAACAAATCGTACATTTACAAACTCAACAAATGCAGAAGCCCAGAATAGTGGTCAGAAGTTGTGCCTGAACATAATCTATTGGATGAAATTAAATAAAATCCTTCAAATGAATGGCACTGCTGATTTTTATGCCTAAACCCATACAAATTCACTTAACCAGTTAGGGGATTCCTAGCAGTATCACTGTTATAGATTATATGCAAATGCATTAATGGCAGTTGACTTAAGGTTGCTATTTGCATTTTGTAGGCAAAAAGTTGAGAAAAATCAGATGAAACTAACCAACTGAGGTTGAACCTCCAATCTTTTAGGAAATCAGTAGAAAAAGGTTCTGGATAACAGACCAAGTTCTGGAAAGTGTAGTCCTATTTGAATATACCCTTAAAATATAACCTCTATTCTTTCAGGAAATCAGTCAAAAAAGTCCAGGATAACAGACCAAGTCCTGGTAAGAGTAGTCTTGTAGAATATAACCTTAAAATTGGACTTCAAACGCTAGAAGGAGGGCTTGAACCTCCGACCTTGTGGTTAACAGCCACACGCTCTAACCAACTGAGCTATTCCAGCTTGGATGCAAAACCATCAAATCACGTTACATCAATTATGTTAGTAAAGTTCATGACACTTTCATAAAGGAAACCCTGATCATGTCCCATTCATTCCCTCCTATCTTCGGTATTTGATTAGATGGCTACGATTTTTGTGTTTTACAAGGTGGGCTTGAACTTCTTTGCTGCTGACAGCTACAATTTTTATCCCTTACAAGAAAAATTATATGTGCAAATAAATATTCATCATATATCTATAGTGGAAGCTAATATTAGTTATTTTTTATATGTTGACAAGTAAATTATTTTGTTAAGTTGATTGTAGAAGTGCAAGATCAATCATAAAAGTTTTTGAAGCAATGAGAAAAAGTAAACAACAAAGTTCTAATATTATTCAACTCAAATATAAGGTGTTAGTCAGTGTGGGCAGTAGGGAAGGGAAAAAACCCAAGGGCTAATTCTATTTGGACCTAGGAAATAACTAAGTTCACCCAGCAATTTTTATAAAATCTTTACAGTTAAAAAAATACCGAGTAAACCCAATTTTACTTACATTTATTCCATTTTTACCCTTCCACTCCTCGCATTGTACCTGGTTTTAACTCACGTAACAAAACCCTTCTTCCCCCAAACCAAAGTACACAAATCACATCAACGTTCATGATCCCTTTCTTCCCCAACTACATCTATACCTAAAGCCACCAATTGAGGTAAGAAAAGTATATATGACTTTTCTATGCGATTAGAATACAATGACGAACTTTCGATTTAATTTTATGTAGAACGTTAAATATTAGGTATTGGTCTACCATGGGGTGAAGTGTTTGAAAATTGGGTGAAAAAGATTGTAATCACGTGTAGGATTAGCGTGGAGAAAATAGCACACACGCATTGCTTATGCGTGTTGTTATTGCTATCCATGCATAAGCAATGCGTGGATACAACTTTTTGTATATAGTCCCCTTGCAAAGTCTCTTCATGGAAAAATATCTGGCTATATAGAAGCTCTACGCAGAAAATGTGCTTTCCACATAGTATCTCTATGTGGTTACTATATTTTTTACGTAGATTATCTACGTGATAAACGCCCTAAAGTATTTTTCTGTGAAATTCATAATGTAATTCGTTCATTTATGTGTGCAATATGTGTGATTCAGTTCGTAATCAATTGAATATGTATTGAAACATTGCATATGTGTAATTATTATCTAATTCATTATGCATGCATTGAAACATTGAATATGTAAAACGTTGAACATATGTTGACCTCATGCACTGAATGAACATTAAATATATGCATATTTTTTTATTTATATGCATGCTGTAAACGTTGAATCTGATTGTGAATAAACATTGTGCACTCGAAGAATGTTGTGTTGTGAAACATTAAATATATGCACTGAACTCGCATGACTTAGACATTGAATATGTGTTGTCTTATTTACATTACTTAGACATTATGTGATCATTTTTAATTGTTTCTTGTAGATGCCTTGAACTCGCATGATGACTTCTGAAAGAAGAAGGGTTGTAGAGAGAGAAATATAAGGAAGACACTAGTTTGGATGGAAATGTCGATATCAACGATGTAGATGATGTAGCCTTTGAGGAGCTTTTAGATGAAGTTGAAAAGGACGGTGTAGAAGAGAGTGGACAAGTGGAAGAGGAGGGTGGAAAAGAGGGAGAGGAGGAAGGAGACGAGGATGCGAGAGAGGAAGGAGATGAGTACGAGGAGGAAGATGATGAAGACATGAGGAAGAGGGAGAGGGAGAGGTAAAGGGAGGGGAGAAGGAGATAAGGATGAGGGAGACGAGGAGGAAGAGGATTATGATGATGAAGAAGATAAGGTTGAAGAAACTACACATGTATATGGTGGACCAAGAAGCAGTGATGTTATCAAAGAATTTGATACTCATATTGCATTCAACATATGGAGCGATGAGGTATAATTTATTTTTTAACTTTTTCCTAATTGTTTAGAGCAATAAAAATTACAAAATTCAAGTAAATTTATGTTATTATTAGAACGAGCACCACTAACATGCGTCAATCATGCACACAAGGTACTAAAATGGAAGTTCCCAGGAAATCCTACGGGATTTAGGAACATTATTGAGTAGTCCGAAATGTTTCCTATTGTTCACACTTTCTACAGAAGTATGAACAAAAACTTGATATCAGCTTTTGTGGAATGTGGGTATCCGGAGACAAACAAGTTCCATACGCCATTTAGTGAGATTACCATAACCCTTGATGATGTAGCATCTTTGTTACACATTCTGGTAGAAGGAAAATCCATGCAAAGTCTTTCGTGTGATATGAAACAAGCGGTTAACATTGTTTCCAAATGTCTAAGCCTTAGCAAAGCAGAAATAAGAATGGAAATGAATGAAAGAGTTGGGTATAAATTAAGTTTGTCCATTCTATTTGATAAGTTGAAGAATGTTACTAATGATTGGATAGATCGAGCGATTAGGCGTGCTACTCGTGCCTATCTTTTATTCATGTTAGGTTGCACCTTGTTGACTGATAAGAGCAAGTCACATTTGCACATGTTACTTTTGGATTCACTAAAACATTTGTAATCCGTCAATACTTATTCTTGGAGTCCAGCAAAATTATCATTTATGTATAAGCAGCTTGGATTAGCCACTTGCATTGGTGTGAAGCAGATTGCATGTTATCTTTGCTTACAAAAGACATGGATTTTTGAGCACTTCCCCTGCTTTCATTCTTCCACAAAGTTGTACTATGAAAGTTTACCATGAGCTGCGGAATGGAATCCATTGGTAAATAGTGCTATATCAATCACCGATATTCGTATATTTCTCGATAATTTAAGATAGTACAGGCACTTATCTTTATTTAATTTTGTACGTTCTATACTAATTGTAACAGCTGGAATTTCCGTACTCTTCTAAGTTGACTAAATACAACACACATACAACCCAAATTGCATAGAAATATGAATCATTATGCTAAAGAAGAATAAGTTAGAAGAAGAATAGAAATTACAACACAGAATCTCACATCGTAGTAGAACAAAATATAATACATACGTATATATGTATGTATATATATATAATAACCTTTGAAATACAAAACTGTATTTGTACTTACATACATCATCATAGTACAATACAATACATTACAACGGAAATAAACAAAAAAATATCTAACGCTGAAGCTTCCTGCTCCAAAGACCTCTAAATATATCTGTAAACACCTAAACTACTTGACTGCCCGTACAAATTTGGTCACCCAAAGGTTTAGGGTAAAACAAAACAAAATAAACTCTAGGTCAACCATGGGACTAGTGTGAGTAAACTTCAATCACTTGGTTTAAATTTTAGAAATCTTTCCAAAAGAAAAGATAATCGTAACACCGATCCACACATAAACATGGATGATTTTTACCTTACGATAACCCAAAATATTCTTCATATTAACACTATTCTGATATCATAATAGTGTCTAATCAAATCAATAGCAATCTAGCGGAACGTTGGCATCTCACACTTCACATACATGGTATACAATAAAAAACCGCAAGGCTCTTACTGGGGATTGGATTTACCACTATGACAGGGTATGTAACCACCTTCCGATAGTGCGTCTCTAGAGAAGAATACACTGGGTTCAACAACAACATCTTGTAACTCAGCCACGCATGATCGACCATTCATTTCTCTTGAGTGTACTGAATGTCTTATCACCACTGGTTGGGATCAACAACCATTACCGAAGCATACAACAATGATAGAATAAAAGAGCAAATGGATTTTTCTCTAGATTAGGTGATAATACACCCAAATGAGAGCGACCCACATAGCCATGTTGTCTGGTTAGTTTTTGTCATTTCCCAGTGTTGAGGCTTGAGTCCATACTTACCTTTTTAACACCACAACATCATTCACTTTGAATGTCACATCGTCAAACCCGCTAAATCATTAATCGATTTCCCCAAAAATATCACATGCATAAAGCTAAGATAAATGATTTCCTTCGCCACCAAATGTAAATAGTTTGAAGAGATCAATGTACATGATCTTTTAGGCACACTCTATTAGACATTGTCCATACAAGATGTCCTGGACTGGACAAACTGAAGACACTATTTCCACTAATCCAACTTAGGTAATTTCTACCTTGGATTGACAGAAAAAGCCTTTGCACTTTCTCCATCTTTGATTATCTTCTATATAGTATGATTCACAATGCTTATGCCTATATAGAGTGGTTTTCGGATACTAAATCCAGCAGGTCTCTCCGTATTGACAACGATGGTACTAGATTCACCAATACTTAGATAGTCGGTTATCTAACTATCGAAGAAACAAACATTCATCAAAAGATAGTATTCCCAAAGGGAATACTATTAATTATCACGAAACAATCACTGATCCCTTTTTAATTAATATTTCATTAATTAAATCATTTTCCAATTCATCTCAAATATCCTTATCGATATATTTTTCAAACTGTTTTGGCCTTTCACGATACTTGGAAAACATTTCCAAATTCCCATTATTTTCTTATTTTCTTTACTTAGAAAATATTCCTCAATTTATTTGGAAAATGTTTCCAAATCACATTTACTTGGGTTAAAACGAATATTGCGTTAAACGTAGTTACAACAACCCAAAATACTGCATTTAACTAACTATATTTAAATCTCATATTAAATATTAATTGTTTCCTTTTCAGAATTCATTTATTGTAACAGTAGTATTATAGTCCATGCTATTTCTTAAAATGCCTATTTCAACACGTTAAATTTTATTAACCGATTTGGTTCCAAATTCTATATATAATCGATAAATCAATTTCTAGCTATCAAATTCCTTAAAATTTTCTATCTCCTTAAATTTTCGGAAAAATTCGCCAGCGTCCCCTTTGTAGGACTCAATTAGTACAAGTACATATCGCCTCTTTAGGCCATTTCCATTCAAAAAGAAAATCAAAAAGCCAAGTGGCTTGCCCAATAGGCTCATAAAAATCTTATATTGAATTAAATATGTACCTCCTTTATCGGGCATTCAATTTATTTTCTTCCACTAGCATCATTCCATGCCTGATAACACATATTCATCCAATTCCAACTTATTTCAAATTAATCCAATCATTCTTAACTCAATTCGCTAATTTCTTCTCTAATTAGCTCTTTTTCCAAATCCACTTTTGCATTGAAGATATCATGTTCAAATACATTTTAAATTCGCTTATACACAAGTCAAATTCTGTTTCTAACTCGATTTTCATATTCAACTTCATATTTAAATTTACAAATCCAATTCACATAACCCAAGTTAAGTTCGATCCAATTCCCTGGATTAACCTCAATGCCAAGTTTATTTTTAAGAGTACAAGTGTAAAGGAAATTTTTTCCTGAATGTGACCCCTGGGGTCTTATTTATAGTGGTTCAGGGCTCCTTGCGCTGATGGCTATTGGGCCTATGAGGGTCTTTGTCGGTCGCTTTATCCTTGGTTTCGGGCGCTTGACTTCCACCCGTCTTTGGAGTATTAGTTATGGCCTTTGGATGGTACTTAAATCCTTGACAACAACTCCTGAATGTAGGCTCTTGGACGCAAGATTTCGGATGTAGGCCTCCAGCTTTATTATGAATACTTAGAGGGGCTTGACCTCATGATGTATGTTGATAACTTCCTGTTCGAAGCCGCTGCGGGTTTCGGTACTAGGTAGATTAGTACGGGTAGGCTGTATCTCTGCTTGGGTCCCGGTTAGTTCTTTGATGGAGGTTTTTTGAAGTATCCTGTATCCTAAAAAAGGGGGATTCCATTTACTTGTGGATTTGGTCTTCAGGTATTCGTACGACAAATGACCCGGAAGCTAGTTTTGGATGATCCTTGCGTTTCCTCGGTTTAGTGTCTTCAGCGCCCTCGCCTTCAGGTGTTTCGGTTCTTAGGAAGATCAATACCGAAGATCCATTTGAGCTTCACCCGATGGGTTTATTACTTTTAACTTTCTTCGTTCTGGATTAGGATGATTCTTTGTCACAGAATCTTCCATCAAACTGATACTGTCGGAAGAACCTTGTCGGATTGACCCTGGCGGATAGGTCCTGTCAGTTACACCCTGTAGTTCTTATGATCCTTTCCAGTAGAAGGGTTTTGGTTGATGCGGCTTTTCGGGTTATTTATTCCAGCTCCCAGCCCTTCATAGTATTTGGCCCTACTTTCTGTTGAGCCTTTGGTGAGCTTCTGGTCATCCGATGCCCCTTCACTGCCAGCTTGTTCTACTGTTAGTTTTTGGCAGTAAAATTTTGAATTAAACTTAAATGTAAATTGTAACATCTCGTATTTTTCGATCATCTTTATTTTAAAATGTAATTAGATTTATTTATGATTGTTGTTGGAATTTAATAATTTAATGATTTGACTAGAATTTAAATTGTAATATTTAAAACGTTATTAATTTATTTTGAATAAATGAAATTACTTTCTAGATGAACAATAATATGTAACGCCGAACAATTAAACTGAACAATTGTCAAATATAAGTGTAGCTGTTTAACTGATTTAAAATTAGGTAAATTAAATTTATATAAGTTTACAAAATTAAATTTAAATATTATATTTGAATTAATGAATATATTGACGTTCCAAATCTACTGATATATTAAATTTTCCTAAAATGTCAGTTTTGTGTCAAATTTGGTTACATTCATAAATTTTGTAAAAATTTAAAAGTTGTCAAATTTTAAATTCATATTTTTTATGGATCTATACTGAATTCTGAGCATTCATCATTTTTCAGTTTGTTAAAATTAAATTTCGTTTGTCCGGAGTTCACATTGTAAGTGTAAAAAGGACGACGTATGTGATATATATACTTGTCTGAAAGCAATCTATATCTTCCTTGATGTTATCCCATTGAATTTGAATAGGTGAAATTAATTTGTGTGGACACTTATTAATTGGCATTAAATACTTGGAAACTGCCATTCTCGAGCAAAAAAAAAATTTCGACTGTTTAAGTTATTGAATTTAAATTTAGTTATTGAATTTAATATGGGTTTAAAATAATTTAAGACAATAATGAATGGTTCAATATGATTTTTAATAAGAAATTATCACGATGTCGAGTGTCAACGATATATATGTTACATTGGATTTGAAAACAATGTGTAGATTCTAAGTGAAATAAATTGTAGCAACATACATGTACATATCTTTGGCTATTGTTTTTAATACATTCCCCATCTATTCAAAATGTAACGTTTAGGAATTTGGAATGGGGATTAGATGTTCAAATCTTCATTAATTAATTAATTAATGTTGTAATTTGAATAAAGTAGCAGTTTCAATGATCTTCCCTCTTTTTTGTTTCCTTAATGCAACATTCATTTCTTTCCTTAATTCTATTATTTTTGTATCCTTCATTATATTAATTTCTTTCCCTTCGTTCTATTTTTATGCATCTTATTTTGTTTATGTACTTTTATTCCTTAAATCCCCATCCCTTTAATTCTCCTTTCCCATTTTTTCCCGTCGGTATTTTCTCTAATATCAAACCGTCTCCACGTACATACATGTATTTCCCTTATCTTTTATATCATGTTGTTTACATTCAGAAGCAAAAAGATTACCGTAAACTTTTAACATTATCTTTGCAAAATGTTTAAGACATGATATTTAATATTATGTGTTTTGAAATTTTAAAAGTCATAAACTTTCTCAATTTCCTTCCTTATTTTCTTTCTTTCTCTGCAATCATCTTCTATAAATTTTAGATCTTCATCCTTCTCTCCACGTAAAAAACTAAACCTAAATTCCTTTCTACTTCATCTACCTCTTCTTCCCTAAAAATTCGTGGTACGCTCTTCTTCTTAAATTTTAGCCCTCTCCTCCTCCACTTGTCTATGTAAAAAACGTAAGAGAAAAAAATTCAATTTGGTTTGCTTTTGTTGATATCTTCTATTGGCTACCTGGTATCTTCTTATATCCATCTTCGTATCCATGCAAGGTGAGTTTATCTCACTATTAATTTATTTCAAGTATTTTGACATGGGTAGAAACTAAATTATAATAGTAAATTCTTGATGTTGCTAGTTATTTTGGGTTGATGTGTGATTCTGTCATATGCCATGCTCTCACCTTTGAATTTAATCACCTAAATTTGCTTTGTGATAAACTGAAAGTTACATGATAGTATTTTGCTGCCCTATTATCTAGAACTTGATCATGGTTGGCTAAATTGAAAAGAAATAAAACTAGAATACCATGACTGCCTTGTTATAACCTGAAAACTATGCTTGCTCCATTTTATCGTGTTGTGTACTTTCATTTTATATGTACAACTTGAAATTCTTGAATAAATATTTGTTGTACTTAGCATTTGCTGGCATCATTTGCTTTTTGTTCATTTCTGTTAAATTGATTACTACTGTGGAAAATGAAACAACTTACATAGCCTTGTTGTGCATAATTCATCTATGGATCCATCTTCCTTGCTACTTAAGTATGAATGGTTTTTATCTTTCATTGTACTTTTGTTTCAGGAATAAACATGTATATATTACTGTACCTTGAAATGTATGAGACCTTGATATTTATTGAAATTATGTATAGATCAAAATCATGTATTTAGTAACTTTAAATTTATGTTAGGATTAACTATTGTATTTTAGTATTTTATTGAAGTTGATTTACTTGAAAGTTAATCCTGACTCGGATGTTTTTGTGTTTTGCATAAACGCTCGGGTCAGACCGAGTGTTGCAGCTTAAAGATTTTAGCTATCGAAGTTAGAGACACGTGAAGATGCACGCATGCTTATTTGACAAAATCTGTAAAATTCTATATAATTTATTTTATTCTAAAGCTATGTATTTTTCCGTTGTGTAAATTATTGTATAAATCTGATATTTTGTATAAAATTATTCCATTGTGAGATATTGTAGTTTATTTATTTTTTGATTTCTGTGTCTGATTTTGTTTAAGCCTCATAAGCAATAACAATTTGTCATTTTGAATAGTTCGAGTTGGTCTAATTACCGATTTGCGGTCGAAAAGGCAGGTCTTTACATAAATGGTGAGGTCGGGTTCTTTGCTCTTTAATCTGAACCTAAAGAAAAAGAACTGGTTCTTCTATTTCCTTAGTTTCTTTTCCTTTTAACAAAAGAAATGAAATAAGGAACAGTGACAAAAAAGGAAAACAAGAACAAAAAACAAAGACTTTACATCAGCACTTAGTATTTATATATAGACCCAATATGTAAAATTTGGGTCCCCTTACATAGTAGCTGAAAAGGTTCTAAATTTTGAATTTCAATCATGTCTCGAGAATTTTACAAACAAAATCTCATAGCGGATTTGATTAAGCTCATTGCAAAGAACAATGTTGTTTGTCAAATAAAGAAGTCTCAATGAAAATTAAGGGTTTCATTGCGCATAAAATATCTAGAATTTATGCGCTACAAGGTTGCGAGTTGAAGACATTTCAGTGCTACGATCACCAGCTAAAACTAACTATTTGACCTTTATATAAGAAAAATGAAGTATAGGCGGCCGATTAACCAACAAATTCAGCTCAAATGGTAGTATGAATACATGCTATCTTTTTTCATATATGCAACACTAAAATTAACATTATCTTGCTCATACAATAAACACAGTCATTTAAGCTGGTACCGTGCGGTCCCTATCCTGAAGCACTGCCTTGATCTTCCATGAAAAATCATATACTATTGTTAAGATCTCAAAACCAAAAGTTTCTTAATTTTCACCGATTGGCCAGGATAAACACCATCTGTATGTGAACAAATCGAACATTTACAAACTCAACAAGTGCAGAAGCCCAGAATAGTGGTCAGAAGTTGTGCCTGAACATAATCTATTGGATGAAATTAAATAAAATCCTTCAAATGAATGGCTCTACTGATTTTTATGCCTAAACCCATTCAAATTCACTTAACTAGTTAGGGGATTCCTAGCAGTATTACTATTATAAATTATATGCAAATGCAATAATGGCAGTTGACTTAAGGTTGGTATTTGCATTTTGTAGGCAAAAAGCTAAGAAAAATCAGATGAAACTAACCAACTGAGGTTGAACCTCCAATCTTCTAGGAAATCAGTAGAAAAAGGTTCTGGATAACAGACCAAGTTCTGGAAAGTGTAGTCCTATTTGAATATATCCTTAAAATATAACCTCTAATCTTTTAGGAAATCAGTCAAAAAAGCTCTGGATAACAGACCAAGTCCTGGTAAGAGTAGTCTTGTAGAATATAACCTTAAAATTGGACTTCAAACGCTAGAAGGAGGGCTTGAACCACCGACCCTGTGGTTAACAGCCACACGCTCTAACCAACTGAGCTATTCCAGCTTGGATGCAAAACTATCAAATCACGTTACATCAATTATGTTAGTAAAGTTCATGACACTTTCATAAAGGAAAACCTGATCATGTCCCGTTCATTCCCTCCTATCTTCGGTATTTGATTAGATAGTTACGATTTTTGTGTTTTACAAGGTAGGCTTGAACTTCTTTGCTGCTCACAGCTACAATTTTTATACCTTACAAGAAAAATTATATGTGCAAATAAATATTCATCACATATCTATCGTGGAAGCTAATACTAGTTATTTTTTATATATTAACAAGTAAATTATTTTGTTAAGTTGATCGTAGAAGTGCAAGATCTATCATAAAAGTTTTTGAAGCTATGAGAAAAAGTAAATAGTGGAGTTCTAATATTAATAAACTCAAATCTAAGTTGTTAGTCAGTGTGGGCAGAAGGGAAGAGGGAAAAAATCCAAGGGCTAATTCTATTTGGACCTAGGAAATAGCTGAGTTCACCCAGTAATTTTTATAATATCTTTACACTTAAAAAAATACCGAGTAAACCCAATTTTACTTACATTTATTCCATTTTTACCCTTCCACTCCTCGTATTGTACCTTGCTTTAACTCACGTAACAAAACCCTTCTTCCCCAACCCATAGTACACAAATCACATCAACGTTTGTGATCCCTTTCTTCCGCAAATACATCTATACCTAAAGCCACCAACTGAGGTAAGAAAAGTATGCATGACTTTTCTATGCGATTAGAATACATTGACGAACTTTCAATTCAATTTTATGTAGAACATTAAATATTAGGTATTGGTCTACCATAGGGTGAAGTGTTTGAAAATTGGGTGAAAAAAATTGTAATCATGCGTAGGATTAGCGTGGAGAAAATAGCACTCACGCATTGCTTATGCGTGTTGATATTACTATCCGTGCATAAGCAATGAGTGGATATAACTTTTTGTATATAGTCCCCTTGAAAAGTCTCTTCATGGAAAAATTTCTGGCTAAATAGAAGCTCTACGCGGAAAATGTGCTTTACACCTAGTATCTATATGTGGTTACTATATTTTTTACGTAGATTATCTACGTGGGAAATGCCCTAAAGTATTTTTCTATGAAATTCATAATGCAATTCGTTCATTTATGTGTGCAATATGTGTGATTCAATTCGTAATCAATTGAATATGTATTGAAACATTGAATATGTGTAATTATTATCTAATTCATTATGCATGCATTGAAACATTGAATATGTAAAACATCGAACATATGTTGACCTCATGCATTGAATGAACATTGAATATATTCATATATTTTTATTTATATGCATGCTATAAACGTTGAATCCGATTGTGAATAAACATTTTGCACTCGAAGAATGTTGTGTTGTGAAAAATTAAATATATGCACTGAACTCGCATGACTTAGACATTGAATATGGGTTGTTTTGTTTACATTACTTAGACATTACGTGATCATTTTTAATTGTTTCATGTAGATGCCTTGAACTCGCATGATGACTTCTGAAAGAAGAAGGGCTGTAGAGAGAGAAATACAAGGAAGGCACTAGTTTGGATGGAAATGCCAATATCAAAGATGTAGATGATGTAGGCTTTGAGGAGCGTTTAGACGAAGTTGAAAGGGACAGTGTAGAAGAGAGTGGACAAGTGGAAGAGGAGGGTGGAAAAGAGGGAGAGGAGGAAGAAGACGAGGATGCGAGAGAGGAAGGAGATGAGGACAAGGACGGAGATGATGAAGACACGAGGATGAAGGAGAGGGAGAGGGAGATAAGGATGTGGGAGATGAGGAGGAAGAGGATGATGATGATGATGAAAATAAGGTTGAAGAAACTACACATGTATATGGTGGACCAAGAAGCAGTGATGTTATCAAAGAATTTGATACTCATATTGCATTCAATATATGGAGCGGCGAGGTATAATTTATTTTTTAACTTTTTCCTTATTGTTTAGAGCAATAAAAATTACAAAATTCAAATAAGTTTATGTTATTGTTGGAACGAGCACCATCAATCATGCACACAAGGTACAAAAATGGAAGTTCCCAGAAAATGCTACTGGATTAGGAACATTATCGAGTAGTCCAAAATGTTTCCCATTGTTCATGCTTTCTACAGAAGTATGAACAAAAACTTGATATCAGCTTTTGTGGAATGTGGATATCTGGAGACAAACAAGTTCCATATGTCGTTTGGTGAGATTACCATTACCCTTGATGATGTAGCATCTTGTTACACATTCTGGTAGAAGGAAAATCCATGCAAAGTCTTTCGTGTGATATGAAACAAGCGGTTAACATTGTTTCCAAATGTCTAGTCCTTAGCAAAGCAGAAATGAGAATGGAAATGAATAAAAGAGTTGGGTATAAATTAAGTTTGTCTATGCTATTTGATAAGTTTAAGAATGTTACTAATGATTGGATAGATCGATCGATTAGGCGTGCGGCTCGTGCCTATCCTTTATTCATGTTAGGTGGCACCTTGTTTACTGATAAGAGCTAGTCACATGTGCACATGCCACTTTTGGATTCACTAAAAAAATTACAATCCGTCAATACTTATTCTTGGGGTGCAGCAACATTATCATTTATGTATAAGCAGCTTGGATTTGCCACTCGCATTGGTGTGAAGCAAATTGCATGTTATCTTTGCTTACAAAAGACATGGATTTTTGAGCACTTCCCGTGCTTTCATTCTTCTACAAAGTTGTACTATGAAAGTTTACCACGAGCTGCGAGATGGAATCCCTTGGTAAATAGTGCTATATCAGTCACCGATATTCGTATATTTCTCGATAATTTCAGATAGTACATGCACTTATCTTCATTTAATTTTGTACGTTCTATACTAATTGTAACAGCTTGAATTTCCGTACTCTTCTAAGTTGACTAAATACAACACACATACAACCCAAATTGCACAGAAATACGAATCATTATGCTAAAGAAGAAAAAGTTAGAAGAAGAATAAAATTACAACATAGAATCTCACATCGTAGTAGAGCAAAATATAATACATACATACATATATATATGTATGTATATATATAATAACCTTTGAAATACAAAACTATATTTGTACTTACATACATCATCAGAGTAAAATACAATACATTACAACGGAAGTAAACAAAAAATATCTAACGCTGAACCTTCCTGCTCCAAGGTCCTCGAAGTATATCTGTAAACACCAAAACAACTTGACTTCCCGTACAAATTTGGTCACCCAAAGGTTTAGGGTAAAACAAAACAAAATAAACTCTAGGTCAACCATGGGACCGGTGTGAGTAAACTTCAATCACTTGGTTTAACTTTTAAAAATCTTTCCAAAAGAAAAGATAATCGTAATACCGATCCACACATAAACATGGATGATTTTTACCTTACGATAACCCAAAATATTCTTCATATCAACACTATTCTAATATCATAATAGTGTCTAATCAAATCAATAGCAATCAAGCGGAACGTTGGTATCTCACGCTTCACGTACATGGTATACAATAAAAAAAGCAAGGCTCTTACTGGGGAATGGACTTACCACTATGACAAGGTATGTAACCACTTTCCGATAGTGCATCTCTAGAGAAGAATACACTGGGTTCAATAACAACATCATGTAACTCGGTCACACATGATCGACCATTCATTTATCTTGAGTGTACCGAATGTTTTATCACCAGTAGTTGGGATCAACAACCGTTACCATAGCATACAACAACGATAAAGGAGCAAATGGATTTGTGACTAAATTAGGTGATAATACACCCAAATGAGAGTGACCCACATAGCCATGTTGTCTGATCAGTTTTTTTCATTTCCCAGTGTTGAGGCTTGCGTCCATACTTACCTTTTTAACACCACAACATCATTCACTTTGAATGTCACATCGTCAAACCCGCCAAATCATTAATCGATTTCCCTAAAGATATCACATGCATAAAGCTAAGATAAATGAATTCCTTTGCCACCAAATGTAAATATGTTAGAAGAGATCAATGTACATGATCTTTTAGGCACACTCTTTCAGACATTGTCCATACAAGTTGTCCTGGGACTGGACAAACTGAAGGCACTATTTCCATTAATCCAACTTAGGTAATTTCTACCTTGGATTGACAGAAAAAGCCTTTGCACTTTCTCCATCTTCGATTAGCTTCTATATAATATGATTCACAATGCTTATGCCTGTACAGAGTGGTTTTCGGATAATAAATCCAGCAGGTCTCTCTGTATTGACAACGATGGTACTAAATTGACCAATACTTCGATAGTCGGTTATCTAACTATCGAAGAAACAAACATTCATCCAAAGATACTATTCCCAAATGGAATACTATTGATTTGCACGAAACAATCACCGATCCCTTTTTAATTAATATTTCATTAATTCAATTTCCAATTCATCTCAAATATCCTTATCGATATAATTTTCAAACTGTTTTGGCCTTTCACGATACTTGGAAAACATTTCCAAATTCCCATCATTTCCTTATTTTCTCTACTTAGAAAATATTCCTCATTTTATTTGGAAAATGTTTCCAAATCACATTTACTTGGGTTAAAACGAATATTGCGTTAAACATCATTACAACAACCCAAAATACTGCATTTAACTAACTATATTTAAATCTCATATTAAATATTAACCGTTTCCTTTTTAGAATTCATTTATTGTAACAGTAGTATTATAGTCCATGCTATTTCTTAAAATGCCTATTTCAACACGTTAAATTTTATTAACCGATTTGGTACCAAATTCTATATATAATCGATAAATCAATTTCTAGCTATCAAATTCCTTAAGATTTTCTATCTCCTTAAATTTTCGGAAAAATTCGCCAACGTCTCCTTTGTAGGACTCAATTGGTACAAGTACAGATCGCCTCTCTAAGCCATTTCCATTCAAAAAGAAAATCAAAAAGCCAAGTGGCTTGCCCAACAGGCTCATAAAAATCTTTTATTGAATTAAATATGTACCTCCTTTATCGGGCATTCAATTTATTTTCTTCCACTAGCATCATTCCATACCTGGTAACACCTATTCATCCAATTCTAACTTATTTCAAATTAATCCAATCATTCTTAACTCAATTCGCTAATTTCTTCTCTAATCAGCTCTTTTTCCTAAACCACTTTTGGTTTGAAGATATCATGTTCAAATACATTTTAAATTCGCTTATACACAAGTCAAATTCCGTTTCTAACTCGAATTTCGTATTCAACTTCATATTTTAATTTACAAATCCAATTCACATAACCCAAGTTAAGTTCGATCTAAAACTCTGTTAACTAATTATTTTTCTAATTTGTTAGCTTTATTCAATATTTTAGAATCTGATTTTTGTTTCAAAAAATCAATTCATTTACTCCACTTGGGTTCACATTTGTTTTATAACTCAAGTCTGGATTTTTCTAATGGAAATCCGAATTTTATTCTTTCGAAATCTTCTATTTTATTAAATAAACCATTAAACCGTTGTTTTTCTGGAAATTAGATTTTGATATGACTCAAAATCTATAAGATGAAATCCAGATTTTTCTCTTTCATTAGAAAACTATCATTCAATAGGTCTTGATGGTTCTTGTTTCAAAGAATTCTGACTTATATTGAGTTCACTACACCAGAAAACACCTGTAACAACCCATACTTTTCTACTAATTAATTTTTGAATTTATTATGATTTTTAAATATTTTATGGTTATAAATAAAATTTGATGACTTAATTATGTAAATTTATTTGTAAACTTAATTAGCTTGATTAAGTAATGAATTTTAATTGTTTACAATAGTAATAACTTGTAATTATTGTAAACGAAATTACAATTGGTTTGTAATTATAAATATTGAAATTTGAAATTAATATTAAAATGTTTGGATGAAATTGATTTATTTAATTTACAACTGAAATTCAAGTTGAATTTGATAGATAATTGAAATTTAATATTTTTAAACGTTTGAATTGAAATTTAATATTTGTAAACATTTGAATTGAAATTTAATATAAGAAAAGTGAGTTATTAAGTTAATTTGAATTTTATTTTGGATTGGATAAGGTTACTAAGTTTTTGAATTTTATTTGAAATTGTGAATTTGTAGTAAATTATAAGATTTAAAATGAATCATTTATTTTGAAATTTAAATGTTAAATTGAATCATTGAATAATTGAAATTTGGGATTTAGATAATGCGTATTTGATTTATATAATTATTATAAACCCTACTTTGGATTTGTATTAAATTTATGAAGTTTAGAATTGGATTAAAGACGAATTAATGGAAAATTTAGTACTTTGTTTAATTTTTTAATCATTGAAATTCCCTAACTATAAACAACTATAATTCTAACCTAATTCTCTGCTTAAACCTAATCGGTTGTTTCTCCTGTAGCAAAACATAAGTGAATTGCCATTTTCTGAGATAAACCCAATGGCGGCTCCTCATTCAAAAATAAAAACACTACGAATGAAAATCATAAAATGGTAAAACTTCTTCCGTTGAATTTATCGCGCTGAGATCTAAATGTAGGCTAGTTCTAAGATGGAGCGATTGAATTTTGTCAGGATCGACAATTTGTATAGTAAATTTTTTATTTTAGGGTTTGTGTTTATGATTGATAAAGGCAATGATGCATATAATGGAGGTAAGCTTTGAATTCGTGGCATCAAATAGCAATTCAAGATGAAATTTCATGGGGTTTGGTGTTATAGAATGTCGCGTGTAACGTAAGGGGGATGTGGGCTGCCTAGTGACGCGGTCTTGAGGGTGAGTTCGAGTAGGAGGTGGTTGTGTCTAGGAAGAAGCATTTGAGAAGAAAAGGCCGACGATGCGATGAGAGGCGATTTAGTGAGGTATCGAAGGAGGTAGAAGGGATTCAATTTTCAACAATGGTGTTTTAAAGTCTGGAACGTGCATGAGAAATGGAGAAGAAGGAGTAAGGAGTTAAAGGCTGACGTGGAAAGCTAGGGTAAGATTTTATTTTATTATATTTTAATTTGAAAATTTTCAAATGGTAAAACGTTAATAACTTTCTCATGCGAACTCAGATTTACGCACGGTTGGATCCGTTGGGATCATATCGAAATTCCAAACAACATAGAGCTATAATGGACTAATTCTGAGGCTATCATATTTTGATCCTATTTTGGGATTTCATACTCGCTTGAAATCAAAGGTGAGTGATTAACCCACTCACATCTAACTAAAATAATTGATTGTTAGTTAAATTTAATTCATGTTATGATATGATTGTATTGTTTGTTATTTGATTGTTTAAATTGCTTATTTGTTATAATTTGCATAGGCGGTGTAATTTAATTTAATATCTAGTTTAAAAACCTCATACCTGTTGACTAGCAAACTAATATTATATTATACTGTTTAGATATATTGATTTTGACGGATGCCTTGGATTTATATATTTAATGTAATGATGTGTAATTCATCTTGTTATCGACATTGTTTATATATGCTCATTGATTATGTTGATAAATCCCAACCATTACCCTAGTTGTTATGGGCCTCAAATAAACCCGGGATTAATCATAGAAATGAATTAAGAACGTAGGTTGAAATGATAAATACCTATGACCCTGATTTGGATAGAAATGATATATATCCTTTCCTGAAATACTAAAATTAAATTTTAAGTATCACTTGGCCATATGATAGAAAAAAATATGCGGACGCCGGTTGGTTAAATGAAATTTGTTTAAACCTTGAATCTTGAGATATGGTTTTAAGACAATATAAATGTTGTTTTATAAGACGATTTCTATTGAATTTTAATATGAATTAAATCAATTGAAATTGAATTGTTTTATCCACCATTTAAAATTATTTCAATTAACATTGATTTAAAGCGATATTTGAATTTGTGAACTCAATACTTGTTATGATTAGAAATCATTGAAAATGAGAATTTGATTGGAACTTAACTATTTGAATTTAATTGATTGGATTGAAATGAATGTAAAATGAAAATTTAATCGATTGAAACACTTAAATTGAGCTGGTTTGATTTGAAAGTGGAATATGACTTCAAGGCTAGTTGAAATTTTGGCGAAACAATTCTAATTCCAACAGTAGTATTTTTAAAGCATTATATAAAATATTTTGGTAAATAACTATTTTTCTTATAACTATTCCAATTTTAGCTTGTAAATATATTTTAACTATTTTAAACTATTTATAAATAACTATTTTATTTTATAAACTTTTTTCTTATACATATTAATTATTTTAAATAATCTATTTTAAAATTATAATTTTATTAAATAATCTATTTTTTATTTGTTGTTTATTTAATATTTAACTATATATATAACTAGAATTGATAAATGTTATTTTAATAGTAAAACCTAGTATCTAAACTTTTATTGTCCTAACTATCTATTTTCAAACAATTAAAATATAATCTACTTCATTATACATTCCAACTATTTTAATGTTCAAATTTTATTAGAATTGGAATTGTTTCAAGATTTTAAGTTTGGTTATAAATTGAAACTTTAATATGAATAATATTCTACATTGAAATATGAAATGATTTTTAAGAAAATATGATATTTTGATATGTAGTATGAACCCCATTGGATTGTAAAAGAACTGGCTGGTGTGAAAAATGTAAACGTTTGGTCATTAAAGAGACCGGGATCGAATATTGTCATACTCTCTGCCAATACCGAAAACCACTTTAACAACTGTGCACATGGTAGAGAATCTAAAATGAAGTAGGATGATTTGGAGGCGATTAATGGATTTGAAGAAAGAGAACGATGATGGATAGCCTTGACCTTAGGGTCATAATTGAAATGACTAAATTAGGACCCATACCCAAGCCAATGTGAGTTAGCTACTCTTAACAGGCATGCTTCTTTGATACCAGATATATTACATTGTGATTGATTGGCGCCTTTGATTTTTGAGAGTATTGTCTGGGGCGAGCGGTAGCTAGCGGCTATGCGTTACCACCAGTCTGGGTCCGCAATCTGGTAGAAACAGTACTGATGGGTATTGCCTCGATGCCTTGTCATATTTATCCTAATTGAGCCCACTACGACTTTGATTTGTACCGTACCTATGGAGTGCCCTCTGATAGCCACTAGTTTATAGTGGATTTTACGGTATCTGTATAGACAACGGTATTATAAACGATGTAAGGGTAAAAATGTAATATCGCTTACACTATTTTAATATTTTATATTTAACCATATACACTATTATAATAACGTATTGTATTATATAGTATCTAGTTTAACGAATCCTTAGGATATGGAAATTCCCATAACATCTCTTAAGTTATTGCACACATATTATCACATGTATTTGATTTAACTAATATAAGAATATTTTAGTTCTGATCCGAGTGTTTTTTTGGTCTTTTCATTTGTGCTCGGGTCAGCCTGAATTTCCTGTTATTGAAGACACTATTACAAAGATGAAGATGGTACTTGACAAACATATTAGTATTATTCCACTGCAAATATTGGTATGTTGTATAAAAGTTAACTCTGATAATCGTTGTAAGTGTATAATCAAATGTATGTTTTGACAGCTTCATAGACTATCATTTATTTGTTATATTTGTCCTTCCACTGCGAGATGCTGTATTTGTTTTTTTTTTCCGTTCTTCTTTTTCTTATGTAAATCACAATAACTATATGTATTTTTGATTTGTTTAAGTCGACATTTGAGGATCATTGTCCATTTAAATGTTCAAAAATCTAGGTCATTACAACACCTTGGTAGCATTTGAAAAATGCTACCAAAATAGCTTGGTAGCGTTTTAATATATGCTACTACAGGTCCCAAAACTAAAGGTCTGCTTTTTTGTTGCATTTTAATGAACGCTACCATTTGAAAAGCGTAGTTGCGTTTTCCAAATGCTACTGAAGGTCCGTACGTGGGTCATTTTTTGCTTTTCTGTAGCGTTTATTTCATGCAACTAAAAACTTTTCATTACATTTAATTTATGCCACTAAAAATTCGTATAGTTTTTTTTTTCAAACGCTACTAAAGGCCTATACGTGTGTCCTTTATTGCTTTTCTGTAGTGTTTATTTTGTGCCACTAAAAATTCATATGGTATGTTACATTTATTACTAATGCGTTTCTAAAACGCTCAAAAGGTCTTGATTGTTTGGTAACATATTTTAAATGCTACTTTATACTATTACCGGCTTTTATTATTTCCAGCAACTAGTTATATAATAATCATATTAAAATTATCAACAATTGTATAAAATCTGATTGAAAACAACAATCAATCAATCATATAACTATCGTATTAAAATGACTATGAATACATTGTCACATAAGTATTTTCCATAACCATTTAGATAATAGTTGTTTGACAAAATCAGCAAATTCACATACCATAAGCATTTAGAAACAAAATTTACACAATATGTACTGACAGGTACTATAATACATACAACAATTAAAGTTTTTACCATTGTTCCTGATGTTCTTCACTTCAGAAAAATGAATTACCCGATCACAATATTAATTGGTTATTATTAAACCAAGCACATAAACAGTGTTAATAAAATTCGACCATGAATAGATTATTCCATTGCAAAATTCAAGTATGCACATAAACAATATTAACTTTGCGCTCCTTTTACTTCACACAAACCCAGCATACATTGTTAAATCGATGAAATAACTGATATATGAAAATTTGAGACCTAAATTTGGTTTTGTTTGAATATGCAACATGTTTAGTTCATAAAAACACCGCATATCGGCCACCTTCCCATGACAAAATTGACTAGGCGTTCCAACTATTTCTGGACACTTGCATTCCCAATTACTGAATTGAATTTAATAACCAGATATTTCCATGCAGAAAAACAGTTGTCTTTCCTAATGACTGAATTTAATGAAAGGCTTCCCTGTATGAGAATCAGACCAGCTTCTAGGATACATTGATGTACGCCTAATGACTAAAAAAACAGCTACCTTTCCTAATTTATGTAATGACAATTTCATCACGTATCGGTAAATTCCAAATACGGTGACAGTTCAAACTTGGACCTATATCCACTTCTTGTTAAAGTTAACGCATGTCTTATAAATTTAGGAAAAAGTCTAAGATAGTTCTCCTAATTTATTGGTCAAAAAATAGTATTTAGTGACTTGAGTTTAGGAAGTAGTTGATTATCTTTTTATTATTTAAAGATGTAATCATTTTGCAAATCAAGTTAATATAATGTAGCCTTTTCTGTTTTATCGTTTAATCTCTTCCCCTTTCTTTTTTGGTATCAAATTCCAACATGGTATCTTAGCCAGACCAAAGAGAAGAGGGAGAGAAGATGGAGTCACAATGAGTTCTTATTCTCTATTGTTTTCATTTTTTTAAATAAATGGTTCCAAAAAAAAAGTCAAATCTGAAATCCATCCAAGCGACTGAGGCTAGATCATGTTGATTTCTGGTTTGTGAGGAGAGGTCGTGAATTAAGTTGATGATGATGAACTAGCAAATGATGGGTGGAGAGGCAACCGAGTGACTGGTTGTTGAACTTAGGAGGTGGACTTAGAGCATCTCCAACAGCTACCCAATTCATGGTCTGAATCATGAATTGGGTAGCCAATAGTTCATATTCCCCTGAATATTCTGGGAAATATTACGGGGCCAACTCAGAATCATGAATTGGCCCAGCGAGCTGATTTTTTTGGCTCGTCAAAAATCGGCTCACCATTCCCACAACTATATTCCCAACAGCTCTTTCCCAATGGCTATTTCCACCTAGGGTTCAATTTCCCAACGGCTATAAAACGGTCAAAACTTTTCAAACGGCTAAATTTTCAGTTATAAATTGGTTCCATTTCACCATTGAATATCACAACATGTTCACAATTCCTTTGTATTTCTTTACTCTAAACAAACTCTTGCTGTATAATGTCATCACCATTCGGAGATTTTTCACATCCAACGATAGATGGAAGCTAGTTTTCCCAAGGCAACACGAGCAATTTATTTGGAACTCGGTCAAGCAGGCAAGGAACCATTCCGTGGATAGATGAAGAGGACATCGATCTATGCAACATCTATTGTAATTTTCCGCAAGATTTGGCAATGGAGAATGACCAATCAACCATCACGTTTTGGAAAAAAGTTAAGAACGGGTTCATTCAGAAGCATCCAGAATGCCTAAGGACGTTATCGGCGATTCAAGGCCGTTTTGGCAAGATAAGCAGTCAAACCCAATTTTATGAGTCACAAGTGTACAAAATAAAGATAGCGGATCCAAGCGGCAATTGAAGGGTGATATCAAATCGGTCTATTTTCGGCGTCATATACATAGTTAGCACATTCATCATAGTTAGCAGCTCCGTATCAAGGTCATCATCAATATCGTCACTATCATCAATACAGATATCGTCACTATCATCAATATCGATATAAAAATGGAATTTCATGCTCTAAAAGGAATTGGAAGATTTTTTGGTAGGGAGGGAAATTTATAGAAAACGCTTGAATTGTGTAACTTAATATAAATATACTAAAAATATATTGTATTTATTAAGTACATGTTGATACGGCTATCTATATATCACATACTTTCTTTCAATTTCTAGAGCAACATTAACATGGGTAGGGAAGATAATCTGGTATATTTTTTTTTACTTACATTAGTGGTTGTTAGCTTGTTTTTTGTATACATATTCCTTTTTTAATTAGAAACCATTGGCAAATGAGGAGTTCAAGAAGCTTTTTTCTAGAGAAAATGGCACGAAAAGGCCACAGTATTATCAATTTATGCATTGTTATGATCTGCTTACTAGTCAACCAAAATGGAACTCAGGACTTGCTAAGAGCCTCCGTTATGTTCAAATTGCTAGCAAGAGCAAGAAAAAGTTCAAAATCTAGGTATTCTTCTAGTCCAAGCAGGTCAACCGCCAATATTTCTCAATGTGAAGGGAAAAACCTACTTGATGAGTTCAATTCCACGATTGACGAAGATTTTAGACCTGAGGGAGCCAAAGCTACGAAAAGAAGGGGCAAAACAACGGTTGAGCTTGAACGAAAAGTGAACGCACGCCACGAAGAACGCAGTCATAGAGTGGAAAAAAGACTTGCAGAACCCAAGGAAAGAACAGAAGTTATGAAAAGGTTTGCTGATGTGGAAGAGAAGAAGCTACAAATTCTTGCGGATGACTTAGCGCACAAGAAAGAGCAAGATGCGTATAAGAAAGAACAAGATGAGAATGCTATCGTGGACAAAGATCTGATTGGAATGTCTGCACTGGAGATGGAATTTTGGATGGCAATGAAACATCGTATTCTAACGTCAAGGTTTCCACAGTTATAAGTAGATCACTGACCACTATATGCATTAGTTGTTTCTTGTATTATGTTGATGTTGTAACATTTTATTTCCCATTGTAGCAATGTTTTTCTTATTAATACAATGTGTGCTTTATTTATTTTACTATTTGTATCTTAGTCTGATTGTTTTATACTATGTACTAAAGTAAAAAAAATTAGAGGAACTTCATATTTTTTTTTTGTAGGATCATCAAATAAACAAAATATTCAACAACAAGTAAACAAAACCATTAGCCTATTCAGCACTATATCGGGTTAGCCAACTATAACGTAGTTTATACGCTGCATGGCCAACAAAATCAGTGTCGTACTCTATAAGGTAATAAGAATCAAAAATTGCCTTAGTCATTTTAAATATGTCTTCGTCTTCAACTGTCTGTATAATCTTCTAGTATCGTTCACAAGTTTCAACGAACAGCCGATGAGCCATATGAATTTCATCAGACGTTCGTGTAGTAGTACAGGTACGATGGTTGTTATGTAATCTTGTTATCATGGACCAAAATTATTTATGGGTTAGACCTCTTTCATTCTATATCAGTAGCAAATCTCTTTTATCAACTTCGATATAGGATTTCATGAGTATAAGTAAGTCCTTATGAGAGAATTCGGCTATAGTAGCACTGGAGCTAGCATTACTTCGATTGTGACGATTATGGTTAACCCTTTGCCTCGCTGTGTTTTTTCGTGGACGTGTTTCAGGTTTATTAACTTCAACTACTTGTGTATCTAGAACGAATCCACCCACTTTCTCCTCCTTCTTGTTCCGTTCGTACTCATCAAACATTTTATTCATTAGTTCATCACTGATTTCCCCATCATCCATTTAAGCTACATAGAAACAAAAAACGTATTGTCTAATACAAAGAAGTACTTGAACACGTAGAAACAAAAAGATTAGTGGTTTATCACTATAATGTCGTGGTTGATGTAGAAAACAAAAATAATAGTTATGGTTGGGAGACGAAGTATGAAGTATTTAAACAAGTGGGGGTGATTGTTGATAAAGCTCTGTCATCATTACTTGAGCTGTAGCATCGAGACATATGACATGACTACACTATGTCCTCAACAGTTGAGTTGCTCTGGCTCTGTCGTAAAACAGATGATGTTACTACACGCTCCAACCTTTAATAACATAACATGTCCACTGCTTTAATAAATCAAAACACGAAATGTGGGGACTTGTCAACCTTTACGACCACTTAGCCCTCTACCTTTAAATTCAGCACTCTCGACGACTTAGGATGTCAAGTTATTTATTTTATCTCCCTACCACTTTTCAAGTAGTTCAACATGTCTACTTGGGAATACGATGATGAAACCATGGTCCAAATGTACGATCAATATGAAAGAAATAAGAAACCAGTCGAGTTTGTGCCTGAAACGCAAATGAATGATTAAGTGGAAGCTGGAGAAGTGGAGTCTGAGCTCTTTAGTGCTACGCAACCGAACGTTGCCGTCCAACGTATTGAACCTCTTCAAAAAACCCACAATGCTCGGTTATGGAAGTAATTGCTCGGGAGAACCCAGATAGTCAAGCTCTAGCATGACGGGTCGTTCAGTACTTTGCTACTATGGAGTAGAATGTCATGTGGTTGTTTCTAAAAGCCAAAGCAATGCAGGTCGGCGCTTTTATGGTTGCAAAGCGTACATTACTGCACTTAACCGAAAAGGGGTGGAACGTTGTAATTTTTTCTCATGGGTCGATCCACCACTTACGGAGAGGGGTATCACGTACGCTCTAGAGATGCAAGTAGAGGTAGGTCGCCTTGAAAGGGTGATTGCTGCAGCAAAGGCTGAAATGTTGTATGGGTTCCACCGTGCATCCGAAAACTAGGGTCTAGCCATATCGTGCTATGTCTTATTTCCCTGTATTGTGTTCCACGTTATGTGGCACTATATCGTAGTTGGATGTTGTGTCGAACATCCACTGCATTCATGTATCTTTGTATTTTTCTATATTGAATGTAGTTTGTATGCAAGTTAAAAGGTACTATATATATTTAAGACTGCAAATTAGTTAAAAACTCGGGCTGTCACCGTTTAAATAAATCATTTCAATACACAAAGGAGTTAAAGAATTGGGTCGTGCTCATCCACTATTATGGATCTCTTCAAAAAGGATTTATGTCAACTGACTCACAACCTATCTCCCTCAAACAATTCGGGTTGTCCCCATTTAAATTAAACATTTCAACACACAAAGGAGTTACAAAATAGGGTCATTCTCCTTCACTTGAGCATTAGTGCTGACAAATGCTTTGGAAACCACATAGCGTAAAGCAAAGTGGAACCAGTGACCGTTCACGTCATGACAGTAAGAAAAGCACATTCCCTACGGTATTACGTCAGGCGAAACAGTGTCAGGTAGTACGTAAAGCACAGTCGCAAAGTGAGCGGTAACATCATTATTTATTTTACTGATTTGTACACTACGCAGCTATATATTTCTGTCAATTTACTCACGTCTTACCTCATCAAACAACTTTGTTCTCATTCTTGTACTTCCTCCTCCTTTTATCACCCACTCAAAATGTCTTCTTGGTCATCAGCTACAGACTCCGATGAACAGGCGTACGAACATATACGACTTTCAGAGCTCGATGACGAATTCCAGTTTCTAAACCAAATAAGACCCAGGATGAACCATCGCATGAACAAAGGAATGTACATCTTTCACAAGAAGCTCAAGTACCACATGTTCAACTATCATACGAACAGGCGCTTGCTCAACCACAATAAGAAGTAGAGTTATATCGAGTACCACCGTATGAATATGGAGTTGATTCTTATCCAGTACTTTCACTACAACAAAAACACCATATTACAACTTTAATTTTACAACGGTGGTAAAAGCACCGTTGTAATAAATGGTTTTTTACAACGGTGGTAAAAGCACTGTTGTAATAAATTGTTTTTTACAACGGTGGTAAAAACACCGTTTTAATAAATGGTTTTTTACAACGGTGGTAAAAGCACCGTTGTAATAAATGGTTTTTTACAACTGTCAATTCCCTAAAGTTGTAATAAACGTATTTTTAACAACTTTTTGTTTTGTTAGTTGTAATAGATGCCCATTACAAATTTCATGTTTTTAATATCTATATTTAATAACTAATTATATTAACATTTAATAATAATTAATAATTAATAATAAACTTAGGAATCAATAATATTTATTAAATAATTAAAAGTTAATAAGTGGTAATTAATGTTTAATAGTTAATGTTAACTGCTTATTAATTAATATTTATGTGACATATACATTATAAGCTTTTAATAGTTATTACTCGATTATAACTAAGTAGAAATGTGAGAACCCAACTTTGATGATCCTAGATTATATTGATTTCAATTAAATCCATAATATTTGGGGTGAATAAATAAATAAATAAATCATTTGTGATATGTACATGATGAATATGTGAAATTGTGCATGATTAAAATGGTGAATAAACATACACATTTGTTTGTATATTGTGTATGTGACATGAAAATTTTGTTTAAGTGTTATGATGATTTGGGGCTTAAGTTTTATAAGGGTTAACATTAAATCTAAGGGCAAAATGGACATTGGCAATGGTGAAACCCTACCCGTATGGAGCAAATAAAAGAAAATAGGCCGTCGGTTTCCGTTTCATTCTCTCGTTCTAAAAAAAACTTAAAAATTGCCGAAGCCCTAGAAATCGAATTGGGGAAATCAACAAATCGACCAACATCTCACATCAAATAGAACTAATTTTGAGAGAAATGGTTTCCAAGGGGAAGCGACATTAGATCTGGGGGAGATCGAAACCCAAATAGAGGAACTACGGAGAGAAATCGAGATCTGGAAGCTAATCGGGTTTAAGGTGAGTGTATTTCCCTCTGTTAGGCACTATGACCTTTAATAGGAAGCTGATTTGCAAGTAATTCGTTTATGTAAAAAGGCAGGTCGAGAGACTCCAATTCGTGAGTGAGTTTTCATTCGAGCTGGACAACATCATAGGTCAATTTAGGTGAATTTTCATTTTCTAGATTGGAGGTCGGTCCTTTGAAAGGAAAAAACAAACCCTAATTTTTTGGTTTCTTGGTTGTTGTTATCCTATTTTCGATAAATTGTTGAGTGTATGATCAATAATGGGTTATTTACTGATACTGCACTCCTATGCCTTTTGACTATGTAATGCTGCTGTGCGCCATTTTCTTTATTTCTTATAATGAAATTGCAATTTCCTCCAGTCTATTGCTGGTGGCCCTGTACACTCAATTGCCATATACATCACTCGTATGAACCCAAAATCTTTGCATTAGTTTGGAATTTGAAATTTTTATTTATGTTAACATGCAAAATACTTTTGTTAGGAGAATGTTCATCATTCATTGTTTCATGCAGGCTTGTTTGGACGACTTTAATCATCACAATATTGACGTTGCTTGCAACCTTCTAGAAACATGTGGGCGGTTTCTTTACCGATCACCTGAAACAACAATTCGTATGTCAAATATGTTGGAGATACTCATGCATTTAAAAAATGTAAAAAACTTGGATCCACGTCATAGTACTTTGGTAGAAAATGCATACTACATATGCAAACCGCCTGAACGGTCTGCTCGGGTTTCAAAAATACGACTTCCGTTGTATCAGGTGTAGTATAAGTTGCTTTTTTTCCGAATGTTTTATGGGCCAAGCGAAGTTAATTGATATCAGTTGTTTCCATTTGATGCAGTATATAGGAAAGTTACTCTTCTTAGATCTTGACAAGTCTTCTCTTGATTATGTTCTTAGACAACTAAGAAAATTACCTTGGAGTGAATGTGAACCACACTTACTAAAGTGCTTTTTGAAGGTTCACAAGGGGAAGTATAGTAAAATCCATCTCATTGCTATTCTTACTGCAAGTCTTAGTCGATATCATGGTGAATTTGCAGTTGTGGATGAGGTCCGTTTCATTTCAGATATAGAATCAGTTTTGAAACTTATGTTGGAATTTTCTTTTCTATACTAATACACTTTGAACCTAGATAAATATGTACTTCTTAGAAACAATTGTCTTGAGAAATAAGTCAATCTTTAAAATTAGCCCATCCTTGCTTTCATTCGTAGGTCCACCCTTGATACTGTCTGAACATTCTATTATACTTAATCTATAGGTTTACAGCTGTTTGCTTATGTTATTCAGTTTGTTTGCCTAGCTACAAGCAGGTGCTTTGCAGCTATATCTATATATTTTTATAAAGGAAAAGGACTTTACACTTTATAGCTATCTTCTGTGTTGCACCATAAAATAAAATACTAGAACCATCTCTTTCTGTTTTGGAATTCAGTGGTTGTAGGGTAGTAAAAAAATTTGTAAAGGAGAACTGGTTGTTGGATAAACATAGTGTTTATATGAGATGATTGTTGAAAAGTAATATAATCTTTACCAGTAGTTAAATTTTGGTATAAACAATGTACAGGTTAAAATAGGAGATCTTGGAGAAGTAGCAGTAGTAGAAAGGAAACACACAGCACACAGAATGACCGGAACGCCCGAATACATGGCACTTGAACTATACGAAGAGAACAGTGCAAAAGTGAGTTGTGACTGTATTATGTAAAAGTGAGGAATGTATGTATTGTTATGACTGTATTATGTAAAAGTGAGTTGTACGATAGTGGATCACAAAGTTGTACTAATTCAAATATTGAAATAAAATATTTAATTGATTATTTCAGTTCAGTGTAGTATCATTTTATTCAATATAAATATTTATTTTTATATGAAATGCAATGTATAAAGAAATAAAAATCATATTGTTATAATTAATTGTAGTACGAATTACAACAACGGTGAAAAAATGTTGTAATATGTATTACTACAACGGTGGAAAACAGTTGTAAAATATACATTTTACAACGGTGTATAAAAGTTGTAAAAGATTTCAGTCTATTACAACTTCTTAATAGACGACGGTGGCTCCACCATTGTAAAAAGTCTTTTACAACTGTTTTTCACCGTTGTAATAGGGTCATTTTGTTGTAGTGTTTGCTATTGCGGTCATGCAGTTGAAGTTGTGGTTCGAGCAGAGGGCATCAATATTGGTCGGCGCATGCAGAAATATCCATCATATCCAAACGGATGCAGTTACACGGAATGGATTGACGGACCGTTGTGCCCAAGGGGAATAGTATATGCAAACGAACTCGAACGAGAGATTAGGCGTCTCGAAAATGATAATGAACAGTTGCGACTGAATGTAATGAGACTCCCTTGAGAGTGAACGTATAACATGTACTTTACTTTGATGTTTGCTTTGATGTTTTAGTTGGCATGTACTATTATTAGTTGTTGTATCTTTAATGACTGGTTGTATATGTATGCTTGTTGTTATACGAAATACTAATTGAATAATTTTGATCATAACCACTTGTTTCCGTGTGATTATTACCAGGTCGTCGTTGATTGTATTGTCTATAGTGTTGGAAAAGGGGGACTGTAATGATGATTAACTATGGGAGGGGACGAGCCGATTTTATCGACTCGCCATGTGGCGAGTCGATTAAATCGGCTCGTCCTGTTGGTACGATCTCCCTAATCCCCCCTGAATCTTACGGGTCATAATGTTACGACTCGTAAGTCGGTTGGAGATGCTCTTAACAAAGGTGTGTAATAAGAGTAACGGCTGAGGTACTTTACCTTATATTCATTTTATTTGCTTTGGGCCTGTACATGGGCTCAGCCCATTTCTGTTTTCTCTTCCGCTATATAATGTACCTGTATTACATTATTACAATACAACTGTTCTATTTACACATTTTATCTTCAAAGAAATATTCTTTCAACATTATTCTGCAAATCTCAACTTGGTATCAGAGCTAACACAGTGTGCTTAACAACATCATTTTAACTCGTGATCATTGTTGATTCTCAGACAAGGTTTTTCTGAGATCATATTTGTCCATCAGAGAGGTTTCATCATTTGGACGCCTCCCATCAAAGATTTGCATCTTATCACCTAAGAGTTGTTGCTCAAACAAGAAGAACTGTGCCTCGCCTAATTTAGATACTGGCTGCATCAGTTCTCCCTGTTCAAGTTTGGAGACAAAGAATCTGAATAATCAGATAGTCGATCAAGATTTTAAAGAAACCATTGCATTTGGTCAAAAAAAACATCCAGAAGAACTTATCAGAGTTATTAGTATCTGTTCATCAGAAAATCATCAGAAATTCATTCAAGAAAACTTATCATTGAAGTTCTTAAGGTGCTATAGTGATCAAATATAGCATTTCTTTAAAATCTCAATTCAAAGACTATCCAATTCAGATTTCATTACCTGTTTTTGCTGCTTTCTCGTCTGAATTCAACCATGACTAATCCTCCTAATCAAGGTAATCAAGGTGATGAATCCAGTATTAATGTTTCCAGCAATAGGGCTTCTGTCTCTCAAAATCAGTCAGATCCGGTTCAAGATCTAATGAAAGCCATCATTAAACCTCAAAGCCAACTTATCTCAGTTCAGCTTGATGAATCAAATTATCTGTTGTGGAAATTACAAATAGAAACAGCTGTCAGAGGTTATGGACTTGAAGATTACATATTTGGAACAAAGATTGTTCCATCTACGTTTGTTCGTGACAGTGAAGAAAAACTCATTCAAAATCCTGAGTTCTTGGCATATCAAAGACAAGATAGTCTTGTCTGCTCATGGATGATGTCATCCATTGGAGCAACAATTCTGCCTCAACTTATTGGTGTTAAATTGGCTCAAGATGTTTGGTCAACGATTGAGAGAAATTTTTCTGCTCAATCTTCTGCTCGTATTATGCATTATAAAAGACAACTTCATAGCATAAGAAAGGGTGATTCATCCATGAATGAATATCTGCTGAACGTAAAGAATATATGTGATCAGTTAAACTTAGCAGGTCAAAAAATTCCAGAATCTGAGCATGTGCTATCAATTGTCAGTGGGTTGGATGAGGATTATGAAGCAGTTTCAGCAATTATTTTGTCAATGGATCCTACACCCACACTACAGTATGTGTATTCAACACTATTGGCTCATGAGGGAAGAATAGATCACAAGAAAACTATTAATTCTTATCTATCTATCAATTATACTTCATATGGTAGAGGAAAGAATCAAGGTAACACTTCAAGAAATTAACCAAATATGCAAAGAGGTGGTCAAACTAATCGAGGCAGAGGTAGAGGCAGAAATAACAACAGTAGAGTTAGGTGTCAGATTTGTGACAAGTTTGGTCATAGTGCTAACAAGTGCTATTTTAGATATAATTCAAATTTTAATCCGTCACAAACTGGCAACAACTCTAGTGTTAATTTGGTTAATGTGCAGAAAGATAACAGCAAAAGTAAAGCTGAAAGTGTTAATGCTGATTCGACAGCAACTATTGACGATATTAATGATGATAGCTGGTATCCTGATACTGGGGCAACCAATCACGTGACTAACAACCTAAACAATCTGAATCTGGGGAATAAAGAGTACCAAGGTATGCAGAATTTACTTGTAGGAAATGGTAAAACTGTGCACATTACACATACTGGAAATGCAAGTTTAGATGGGCCAAAACAATTAATTCTAAAAAATCTTTTAAGGGTTCCATCTATCAAGTAAAACTTAATGAGTGTTTCCCAATTTGCAAAGGACAACAATGTGTTCTTTGAATTTTATCCTAATGCTTGCATTGTTAAGGATATTCTGACACAGGAAATTATTTTGCAGGGTAATGAATATAAGGGACTGTACAGATTTAATGTTTCTAGTCCTAGATCATCTGTGTTAGATAGAAAAACATGTATGATGACAGTCAAGAATGATTCTAATGAATATAAAGAGTTTAGTTTGTGGCATAGTAAACTAGGTCACCCTAGTTTAAAAACTGTCAAGCATGTTATGTGTAATATTAATTTTGTATGTGCAAAATTCCTATTTCATATATGTGTACCTTTTGCCAAATGGGAAAGAGTCATAAACTTGCATTTCCAGATTCTCAAACCAGTTACACTAGACCTCTTCAATTAATTGCTACTAATTTGTGGGGTCCTGCACCTATAAGTTCTGATTATGGTTATAAGTATTATATTTCCTTTATTGATGCTTATTCTAGATATGTTTGGGTATATATGCTAAAATCAAAGGCAAACACCTGCAGTACAGTTATTAAGTTTACCAATAAGATTGAAAACTTGATTGGTAATCATGTAAGTATTTTTCAGACTGATGGTGGAAAGGAATTTTTACCTTTGAAAGAATTCTTTGACAAAAAGGGTATAAGCCATAGAACTACTTGTCCTTATACCTCAGAACAAAATGGCATTATTGAAAGAAAGCATAGACATGTTGTAGAAACTGGTTTAACCTTGCTTGCACAGGCCTCTATGCCATTAAAATTTTGGCCAGAGGCATTTAATACAGCAGTACATTTAATTAATTTACTTCCTACAAAAGTACTTGAATTCAAATCCCCACATGAAGTGTTATACAAGGTTAAACCTATAAATATTTAAAAGTCTTTGGTTGTCAATGCTTTCCTAACTTAAGGCCTTACAACACTCATAAATTAGAATTTAGATCTACTCCTTGCACATTTTTGGGGTATTGTAATAATCAAAAAGGTTATAAATGTTTAGATAGTAAGGGTAGAATATATGTGTCAAGGCATGTTAGATTCAATGAAGAAGTGTACCCATTCAGTCAAACTAATATTAAAACTACTGCAAAAGTCATAAATTCAAGGCTATATATACCTGACATACCAGAGGAGATAGAAAATGTTGTGTCATCTTCTCAAAAGAAGAATGACAACAACATTCACTTTCAACACACAGTGTCCATCAATGATGGACCAGGTCAAGAGAATTTTGATATGCCAGATATTGGAAGCAATCTGCAGGAACATTCACAAAGAAGTAATAGTGATAGTGATAATGATACTGGTAACAACAATCGTGAATTAGAAGAAGCAGAGTCTTCAGGAAACAACAATCAAAGTCAACCAGTTAGAGACAATGTCAATATGCATCCTATGATGACTAGAGCCAAGTGTGGTATTTTTAAACCAAAAACCTTAAATACTGTAAGTATGCAAGATGAACCAATTTCTTATACAGATGCTAATCAGGTAGATGAATGGAAAACAGCTATGTCTGAAGAGTATAATGCTCTTATCAAAAATAAAACTTGGACTCTTGTTGAAAAATCCAGTAATAAAAATATTATTGGATGTAAATGGGTTTTTAAACTCAAAAAGAATGCTGATGGTTCAATTTCAAAATATAAAGCAAGATTAGTTGCTAAGGGGTATTCACAACGGTATGGTTTTGATTTTTCAGAAACCTTTTCACCTGTTGTAAAGCCCTCTTCAGTCAGAATTATTTTAACTATTGCTTTATATAGAAATTGGAGCATCAAGCAATTGGATGTGAATAATGCTTTTTTGAATGGTATTTTACAGGAAAAGGATATATGGAACAGCCTCAAGGGTTTATCAAAAATGATGGCAGAAATTTAGTACGCAAGTTGAACAAAGCTATTTATGGACTCAAACAAGCTCCAAGGGTTTGGTTTGACAAGTTGACAGAAACACTTGTCAAATATGGATACATGCCAACAAAATCTGATAACTCAATTTTCACTAAGTTTACTGCTGCTACTACTACATATATACTTATTTATGTTGATGATTTTATCATTACAGGTAGCTGTGAAGCTGAAATCAAAAATATAACAGACATACTTAATTCAAAATTTTCTATCAAAGATCTGGGCAATTTGGATTACTTTTTGGGTATAGAAGTTAAAAGAACAAGTGTTTTAGAAATGCATCTCAACCAAAGAAAATACATTTCAGAAATTTTGTTCAGGGCTAACATGGTTAAAGCTAATTCTTTATCTACTCCAATGGTGTCCAACAGTCAATTATCTAAATATCAAGGTGAAGACATTCAGAATGAAAAGTTATATAGAATCATAGTTGGATCCTTGCAGTATGCTACCATTACAAGACCAGACATTGCTTATAGTGTTAACAAAGTGAGTCAGTATATGCAAAGACCTTTAGACAGTCACTGGAAAGCTGTTAAGAGGATTCTTAGATATTTGAAAGGGACTATTAATTATGGGCTCATTCTAAAGTCTAGCAAAAATCTTAATGTCAACACTTATGCAGATGCTGATTGGGGTACTGATCATGATGACAGAAAATCTACTTTTGGTTACTGTATATTTTTAGGAAACAATCCTGTATCTTGGAGTGCAAAAAAACAAAATACTGTGTCAAGGTCCAACACTGAAGCAGAATTCAGATGTGTTGCAAACACAGCAGCAGAAATTATGTGGATTGAATCCTTACTCAGTGAACTCAAAGTTAAACCTAACAAAGTTGCTACAATTTGGTGTGATAATGTGAGTGCAATTTCACTTACGTCAAATCCTGTTTTACACTCTAAAACTAACCACATAGAACTGGATTTATACTTTATCAGAGAGCAGGTGATAAATGGTAAATTAAAGGTTGGATACATACCATCGTTTTACCAAAAAGCAGACATACTTACTAAATCTCTGTCCAAGGTGAATTTCTGTCGGCTCCGAGATGAATTGAACGTCGATGAAGCTGATTCGAGTAAAAGAACACAGAGGTTGGTATATATTCCTGATTAATTCCTTCTTATTGTTCGTAGATGAGTTGAAGAACATCCACAAGTAGCTGATTCTTCAGATCCGTTGTGAAACTTGAATCGCGCCATAATAGAAGACGGATTACTTTCTCGCTTTGATTATAGTAGCGCTGAAGAACGTCTGCAAGTAATTGATTCTTCGATTCATCATCTGATCTGTTGATTTTGCATGAATCGCCATGATGGAGGCCGTTATTCTTACTTTGTGACAAACCCTAACCCTCGTAGGGTTTGAAGGGGGGTAATAAGAGTAACGGCTGAGATACTTTACCTTATATTCATTTTATTTGCTTTGGGCCTGTACATGGGCTCAGCCCATTTCTGTTTTCTCTTCCGCTATATAATGTACCTGTATTACATTATTACAATACAACTGTTCTGTTTACACATTTTATCTTCAAAGAAATATTCTTTCAACATTATTCTGCAAATCTCAACTGTGTGTGATCTTAAACGTTGAAGAAGCAGATGGAGTAGTTGATGGAGAAGAAGTGAATGACGATGAATTAGCAGTTACGCAAGAAGTTTATCACGATTGTTGGTTACAATGGCACAAGGTTATGGCAGCATGAGGGTTATAGCAGTGTGGAAAATTTTTTAGCAAGCATAGAGAAGGCTTGGGCATCTCTCCATCTTCAGGAAACAACTTTAACATTATTGACACAAGTACTTGCATCAAAGAAACCAGAGACTTTAGGTTCAGTTCACAGATTGCTGGAGAAAGTTCTACCTTCAACACTGGATCATCATCTACAGCCAAAGTTGTAGATAGTTTGGATAACAAACCTACACAAGAACCTAAACTATAGGAACAGGAGATGATAAGTGAAAGATAATTATAAAATGCTTGGTCTGTAAACTTATTTACAGTCAAATACTGTTGTTAAGGTCAAAGAAGATCCAAATATTCCACAAAGTAGCAAAAGAAAGGAAATTTCAAGCAATGTGACTACAAACATACACTCGTCATTAGCTTCAAGAGATGTTGATAGCTTTGTTATACCTAAAGAAACTAAAAAAAAAACTTTTCTGAAATAAATACTGTGGTGACATATGACAAAACAAAGAATAAAGAAGTCTCTGAGCCTGCGGACTGTTCAAATGTGGTGAAGTCTAATGATATTAATCTCAATATTAAAATGCCAGGTGGTGGTTTCTTAAAAAGGAAATTTATGATGACCGATACTTTGAGATCATTAAAACAGTACATTAGTGAGAATCTTGGTTGTGTATGTGCACATTGGTTTGGCGGGTAGGCATGATGGAGAAGATGTCTGGGTTTGCAGAAGTGGTTGTAGCTGTCTGCTTTAAGTCGTGTTGCAAGAAAAGTTTGGTTCAGGTTGCATGTAAGATTTGGTTCAAGTGTATGATTGCTGAGCAGAGCTTGGTTGTAGTAGCTTTGCAGGGGTAGGAGTGCTGAATGGTGAATGTTTTGGTTGTATTTTAAGGTGTAGCAGGAAGGTGCTGCAATGATTAATGGTTTTGGAATCATTGTATTGGAGTTTGCTGATGATGAATAGTGAGAATGTTGCACTGGAACGAAGTGTGGATGCATATGACACTAGAAGTAGCAGTAATAGAAGATGAAGAAGACAAGCTGCAGAACATTGTTTATGGTTGGACATTTTTAGGGTGCTCATGAAGTGTTTGATGATATGTTTATATGAGATAGACATGCCTACAAGTGAAGTGGACAAGACTGCAAGTGAAGCATACTTGATTATGTGTTATTCAATAAGCAAATGAAGAAGAGCCACAACTCTAGCTTGGGGGGGTTGACAGATACCGCGGCGTATCAAGAGATGGTTCATATGCAGAGACCAAGAAGGTCCCTCAAAGAAAATCAAGAGTAGTTGCTGATGGTTAAAGTATCAATCAACGCGAAATAGTTGAGCATGTCCAACTAGGTAAAGATGAAAGTTGTAATTCGTCAATGTAAGACGATGAAGAAATTGAAAATCGTAGTTTGCGTTTGTGAATTGTAAATTGAATATTAACACATTTAGTTTAAGGGAGGGTGTTAAAGTTAACATATGTCTTATAAATTTAGGAATAAGTATAAGATAGTTCTCCTAGTTTATTGGTCAAAAAATAGTAATTAGTGACTTGAGTTTAGGAAGTAATTGGTTATCTTTTTATTATTTAAAGCTTCTTAGATGTAATCATTTTTGTTAAGGAATATTGAAGCAATAATGGGATATTATTTAGCTTCCTTATCTTTAGGCCTGATTGATAGTATAAAATCTCTGATTGTAATTTCCTTATCTTTAGGCTTGATTGATAGTATAAAATCTTTTATTGTAATTTGGAACATTCCTTTGTAACTTATATATATCAATCAATGAATGAATGGAAGAGCAATTCGATTCTCTCAAAACAATCTCAACATGGTATCAGAGCATCAGGATTTTTAATTCTCTCAAAATAATAATAATAATAATAATAAACTGCTTCCATGGCCGGCGACCAGGAACCACCACAACCGCCGCCTTTAACAAAAATCGACCCCTCATCTCCATACTATCTTGGTCCTCATGATCGACCCGGCGACTTCATAACCCCAACTCGTCTCCGTGGAGATAATTATGATGAATGGTCCAATGACGTACAAATGGCCTCTTCACAAGTTTTTACCCCGGAACAATGGAAACTTCTTGCTTCTTTTATTAGTAATACTAAAATTTCTGATGACCGTTTAACTGGTGAGTTTAATTGTAATTCATGGATTATTGATACCGGTGCCTCAAGACATGTTACTTGCAATGATCTGTGGTTATTTGATGTAAATAATGTTACTTGTCCGGTTGGTCTCCCTAATGGAAAATCTGTAATTGCTACGAAAGAAGGGTCCATTCGTTTGTCTAAAAATTTAATTCTTAAACATGTGCTTTTTGTCCCGGAATTATGTTGCAATTTAATTTCGGTTTCGCAAATTATTGATGATTTAAAATGTACTGTACAATTTACTCCAACTACTTGTGTTATACAGGACCAGTTGAGGGGGCCGATTGGAACGAGCATTAGAAGGGATGGACTTTTCTACTTTGAGGGAGACAACTATGAGCAACAAATTTCGGTGAATGCGGTTTCCTCCACTTTGGATTTATGGCACAAAAGGATGGGTCACCCCTCTGAAAAAGTAGTGAAACTTCTTCCTCCTGTCTCTAGTTATAGGGGTAGTTTAAATAAAGTTTGTGATGTTTGTTTCCGGGCAAAACATTCTCGTGATAAATTTAATTTGAGTGAAAATAAAGCCTCTCGAATATTTGAAAAAGTTCATTGTGATTTATGGGGACCATATAGACATCCCTCTTCCTGTGATGCAAGGTATTTTTTGACTATCGTTGATGATTTTTCGAGGGCTGTTTGGCTTTATTTGTTACTTGATAAAACAGAAGTGTTTAGTATGTTTATGTCTTTTGTGGCCATGATTGATAGACAGTTTTCTCAAACCATTAAAGTAGTTCAAACTGATAATGGAATGGAATTTAATTGTTTACTTGACTACTTTAATGATAATGGGATTTTATTCCAAACTTCTTGTGTTGGGACTCCACAACAGAATGGCCGGGTTGAACGTAAGCATAAACATATTTTAAATGTAGCACGGGCTCTACGGTTTCAAGCAAACTTACCAATTTATTTTTGGGGTGAAAGTGTTTTAACTGCTGCTCACTTAATTAATCGCACACCTACACCTTTACTCCAAAATAAATCACCTTTTGAAATTCTTTTTAACAAGTCACCCTCATATAATACAATTCGTACCTTTGGGTGTCTTTGTTTTGCCCAAAACCAAAAGACGAAGGGGGATAAGTTTGCTAGTCGAAGTCGAAAGTGTGTTTTTATGGGTTATCCTTTTGGTCAAAAAGGGTGGAAATTATTTGATTTGGATTCTAAGCAATTTTTTGTCTCTCGAGATGTGAAATTCTTTGAGGATGTTTTTCCCTTTCTTGTTCCGGAATCTACAAATATTACACCCGAAAATATTGTCCCAATACATAACCATGTGGATTTTGATTTTGCTGAGTGTACTTCTGATTGCATGCCTAATTCTACTCCAAATCAGCCCACTACTCCCAGACGGCCCACTCCACCAAATCAGTCTGATCCATCAAACCCTCCCACACATCCAAGCCACGAAATAAATCCCACCATACCAGATCAGCCCGCCACTACTGAAATGGATCAGCCCACCCCAGAAACACCTCAGCCCGCAAATATACCACACTCAACCATTAATGATCCGGATCAAGAGGATATGAATTTAGGACGTGGTTTACGAACGAAGTTCCCTAATGTCCGACACAGGGATTTTGTTACTCATACTATTTTGACAGAAAGTCCATCTTCTTCGAATGACTCGTCCCATAAGCATCCCTCAGGTACTCCTTATCCTATAGCACATTATGTAAATTGTAACAGTTATTCTTTGCGTTATCGAAATTTTCTTGCAGCTATAATTTCAGGAAAAGAGCCATGTTCGTTTAAGGAGGCTATGAAGGATGAAGGATGGAGACGCTCAATGTAGGATGAAATACGGGCTCTGGAAAAGAATGAAACATGGACTATGGAAGAACTCCCTCCGGGAAAGAAGGCCCTTGGAAGTCAATGGGTGTATCGTATCAAATACAAGTCCGATGGAACCATCGAACGACTAAAATCCAGGCTCGTTGTTTTTGGCAATCATCAAACAGAAGGCATTGACTATAATGAGACCTTTGCTCCGGTCGCTAAAATGGTCACCGTACGGGCCTTTCTGGCTATTGCAGCCTCCAAAAACTGGGAGTTGCACCAGATGGATGTTCACAATGCCTTTCTACACGGTGATCTTGATGAAGAAGTATACATGAGACTTCCACCTGGCTTTGAGTCATCATCTCCTAACAAGGTATGTCGCCTCCGGAAATCCTTATATGGTTTAAAGCAGGCTCCTAGATGTTGGTTTGCCAAATTAGTATCTGCCCTGAAAGACTACGGTTTTCTTCAGTCTTACTCCGATTACTCTCTATTTACCTACACTTCAGGTTCCATTCAAATAAATGTTTTAGTTTATGTGGATGATCTGCTTATATCCGGAAATAATTCTGCAGCTTTACAAACATTTAAAGCTTATTTGTCTGACTGTTTTCATATGAAGGATTTAGGGAGTCTGAAATATTTTTTGGGTATCGAGGTTGCTCGGAGTACCTCGGGTATATTTCTCTGTCAAAGAAAGTATACTCTTGATATTTTGTCTGAAACAGGTTTATTAGGCTCTAAACCTGTCGGATCTCCAATTGAACAAAACCATAAACTTGGTTTAGCCACAGGTGCTCTATTGTCTGATCCTGAATCTTATCGCAGACTTGTTGGCAGATTGATTTATTTGGCAGTTACTCGGCCCGACCTTGCTTATTCAGTACATATTTTATCACAATTCATGCATCAACCTAGGACTGAACATTGGGAGGCGGCCTTGCGGGTTGTACGATAATTGAAAGGTACTCCCGGACAGGGTATTTTATTATGATCCGATAGTGATCTTACTTTGCAGGGATGGTGTGACTCTGATTGGGCAGCTTGTCCACTTACTCGACGTTCTTTGACGGGGTGGTTAGTCTTTCTGGGACAATCTCCTATTTCTTGGAAGACTAAAAAGCAAAACACCGTGTCTCGTAGTTCTGCAGAAGCTGAATACCGATCCATGGCTGCGATTACTTGTGAATTGAAATGGCTGAAAGGTTTATTGTTAAGCTTAGGTGTGCAACATCCTAAGGCTATAAAATTGTTCTGCGACAGTCAGTCTGCTTTACATATAGCCAAAAATCCGGTGTTCCATGAGCGGACAAAACATATTGAAGTTGATTGTCACTTTGTTCGTGATGCAGTGTTTACAGGTCTTATTGATCCTTCTTATGTCCCTACTCATACACAACTGGCTGATGTTTTCACAAAGGCACTTGGTAAATCGCAGTTTGATAATTTATTATCCAAGTTGGGCATTTTCTCTACGGAAGCTCCAACTTGAGGGGGGGTGTTAAGGAATATTGAAGCAATAATGGGATATTATTTAGCTTCCTTATCTTTAGGCCTGATTGATAGTATAAAATCTCTGATTGTAATTTCCTTATCTTTAGGCTTGATTGATAGTATAAAATCTTTGATTGTAATCTGGAACATTCCTTTGTAACTTATATATATCAATCAATGAATGAATGGAAGAGCAATTCGATTCTCTCAAAACAATCTCAACAATTTTGCAAATCAAGTTAATACAATTTAGTCTTTTATGTTTTATCATTTAATCTCTCCCCTTTTATTTTTTGGTATCAAATTCCAACGCTTTTGTTTTCATTTTGAAGTCATAATATTAACAATACGAAAACAACCTTTCCATACATTAGAGTTTAATTTTGATACAAAATGTTGCTTATGCTTATGTTTAACATGTATACCACAGTATAAAAATTGTTATGATTTTAAGGAAATATTTCGTACATCTCTCATATAACACGGAATTTGAAGCGGATTGTATATAATTTTTTATAGCTCATGATGGACGCTTTTAACTACAACCGTTGACTAAAAAAACTGCAAGCATCGTGATTAAAGATTAAGTGGTAATTATGGCAGTTAACTGTGTAATTAGATGTTTTAAATTAAATCATGGATTTCTAAATCGAAGTAAAAAATTACATGACATTATTGCTACAGCAGAATAAGATCTCCATGCAGAAAACATTTTCTTTACAAGTAAAAAAAAAAAAAAAAAAAAAAACAGCTGATTGTACAAATCATTTATATAACGCAGTAATGTAAATGAGAATTGAGATGCATTCAATAATTAGTATTTCATATATGCAGTTTGTGTCATGACAGCATGTTTGTTTTTATCTAATTTAAATCTTTTCTAGATTTGTTGACTTATAACATTTAGTGTATGCTACATGGGTAGCTGCACTTACCTGTTCTTGTCATACTGTAGCCTTAGCATGTAAATTGATGGTTATTTTAGTCTTAATTGTTCAGTCATGTACTGTATTTTTGTATTCATATGTAATCACTACTTTTTGTAATATGTATCTCTCCCTGCTGCGTAGAGACTAGATCATAAGGAAATGTAATATTGTAGTCTAGTAAACTAGCTAACTCCAGTGCTCTTAGCCTATTTAGGTAAAGTGGACGGGATACTATAAACTCCGTAGACGATGGATGGTCCACCTTAAAAACTGAAATTAGATGACTGCTAACTATAGTCACTTGTATTATATTGTAATTTTATTATTGGTCATAATAAAAGGTGTTTGCGGTAATTTTAAATACCGGTCGGCTATGGAAAAAAAAGTTATTAAGTGTGACACTTGAGACAAAATGCAATTTAAGTAATTAGAATGTCATGTGACACCAGTCTCATTGGTGGTAATGATTATCTTTCCCAACTACTGAAAGGGATAAAGGCTAACGAGGTAGAACCATATATCCCTCTAGTATCTTCTCCCCTTAGTTCAGCAATAAATGAAGTAATCAATATTGGAGCAAAGACGATTCTTGTCCCTAGTTTCTTTCATGTAGGTTGCTTATCATCAATTCTAACAAAATATCAAAACTTGTCAAAGGAGAAATATGATGATACTGGTTGCATCAAATGGATTAACATATTTACCGAACATCACAATGAAAAACTTTTAGAAGAACTTTCTGTTCTCCGTCGTCATCACCCTACTACCAACATTCTCTATGTCCATTACTATGATGCACTCATGGACATTTTTAGCAACCCACATAAATTTGGTTTTGGAAAGGATTATCTATCAACATGTTGCGACAGTGGTGAACCGTACAATTATGATCAATCAAACTTTTCTGGTAGTGGGAAAGCAAATGTGTGTGATGATCCATCAAAATATATAATATGGGATGGAATGCATCTTACAGAAGCAGCTTACAAAGCAATTGCTGGACTAGTGTTAAACACTTCCCTTGGTGCGCTGTCGTGGTTGCATGCCGAATGCAATGTATTTGGTTAGATATATTACGAGCGTCATGGCACGCGCTTCGCGCATGGTAACGGCACGCGTTTCGCACGTGGTCGTGGCACGCGCTTCGCGCGTGGTGTTGACATGCGCTCCACGCGTGGATAGTTGTTCCTCAGATATATATGTAATGGGTATCTAGCAAACCTTTTATAGCCGGTTAAATGTTATAGCCTATGGTCAAATAAATGTGCATGCACCCATACCCAAATTATTGGACTACAAAACTTAAGCTATAGAACTATTTGAATCCTTATTAGTCAAATATTAAACTACAAATTTGTATTCACAAATTCACAAATTAATTGATTGATTTTGGGATTATGTGCTCAAAAAAGTGATTCTTAAACATGTGAATGTATAGTCCAGATTCATCTTTATGTTAGTAATAATGGTCATATTATGTTTATTTTAATTTATTAAGGATCACCTCATTTTGTTGTTTCCCCCTTACCATTTTTGTCTGCATTGATTTATTTACGCATTCTTCGTGCTATCCCCCTAATTCTCTCTCTCTCTCTCTCTCTCTCTCTATATATATATATATATATATATATATATATATATATATATATATATATATAAAAAAAATTCATTTCTATTTATATTTACATATGCTTATTCTTTTTTCCTCACATCCTTTTTCCTCGCATGCATATTCTTTGGCCAGTTGCCTAAAATTTTGCGTTTGTTGCCTCATTTGATTTAATGTTGAACCTATTAAATTCTTTTATGATAAAAAAGGTGCATTATGTAGGTATATTTTAAAATTGACATTAATTTTGTTAACTTGATTAGAATCTTTCAGTTTAAAAAGAATTGTACGTTAATTATAATCAATGAGTTATTAATACAGTACATATATGTTTATGTTAATGTAAAACGAAAGTTTTAATAAATTAATTGTTTGATTTTGGGATTATGTGCTCAAAAAGGCAATATTTAAACGTGTGGATTTATAGTCCAGATTTACCATTTTTGTCTGCATTGATATATTTTCGCTTTTTTCATGCTATTCCCCCATGTCTCTCTCCCCCTCATTTTCTCTCTCTCTCTCTCTATAAATATATATATATATATATATACATATATATATATATATATATAATTTGTTTCTATTTATATTTACATATGCTTATTCGTTTTTTCCTCACATGCATATTCTTTGGACAATTGCCTAAAAAATTGGGCAATTAATTATTTGAATAAGTAAATTAATTATTTGAAGGGAAATTTGGGTACTTCAAGGTCGAACCAAAAAGTAACAGCAAAATGTAATGTACACGTACATAAATATGAAAATAAGAGAAGCAGGAGAAATTGGTATAAACTTACATGAAATTTTGAATTGATATGAACACCAAAATAGCAAAAAATAAAAGCGCCTAAAAATAACGAATTAAAATAAAAAATATATTATTATATAATAATAAAATGCGTTATTTGTAATATGAAGGCATGCAGTCCAAGGGTCTAAACATGCAAGTGGCACTGGGGTTAAATGTGATGCAGCCTTATGCATTTGCATGGAGGAAAAAAAGGGATTGTTAAAGGAACTCCACATTTGGTTAAAGGGGGGATCAATTTTAATTTTGTGTATAATTATTATGGGGGAACAAAGCAAATAAGTCTCCCCTTAAATATATTAATTAAAATTCCGATATTAACCTATATCATCATCATTAATAAAAATCATAAATCCTAAATCTAAGTTAATACTTACAAGTTAACGCTGCACATAAAAATAAAAAATTGATATAATTAATGTAATGAAGGCACAAGAAAGTTTTATGCAAGATTGGAAGACATTGAATCAGGTAATTAATTATAATTTCATATTGGAATTGATATGTTCAATTTAAATTAAATGCAGAAATGAAAATTTTGATCTAACGTGCTGCGTATTTTATATTGTCGTTTATTTTGTCAATGAGTTTTGCAATTGTTTTTTATTTCTGAAAGCATGCTTTTGTATTTTGCATTGAATTTAGTACATTAGGTATTAACATAATTAAGTGAAAAGCCAAGGGCAATTATGTCTCCTTTTCCTTTTCTTTTACAATACTCTAGACCCCCTTAAAAAAAAATTAAGCTGGAGTCCTCTTAAAATTATCCCCCCTTAACCAAATGTGGAGTCCCTTTAACAATCCAAAAAAAAAAAAATCATGTTTTGAATGACTCAAATCTATATATTAAATTCAGTATATACGAAAAAGGAAATATACCGAAGCTTTGTGCTTTAAAAATATAAACTCAATACATATTGGAATACCTGAAGCAGTCAAACGCGTAATTGAAGCAGTCGGTTTTGCTGGCTATGAGTAATTGAAGCAGTCAAATGTGTTAAATTTTGCATATTCTTTTTTCTCGGGCTTTTCAAATTTAAATATGCTTATGTGCTTCAAATAAAATATGCGGATGCTACTTTTCCGTATTTTGAAAGATTTTATTGAGATGTATGAAGGGCATTTTCGTCAGTTCATGTGTACACCTAAAAAGTGTTACACCAAACCTATTCTGATTATTAGTAAAGATATGGCCCTATTGATATTATTAACTGTGTATAAATATTATTAACCGAATGTAATGGAGGTTAGTTCTAAATATAGTTGCATAGTTACCCGAAGAGTTGCTTTGCCACACAAGGAGAAGTTGCAATGTTTGCTCTAGCCTTGGAAGGAGATGCCACATTGCTTGCTTTTTCAGCTACAACCTTTGATTTTGGCCGTGTTATTTTCTTATTCATGACCTCTTTAATGCATAACATATCTATTGTGGTTCGCCACAAGCAAGCATCTTTTTTTTGCATAGTCTACCCAAACCACCACGGCTAACGGATCAAGCGGAATACCATTCACAATCATTTTTGAATCACTTGAGCAAAGTCTTCCTTCGGGAACCAAAACTTCACCCTAGTTCCAATAATAAAGTTTTCATTTGTTGTTTGTGCTACTACTTTTACTCTAAAAAGAACTATAAATATATTTAACAGAAAAAAATACATATACAATTAAAAATAGTTACCATGAATGATAAATTTTACCATAACATCTTCTATCATATGTCCTTGTAGTGCAACAACATGGTGTGTAGGCAATGCCACTGACTTACCCTTGGCATCTCTTAGTAATGATTTACTAGATGTAGGTCTTTATAAATAAGCATCTGCTTTCTTTATGTAATCTATAACAACTTTCACAACATTTGGTCCAATATGAATATCATTGACAACTTCATTTGGATCGGTGGACATCGCTCTCCCTTTGGCAACAATTTCGTCTATTACATCCCAATTCAATAGCTCACATATGTTGTCATTGTTCTACAATTATTCAATTGAAAATTATGTTGATAAACTAAACTCTAAATGATGTTATATCAATACAAGTGATTTATACCATTTCAAGTGTGCTCCCTTCTTTCGAACCTTCTTGAGCTTGCCAAAGAAAATTAGTAGCACTAGATCAAATCTCATACTATTATTTATATAAAGAAAAAAAACCTAGATAAAAATTCACGGTGTATATTTTAGTATTATGTCACTAAAAATCTTGATTAATTTTTTCCTTTGTTGCACTTTTATGGGCTTTAGCACAGGTGTTTCTTGCTACTGCTGTATGTTTTACAGTATTAACGCTCGACTTCACACTATGCAGTTAAAGCCCCATTGTATCCTCACTATAGCTTGTAGTTCTCTTCAGCTGCTACGCTATTTCGGTTTAGCGCTGATGAACAATGTATCCTCTTTTAGCCCCGCTATTTTCAGCTACATCCGCTAAATTAAGGCATTTTAGCACCCGCTTTAGCTGTATTATTATATATATATAGCTTAATTTAACTAGTTCTACTTTTATAAAATTCAATAAAGCTAGTGTAAAGAGCTAAATTTAAGGCTTAAGTGCCGAATTTATGCTAGAAATCTATTACAATTATCAAAACTAGTGGCGTAAGCATGATATTCTTTTATTTTGGTATATAAGATTAATTAACATTAGTTTCTTCTACAAATATTATGTGATATTGGTAACTAATTAATTTTTAAATATTTGGTTTTACATCTAGTGAACCTTTTGGCGATTCCGCTATACCCCAGCTATATCCCCGCCGTATCTTTTTGCACCTACATCGCTATAGAACCACTAAGCGCTTTAACTGCACAAACTAAATAGGTACAATAGCCTAAATTAATACCATCCTTGTTTGTCTAATAAACTACTGTACTTAACCTTGAATCAGTCGTAAATGTCTTGCTAATAAAAACTTATGCAAAGTACTTAAATGTTATTATATTCAAAGTACTCAAATGATGAGAACATATGAAAAAAAATTACACTTATGCAAAGTACTAAAATGCTTTTATATTTAAACAGTTAGCCATTGATGTTTGTATTTGAATGCTGGGAACTAAATCTGGCTACGAGCAGCGTTATTAGTTTTACTTTAGCGAGTAAATCCAATATTAAATAAAAATGGACTGAACGGGCATTTAACTTTTGCAGTGTACAAGTCTAAACTTTTCAGTGATATTTTTTTCAACTGCTTGATACATATGACTAAAAGAAGGAAGTTAATATTCTAAATTATTACATATTTGTTACTAACAGTATTCTATCGAAAATAAGGTCGATCATTGGCTCTTAGTGGCGAAGCTGGCCTTAAGGTCAAAGATTATATCAATGTCCTAACATCACTCAATATAGGTTCACCTCATCAAACAAATAAATGGATTGCTTCTTTCAAATATAAGTTGTAACGTCCTACCTTTTTGACCGCCTCGAATAGGTGATCAGACCAACTTAAAACGTTCAAATCGACGGATCGTTATTTAGCTTATCGAGTTTAAAACAGATTCAACACATAGAACATGGAAAAATAAATAATACAGTAATGAACAACGAAATAAACTTTTACATATTAATCAAAATCTTTGAATACAAGAAATTTTCTCTATAAAGCGGAATGAAAAGGATACAGTTTGAATACAAAAGAAATATTTACTCTTAAAAAAAATCTTCAGAGTGCGCATCTCTTGGAATCCCCAGCTTCGCCAGTCTTCGAATCCTAAGTTGTAATCTTTAAATCTGTTACACTCGGGTCTGACCTGAGCATTCCATGCAAAAACATAAAACACTTGAGTCAGAGTTAATTATTTGTTCAACTAAATTAATTTCAACAGAAACTAGATATAGAATGATTCATTTTACAATTTTTTCAATTTCGAGTACACCGAATCTGTGAGAAACCGCCGAAATATAGCATAGCAACATGGAATAAAACAAGATAGGGCAGCATATGGATAAACATATATATATATATATATATATATATATATATATATATATATATATATATATACACACACACACACACACACATATACCGATGACATATATATACATATACAGTGGTATATATATACATATGTGTACATCCGCCACTATATATATATACATATATATATAACATATATACGTATGCTGGTAACATATACATACATACACATACAACGATATATATATACACACACGCAGATGTGCACAACGGGGTATGTAAATATCCAAGTATCAAGTATAATATCTGCGCATATCAGTTTTAATTCAGGGACAAACGGTCACAGAGGCTTGCACATACACACGTATACAGGTACACGTGTGTACTGCCCCACCATTCCGGAACCAGGATATATCAGTGCAAGTACTGGGTACAAGGCCGCCTAGGTTAGGCAACAACATGTTGTAATGTAATAGGGAAGTGCAAAAATACAATTGTTATTTCTGATTTTCGCGAAGCTACAAATTCCGAGAAGATATCCCAAAATGTCGAATAATGGATAACAACAGTAAATTTTCATGTACAACATACCCTTGTAAACCAAGTAGGTAATACCTAGGTGACATATTCATAATTCAGGTTTAACATAGGATCAAATAACAAGTATTTAGGATCCATATGCGCCAAGGAGTTTCGCAACAAAGACACATTTCATTTAAAAAGGAGCATTTATGGTCAGCATATAAAATTATGTATACTCCTCAAGTGTTCAATAGAACAAGTTCTGGGCATGCTTCAGGTAATCCACCAACCGTGTGTACTAAAACATACATCTCAAATGTGCAGCAAGGAAACAAGAACAGTTAAACAATGGCAGCATACACAGATGTTTAATTATGAGCATGCATATACTTCAGGCATATCAAGTATAAAGGATGCAGGTGTTTTGATATATGCCAAGTTAGGCTATATGGGACAAAATGTTCCAGCTATTTTGATGATCTAATGAAAACAAATCATAGCGGCACAAGGCTTTTTAGCTGAATGCATGTAGTATATCAGTGTATTTTACTCAAGGCAGATGTTTACAAATACATGTTTTGGTTTAATATTAAGTCGGTAGGCTATGCCAAGGTGAAGTTCAGTATGTCATAAAAATTTGTGAACTAATGATATCTTCCAGATTTCAGAATAGGACTATTCTTATGTATAGAGATGTCCCTTAACCGAATTAATTCAAAGTCATGCCAGGAAGAACATCACATGTTGACCATTTAGGTTGAGAATACCGAATATAAACTTGTAACGTCCCGCCTTTTCTGACCGCTTCAAATTGATAATTAAACCAACTAAAAACGTCCAAACTGACGGAGCGTATTTAGCCTACAGAGTTTAGAAACAGGATTAACATAGAAAATACAGAATAAATAAATGACACAGTATTGAACAACAAAATAAATCTTTTATTCATAAATAGAAAAAAATTTACAGCGGAATTGAATACAAGAAAAATATTTACTATTTTAATTTTTTTTTCCAGAGTGAGCGTCTCTTGGAATCCCTAGCATCGCCAATCTTCGTATCCTAAGCTGAAATCTTTAAATCTATGTTGCTCGGGTCTGACCCGAGCGTTCTATGCAAAAACATACAACACTCGAGTCAGGATTTATCATAGTTCAAGTAAATTAATTTCAATATAAACTGAAAATATAATCGCTAATCCTCACATCGGTCGTATACCAACGACAGTGGTGTAGCGTCTGTGCTATAACGATTTTTATTTCAGGGACAAATGGTTACGGAAGTGTGCATGTACACACATGTACCTGTACATGTGTGCAGTGCCCTAGCATCCCGAAAAACCCTGCATGACAGTGAATGGAATTAATGGCAGCAACTCCGAAATGTATAGGTTCTCATATAATTTAAGTACAGTCAGCCAAGGACCACATGAGTAAGACAAATATACAGGCAACATTGAGAACAACATGGTTTAATACGTATAAGCAACATTTAAGACAGCATGGTTTACTACATATAAGCAATATTTAAGACAGCATGGTTTATATATAGGCAACATTTAAGCCAGCATGGTTTACAACATGGTTTATATCAAATATATATGCAATATTTAAGCCAACATGGTTTAGTAAAGTGAGTGCAAATTTGTGTCAACTTCCATGGTTCACAATGTAAAAGAAACGTCATACAGTCTTCAACTGTGAGAAGGAAATAAGGTCTCAATGGGAAGCATAATATATTTTCCTTTCTTTCACGTAATAGTAAAACACTTGAGCGCAAAGCAAAGTTGAATTCATGCAAGACATATGACAAACAACAGATTTATCCCGGATTTTTTGATGGTACCCTAACTCATGCAGGTTAAACAAAGATGACCAAGTGATGAGAAGCTTGCAGTAAAATGTGGCTAGGTGATAGCAGTAATCAACATGTGGCCGATTTATACATTGTAGTAATCAATATGTGGCCAATGGTTATAGTGATTACCATGTAGTCAATCTTTAGTTAGAATGTGCAATATACAAGGTCAGAGAACACACACAAGACCTGTTTAAACCCATAACTTATTGGAGTAAACTAAGAAGTAGCATATCACTATCAACTAGAGCCGTTACACATTATAAATAGCAGTACCTTATTTTGTTTCTTGAGAAAAATTAAATTAACTCAATTAGAACCGATACATACATACATACATATATACATACATACATACATACATACATACATACATACATATATATATATATGTGTGTGTGTGTGTGTGTGTGTGTGTGTGTATATATATATATGTATGTATACATACATACATGTATATATATTTCAAAGTGAAATGACAGTTTAAACCTCAATGGAACTCATATGCCTATAGTAAAGGACTGATAACTCAGAGCCAATGACTGATCCTTGTTTAACACCATTAAATATTATGGTAGTTTACAATAGACCACTTTAGTTAAGTCTAAAGCACAAATTATTTACAGCACATATACTTTAATTGACACATAAATTCAACGGTAAATCGACACCAAAATTCCAACAGCAACTAAATTATAAGTGGTGACAAACATTATTACGTTGTGCAACTTAATAAATCAATATATGCTCAATATAGTAGTTGTTATCGCATGCGCAAGTTGCAGTTTGGACGGACTGGACAATCCACAGTAAGCTTAAAGTAGGACGTCAACTATTAATGTACAGTGTCTTTCAACCCTTAAGGAACTCGCCACTGTATCTCTTCATCTAATTTCTATCTCAATCCCATAAATTTAGAAAATAATGTCATAAACACATTCGACATTGGAATGATGGATATCCACATCACTGCTTAAGAATTTGCAAGTTTCCAGTTGGTTTTAACTCATTTACTATTTCAACAATCATTAAATAATTTATAAGCATTGGCTTGGTTATTTAATACATTGATAATTAAGGGACCATCTAACGTCAATACATGGTTTTTCAAGACTTTGCATGACAGTCCTTTACGCTTCAAAATGACTGGATTATCATCCTTCATTTAAATTACATGCAACAGCCATCATTATTTCTATTCATTATTTTAGATCGGGTCGACATGGTGCCATTTTGATATAACAACGATGAATTACATGTTACATCCATAATCTTTTTAATAACACATCTGCTTAACTGGATTTAGTCCTAGATGATGCTTCACATCGTTCTTACCCTTTTGAAATTTGTTAGAATTATACGCTTATATGATTTTATTTTGTATTTAAGTAACATTATTTCAAGTTTAAAGTAGACTAGGTTACAGAGCAATAGGTTGACAAAATAATACCAATTAGAGGTAGTGGATGAAGCATCTACTTAAGTTTCTACCTCTTTTCCTTTAAACCTAAGACAATATAAAGACCTTTTGAACCTTTGACAGGAAAAACTATAACCATTCAATCCTAACATATGTCTTTATATGGTACAAATCTGAACCTTGGGACCAAATCATCATTTTCAGTCTTATCAGATTTCTTAGATATTTGAATTATAGAATTCTTAAAAAAAAAAATGTTCGTATTATAATATTATCATACGTCAACAATAGTTTCACGATGTATCAAGGATCTCTAAAATAATATTCACACCAATATGAAGAAAAGTTAGTGGCAGGATATGTTTATTGTTTTGACCGAATCACTACTGCTAAGAGCTAACATTTAAACAACTCATTATTATTTACTAAATATTGAATGCCTGGCTTAAAAGGAGTTCCTACATATTATTAAGGTTTTAAATCTCGAATACTGGTCGCGTTTCGTCTCGGGGATTTTATAGACTCGGCCTCGTATCGGGGGAGATCTCGGACGAGATGAGTCTAACTTGGGAGTTCGTCTCGGATTTTCATCTCGGGTCTGAAAGTTCATATCGGAACAATCTCGGGGTACATGATATGTTAAAAATGATATTTTAACAAAATGATTTTTATAAATGTTACCAAAAACATAGTAACTTAAACTTAAAATGCAAAATAACTTTATTATTCTTTCTTTTGTGAAAGATCATTCATACTCTAAATCATAATATGCTTAAAACAGCAATATTGTTAAACATGAAACATTAAAAGGATCCAAAACATTAGAAAAAATTCAGCATAAATAAACCATAGAATACATAATTTCATAAGTAAAATGTATGTAAAAAGACAAATATGCAAATCATAAGCATTATAAAACATATATGAACTTACAATATAGTCATTTAACATGCAAAATGTAAGACAACAAAAGATTGATATGGCTAGATTTGAGGTTTTTAATTATAGTTCTAGTTCAGGCACAAATTTAAATTTTAACCAAAAAAACTAAGATCTTGGACGATATTCCAGTATTTCGTCTCGGCCGATATATCATTCGATATTGCAATATCTCGGGCGATATATTCGAAAGGAGATTTACAGTGATATTTGCTGTTTCGTTTTGGAAGGAACTCAAAATGAGATCTTGGGCGATATTTGCGAGATTTGAAACAGAGCATATTATACACATTTTTGTTCTTACTGACTAATGTTTTACTTCACAATACACTAACCAGCAAGTGAAATTTTTCTCGTTATTCCTTCTCAGTCCGCACTTTTAGAAAACTAAGGGAAAGTGCTTCAAGTTACAAGAAAAACAAATTCATTTTTTTTCTTACAAATTAAATCAAATTGAATGAGACTCAACACAACTTAAATACGTATAAAACATATGTATATATACATATAATTAGGCATGTCAGTCAGTAACTATGGCAATAACAATGGATCAGAACGAATTCAGGCAAATCCACAAAGCAATCAACGAAAATCGAAATCACTATTTATTTAGTTTAAATCGAAATTATTCTACTTGAACTAAGCAAATCTGTGAGTGAGTTGACACTCACCTGCCGTAGTGACAGTCAAGGCAGCAAAAGGATTTCGAATGGTTTCGGGTGCGAGGTCTCCAATCTTACGTGGTGGCGCAGGCGATAAGCTTTGGTGATGGTGGAACGATTTCAAGGCAGCGGCGGTGATCTAACATTGGTGGTGCTAGAGTCTTCGATTCAAAGAGGAAACATTCCTGAATTTGGGGAAAAGAATTTGATTTGGGTAGGAAGTAGTATTCGGTTGCCATTAAAAGAGGGATTTTCTTTTTAGGGAAGAATGGAGTTTGCTGAAGAAATTATGGCTTGCTTGACTTTTTTTTTTAAAGCGAGATGGGAAAGATAAGAACGAAATCCAATCAATAGGTTTATAGGGTATGTGCAATTCCAGATGTTAGGTCGTCGCAACTTCATATTGGGAAGGTGATAACGATATTAAATTAAATATTTAATTGTACCGTAAATTACCGCGTAGTGCTCTAACTTCATACCGCCAACATAATATCTAAAGGCGACAAAAATCATACGTACCATTACGTCTTCGCGTTATGAATGCAATAAAATTATTCTAGTCGTCAACCGACTATGTCCATATACAACGTTATTTTAAGTTTTCAATTATTCAACCGTTCACTGAATTTATTCTATTTGTCCACCGACAACTTTATTCGATTCCAAATTTAAAACATAAAGTTTCCGTTTCTTTATATACACATATCTATATCAATTTCTGTATAAATTTTCAAATTGTTTAACGTTAACAACGTATATTTTTGAATTCAAACATTTGTAATTTCAGTCGAATTCTAAATCTAGTTCAAATATCCAACCTAACTCAATTCAAATATTCAACAATAAATATGTGATTTCTAACAAATCCATTCTGAATTAAAATATCAAATTCAAATTCATACAAAATAATATATAAAACTTTAAATTTAAAATTCCAGTATCAATATAAATTGATTATTAATAATTAATCCCATATTTCAGTTTTCGAAATTTATGGGATGTTACAATAAACTAGACCAAATGATTCATTTATAGTTTCCTAACCTATTGAATACATGTTAACCTCTCCAATATTCATAGTCAGGATATCAAGAAGTTTGCATCCAAGATTGGCCCAAATTAGTTTTCGAACAAAGGCATCAGGTATTTGTTTTCAGCATATAAACAATATAAGTATACATCAAAACCAATGTCATCGAAATAGTTTATTCATAGATGTATGCAGTTCCTATATATTTTATGTTCATATATAACACTAAGACAACTAAACCATGAAAAGGCAATGCTGAATCCACTGCAGGTATATAAGGCAAAAGAAAGTTGGGATATGCATGGTGGTAAGAACCTATATATATATATATATATATATATATATATATATATTATGTGTGTGTGTGTATATATGTATATATCTATGTACATATGTGTATATACATATATCTTGTCACACTAAACTATAGTAGTTCTTTAAATATCAGGTGGCAATTTGTATAAAATTAAACATGTAGCCGAGTTCACTTCAGCCTATAAGGATCCACATACATACAGAGTAATGAGCACAGCATGATAAAAAAGTTAATCATTTATAACTAAATCACATGGGCGCGTAACAAGTCATAGTTCTAACAGCAAACTCTAGTAAAACTAGAACGAGGCAACAAGCAAATAGCAGGTATAAATCAACCAATTTCGGTGGTACTTAAAGTAGATATTTCAAAATAGCAAGGCAGTGGTTAAGTATTAAGGCCATATACCACCAAAATTTCTAATATGATATGAAATTAAATTTCTTGAAACAATGGTCAGTCGTTAGTATAATACTCACCTTTGCAGCAATAAGAAGACATAGAAAAAAGAAACGGGAGGCGGTTATGGCTTGTTGGTGGAGCAAGCTACAATTGAAAGGCAACAAGTTGAGGCTCTTTCTGGGTTCACGATGAGAAGGGGAGCGAACCAATTTGAGGAGGCCGAAACAATTTGGGAGGGAGTAGCAAAGAGGCCTGTGCTTGGGTGGCGAACTGAGGCACGTTGAAGGGAGGAAGCAACTGCGGTGGTCCTTGTCGTACGTGGTGGCGCAGTGCGCCTCAGGCGACGATGGAAAGAAAAGCAATGGAAGCGGTGGTCGATTTGGGAGGAAAGATTCAATTTTTATTTTAGGGGAAGAGAGGAAATTTTGCCATCAAAATCTATTAAGCAACAGTAAAGCAGAAGCTTTTCAAGCTTCTCCTTAATTCTCTCAATTCTCTCAATTCACCTTAATTCTCTCAATTCTCTCTATTCAACTTAAAACTCTCTCAGGGTATTTTATTCAAAATTAAATTCTCTCTATTCACCTTAAAACTCTCCAATTTCAAATATTTCGTTTTTAAATTTCTAATCTATCTATATTATTTGAGTGAAGCTACGGTGACTCTAAAGCTATCCATGTAGATTTCAATATTAAACCGCCTCTTATTAAAAAATCGTCTTTTCTTCCGATCTTTTTCTTCCGTTTTGCTTTCCTTTTTTCCATTTTCTTCAGTTTTCGTCCTTAAACTACCTTCTAAATTTCCTCCGCTTTCTAGCTACATAATAAAGCCGCAATTCCCTTCCTTTAATTTCATCCGAAGGAAATCTAGCCGATTTGTGCATTCTCTGCCTTTTCGCTTTGTATTTCCCTCTTTAGGACTTTGCCAGCCCGATTGACTCATGCTTTCCAGTTTCCTTTCCGTCCCTTCCAGCTCGCCTCAACGCTTTTGCGAGGTATGCCTATCAGTATTATTAGGAAACTGACGTTATTTCTCTATCAAATTCGTTTCACATTTGTTACTCTTCAGAATCAACGCTTTGATTCGTTGCTAGCGTTCAAGTACTGAATATTTTCACCGGCTGAATTTCAGGTTTCATTTTGATTAATATCTCTTTGGTCGTTCTGTTATCCGTGCTTTTAGGTGATCTTATTAAATTGGATTTGCAGCTTAATTGATTTGGTTGGAATTGACGATGATTTGGGTTGGTTTGATTTTTAGGCTCTTTAATTGGTGGTTTGATTCATCCTCAAAATCGCATATAATTTCGCCACATATTCTTCCTTCGCATGTTTTTCTCAGAAAAAAAAATCCCTTTGTCAGAGGAGGAGGGAAATAGAGAACCAGAAACTAAGAGGCTTCAATCCAACCAGCCTGAAATGAAGGTTCACATTTTTCTCCATTCACAATTTTTTTTAAATAAGCAGCTGTTAGTTTTAATTTACGTGTTTAACCATGATTGTGTGAGGTGTTTGTTGTTAATAACCCTTCTCTTAAATTTTCTAACTTCTTATATGATATCAGAAATTAATTCTGAAATATCAAAGGAGCAGCTTACTTGAGACATAATCAACCTTTTTCTTTAATTATCAATCCTCTTACAGATAGCTATTTTGCTATAGATATTGTTAAATCCCCCTGACAGTGAAATACAATACAGGATATCCAGTCTTTAGTTTTGGTGTTTCTAACTATTTCAGTTTTTTCTTTCCTCAGTTTATTTAAGCATTGTGGCATGATAGTTTGACATATTTTGCATGGCAGATGGTTTTGTATTTTAAATACTTGGCATGGCAGAGGGTTTGTAGGCTAATACATCTACTTATTCATTACTAGAACTGCCCAGAAGGCAGTTTTAATGCTTGTGCCTGAAGTTGCCATAAAAAACAATGTGTAGAGCTATGGTAGTGGGAAGTTCGATGCTCATCTTTGTTCTTCATTTGATGCGGTCTTATTGTTTTCATCTTCCGCACTTGGAATTGGGATTTCTGGCGATGCTGGTATCAGGTCACATATTTTTACCTATCTCTATTTGAATTCACATTTAGGTTTGCTTTCTTTCATGCTGATTTGTTAGATTTAGGTGCTTTAGAATATTGAACCCATTTTGACTATTGTGGAGATAATAGTATATAAAGTTAGTGGTTGTAGATTTAGATTTAGATTTAGACGATAGAATGTACAGTTACTATTTGTATGATATTTTGAATTGTCATTGTTTGTTTGCACAGGTACACGTACTTTTGTTGCGAGCCACTAAGCACAAATGTCCTTATGCTTGAAATATGAACTTCTTAATTTAAGTAAACTGGGGTTCATATTAATGGAAAAATAGAAATGAATCACATGTCCTTATGTTTCATTGTAGAGGGAGTAGTCGGTACACTAGAAACTATAAGGTCCACCTTCTACTGAAATTTTAATTTCTCGAAGATTGATCAATTTCCATTAGGAGTTCCCTTTGTTACTATTACCTTTTATCCAAGGTGTGTGGTTTCTACTGAAATGCTTAGATTCTTATTGCCTTATTTCGGTTTTAGTAGAGGTCGAAACAAGACCAGACTAAAATCACATTTCAATATAAAACATTATTGGAATTTAAATTTTATGGAAGGAACAAGTACAAAGTAAAAGTATTATTTTAGCTTCAAACATATGAATATACAAAATTTTAAACTTCAAATTTGAAAACATATAAAATCACAAAGAAAATCATATGAATAAACGACGAAATAAGAAATGTGAAATTCCCGAAATTTACAAACTAGATCAAATAAACCTGCAGCCACAGAAGTTCAAAACCAACACCAAAATCTAGATCTCGATCCTTGCTCTAATCATATATTCATGTTGTATTTTTTGGCGTAATTGCATTGTTGTAACTGCTTTTTTTTGTGCTATAATAGCTTGCAAAATAATATGTTTACATTGCCTCTTACATTAATTAAAATTTAGCTTGGCTTTAAACATCAGCCTTAAGTATAACTATTACTCATTTTAGCAAAAAGTTATAATACTAATAAGTCTTGGCTTTGCATATATTATATAGTTTATTGACTATTTTGCGTGCTATCTATAATTTTCATGGTATTAGTATCAGTATTCACTATAAAGCTGCAGGGACAACGCGTTCACCGTTTTGAAATTATAAATTTAAGATATACTACAAATTTGTTACGATTAAATATGTATAATCGAACAGAAGTTACTACCTCATGAGGAATATAAGGAACTCTTACAACATGGAGTCATGTAAAATATATTATTGCTAATGTTGAGCGTGTCTTGGTGTAAATTGTGATATATTTGTCTAAGAGAATGAATGTTGTTAAATAAACAAAATACACTGTTAAACTATTTTATTTTTAAGTCCATTTTGATTCCACATGTATTTTTTTTCTTTTTCTTTTTACATTGACATATATCAATTAAATCGTTCTCCTCCCATTGATATTGAAAAGTTCATTGGGCAGGCTTTAGTTAACGGATCAAATGCTCTAGCTCAATGGGAATCATAACCTTCCAATTTTGGGGATGTCTAAGGCATGTAGCAGTGTGGATTAAAGAAGCTCCAAGAGGACGTTGCTCCATCTATACAGTAAAATTACACTTGGTTTACCTTCCAACTAGGAGTAAAAAAATAAGATCTCAAACACTATTCCAGCAACATGGGAAGTTAATCAACTGCTACGGTATGCTACTTTTTAATACCCCATGCTTCCAAAGATGCTATTAGTTCTGGTCACCGATTGAATATATTACTTTTCTTCAAATTTCATTCTCTTATCGCAAGTACAATCTTTTTAATTTTTACTTTATTTCAAAGGTTTAAGTGGCTAGAAACTAAGTTTTAAGTCAACAATTGAATGAATATTTTCAAAATTCACATTATGTTGTGTTAATGGAAAAACTAGAAGTCGAACAATTGAAGAAACTGTAAATCTATGGTCTGTGAGTCGAAATGTGAGTCGAAACAACAAAATAAATTCTTTTATCCAAAGCTAAAATATGTCATACAATAAAGTTAAGAGGAGGCAGTCGAGACAAATATATGAAAAAGATTGGTTATGCCTTTTAATTTATACTTAAATGTTTATGCAACAATTGAGTTAACCAGATTCAAGTTTAATTGTAACTCGCTGTAGGTTCATCTTCTCATATACCTTTATCCAAATAGATATCTGAAATCACTAATACTGAATTTTTGATGTGGATGTTTCCATCACGATAAATGGTGTTGTCATCATTCGCTTGATGCAAATATTCATATAGAAGGCATGTTATTTGTTCCGCTACCTTACATACTTTCCACTCATCAGAGACAAGTAAAAGTATTTGTCATATACCAAAGACAAAAAATTTAATATTAGATATTACTAGGAAACAATTGTTGCAGAGTAATTTCCAAATGGTAAAATATTCACTATTACATGAAGGTAACATGATTACTATGTCATGGCTTGCTTCAATTATTGTATTCACTGCTTTTTCCAAAAAAAAGTTATATCAGTTTATCATACGTTGACATATAAATGGACATATTATTGATAAAAAAATGATTCAGTATGCATGCTACTACAATTTATTTCGTGCAATGGTCTTCGATACCAAAAATGATTTAGTATGCATATTACTTATTGCAGTGTCTCCAAAATGAGCACTTTCTTACTTAAGCTTTTAAAAAGAAAAATTCAATTTCGTAAATATTTCATTATTCAAATTTCCCTTTTGCAAGCCTTCCGTACATGAGTTGTCTTTCATCGTCATTCATTTTTATATAGATCCCGAGATACATCCTCGCATAAACTCATTTAAATGAGTTGTGCTCCAAGTTGTTTGTTAATGCATTTTTATTCAATAGATCCATGTCTTCAGGACTACTTCATAATACTAGATATTCTGGTTTCAGTGATATTCAATTTTATATGGACTCTATAGTATCTGATAGGACATTACGCACAGGTATTTAAAAATTACTTTAGCCTTCATTGATAAACTTCTATGCTGTCCTCAACTATCTGTATTTGTAGACATATATTATTTTTCATCTGCCTTACATGTGAGTCTGAATCTGACATATGAAGACTTGAAGGTGCTTACCTTTGTTTGTATCGACCACCTTTCTGTTATTTTTTTCTTTCTAAATGCATGAAAATGTGATTGATGCCAGTACTTTGTGTACACACATTTTTTACACATATGAACCTTTCATTCTCTGCTTATCGCATTTCTGTCGCATTAATAGTTTCTATAATTGTTCATGTTTTACAGTCTGAATTATTTAAAAAAAAAATTAATTGTCTATTAGAAGTTATGATAAGGGCTGAAATGATTTAAATGAAAATTTCATAAATAATGCTAAATATCAGCTAAGGACATGAGATAACTTTTATTTAATACATGTTGGTAAACCATAAACCCCTTGAAGAATTATCTATATAACAAAATAGCTTGTGTTCAATAGCAAGATAAAGAAAAGACAAAGAACGTTGGAGATTTAACAATGCAACAAACATCAAATGTCTATAGATTAACCACCTCATCACTGTTAAAATGTTGGTTAACGGTGTTATACATTCATCTATGTAAGGCTGTTTGCTACCAGTTGAAGTCATCAAGGTTAAAATTGAACGGCTGTTTGCCAGATAAGAACCATATATAGTAATTCAACATGTAAAAAAATTCAAAATCTTCTACTGTAAATAATTAATGTTTTTTTTTTGAAATATTGTCACTACATACTTATTAAGCAGGGAACCTTTAAGGGCAGAAAGAACAGTTATTTTAATATCATGTAGTATACAAAGTCTTATTTAAACAATTATTCTTAACATGTGGTGGCGCATGAAATATATTCAAGAATATTATCAAACATATTCTTATGTGCTGCGACATTAGGGACAGTTAAAGAAAAAATTATTAATGTGTTAATAGACATGAGCTATTATGAAAAATAGTGACAAGTTTAATCTTATCTTTAGCTTGATACAAATTGTAACTTTTTATTTTTATTGAGCTTCTTTATATTCTTTTTTATTTGAGTGTCATTATACATGAACAATGAATTGTTATAAGTTAATTCAAGGCATCTACGTAACTCTTTAAATTTATACATTTTCTGTGGTTTGATACATTTAGGTGACTAAACCAAAAAAGACAGTTTATTTGAGCTGAACCGTTACACACTATACTTACTATACTATACATTTAGTACACTAAGATTCAAAAACAACCAATAATGTTAACCTCATTTGTTCATACACAATAATGATATAATATTAATAAACACATCATGTGTATTCAATTATAATTATAAATGTATAATATGTTTATATACAAAAAAAAAGTGGGTTTAGATTTTAGGACATCTAGGCCTTTCCACTGTATTGAAGGTCTTGAAATATTATGTCGTTTCTGTTTTGAATAATAAACAGCGTGACTCCATAAAAAATTAGTATATATTCTTATTAGAAAGCAAACGAACTCAAACATACTTTCACATGTACCATTTTTTATAAATATTGTAACTATATATTTTTTATTTTCATCCATCTAAAGTAAATAATGTATCTGAATGATGCTCATGCTGTCTGCTGCAAGTTGAAGTCATCAGGGCTAAAATTAAATGGCTAGCTATATGACGGATATGAACTATATATAGTAATTCAACATGTAATAAATTTGAATTTTTCTACTATAAATAATTAATGTTTTTTTTCTTAAAATACTGTTACTGCATACTTATTTAGCGGGAAATCTTTACTGGTTGAACGAACGATTATTATAACATCATGCATATGTATCAAGAACTTATTTAAACAACTATTCTTAACATGCGGTGGTTCATGAAATATATACTGGAAAAGTATTAAACATATTCTTAACATGCTGCGACTTTAGTGGCAGCTGAAGTACATAATCTTAACATGTTAATAGATTTGAGTTATTATGAACAATAGTGACAAATTGAATCTTACCTTCAGTTTGATACAAATTATAACTTCATATTTTTGTTGAGTTCCTATATATTCTTGGTTATTTGACCATCATTGTATCGGAACAGTGAGTTGTTATAAGTTAATTCAAGGCATCTACCAGGCAATTTAATTTGATATTTTTTCTGTTGTTTTGCTACATTCAGTAGACTTAAAAAGACAGTTTATTTGAACATGTCATAGGTTGATGTGGAAAAAGCTTATTGTTTATCACTTCCATGTGTAATTTGATAATGTTTGTAGATTAAACTTCTGGTTTTGCTTATTTTCACAAGGCATTTTTTCGGTTATCAAATTTGAAATGCTTTTGGCTCACTTCATATGAGTTTAGTCCTCTACATAGTGCATGCATCCTGGAATCTAGACATGCATCAACATGTTTGGTATACATTTACCTTTTTATACCAACTTATTTAACTATTCATATACATATCCAATATGATATTTTCCTTTCATGTTGTAAGGCCATGTCAAATTACATGGTAAGCTTAAAAGGTACTTTAAAGTACAGTGTTCAAATCTCTGCACCATTAGATGTATAACATATCTACATGGGCTTTATCATTGTGTCCACTAATGGACAAGTAAATCAACACAATAAATTAATAACATAAAGCTATGGTGAACTACAACTTACTTTTCTATTATATACTAGAAAATGGTGAAATTTTAGCATAAAATGTTTATTATAAGAGTAAAGTTAAAAGATAACATATTTGGTATTTAACACAACATATTTAATATATTAATAGACTTTCTTCGGATAGAAAAACAAAATCTTATATGGAATCATATGGTTTATACATCTATTTCTATCATTTCAAGACTAAATTTTATATTATAAAGCAAATGATGTTGTATTAGGAAAGTTGGTGGTTGATGGCAGAGAATTCAAATCTTCTATGAAGTTTGTTTATGTGCCATCTTATTGTATGGTACAGTATCAGGTTGTTCTTTTAATATTATACATATATTATATTATTAAGATTCGAGAAGTAAACATTTATTTTTTGTTTTCTTTTGTTTTGTTTTGAATTTATCCATCTAAGACTGTTTTTCATCTTTTCTGTCTCTGATTAAGGTTTGAAATTTTGCAGAGGGTTGATGAATAACATTACATTAGCACAACAGCTACATCAAATGGGATCGAAATGCTAAGCTGTAGTAGTAACATGTTGGTTTGAGTTTAGTGTGATTTTTTTTGTAATGAGAAATTAGTTGATGGCAGTTTCATACACAGCTCCGTCCAGTGTGCAAAGTATACTATGTGACAAAATAAGGAAAATTATAGAGTGATATTTTTGTACATAATTTCTTTAAAATGCTTATTTTGATTTCAACTTTTGCACCTTACCAAAAACCGAAAATTTGATTTGTTAGCTTGCAGCTTGAGCTTGGTCAGGAATTGTATTCTACATTCTATACTTTCATGTTTTTCTTGATTAGGTTTAGTAGTTTTTATGTAGGTTAAGTAATAGACGATGTGCTTTACTCTATAGAAATGGAGATGCTTTATTCTATTTTTTTACATTGGAAAATTGCTTGAAATATATGGTTAAATATATGATATATATGTTGGCTATTTAGTAACTAATGATTAGTTTGGTGGAAGCTAGAAAATAGCCTTACTGTTTTGGCTACAGTAATTTCCTGCTGGTAAACAAACTTTTACTTTGGTCTGAATATTCATTGTGCTTGCTTCGTATGGACGATAAATTAAATTTGTCATGTTAGTTTTCCCTTAAAGTTAGTAATGGCAAATCTTCAGGATGATTTCCTATACGTATACGACTTAAGGTTTATGTTATTGTTTATGATATCATGCTCTTTGTTTTTTTATAATTCATTTCATAAGCTTGCTTTAATTTTAGGCAGGCCAAGCGTTTGTGGAAAGCTTTGAACTAATAGTTTACTCATTGTACTTGATATTTTTGCAGCAACACAATAGGAAGTACTAAACAACGATGAAACTCCTGTATTGTTTTTAGAATGATCAAAGACACTGCTCGACATGTGAATGTACATGGCATCAATTGACTAAGAGGACATCAATGAAAAATTCTCTTTGATATGGGTAATGTGTAAAGCTTACTGAATTAGTGAAAGCTTCCCGAGCACAAAATATGTTCCACCAGTCTGTTCTACATATCTAATTTGGTTACAGGTGACCATAAGTATGATGATAAACCAGAAAGATGTGGTGTACTTTTGTTTGTCTTCCAAATTTTTTAAATATAATTATTAATTTTAATTTTTTGTTGTAATGCTATGATTTTGCGAAATTATATTACCCCTGCATAATGATAACAAATAAAATTAATTATATGCATGAGTAATTAATTGAGTCAAACGATAGTGACAAAAAAAATGAAGGAACAATATCCAGATGTGGTAAGTAGTAAGTGTTCCTTTTCAGCTGTTAAATTTTTAATTTTATATATTAATAGTGTAATGATATACATTTATCTTCAAAGAGGCTGCTGAGTTTCTCATGTATATGACAAAAACGTTAATATTTTCATTTCAAAATCATAGGTATCTCCTTATTAACAAATGAAATGTTGTTTCCAAAGAGGCTACGTAAATGCAGTAAGCACAATAATAATTGAACTCATGAGAATACTACAATAGAGGTTTATTAAGTGTTGTTTCCAAAGTAATAGAACAATCATTTCAAATCATGTATTAGGTTTTTATTAAGTTGTGCATGCCATTTTCAGGTACCAATGCGTAACCTGAAGGCTCAATAAACAATATCCTAGATGGAGCATGTGAGAAAGTTGGACTGAGAGGGCAGATTGATGCTTATGTTTTACGAAAAATTGACATCAATTTTAATTAATTTGCAGCTTCATAGTGTTTTTTGGCCGTTTGTTATGTACAGTAGAAAATGATATATGATTATCCTATTTGATCATAAGACTGTGAAAATTAGCATATATATTTCTGCAGTTGCTGAACTTTGACTAATATTTGCTGTACGGAATAGATTACCGTGTTATTTATTGATGTAATAACCAAGGATGATACAAACTGCATGTTATCAGTTCATGAGTGCTCATGTTCATTCTTTTTTTGTTATTTATCTAAATAATTTTTATTATCCATTTATTGAGAATTTGATCAAAGGCATCCTTAGTTAACCATACAATTCATAAGTCACGGTACATGTCATGGTTATACCTGACTGTTTAATAAAATGATGGCTCTTTATTACTTGGACAATAAATTAAATATGGGCATTCATATGACACCATTGATGCAATCCACCTTAAATTACTCCGTGTATTAAAAGTTAAATGAAATTTTCTACATAATAAAATCAAGTAACTATGTTTTTCCTTTTAGTAAGCAAGGTACTAGAAGAAATACTCTAGGAGAGTTGCATCGAAAATTAGACATATATAGAAGTATTCTAGAAGGACGAAGAAGCAAGATGTAGTCATTATCAACCTCTGTAAGTCCTGTCTAAGGAGACCTAGGATATTGTAAATCCTTTGATACATTCCAAAAATAAAATATTAATATTGTGAGAGTATAATTGAATTCAGCAAAAAAGAATCGTGTATAAGAATCATATAGTTTAATTATTTTGATATCTTTACGATTTCGTGTGCTACATAAACTATTATCGAAATTAGTTTTTTGGTGTTTGATGAGCTTTAAAAGGCGAAAAGATTAAAGGCTTAACGAAATCAATTCTCGCATGCGCGCGTGCACACATATATATAGGAAAATTTATTTAGACACAACTTTTTGACATAATTGATCTCAACCATTGGATCGTCCATGAATTTCACCCTTTCACATAAGGACAAGAAGGTCCAATGATCGCGACTATGTGTCTTTCAATTTGTGTCAAATTTTATGTTTAAATAGTCCATCATATATATATATATATATATATATGTGTGTGTGTGTGTGCATGCGTGTGTGTGTGCGCGCGCGCATCCTTTATATGTATGTCTGTATGCGCGTGTGCGTGTATGGTATAAAATTTCCAAGTTTATCACTAAAATAGAATCATGATCAACATAAAAAAATTCTTCTAAAACAATTTTTTTCCGTCGTCGGTGTATTATTGATGTAGGTTTCAAGCCTGGAGAAAGGATAAGAGAAAACAATATCACCAACTTTGAAAAAGCATAGAAAACATGATTACATCAATTCAATTACTGCAAAATCTTATAACGATATTACCATAAATGGTAATTAAAAACGTATAACTAGCGCTAGATAATTTTGGACTTCCGCAAGTATCCAGGATTATGAGGAATAAGGTATGATGCTATTTTTTGTGGTGGAAAGAAATCTTCCTTATCTATTACTATGCTGATTTATGACCTATTATGCGAGCTTTTTAAGTTTCAAGCAGTTGAAAACTCTAATTTTAATATTTGTTATATTTCTTTAGATATTGATGTAATAGTTGATTACTTTATTTGCTAATTTACTTATTTTCTAGAATAGCTTGGTCTTATTCATGTTTTGATAAATGGTTTATTTGTGCATGTGTACATTAAAAAATGCAACATTATGTACATGTTAAGATCACAAGGTTTAAAAAAAAACCTAACAAACAGTGTTTTACAATAACATTTCCTCCTGCGCACATGCTGAAGTGCTTAAATAAAAAACTGTTTCACTTTTTGGTATAGAAACCCAAGCAAATGCTTGGCTATTGAATATCTCAGGTGTCTTTGTAATTTAACTAAGTATGATTCAGTGTGTCAAAGACTCAAAATGGTAAAACTAATTTTTATTTTAAGTTCGCATAGTTTAAAATTTCGACAATTTATAAATATTATTACAATGTTATCATTTTACCTTTAAATATCGATGTTGTCATTTTACCTTTAAATATCAACATTCAATAACTATTACAATTATTTGTCGACTTCTCCTAAGTTTTATACTGTTTTGCATTCATGTTCATATACGAATTTATCAAGTGGTCTTAAATTTAAATATTTTAATAAATCAAATTAAAAAATATCTTTTTTTGACTAATAAATCATAAAAATAAAATTCACTATGTTTACACCACATATGTATGGACAAAAATGGGTAAATCATTTTTTTCATTCAAGTTCGCATAACTAATATGAATAAAATATTGTCTTTAATTATCTTATATCGTTTTACGTTCAAGTTCATAAATTTTCTTCCTTATATTTAGGATTTAGTACAAAGAATTTTTTTCCATTCTAAAGTTTGAATTTCATTACATACAATTATATATGTAATATTTGCTTTCTAAAATGGTATATCACTGAAAACACAAAATGTTTTTGTAAAAAAGTGATATTCTAATTATTTATATCTGTAATTTCTGTTAACCAATGGGTAATTTTTTTACAACATTTCATTGGAAATATTCTTCATTTCTATTTCTCTGTCTTTTTGAGGCAAATGTTAGATATATTTAAAAGTTTCTATTACAAATTAAAATAACTAAGTTACGAAGAAATATACTAAAAATACCTTTTTACGTGATTAAAATAACAACATAATCCATATTCTTTCATATCTTATTTTCGTTAGAATAATTTTTTATTTTTAAGCAAATATCTTTGATAATATCATATAATCATTTTGGTCATGTGTTGTAAAAAAATTTAATGCATAAAAAAATATCGATTCATTAATACTACACTCTAATTTTTTATGTACTTTCGCTATTATCTCAAGTAACATTTTAGATTTAATATGTACATGGTTTGCTTTTAGTAAAATATACCAAAAGCTAAATGGGAGCTTCAAATTGTTATACGTGAATATTTGTCTACAATTTTGTAAAATATTAATTTTAAAATTAATTAACGATACTAATACACATTTATTTTCTTAACAAATATTGAATCATGAAAAATAATAAATCGATATATTACCTCTTTTATCAAAAATCTAAAAAGTAATAAATCAATCTGAAACTCATTTTTATCAAAGAAACAATAATATAGTTTTATTCAAATGTAGAAATACACTATATAAAAATAAATTTAATCTATATTCAAATATAAAAATTATTTAGAAATATTGTAAATTCAGTTTATCTCATTTATCCTAATAATTTACCACAAATTACATAATAAATTATATTCTAAATATACTTAACACATTATTTTTATACAATATATCGTGTGCAACGCACGGGTTACACACTAGTTAGAAAAGGTAGAGCAAATTTTCTAAAGTAAAAGGGAACGAGGAGTGATTTCTATAGAAGGGGATGGGTGAAGCTAAGAATACTGTAAAATCATATTGGGTTAGGGGTCTGCGTGTTCAGCCTATAGATCTGCTTAGGTTTTAACTGGGACGGGTTATATTTATGTTTAATCTAATATTAAATTCTACCCGAATAACACAGAACACTCCAAATTCGTACCACCCACACGATCTCCAAACACGACAAAAATATACGCACTGTCATATTTCGATGTTCTGAATCCAATAAAATCAATCTGGTTGTAATCTGACTTTGTCTGTGTACGACATTAGTTTTAATTTTAAATTATTTATCGATTCATCGATTTTATTCCGTTTGTCCACCAATAACTCCGTTCGTTTCCAAATTTTAAAATGTTAAATTTAAAATTTGTTTATACACATGAATACACACATATCCAAGATAAATTTCCATATATTTCAACAAATAAAATTCTCAATTTATTTAATGTCAACTATGTTTATTTTTAAATTCACCATTTATATTTTCCAATCGAATTCCAAATCCGATTCAAATATCCAATTAAATTCAGTTCAAATATTCAATAGTAAATATTTGATTCCAACCACCCATTCTAAATTAAATATTGAATTTTAATTCATAAACAATAAATTTGATTATCAAACCCAATATCAATGTAAAATTGATATTAATACTTAAATCCCTAATTAATTCCATATTTCAGTAGTCAAAAGTTTCGGGATGTTACAATCTTCCCCTTTTTAAAACTTTTCTCCCTCGATAAGGAGAGATCGTTGGGTTTATACTAATGTATACTTCTAATTTTTCATATTTGTGAAATTTTTCCACAACTAAATTTAAATATCAATATTTAAATATTGATTTTCATTGTTTATCCATCTTATTCGATTAGTTCGGAAAAATCCAATTCCTTTTCAAAACAAACTCTTCATGCATCACAAATTATTCCAAACCCGTTAGCCTTTCGTGATCTTTTGGAAAAACATTTTCAGTTATCATATTTATATAAAATCACTTATTACCATTGGAAAACATTTCCAAACATTCACAAATCTTTATTTTCTATAGAAAGTACACTTTATTCTCAGGGGAAACATTTCTAAATTCGTTATTTGAATTAAAACAGATATTAAATAAAACACCGCTATTTTCACTTAACTGCTAAAACTCATTTACTTACTTCCCTTAACCACTCCTGTTATCGAACCTTAACTATTTCTTAGTCAACAATGAAGTCAATCAAGTTGGGGTATAATTACCTCTCAGACCTTAACTGAACAACATTATTAACTTCGAAGTAGATAAAGTTCACCACATCGAATACCCACAAAACATTCAGCTTTCGAATTCAAGTTAAGAACAATAATTCACGCCTTCAAAATATCTAACTTTAAAATATACTTTATTAATTAATTTGAATTCGTAAAAAATTTATTAATAATTTATTAAATTTAAAATTAAGATGGAAAGTAAATAGTACTTTCATGAGATTCGACGAGAATTGAATTCCATGAGTCACTTCCTTCGAATAATCCCTTATTCTATAATATATTCCGAACTTCGGAAAAATCTCACTTGATTTATATTTTGAACTTTAGAATAATTTCATCGTACTGGTCCGCTCCATTTTCATTATCCTCATTTTCATTTGCAACATTCTTGCTTCCAAATGTTATTTACTTCTAAAAAGTAAATATAACTCCTTTTATTGAAATCTGAACCCGCCACATCAAATTAGTTTTGATTTTGATGATCTAATGAAAACAAATCATAGTGGCACAAGGCTTTTTAGTTGAATGCATGTACTATATCAATGTATTTTACTCAAGGCAGATGTTTACAAATACATGTTTTGGTTTAACATTAAGGCAGTAGGCTATGCCAAGGTGAAGTTTAGTATGTCATAAAAATTTGTGAACAAATGATATCTTCCGGATTTCAGAATAGGACCATTCTTATGTATAGATATGTTCCTTAACTGAATTAATTCAAAGTCATGCCAAGAAGAACATCACATGTTGACCATTTAGTTTGAGAATACCAAATATAAACTAGATCAAATGATTCATTTATAGTTTCCCAACCTATTGAATACATGTTAACCTCTTCAATATTCATAGTCAGGATATCAAGAAGTTTGCATCCAAGATTGGCCCAAATCAGTTTTCGAACAAAGGCATCAGGTATTTGCTTTCAACATATAAACAACATAAGTTTACATCAAAACTAAGGTCATCGAAATAGTTTATTCATAGATGTATGCAGTTCCTATATATTTTATGTTCATATATAACAGTCAGACAACTAAACCATGAAAAGGCAATGTTGAATCCACTGCAGGTATATAAGGAAAAAGAAATTTGGGATATGCATGGTGGCAAGAACTACACACACACACACACACATATACATATATGTTGTCACACTAAAGTATAGTAGTTTTCTAAATATCAGGTGGCAATTTATATAAAATTAAACATGTAACCGAGTTCACTTCAACCTATAAGGATCCACATACATACAAAGTAACGAGCACAACATGGTAGATTAGTAAATCTTTTATAAGTAAATAATACGGGAATGCAACAAGTCACAGTTCTAATAACAAACTGTAGTAAAACTAGAATGAGACAGCAAGCAAATAGCAGGTACAAATCGACCAATTTCGGTGGTACTTAAAGTAGAAATTTCAATACAGTAAGGCAACGGTTATTAAGGCCATAAACCACCTAAATTTCTAATTTAAGCTGAAATTAAACTTCTTGAAACAACGGTCAATCGTGAGTATAATACTCACCTTTGCAGTGATAAGAAGACATAGAAAAAAGAAAATGGAGCCGGTTACGGCTTGTTGGTGGAGCAAGCTTCAATTGAAAGGCAGCAAGTTGAGGCTCTTTGTTGGGTTCACGATGGGAAGAGGGGCGAACCAATTTAAGGAGGCCGAAACAATTTGGAAGGGAGAAGCAAATATGCATGTGCTTGGGTGACGAATTGAGGCACGTCGGAGGGAGGAAGCGACTGCATTGGTCTTTGTCCTACGTGGTGGCGCAGTGCGCCTCAGGCGACGGTGGAGAGAGAAGCGAGGAAGCGGTGGTCGATAATAGTGCCAAAAAAGTTTATCCATTCAATCGGTTTCACATGCATCTTTCATTTTAAACATCTTTCTACTAGCCGTTACATTCATGCATCTTTCATTTCAGGCATCTTTCCACTAGCCGTTACATTCATGCATCTTTCATTTCAGGCATCTTTCTACTAGCCGTTACATTTATTAGCTACAAATTTGCATACTATTGTATCCAATCTTGTGATCTATATCATTACATCTTCTTGAATAATAAAATCTTCTCAAGTATTCTTCTATATGGTATCATAGCCTAATTGCCGAAGGGCTTAATCATCAAGCAGAAAGTTGATTTTGTTTTATTCTCTCCTCAGATTGGATCCTCATCACTAGAGCTCAAACCATCTTCGTCAAGCATTAATTGGCTACTGATTTGAGATCTTACTGAGCTCAACTGCAAATTTTTCAGTCTGCCTCGCATGATCTCTGATCTTTTATGGCCAACAACAATGAAGCAACCTCCGCTATTTTAGGAAGTATGGGGTACAACGCTCCCCCAAACCACCATGACCTGATTAAACCAAAAAGCCAAATTATCACTACATCTCTAGACGAAGACAATTATATTCTATGTAAATATCAAGTAGAGATCGCTTTAAGAGGGTATGATTTACTGCAGTACATTAATGGGACAATAACAGTCCCACCAGTGATGATAACCAATCCGGAAGGAGAAATTGTGCCTAACCCAGACTACACAAAGTTTCAAAAACAAGACATCCTCCTCTCCTCATGGCTCCTATCGTCAGTAAGTTCGAATTTATTATCAAAAAAGTTGGATGTAGCACGTCTTATGAAATATGTAAAACAGCTGAACAAATTTTTAGTTCCCAATCCGCAGTTAGAGTTATGAAGTACAGGAGGGAATTACAAAACATTAGAAAAGAAGGCCTAAGTATGAAAGAATACTTGGGTAAAATAAAAAAACCATATGCGACAAACAGAATGGTGTAGGTCATAAAATCAATGATAATGAGCAAATCCTATTTATCACGCGAGGACTGGACGACGAATACGAGTCTCTAATAACTGTTATAGCAGCACAACAAAATTTACCAGACTTACAGTTTGTTCGATCAGCACTCCTCGCCCATGAAGGCAGGATTGAACAAAGGAAAATAACACAGGGAGAGTTTTCAGCTAATTACGCCACTGCTAAAGCAAAACAGACACAAAGCAACAACTATGGCAACATGAATAAATAAGAAAATCAATACCAGCATAGTAATCAACCACCAAGAGGAGGACATCAACCCCAAAGAGGTTGTGGACGCAGAAGATGGAACAATAAAAATTGTGTTAAACGTCAGATATGCCAGAAATTTGGACACATGGCAAACAAATGCTATTTTAGTTACAACTCTAATGGCAATTCTTCACAGAAAAATGCTCAAGCCAACACAACAACCATGGGAGGATTAAACATGAACAACAATGAGCTGAATAGAAGTCAAAGCGCAAGCAATAATGATGCAGACAAGATTGATGATACCAATCCTGAAGAGTGGTATCCAGAGTCAGGTGCTACCCACCATATCACCAATAATCTCCAAAATTTAAACATAGGAAGCAAGAGCTACTCAAGTATGAAATCTCTACACATGGGAAATGGTGAAACCGCTAGTATAACTCAATCGGTAAGGGTACTTCACTTGGTAAAAGACAATTCAAATTAAATAATTTACTTAGAGTACCACTATCAACAAAAATTTATTAAGCGTATCAAAATTTGCCAATGACAATAACGTATACTTCGAGTTTCACCCAAATTTCTGTTTAGTTAAAGATTCACTAAGCCATGATATATTACTAAAGGGTAATCTACATGATGGCCTATACAAATTCAGCAATTTGAAGACCGCCAATTCTAGTAAAAGATTTTGGTGTAATAATCTAGATGTTAGCAATAATGATAATTGTACTAGGAACTTTTATAATAATGACAGTAATAAATGCATCAGAAATACCAGTAAATGTAATTCTCTTCAATCATGGCATGTTAGATTGGGTCACCCAAGTCTTGAAACTGTTAGAATAATTCTAAATAGCAATAATATCTCTTTTGATAATAACACACTTGTCAAGCACACATGCGCACACTGCCAACTCGGCAAAAGCCACAAACTTGCGTTCAGTGATTCTAAAACTATTTTTGATAAGCCACTGAAGCTTATAGCGGCTGACTTGTGGGGACCAACGCCACTAAATTCATATCAGGGACACATGTACTATCTTTCCTTTGTTGATGCATATTCTAGATATACATGGTTAAAAACAAATCTGAAACATGCAATATGGTCATACAATTCATAACATATGTTGAAAAACAACTTAATCACACTGTCAAAATTATGCAAACTGATGGGGGGCAGAATTCAAACCATTGCTAATTATTTTTCCAAAAGAGGAATAAAACACAGGTTAACCTGACCTCGCACATCTGAACAAAACGATTTAGTGGAAAGAAAACATAGACACATCGTAGAAAAAGGCTTAACTTTAATGTCTCAAAGCGCCTTACCTATGAAATACTGGAATGAGGCATTTTATAGTTCACTTTTTCTCATTAATAAGCTACCCACTACAGTGTTAAATAATAAAACACCAGATGAACTGATATATAATATAAGGCCAGATTATAACTTCTTAAAATCATACGGTTGATTATGTTTTCCATGTTTGAGAGGCGACAATAGACACAAACTAAGCATGAGATCAAGTCCATTCACGTTTATTGGGTATGCTCAAAATCAGAAAGGATATAAATGTTTGGACAAAAATGGCAGAATTTATGTTTCAAGACATGTTATATTTGATGAAAATATTTTTCCCTTTGCAGGAAAACAAGAAACCAAAAACAAGAGTATGGGACACACCACTATAGCTGAGCAGTTCAAACCTTTTATCACTGAACCAGTTATAGACGATGCTTGCCAAAAATCACATAGCACCAACATGCAAGATGAATATGAGAAAGATATAGATGCAAGCAATATTGAAGGAAACATTGATCAATCTTATCATGACATGAACAATAGCAATATGGAAAGGAATAGCAATACAAATACAAATGCAGGCTCAACAACACAATAGGAGGCACAAATGCAAGCTTACCATGATGTGAACAACAATAATATGGAAGGGGACGATAATACAAACACAAATGCAAGCTCAACTGCACAACAGGAGGCACAACAGACACAAGCTAGACACCACATGACCATGAGATCAAAGAGTGGCATTTTCAAACCTAAAATATACAGTGTTTCCATGGTTGAGACTTAGCCTGCAAATTTTGGTCAAGCAATAAAATCAAATAAGTGGAAAGAATCTATGAATATTGAATATGAAGCACTCGTGAGATATAAAACATGGAGTCTCGTGCCACCGCCAAAACACAAGAACATAATTGGATGTAGGTGGACTTACAAAATAAAAAGAAAAGAAGATGGAACCATTGACAAATACAAGGCCAGACTGGTAGCCAAAGGTTATGCGCAGCAGTTCGGGTTTGACTTTAACGAGACGTTCTCCCCAGTAATTAAACCCACAACCATAAGAATAATACTAACTACAGGTTTAAGCCAAGGTTGGAACGCTAAGCAACTATACGTCAACAACGCCTTTTTAAATGGATAATTGAATGAAGATGTGCATATGCAACAGCCAGAAGGATATACTAATGGAGACAAAGTTTGCAAATTACACAAGGCCATTTATGGTTTAAACAAGCCTCGAGGGCGTGGTATGAGAAACTAAAATCTACCCTATCTAACATGGGTTTCAAGCAAGCAATGTCTGACAAATCCTTATACATGAAGAAGAACACACTGGGAACTATTTTCATACTGGTATACGTGGACGACATGCTTATAACAGGAGACAACGATCAAGAAATAAGCAGAATTGTACACTTATTGGATAAAAGTTTTGCTATCAAAGATCTGGGTGAGCTAAAATATTTCCTTGGAATATAGGTGATCAAAAGAAATAACAAAGATCTAATCCTGTCACAGCAGAATTATATTTCAGAGATATTGCAAAGAGCATATATGCATCACGTAAAACATTTACCAACACCGATGATTAGTAATCTACGGCCATCTAAACATAAAGGTGAGGTCATAGATAATGTCAAGCAGTACAAAAGTATAATCGGGGCACTGCAATATGCAACCATCACAAGACCCGACATATGTTATAGTGTGAACAAATTATGTCAGTACATGCAAAACCCACTGACAAAACATTGGATAGCACTGAAAAGAATTCTAAGATACTTACAGGGCATGAGACATCATGGAATAATTCTGAAATCAGAGAAAGAATGCAACTTACAGTGCTTCAGCGATGCCGACTGGGAAAATGACATTGATGATAGAAAGTAGTTGTCAGGATATTGCGTTTACCTAAGATCCAACATCATTTCATAAGGCACGAAGAAGCAGTAGACTACCTCCAGATCCAGCACAGAGGCCGAATACAGAGCACTGGAAGGCGCAACAGTAGAAGTACTTTAGATAGGTTCACTCATGGAAGAACTAGGGTTTCCCTTAAAGAGAAAACCAGTTATCTAGTGTGATAACAAGGGCACAGTTTCACTGTCACTTAACCCAATCCAACATTTAAGGACAAACACCTCGAAATTGACCTCCACTTCGTAAGAGAAAAAGCACAAGTAGGACAATTGACAATTTCTCATGTACCAGTGTATTACTAAAGAGCCGATGCCCTCACCAAAGCTCTATCGACTAAAAACTTCAGAATAATGAGAGAGGAGCTGAGGATAATAGATGGAGGTGAAAATGGAAATGAGAGCGGAAAACCCAGATCTAATTGAGGGGGCGTAATGGTGCAAAACAAGTTTATCCATTCAATCGGTTTCACACACATCTTTCATTTTAGGCATCTTTCTACTAGCCGTTACATTCATGCATCTTTCTACTAGCCGTTACATTTGTGCATCTTTCATTTCAGGCATCTTTCTACTATCCGTTACGTTTATTAGCTTTAAATTTGCATACTATTGTATCCAATCTTGTAATCTCTATCATTACATCTTCTTGAATAATAAAATCTTCTCAGCTATTCTTCTATAATCGATTTGGGAGGAAAGATTCAATTTTTATTCTGGGGAAAGAGAGGAAATTTTGCCATCAAAATTAGAAAAGGGGAGAGCAAATTTTCTACAGAAAAGGGAACAAGGAGTGATTTTTATAGAAGGGGGATGGGTGAAGATAAGAATACTGTAAAATCATATTGGGTTAGGGGTTTGCGTGTTCATCCTATAGGTCTGCTTAGGTTTTAACTAGGGCGAGTTATATTTATGTTTAATCTAATATTAAATTCTACCTCGAATACCACAGAGCACTCCAAATTCGTACCACCCACACAATCTCCAAACGCGACAAAAATATACGCACTGTCATATTTCGACGTTTGAATCCAATAAAATCAATCCGGTTGTAATCTGACTTTGTCTGTATACGACGTTAGTTTTAGTTTTAAATTATTTATCGATTCACCGATTTTATTCCGCTTGTCCACCAATAACGCCGTTCATTTCTAAATTTTAGAACGTTAAATTTAAAATTTGTTTATACACACGAATACACACATATCCAAGTTAAATTTCCATATATTTCAACAAATAAAATTCCCAATTTATTTAACGTCAACTATGTTTATTTTTAAATTCGACCATTTATATTTTCCAATCGAATTCCAAATCTAATTCAAATATCCAATTAAATTCAGTTCAAATATTCAACAGTAAATATTTGATTCCAACCACCCATTCTAAATTAAATATTGAATTTTGATTCATAAACAATATAATTTATTATTAAACCCAAATATCAATATAAAATTGATTTTAATACTTAAATCTCTAATTAATTCCTTATTTCAGTTGCCAAAATTTTCAGGACGTTACATAAGTGATATAAATAATGTAGATACATGTTAATTTTCAAGCTTAAAATGCCACTGTTACTTATCAATCATAAGAAATATGCACGCCACAATCATTTATCTATTTGACTATAACTCAGTACCCACACCGGTTACTGTTTCTATTTTTTATCTGATTCTGAACCTACTCTTTATATTGGGTGGAACTCTTTTTTATCGGTGTGGATTCATGTTCCTTCAAATATGTTCTACTACCCCATAAGAAATAAAATAAGACAGGAAATACACTTATAACAAAGACTACTATAGATACATGCCCAACTTGGCATCCATCTTCCCTGTCTTCTCACAGGTTACGTTCCAGTGTCTTCTGGATCTCACAGTCTTTCCTCATCTAATGGTGAGAAAGAGCTGTATGACACAAAATGGACGGGCCACTTTAAAAACCTTTTTGTAGTAGTTAGACAATTAGTCTATCTCCTATGCTTAAAGTTTTTATTATTTGCTATAATAAAATGTGTTACGGGTCACTTTAAAAACCGGTCGGCTTTGCCAAAAAAAAGTCAATTTTTTTTCAAATTATCATATCTTAATAAATTTTATAATGCTTATTTCCTATCGAGTCATTCTAATCATACATATTTTTACAAATCAATTTGACTTAATAAATTTCGTTGGAGTTATATTATTGTTAATCAATTTCAATTTTTTAGCTACAAATATATTTTGAAATTGGTTTAGCTTAAGAAATTCAAATCATTTTTCAAAGGTCAATTATTAGTTTTCACTTTAAATTAAATTATATATATCACAAAATGTCTATTTTAATTTGTTTAACAATAAACTTTTATAAAATCTTAAACTTGACCTTATCAGTAGATTGATATATTAAAGCTATAAAAAATTAAGTCTCATATTAAAGTTATAAAATTAAATCATTGTATAAAATTAAGATTTTAAAGTAAATTCACTAATTATTATATTTAAAAATTAATAAATTATTATTATCAATTTTTTTAACTTTGTATTAAATAATTTTATATTTAAGTTTAAAAAACAGAACCTTAAATTAAACTTCTTACTAGTTCTGGTTTACATTTTCCTATTTACACAATTTAAGTTACAATTCAATCTTATCTAATCTTCAAAATTAAAGCATTTGAAAATCTATATTTATAATTTTATAAAACCTATATCTATATATATACTAAATTACTTATTAACTTACTTTATTATATTATATTATTTAAATTTCATATGTTTTAAACTAAACATTAAAGTTCAAAAAACTTCAATTCATATTTTAAACTCAAATTAATTTACAAATTAAAATTTTTACAATCTAATTTTATTTTGAATTTTAAATTTAGATCTTTATTAAATTGTACCAAAATATAAGTTTTAATAAAAATATTAATTTTAAATTTCTAAAATAAATTTCAATTTCAATCCTAAAATCTATACAGTCGATCAGATATATATATATATATATATATATATATATATATATATCATTTCAATCCATAGTGATGTTCCTAAATTTATGGGAACTTGTAGTGTGAAAACAAAGTACATATGACGTTATGAATATCACATATAAATCAACCCATATCATGATAATCAGTTAGATAAATTTGTGTCATATATCACAAGCGTGCGTGTCAAATGTGCACATATCACATAACATATCATCGTAAAATTTCCTAAATAATCCTAACATTACATGTGCATTTCAAAAGTGTTAATTTACTTAATTAAGATGTTTATTGTGAGTGATAAAACTCAGCTTTCATTGCTGTGAAACTGACACTACGAATTGACACAAGGACACGCGAACACACACGAGCAACATGGCAATGTCTCAAATCCCCAATATTGAACATGCCTACACCAACTGCAACGATCTCAAACACGAATACTTGCACCCTACATCTTCCATTGCCACACCAACTATCATGTCATGGCATTTGTTGGATCTAGATTAACCCTAGAGGGGGTTGAATAGTGTTTATTGGAGTTTTGCGAAATATTAAAATTATCACAGCACAGATTGTAATGGAGAAAATAAATGCAAAAAGTAAGTAACACATATTTTACCCAGCTTCGGCAAACCCTGCCTACTGCTGCGTTCCCCAAGGTTTTTTACTAAAATTAAAACAATCTCTGCGCTTACAAAATCCCTATAAATTCGAGACACCCGCTCACAACTATTCTAATCCTACGCTCAAAACCCTGTACTGATTTTTAACCCCAAAATAAGATTTTTCCTGAATTACAGACTCGTAAACCCTAGTTAAAATCATATAACGAGAAAATCCTAGTTTTTACAGAAAAACTAGAAAATAGATTGATGATTTACGAAAAAAAGTAAAAAAATAATTCAAAATAAAATAAAACCCTCCCTTCTTTTTAAGTGAACTAGGTTGACCCAAATAAGAAAGAGGTTGATCCACTTTATTTCTTTGCAATGTCTTGGCTTCAAAAATATCGGTTGTAAGGGAATTAGGGTTTTCCAACTTTCGAAATCAATTCGACTTCTGGTTACTCGATTTTGTTCTTCGATTTGGCTCCAATTCTAGTTGCTCTCTTGATCGATCGATTTGGCTATGGCTTATGATCGAAACATGAGTAAGTTCTCTGGATTTTCTTTTGCTTTTGTATTATCTTGCTTTCTGATTTCGACGCCTCTCTTGTCGATGATGAATTGGTTAAATATATAGGGTAACAAACCCTTAGCATCCTCTGATTTCGTGTGTGACTTGTTTTGAATGCGGCGTGATTTTGTTGCCTTGATTTAAATCGATTTCCTTGGCTTTGAATAACTTGCGTGATTTCTATCATTTTTTCCATGATTAAAAGCATGTCGTGAGTACTCTTATTGATTTTCTAAAAACCTGGAAACAATAGAAATGTTCTTGCTGAAATATTTACATGATTAAATTGGAGATTTCTTGCCTAAAATTGCATTCTTACTTCCTTGAATTTCGAAGATAAATTTATGCCATATATGTACTTGTCGAATACAACTCACTACATATTTCTGGAAAACATTCTGATTGATTTTCTTGAACATGTGAACTACAAACAGTTGATTTGTAACTCTTGCCATGTCCTGGAAACAAATAAATGAATTTCGACCAAATTGGGTTTTATTTAAAAGTTGCTTGCCAAATTTGTACATTTGAAATCTAGAAATAAAATTTTGTGAATTCGGGAAACAATATAAATTGTTGTCGTGAGTCCATACTTGATTTCTGACAATTTGAAAACCATTTCCAAATATATTGTTGTTCAAAACTGGAAACCAAATGTGATGATTTTCTGCAAATTAAATGTTTCTACGACAATCCTGTGTAATTCTGGAAATAAATATGAATTGCAGATGTATATTATTCCAGAACTGAGCCATTAAATTTGTTGAAAAACTTTCCTGAAATTCTAGCATGCTGAATTATGGCTTTTCTGAAAATATTTCGAATTTATACTTGACAAATTTAATCATGAACATTACTGTGTGTACTTTTGAGATGCATTTCGACTGCGCCATGTTTGCTCTCACTTATGTACAATGAAATGCACTGTTGCTTGTGCACTATTGATACTTGGCTTGACTCTTGCCGCTGGATTTTGTGTTTGTTGTCTTGTGCATGATCTACATTTATGACATAGCATTATATTGCCATTTTGCTATTTCACTTGAAATCAATTGTCCATCAAGTTTTCACCCACATATACACAAACATATATATATATATATATACACACACACACAGTTGTATGTATATATGTGCATTGATCCAGCTGTATGATCTTTGACACTGCCATGATTCACGAGTATATTTTACACTTGAATTGATCTGTTTACATGAGTTTGCACCTTGGGATTTCCCCTGACAAGCCCTGTCTTGCCATGTTTGTTCACTGAATCTAGTGTCTTTGAGTTGAACACTGTCATGACTGGTTTTATTGTAGCGTGCTATGTCCATTCATGTTGCTTTCGAAACTGGTTCTAGTGTATCCTTGCACTTATATTGACAAGTTTCTCACCCATGCATTCTTTGATGTTGGTGAATTTAAACTTGACTGCACTATCATTTCTTTTGTTCTTGTCGACTTGAATAAGAAACTGGTATTTGAATGTTTGTTCTTATTGATCCAATTTGAAACTTCCCCTTTGCTGAACTTGAAGTGTCATTATGCTTTTGTCATTCTTCGTCTCGTGACCATTTGTACTTGGCTTGCTTCATTGTGTTATGCTGCACCATTTAATTTTTGTTGCATGCATTTTATTTCACCATATTTGTGCAAACAGTTAAAAAAATGTTGCATTGTCATTGCAGATTAGTAATGTTATGTGTCATGTGTATATATGTATACAAACATGTATATATACATATATATATATATATATATATATATATATATATATATTTGTGTGTGTAACCATTTCTTAACTGCACCTTGACCCATTTGATTTTGTGTTGAAATTGCTTTGTCCATTGTATTCGCACACTTGTGCTTCATATCTGGCTGCTGAGTCATATTTGTGTTGACATGGCACATTGATATACGAGTTGAAAATGTTGTCCATCTATACAACCGTAAGAGCTTCCTTTCATCTGCTAATTAGTTTCTAGGACACGGCCTTAAAATAATTATTTACCACGACAAAATTTTATTCGTCTATTTCTTCCTTCTATTTTTCATTTTCGTATGCATTCTCAAAGCTCAAAAAAAACCCAAATCGATTTCAAATCCGCTTTCTTCATCATTTTTAGTTATCGCCTTGTCACCTTCCAATTAAAACAATTTGAACTCATTATTTTTTCATTCGACCAACCTTTTCACTGAAAAGCTTTAACGATTTCACTGAAAAGCCTAAACCCTAAAGTTTTTTAGCGATCTATCTGCGCCGTAACTTAGCAAAGACATGATTCTATTTAGATTATTGAATTTTTGCGTTAGGGGCTTACTAGTCAGGCCCAATTTTTTTTAAGGACTTGGCTTTGAAACAATTATTTTCCAGGACAAAATCTTATGTGATCGTTCTTTTTTCAAATCATATTTGCTTTCAGTTTTTCAAATTGAACGCAATTATTTCTTCTCAAATCAAATCGGCTTCCACTTAAGCTTCTAAGGCGATCTTCACAAGAAGTGTTCTCAGGCAAGGATTTGCCTAGAGTGTATGACCGATGCAAGAAGGCGACGAGGTGTACAGGTGAGGTTCGAATTGTTATTCAGATATAGAACTAGTATGTGATTGGGCGATGTTTACATCGATGATATGGTAAGGTAGATCTGACATCACCATGGCTAAAGATTTGTTGTGATTATACATTTAACCAAATGCTAACGTGAAAGATATGATTTTACTGCTTTTTGAAGATCTGTAATATGGTTCTACTGTTTTTGGAAGAAAGATATGTATTACTGCTTTTTGAAGAAAGATAATTCATTACGTGAAAGATCTGTAATATGGTTACCATGATCAGCCATTACGTGAAAGATCTGTAATATGGTTCTACTGCTTTTTGAAGAAATATAAATCATTTTATCTTATATTGGTAACATTTTTAATTTACCTGAATTTGCTGATGAATTTGTAATGGCTGATGTTGAAATTTTAATAATGGATCTGATAAGGAATTTCTACTGGCTGACGATGTTATTCAGATTACTAACCATGAGTTTGTAATCTGTAATATGGTTCTACTGCTTTTTGAAGAAAGATAAATCATTTTATCTTTCACTGATAACATTTTTAATTTACCTGAATTTGTTGATGATTTTGTAATGGCTGATATTGAAACTTTAATGGTTAATTTGATAATGAATTTATGATGACTGATGATGTTATTCAGATAGCTGAGCTTGAGTTTGTAATATGTAATATGGTTCTACTGCTTTTTGAAGAAAGATAAATCATTTTATATTTTATTGATAATATGTTTAAGGTTATGACAAAATTTGTTATTAACAATAACATTGTATCTACATGAGGATATTTCATGTACTATCACATGTTACTATTTGTTTGTAATGCTCTATGAAGAAATATAAATAATATGTAGTAATATTCAAAAAATAATATGCAGTAGTAACATATTTTCAACAAAAGATAAATGCTTTTATCTTTCTTAACTAAGCATTAGAATCCAATTGGCCATCGAAAATTCTTGATCATTTATTAGAATTTCATCATCAAAGTAACATCAGCCGTGTTACAACTTGCTAGTTAACATTAGATATTACAAATTCATCATCAAAACGAATAGGATGAATGTAAATTTGATAAGCAAAAACTTGTTCTGAACAATAAAAGCATCAAACTTAGAAGCCACAAGACTAACCAGTAAAGTTCAACTTCAAAAACGCAGTTTAACTTAAAAGAACTTTCAAAGGCAAATACATTGAGGCACAATGCAAACGAATTTGACATACATAAATTGCAAATATATTTTCACGACAATAATCAATCAATTAATAATTTTGCAGTTTTTCCTTATCTCTCCATTAGTGTTGGTGAGCACTCCAATCTGATCCATCTTAACCATGGTGATAAGGATCTAGCTCATCTATACATACATCATGCTGAGTCACTGGATAAGGATCTAGCTCATCCATACACACATCATTTTGAGTCACTGGATAAGGATATAGCTCACCCATACACACATCATGCTGCATCACTGCCTCATCCATACATAAATTATGCTGAGTCACTGGATAAGGATCCAGCTCATAATATATTATTTTTCCTTTTATAAATTGTTACCATTACATTATTATTTCAGCCCACCTCATGTATCCCATCTATATAAAGCACTGTACCGTACACATCTTGTAATCAATTCTCTATCAATAATATTACAAACTTGTAATCTACAACCTCTCTCTCTATCAGAAAATCAAACATGGTATCAGAGCCTTAATGGCTTAACAGCTTACTCTTGAATCCTTCTCTATTCTCCATTCTTTTTGCTTTGCTATGCTATACAATGGGTGATGAAAACATATCACCAATGTCAGCCTCAAGGGTGTCTCAAAATACTCAAGAGGCCACTCTCGACCTGATAAAAGCCATCATTAAGCCTCAGTCTAGTCTGATCCCGGTCCAGCTAGATGGCTCGAATTACCTGTTATGGAAATTGCAAGTCGGAACAGCCGTTAGAGGTTATGGTCTTGAAGATTACATTTTAGGAACCAAGCAAGTTCCAGCCAAATTTATAAAAGATGGTAATGACAAGTTAATAACAAACCAAGAGTACACAGTTCACCAACGACAAGACAGTCTAGTGTGTTCATGGATGATGTCAACCATCAGCACATCACCGTTACCACAAATCATCGGCTGCAAAACAGCACATGATGCGTGGGAAGCAATAGAAAGGAATTTCACCTCGCAGACTTCTGCACGTATACTGCACTTTAAGAGGGAATTAAACAATATAAGGAAAGGCAACATGACAACGACTAAATACCAACTCAAGGTCAAAGGCATCTGTTACTAGCTATGTGCTGCTGGCTACAAAATCAATGAAACTGAACAAATCTTGTCTATTATCAGTGGTCTTGATGAGAGCTATGAAGCTGTTGTTGCTATAATATCCTCAATCGAACCAACCCCTAATCTCCAATATGTCTACACTACTCTACTGGCTCATGAGGGAAGGATTGAGCAAAGAAAAACAACTAATTCAGACCTTATTATCAACTACACAGCTAGCTACAAAGGAAAACAACCAGAAAGGAGCTATGGACCTCGCCAACAGCAACAATACAACTATAATCAGAGGGGAGGTCACTCAAATAGAGCCAAAGGCAGGGGAAGCAGGTTTAATAGCAACAACATAATTCGATGTTAGATACATGAGAAGTACGGTCACAGTACAAACAAGTGCTACTTTAAATACAACGCTAATTACACCCCAAACCAGAACAACACAAACAACTCAACTATCAATGCAAACACACACACGGACAATCTAGGGGAAGTAGAGGCTCACAATACTGAAAATGCAATAATTGAAGACATAAATAATGAGTGCTGGTATCCTGACTCGGGTGCAACTCATCACGTGACAAACAACTTAAACAACCTGATTCTCGGCAATAGGGAGTACAAAGGTACGCAAACCTTAACTGTTGGTAATGGTAATAATATACACATCACACACACAGGAAATGCAAGTTTAAATGGTCCTAGACCTTTGTTTTTAAATAATTTGCTGCATGTTCCAGAAATCAAAAGAAATCTAATGAGTATTCCACAATTTGCCAAAGATAATAACGTATTCTTTAAACTCTACCCAAACATATGTCTAGTCAAGGATATACCGACTCGAGAAACTATTTTGCAGGGTAGGGTAAGTAATGGACTATACAAGTTTACTGCAAGTACGGGACAGTCTAAATTTTGTAAAAATTACAGTTCAAATATTAACAATGTTTCTAAGTTTTGTAATTCTTTTAATCTCTGGCATGATAGACTGGGGCATCCAAGCATAAAAATTGTCAAAGTTGTATGTGATGAGAATAAAATCTCTATTAACGATATTCCAAATAAATATGTGTGTGAATTCTGTTAAATGCGTAAAAGACATAAACTTGCATTTCCACACTCTGAAACCACATACACAACACAACTAGAACTCGTTGCTACCGATGTACAGGGACCTGCACCCATAACCTCTAATTATGGATACAAATATTACATTTACTTTATTGATGTTTATTCGAGATTTGTATGGATTTACTTTTTAAAATCAAAAGCTAAAGTAAATAATATTACCATGAAATTTATAAACACTGCTGAAAAACAAATTGGTCACCAAGTTAAGAATGTTCAAACTGATAGAGGAACATAATTCCTTCCACTAAAACAATTTTTTCAAAACAAGGGGATTGAACATAGAATTACATGTCCACACACCTCAGAACAAAATGGTTTTATCGAAAGAAAACACAGACATATTGTAGAGACTGGTCTAACATTGCTTGCAAAAGCCTCTGTTCCATTGAAGTTCTGGCCACGGGCATTCAACACTGCTGTGTGCTTGATCAACATCAGGCCACCCAGATACTTAATTTCAAGTGCCTACAGGAAGCGTTGTATAATGTTAGACCAGGCTACAATCACCTAAAAGTTTCGGATGTTGGTGTTTCCCTTGGTTAAGACTATACAATGCACACAAACTAGAATACAGGTCTATGCCATGTACATTTCTGGGTTACCTCAAAGATCACAAAGGGTATAAATGCATAGACAGAAAAGATAAAATCTATGTTTCAAGACATATGGTATTTAATGAAGATGTGTTCCCTTTTGGTCATGAACTTCTTTTCTCAGAGAAGAAGCAATGTCGGTATATGAGGAATAAGCATCGGATAAGAGGATCCACTTGCCAAACTTGCTGGTACAGGAGATGCTCAGATGCTGGGGCTAGTTCCTGTTGAAGTCCTCATAAATCCCACCAGCGGGAGCTGGCAACAAGCGTTGGGAGTTAACACCCCTCATCAGCACATCAGAAATTAAAACAACCAAAAAAGTCCAAAATACCAGACAGTACGATCTCAATGATGATGAAGTAATAATTCGTCCAATACAACAAGAATCACGCAACACAAATCAAGAGGAGGACACGCACACAACATCAAGTCACAACACCAGTCAAGGAAGCAACACATATGAGGAAATTAGCAGAAATGAAAGGGAAGAAAACAGAATACCTGAGGGTGAAGCAAGCAGCAGCACCAACACAGACCAGGTGTAACCCGTTAGAGGCATAACTAACCAACACCTAATGATGACGAGGGCGAAGAGTGGCATTTATAATCCCAAAGTTTTAACATAAATCTGGACTCAACAGAACCCATGTCATACAAGGAAGCTGCATCAAGTGCTAAATGGGGAGATGCAATGCAAGAGGAGTACAATGCACTTCTCAAAAATAAAGCCTGGACATTGGTAGAGATGCCAAGCGACAAAAACATTATAGGAAGCAAATAGACATATAAATTAAAACGAAATGCTGATGGATCAGTATCAAAATACAAGGCTAGTCTTGTAGCAAAGGGGTACTCACTGCAGTGTGGATTCGATTTCACCGAAACATTCTCACATGTCGTGGAACCCACCTCAATTCGGATAATTCGGACCACAGCCATATATAAGAACTGGTCCATCAAGCAATTGGATGTCAATAACGCTTTCTTAAATGGTGTTTTGTAGGAAGAGGTCTTTATGGAACAACCACAGGGATCTATTCAGAAAGGACAAGAAACTATGGTATGCAAACTTAATTAGGCAATATATGGACTAAAGCAGGCACCCAGGGTTTGGTTCGATAAACTAAAAGCACCACTGGTTAAGCAAGGCTATCAGTCAACAAGATCAGACAACTCTATATTCACAAAGTTTTCCAACAACAACATTGCCTACATTTTAGTGTATGTCGATGACTTCATCATTACAGGAAACAGTGACATAAAAATCAACAACATCACCAAGCTACTAGACATTGAATTCTCTATAAAAGATCTTGGGGAACTCAATTACTTTCTAGGAATTGAAGTAAAAAGGAAAGCAAGGACTGAAATGCTTATTAACCAGAAAAAATACATTCATGAAATACTTCAAAGAGCCAACATGGACGAAGAAAATGCACTTCCAACACCCATGGCAACAAATCAGCAACTCTCAAGGGATAAGGGACAACCATTCCAAAATCCAAAACTATATCGAAGCATAATAGGAGCCTTACAATATGTCACAATTACACGACCTGACATTTCTTACAGTGTCAATAAAGTGAGTCAATACATGCAGTGGCCTACATATGATCACTGGACAACAGTTAAAAGAATTCTATGATACCTCAAAGGCACTACTAATCAAGGACTAATACTGCAGACCAGCAAATCATTGACTATAAACGCTTATGCAGACGCGGACTGGGGAACTGATCAAGACGACAGAAAATCAACAAAAGGATACTGCATCTTTGTGGGGGAAATATCCTGTTGTGTAAATAAGCAAAACATTGTATCTCATTCAAGTACTGAAGCAGAATTCAGGATTGTAGCAAGCAGTGCAACAGAAATATTACGAATACAATCTCTATTAAGAATGGAATCCGACAAGAAACCCACAGTGTGGAGCGACAATGTCAGTTCAATAGCTCTTACAACAAACCGAATATTGCACTCAAAAACTAAACACATCAAACTGAATCTACACTTTATCAGGGAGCAAGTCACTAGCGGGAAAATTAAAGTAGGATACATACCGTCGAAGCATCAGAAGGCAGATATACTCACCAAACCCTTACCGAAGACAACATTTTCACAGTTGAAACACGAGTTGAATGTAGATGAGGAAGAAGCGACGCTACGGTCCACTACCTTGACTTATCTACGTGAATAATGTCATGTAACGACCCGAGAAATTTACGAACCTGAGTAACCGACATAAACTCAATGTTGACTATTCAAGCATTGGAAATACCGGATAGTCCATGAAAGAAATTAGAGGGTGAGAATAGATAAGGTAGAAACTATGAATAGAAGAAGAAGAACATCACAACATCAGAGTAAACACGAATCTCACAGCCGAACGAATAAATATATTTCATAACATAACTTTGAAATAAAACAATATCTGTATACAATACCATTTTTAGAGTATAACACTTACAACACAACGAAAATAACAATAGCTATATAATCCTGAAGCCTCCTGCTCCAGCACTTCAAGTATCTGAAAAATTCCGACTACTTGACTGCCCGTACAAAATTGGGCACCCAAGAGTTTAGGGAAAACAAAACAAAATAAACTCTGGGTCAGTCATGTGACTGGTGTGAGTAAACTCAAATCATTTGTTTAACTTTTAAAATCCTTTTAACTAAAGGATAATCATAAGACCGATCCACACATAAACACGGATGGTTTTTACCTTACGATAACCCAAATATTTTTCTAAAACGATACTTGTCTGATATTAATATAATGTCTAGATCAAGTAAATAGAAATCTAGCAGAAATGCTTTCATCTCACGTTCTACATATATAAGATACAATCAAAACCGCAGGCTCTTACTGGAGAAATGGATTCCTACTATGACAAGGTATGGATCCACCTTCTGATCAGTGTACTCTAGAAGCGATACATTGGAGTTCAACAAGAACATCTTGTAACGGCCACACATGACCGACCACTCATTTCTCTTGAGTGTATCGAGTATATTGTCACTTACGGTTGCTAGCAACATAACCATTCCCGGGAGATACAGAATTGAAAGGAGTAACAAATATGAATTTCCTCTAGATGGTGACAATATACCCTAATTGGGTGCGACCCACTTAGCCATGCTGCCTGCCCGATTTCTGTCATTTTCCAGTTGATGAGGCTTGAGGTGATAATGTATCTTTTGACATATCACTCCTTCATTTACTTTGAATGCCACATCGTCATACTTGTCAAATCACAAATTGATTCCCCAAAAAATACCATGGGTATAAGCTAAGAGAAACGAATTCCTCCGCCACCAATGTAAATACGTTTGAAACGATTAACTTACGCGATCTGCCAAATATACTCTATCAGACATTTGTCCATTCAAGTTGTCCTGGGATTGGACAATCCAAAGGCACTATTCTGTAAATAGGACAGCCCTTGCATAACTCCGTCTTCAATTATCTTCATCATATTTGATTCGTAACGCTAATGCCATACGGAATGGTTTTCAGATAATATATCTGATCTCGGTCTCTCCGTATTGACAACGGAAAAGGTCATAAACTTTGATAGTCAGTGATTTAACTATCAAAGGAAAACATGTGTGCAAACAACGATATTATTTCCAGATGGAAACTCTATCGATCAATCATCAATCAACATTTATTGATTTCCCCGTTTCTCGTTCCATATATTCATCAAATCCTTATTTTCTAATTTTAGAAAATGAACGTTATTAATTTTGGAAAACGTTTCCATTTCTGATTCATGCATCACTATCTTCTCACATATATCAGTCTCTAACTGTAAACTAGTAAGAGGATGACCCCCTATGTATTAACCACGAAGGCCGAAACCAACATCAGATCGATACCCAGAAATTCATTTAATTCAACTAATTTCCAGCCAGTTCTAATTTCAGTAATTCCATTTAATTTCCTAATTCAAACCCTGAATTCCTTTATAATATTTTATTTGCAAAATATTTACTTTAAATCAATATCATGTTACACCCATGTGCGAAGCACGGGTCTAAACCTTCCTAATGTAAAATTCTCTTTTTATAAAACTCTATTCATTTTCCAAATGTTTCCCTTTTTTAGATCTATTTACTTTCTAAATCAGTATTCCTTTTATAATTCTATTTATTTTATAAATATTTGCTTTTTATAAAAATTCTATTTATTCTATATAAATCCTTTATATAATTCTATTTATTTAACCAATAAATATTTCTTTTTCAATACTATTTATTTTATAAATAAATATTTCCTTTTCAATATACACTTTGAAATTCCTTTTTATACATTCTAGTATTTCATATGGTATTTAAAATACCAAATAACAATGATCGATATCATTCAAACACACATAATCAACAACAGATTTTATATTACATCATATATTACAATATATAAAAACAATAAAATAAATGTTGAGGAATCCAGTTGGATCCCTCCAACCTGTTTCCCTGCTTCCACAGATGTTAAACAATATAATAACATCGATTTCATTTCGATATAAAGTATTCTGATAAACAGAATCAACATTTGATCAACGATTTATATATATATCGTTATATATAATTTCAACCAATACATCGGCAATTCAACCAAACAGTCAACACACAGCAATAAAATCATATTTATCATTTCTAAAATACGTTTATAAAAATTTAAACTGGACAGAGTTAATGAGTTTTACTCACACTGGACGATCATCGTTAATAATGATAACCGTCGGTTGATTCAGATCCGACAAATAATTTTGCAATAAATTGTAATGGGCTCCAATTCACTCAAAGTCAATTCCATTTTTGAAGATCTCGTCCATACGATCCCGTCGGATCTTGTTTCTTTTGAATTGTCGGCCCACTCAACATTTCCAGGCCCGCGCCCAACACCTTCTTCTCCAACGAGCTTCAGTTCCACTCCTCCTTGCTGCCGATTCCACCTCCAAACCGCCTCCACTCCTCTCACTCATAAATCACACAAAAATATCCATTATTTTTCTTTTTCAATGCTCATCATCATCATACTCACATGGTACAACTCGAGCTCACCTTCTTCCTCGCGTCGAAACCTAAAATAGCCGCACATAGTAAAACGTACGAACCAAAACTGAATCGATCTCCTCGAAAAATCTCGAGCAACCCTTAATCCGTATCAGAAACTTGAATCCAAACTCCAATCGAACCAATCCCCCTTAAATTATGAAAAAAAAGCTCAACCCTAGTTTACTATAGGTTTTCCAGTGCCATAAAATTAGCATCGCACCTTACTAATTGTATACCAAAGGAAAGAAAATCCCTATACGAGCTCGAGGATGTAGGTTTTAGGATTTAAGGATTTTTGTTTGAATTTATTTCGATTTTGAAAGGACCACGAAATGGTCTTGAAAAAGTAGTGGAGGCGCTACTCATTGACCAGAAAAACAAATGGAATTAGGTTTATAATGATGGCATGGTATTTATATAGAGATTTAATTAATTTTATATTCAATAATTTATTCATCTTTATTCCAATGCTATAAAATTCGTACGACCATATATAATACCCAAAAATCATGAAAATGGGCATGCAGCTACAGTTTGACATTACAGACCCAACAAAAATGGTTTCGTCGAATTCCGACTCTGTTTGCTCACACAGCATATTTTTAACTGTCAAAATACTGATTATTTTTCACATTAAAAATCCGTACGGCCACATACTGACTTCAGAAATCACAGAAATTGAAATCTAGTAATAATTTAATATTGCGGATCCAACAAAATTAGTTTCATCAAAAACAGAGGTCATTTGTAAAACTGGCTATTTTTAAAGCTCTAAATAAACCCTTTTAAATATTAAATATATTTAAAAATAATTAAATTAAATATAAATAAATATATATTATCGTATATATATTCACACATAATATCGTATAGCCCCAGAATAAATCCTATATGAATTTCTAACTCGATGTTTCAAATCCTGATTAAATCGATATTCGATTTAAAATGAAATTCCTTTTATATATCGTTATAAATTATAGAGGAATTCCATAGCGACTTTTTGAAAATTTGATTTGGACATAAATAAAAATTTACACAATGAAATCCCGATTTTTCTCTTCCATTAGAAAAATATACTTCACCAGCTCCGAACGTTTCTTGTTTCACAGAAATCCGACTTAAAACGGGTTTTATATACTCGTTTAAAGTTCGAATAGCCAAATTACGAACTACAACGCCATTTCGAGCTTGATTATAATTATAATATAAATTATACATTCAAGCTTCGTTTATATAATATATTCGTTATTATAATTCAACTCTAAACTGAACCATATCTTATAAATAACCCAGTTCACAAAATGCTGTGAATTCAACTAAATTCTGATTATTTCATAAGTAAATATATTATTATATTATTTATATTAATTAAATATTCAATATAATTTAATTCAATGACCATTTAATTCTCTTAATCACTATTTAAATAATTAAATAAATTAATTATTACACCTTAAAAATACGGGACATTACATTCTTCCCCCCTTAAAATAATTTCATCCTCGAAATTGCTAAGGTAGAGAACAAACCCTATTGATTGGTTAGAATTTATTCGTTCACTTCTTAACTTCAATTTTAACTGAACAAATTTAATTTCAATTAAAATATTAATTCATTTCTACTATCGAAAATTTTCAAAAATCCTGAAAATTTTCTAACTCCTTAACTTTTCAAAAAAATTCGCCAGCACCTCCTTTGTACTAGTGAATAGCTCAAACTCCAACTCACCTCTCTAGGCCTTCTCCAACCCAAAAGAAAACCAAACAGCCAAGCGGCTTGCCAATTCGGCTCATCAAAATCTCAAACCATATATAATATAAACTGGTACCTTTTTGTCGGGCATATCATTATATCTTTCCATCTGCTATTAATTCGGCATATATCAATGTCATCCCAATCAAACTCCAATCACTTTTATCTCCAACACAACCATTCGCTTTTATCGAAGCTCAATTTCATTCCAACCCCAATCACAAATTCCGAACTCTTTACTTATCACTCAATTCCATTCCCGATTATTTCATAATCAAATCCGGATTCTATTTAACTTATTTTAAGTTAAATTTTAATTTATATATTCACCTTTTCCATTTGAATCTATTTAACTTCATTAGTTAAACTTTAATTTCAAATTCAAAAATTCAATTTCCTGGGTCTTATTTCAAATCAAATTTGAAATCATATATAGTAACAACAATTCAAACATTTGAATTTCTAAACAACTCATTTCCTCAAAACAATCCGAAAACAAAATCTTTGGTAGTAATCCGTCACTTTAGAACTCGAAAATGAACACCGATGATGTCCGGATCAACATCGGAATTTATTTTCCAGCGATCGAAGTGAGTTCAATACTATATCATTTTCAAAACATTTCTAAACACTTCCATTTTGAAATCTATTTCAAAATACCATTCCCAATGCTTGTAAAACAATTTAAAAACTCCCTAGATTTTAAAATTCTCATATATTTAATCCAAATTTGTTTACAATCACTTCTCCAACTTTTAATTCCAATTCTGATTCTAAATTCAGATTTACTTCATCTTATTTCATATGTTATGTTCATATGAATTCTGATTGGTTATTTACATAACCTTCCAATTATAATCTTACTCGATTGTAATAACAACCAACACATCCAATATTATAATATTTCAAATATCTATACTTTGTTTATATCAAAATATAATTTGGGTGAAATTATTCTGTTTCCCCTGTTTTCAAAACATACTGTGTCGGTTTATCATATTCGAGTGTTTGTAAACCCCTACCGATACAGTGGATCAAACTGATCGACCAAAACTCATAAATAACTCAACCAACAAAGCTCCACAATACAAAATCATTTTATATTGCATAACAAATGCGCTTGCATATATATATATATATATATACACACACACACTCAAACTCAATATAGGGTATTGCAACCCCATCTCTACTGAGTCACGCCACAGAGCCTAGGTAATTACTTAACCTTAAGCTCTGATATCACTGTAACGACCCGGGAAATTCACGATCCTGAGTAACCGACATAAACTCAATGTCGACTATTCAAACATCGGAAATACCGGATAGTCCATGAAAGAAATTAGAGGGTGAGAATAGATAACGAAGAAACTTAGAATAGAAGAAGAAGAACATCACAACATCAGAGTAAACACGAATCTCACAGCGGAACGAATAAATATATTTCATAACATAACTTCGAAATAAAACAGTATCTGTATACAATACCATTTTTAGAGTATAACACTTACAACACAACGGAAATAACAATAGCTATATAATCCTGAAGCCTCCTGCTCTAGCTCTTCAAATATCTGAAAAATCCAGACTACTTGACTGCCCGTACAAAATTGGGCACCCAAGAGTTTAGGGAAAACAAAGAAAAATAAATTCTGGGTCACTCATGTAACTAGTGTGAGTAAACTCAAATCATTTGTTTAACTTTTAAAATCTTTTTGAACCAAAGGATAATCGTAAGACCGATCCACACATAAACACGGATGGCTTTTACCATACGATAACCCAAATATTTTTCTAAAACAATACTTGCCTGATATTAATATAATGTTTAGTTCAAATAAATAGAAATCTAGCAGAAATGCTTTCATCTCACGTTCTACATATATAAGATATAATCAAAACCACGGGCTCTTACTGGGGAAATGGATTCCAACTATGACAAGGTATGGATCCACCTTCCGATCAGTGTACTCTAGAAGCGATACACTGGAGTTCAACAAGAACATCTTGTAACTCGGCCACACATGACCGACCACTCATTTCTCTTGAGTGTATCGAATATATTGTCACCTACGGTTGCTAGTAACATAACCGTTCCCGGGAGATACAGAATTGAAAGGAGTGACAAATATGAATATTCTCTAAATGGTGATAACATACCCTAATTGGGTGCGGCCCAGTTAGCCATGTTGCATGCCCGATTTCTGTCATTTTCCAGTTGATGAGGCTTGATGTCATAATGTATCTTTTAACAGATCACTCCTTCATTTACTTTGAATGCCACATCGTCATACCCATCAAATCACAAATTGGTTCCCCCAAAAATACCACGGGTATAAGCTAAGAGAAACGAATTCCTCCACCACCAATGTAAATACGTTTAAAATGATCAACTTACGCGATCTACCAGATATAATCTATCAGACATTCGTCCATTCAAGTGGTTCTGGGATTGGACAATACAAAGGCACTATTCTGTAAATAGGACAACCCTTGCATAACTTCGTCTTCAATTATCTTCATCATATTTGATTCGCAACGCTCATGCCATACAGAGTGGTTTTCAGATAATATATCTGATCCCGGTCTCCCCGTATTGACAACATAAATGGTCAAAAACTTTGATAGTCGGTGATTTAATTATCAAAGGAAAACATGTGTGCAAACAATGATATTATTTCCAGATGGAAATTTTATCGATCAATCATCAATCAACATTTATTCATTTCCCAATTTCTCGTTCCATATATTCATCAAATCCTTATTTTCTAATTTTAGAAAATATATGTTATTAACTTTGGGAAACGTTTCCATTTCTGATTCACGCATCACTATCTTTTCACATATATCAGTCTCTAACTGTAAACTAGTAAGATAACGACGCCCTACGTACCCGAAGGCCGAAACCAACATCAGATCGATACCCATAAAGTCATTTAATTCAACTAATTTCCAGTCAATTCTAATTTCAGTAATTCTATTTAAATTCCTAATTCAAACCCCGAATTCCTTTATAATATTTTATTTGCAAAATATTTACTTTAAATCAATATCATGTTACACCCGTGTGCGAAGCACGGGTCTAAACCTTCCTAATGTAAAATTCTCTTTTTATAAAACTCTATTCATTTTCCAAATGTTTCCCTTTTTTAGATCTATTTACCTTCTATATCAGTATTTGTTTTATAATTCTATTTATTTTATAAATATTTCCTTTTTATAAAAATTCTATTTATTCTATCTAAATCCTTTTATATAATTCTATTTATTTAATAAATAAATATTTCCTTTTCAATACTATTTATTTTATAAATAAATATTTCCTTTTCAATATACACTTTGAAATTCCTTTTTATACATTCTAGTATTTCATATAGTATTAAAAATACCAAATAACAATGATCGATATCATTTAAACACACATAATCAACAACAAATTTTATATCACATCATATATTACAATATATGAAAAACAGTAAAGTAAATGTTAAGGAATCCAGTTGGATCCCTCTAACCTGTTTCCCTGCATCCACAGATGTTAAACAATATAATAACATCGATTTCATTTCGATATGGAGTATTCTGATAAACCAAATCAACATTTAATCAATGATATATATATATATATATACATATATATATATATATAGTTACTTATAATTTCAACCAATACATCAGCAATTCAACCAAACAGTCAGCACACAGCAATCAATCATATTTATCAGTTCTAAAATATGTATATAAAAATATAAACTGGACAGAGTTAGTGAGATTTACTCACATTGGACGATCATTGTTAATAACGATAACTGTCGGTTGATTCAGATCCGACAAATTATTTTGCAATAAATTGTAATGGGGTCCAATTCACTCCCAGTCAATTCCATTTTGAAGATCTTGTCCATATGATCTCGTCGGATCTTGTTTCGTTTGAATTGTCGGCCCACTCAACATTTCCAGGCCCGCGGCCAACACCTTCTTCTCCAACGAGCTTCAGTTCCGCTCCTCCTTGCTGCCGATTCCACCTCCAAACCGCCTTCACTCCTCTCACTCATGAATCACACCAAAATATCCATTATTTTTCTTTTTCAATGCTCATCATCATTATACACACATGGTACAACTCGAGCTCACCTTCTTCCTCGCGTAGAAACCTAAAATAGCCGCACACAGTAAAACATGCAAACCAAAACTAAATCGATCTCCTCGAAAAATCTCGAGCAGCCCTTAATCGGTATCAGAAATTTGAGTCCAAACTCCAATCGAACAAATCCCCCTAAAACGTGAAAAAAAAACAACCCTAGTTTACTGTAGGTTTTCCAGCGTCATAAAATTAGCATCGCACTTTACAAATGGCATACCATAGGAAAGCAAATCCCTATACGAGCTCGAGGATGTAGGTTTTAGGATTTAAGGATTTTAGTTTGAATTTATTTTGATTTTGAAAGGATCACGAAATGGTTCCGAAAAAGTAGTGGAGGCGCTAAACCAATGGAATTAGGTTTCGAACGATGGCATGGAATTTATAGAGAGATTTAATTAATTTTATATTCATTATTTTATTCATCTTTATTCCAACGCTATTTGTATTTGTCCTTAAAAATTCGTACGACTATATATAATACCCAAAAATCATGAAAATAGGCGTGCAACTACTGTTCGACATTACAGACCCAACGAAACTAGTTTCGCGAATTCCGACTCCGTTTGCTCACACAGCATATTTTTAACCGTAAAAATACTGGCTGTTTTTCATATTAAAAATCCGTACGGCCACATACTGAGTTCAAAAATTATAGAAATTGAAATCTAGCAATAATTTAATATTGCGGATCCAACAAAATTAGTTTCGTCGAAAGCAGAGGTCGTTTGCAAAACTGGCTATTTTTAAAGCTCTAAATAAATCCTTTTAAATATTAAGTATATTTAAAAATAATTAAATTAAATATAATTAATATATATTATCGTTCATATATTCACATAGAATATCGTATAGCTCCAGAATAAATCCTATATGAATTTCTAACTCGATATTTCAAATCCCGATTAAATCGATATTCGATTTAAATTGAAATTCCTTTTATATATCGTTATAAATTATAAAGGAATTCCATAGCGACTTTTTGAAAATTTTATTTGGACATAAATCAAAATCTACACAATAAAATCCCGATTTTTCTCTTCCATTAGAAAAATATACTTCACCAGCTCCGAACGTTTCCTATTTCACAGAAATCGGACTTAAAACGGATTCTATATACTCGTTTAAAGTTTGAATCGCCAAATTATGAACTGCAACGCCATTTCGAGCTTGATTATAATTATAATATAATTACGTTCAAGCTTCGTTTATATAATAAATTTGTTATTATAATTCAACTCTAAACTGAACCATATCTTATAAATAACCCAGTTCACAAAATGTTGTGAATTCAACTAAATTCTGATTATTTCAGAATTAAATATATTATTATATTATTTATATTAATTAAATATTCAATATAATTTAATTCAACGACCATTTAGTTCTCTTATTCACTATTTAAATAATTAAATAAATAAATTATTACACCGTAAAAATACGGGACATTACATGTCCAGTCCCTCGAATCTATTGTTAACCTTGCAGCTTGGATCTACTTCTCTATTGTGTTGGTGGCGCGAAAATGTTATTCGCCTCTTTCATTTCTTATTTTTTCGGCTGCAACCCTAATTTGGTAAATTAGGTTTGAGGGGGGGGGGGGTGATAAGGATCTAGCTCATCCATACTTACATCATGCTGAGTCACTAGATAAGGATCCAGCTCATCCATACACACATCATGCTGAGTCACTGGATAAGGATATAGCTCACCAATACACACATAATGCTGCATCACTGCCTCATCCATACATACATTATATTGAGTCACTGGATAAGGATCCAGCTCATAGCTCATAATATATTATTTTTCCTTTTATAAGTTGTTACCGCTACATTGTTATTTCAGCCCACCTCATGTACCCCATCTATATAAAGCACTGTACCATGCACATCTTGTAATCAATTCTATATCAATAATATTACAAACTTGTACCTATTCTACAACCTCTCTCTATCAAAAAATCAAACACATGGTCAGAGAAAATTTATTCTTCCAAAGCAGTGGGATACCCGCATTCGCTCTCATTTGTCTCGCAGTTGTGTCATCCGCACAAAGCACCTAATCCAATGTGAACAAACCTTTGTTTGCTTGAATGTTCAAATAGTAGCTTCTGTCTATGTTATTTGGTGATCTTGAATCCATAGGAACAGATAGAGTAGCATCGCTGCTTCCCTGAGGACATTTCTGCTTTAACTATGTTGCATATACCAGGTCAATACTTGGGTCCTGTGAAACGGTCGAGCTGAAGTTGTGCAGCCTTGAGCTGAATGATGTGCAATGAGATACCCCGACTATATGTGCACCAATATATCAACTATTGGAAATGAGTTCTGCTAGTAATTATGTTAAATAACTATCGATATGTTAAATTGTTTCAACATTTGCTAGAAAGAGTGACCATTTCATCTTGAGTAAGCCCCTTGTTAGCAAAGTTCGTGGTCAGTGCACTGACACCATAATCCGGCGATGGCAGATTGGTGAATGTCTCTGCAGCACTAGATACTCTACCATCTCTTCGTCCCCAGGAACCCAATATCTTATTTCTCCTATCTGTTCATGAAAAAAAAAGTTTGTAAAACGTTATGTTAGTATATTTGCATGTACTTATAAAGAAAAACTATGACATGTATGTTAACTTACCAATGCAACACTGTCTCTGGTTGCAAAAGCTAAGATATACGCACATAAAACAACACTAATGCATGCTTGTTCCAGCCTTGACTTTGCATTGTCGATGACTCCGAAACCTCTTAGGCTTGGATTATTGATTGGTGAATCTTTTTCTGCAGTGTTTGATGCGGTTGAGTCTATTAGAACTGACCTGTCACATTCCTACGGAATTGTAGACGGATAAGAAGTTTGAAATTACATTAGTCTACCTATATTTGTTCTAAAATTTACATTTCTCTGTTTTTATATTAGATAGTATAACTCAGTAATGGCAGAAAAATTAAGAGTGCAAATTGTCAATAACTTGTAATGTTAAATAAAAAGGTAACTGGAATTCACTGAATGCTTATTTTATATTAGGGATTTGTTCTTAAAGGAAATACATATAACTGATATATTGTTGCCTTTAGTGTTGGGATATATTGTGTAATTAAACTTTTTGAACAAAAACATAAATGCATTTATCTTTTTTACATAAGCTGAAAATCAGGTTCATAAGGTGTGCAATAATTTCAAATAATGAATAAAACAGGAAACTTTTGTAACATGTATAACTTAGTTTCAAATATAAGTAAATCTAAAATGCTAATTAATCCTATGTAGGTAAAGCCAAATGGTTTTATCTTTTGGACAATTAAATACACTGAATGATCTGTACATTAGTGTTGTTTAGTAGGTTTTCTGCTGGTTTATGATGTGACTAGGACCAATCTTTTGAAAATGTAAAAGATGGCCGAAAGAATTCAAAGATGACACCAATTCAAACATTGGTATAATGCTTGTTAACAACAAGCAGGTGCTTGGCATCTTAAAGAATCCTCGACACTACAGCGAAAACACTTTCTCCATGTATACATCTTCTTTGGAATCGCTAAGTATAGGAATTGCATTCAAGAAAACATGTTTTAACATAAAATTGCTCCAGAAGCAAACTTATTCATGTTGAATTAATTAATTAAGGCCCATGTTTTGTAGATCTGTTTTATTTGTTTCATGAATATTGTGATGTGCAGTAATACATTGGTAATAATAAATAATCATAATTTTTTAACAAAAATACATAATAATTGAGTAACTATGAGATTTCATGGCATATATTTTGATATTCATAAACAACTAAAAGCATTTCGTTATAATTTATTGTGTAACTAAGTTGTTTGTACAAAAATACAAATGCTTTTATCTTTTTTATGCAAGCTTTAAATCAAGTTCATATGGTATGTAATAAGTGTAAATAATGAGTGAAACATATAACTTGTTTAACATGCATCATTTATTTTTAAACATAAGCAGAGCTAAACATCTAATTAAATCCTACACTAAATAAAGATAAATTTATTTATCCTTTTCCATTAGTTGAATACAATAACATGTTCATATGCATGAAACAATTTTAAATAATGAATAAAACTGGAAACTAGTTTAACATGTATAACTTATTTTCAATTATGTTTTCATATTATCATGAGTTAGATAATTTATCGTATGTTGAAACAAAGAAGTTTAGATGATCATATGAATTTAATATTTATATTATTTTAAAAGGATAAACACATTTATCTTTTAAACAATTTATATATTTTCACACAAGATAATATACGAATTATATCTTTATAATATATTTTTCATATTATCATGAGTAAGAGAATTTATCGTATGTTGAAACAAAGAAGTTTAGATGTTCATATGATGTTAATATTTATATTATTTTAAAAAGATAAACTCATTTATCTTTTTAAATAGTTTATATATTTTGACACAAGATAATATAAATATTATATCTTTATCATATGTTTTCGTATTATCATGACTAAGGGAATTTATCGTATGTTGAAACAAAGAAGTTTAGGTGATCATATGATTTTAATATTTATATTATTTTAAAAAGATAAACACATTTATCTTTTTGAACAATTTATATGTTTTGACAAAAGATAATATACATATTTATATCTTTATCATATGTTTTCATATTATCATGACTAAGAGAATTTATCTTATTCTGAAACTAAGAAGTTTAGATGATTATATGATTTTAATATTTATACTATTTTAAAAAAATAAACACATATCTTTTTAAATAAGTTATATGTATTAATAAAAAATAATATTCATATTAATTTTTTAATGAAAATTGTGAAATTATATTTTTTGTATATACTTACATTTTAAAATATATATATATATATATTTACTTTTTAATGTATATATCATTTTCAGTAGTACTTTATGTAATAAAGTAGACAAAAGATAAATATATTTATCTTTTAAAACAGTTTATGTTTTTCTTATACGATTTATACATATTAGCATTTTCAAGAAGATTGTAAATCTATTATACTTTATGAAATATGTTTATTATTTTAAATGCATTATGGAATAACTTATTTTTCCATATAAAAACAAGCAGACCAATAGAAAAGTATATTTATCTTTTTAAATAATTTATGTTCAAAATACCTTGTATTGTTTTGTTCAATCATTTCCTTTTTGCTTCAAATGAATTGATCATGCAGATAATAAGATACACACATTTATCTTTTTTAGAAAATGCGAATAGCATATAATAAATTATAAATAAAAACTTAGATGATTTAAAAACAAACCATCCAAACCAGTACACTCACTCTAAGCGTCAAAGTAGTAGAAAAAAGGGATTTACGGATAGAGATGGAGAAAATTACAATCAAAATGAATAAAATGAGTCAAATAACAACAATCAAAACATCAACAATGTCCTTATTTATGAATACAACTTACTACCAGTTAATGTTAATGCTAATTAGATACTGTACTGTGTATTAAAAATTGTACAACATATTGGAACTAACATGGTGTTATTTTTGAATTTTTGGAGAATAAATTGCTAAGGAAGAATACAAGGAATGTAGCCAAGATATTGATATAAAAGAAGAATACTAGGAATGTAGCAAAGAATAAATTGATAAATTCTAGCATAAAGAGTCTCTTTTATTATACATACTTATATAAAAGATAAACATATTTATCTTTTTTTATTCAAAGACGTAAGCATATTGTCAATTTAATATTAAAACATTTAATGTAATCATTCTAACAAAAAAGATTCAAAAATTGTCACTTAGTACAATTATTTGACATAAAGATAATATAACTATCATTTAATAAAGAAAAATAGAACTATCATTTACTAAACAATAAATAGTTTTACCATTTTTGTAAATGGTAAATAGTTTCATCATTTAGTAATAGAGATATGAAAATGGAGGACTTCCTTTTCCAATCTTTTTCTTGCACCTCCACTTCCTAAACCCAATCTGCCTTCCGTCTTTCTTCCTCTCATCTCATGGCCAAGAAAGGTAAACCCAAGACGCATCTACCTTCTTCAATCACCACCAGATCTGGAAGTGGCGCAAACTCCTTTCTCTCACTCTCTGACAACGACGTTGACCAAGAAGGTGTTGCTACTCCACCACCGAGACCAGTTTATACTGTAACACCCCGCCTCCGCTAGGGTCACTCGCAAAGGAATGCACTAGCTTTAGAGGGCATTATTGGTAAACATGCACAGAAATATCACAAGACAGAACATATAAAAATAGCGGAAGTAAAATCAAACTTTCATAACATGAATAAATAAGGTCTAAAGCCTTTTACATCAGAGTACATCAAAACCTGTCTTGCAATAGTAAAGAAGCATAAAGACATTTTCATAAATTATTCCCCAAGTAAAAACAGTAAAGTAGCCATTAGCCAAGAAAAGTCCAAGCCATCCATGATGACCTTCAAGCAGAAGAAGTCCGAACTAAACAACAGTATTTCCTCCCTGTAACCTGGGGGGGGGGGGAAACGGAAGAAAAGAGGCGAAACAAAACGGGTCAGTCAAAAAGACTGAGTAAGCCCTATCTACTATTAGCATAAAAACTAGTAAAGTTAACTGACATGAGAAACTGAGATGAACATAAGCATGATGACAAGATAGATAAGCTAAATCAAAATAACAGGATGAACTACTGAACTCAGATAAACTAGGGTGTCGTGATAAACTACGATGTCAAGATAAAACAAGGTATCACATTGTCAGGTTTCTATCAAGTATAATATCCCAAGATATCTATCGCGTATAACGTCCCATGGCATCTATCCTGTATATCCGCTCTGCACCTACCGTACTAGTACCCCAACTGTATTACGAGTTATCCGTGAATGACCCTTACTCAAAAGTCGTGTAATGGTCCATGTCAACCTAATATGCCGCATATATAGGTTACTCAACTCATATGTTTCTTTCCATGTATAAGTTCAGTCCTTTGCCGTAGGCTATACGGGCTTTCCCATGTAAACGGTTTATCCTTGAAGTTGTTTTGGACTGCAACCCTGGATCTAGTTGTGTTTCCTTACCATGAATTATCGCGCGTCCACTTAGGATTTATGCCACCTAGGACCGCTAGGGATTATGCTACCTAATGAACGTTTCCGTGTCTCGGTTTGGGTTTTGGCCACCTAGGACCACTAGGGATTACGCCACCCGTCAACCGCGCCCTTGATCCCACGTATGTATCGTGAATCGTTTTCCATGTCTAGATGCACATGTTCCCCAATGTGCCATCCGAGTTCCGTGCCAGGGCAAATCAAGAAATACGGAACTCGGTCGGGAGCTTTAAATCGTCTGCCGATGCAGATATCAAGGTCTGTTTTTGTACCCGTGGCTATGGTCCCATGTGACCCCTCCCTCAACTACTGAAAGGCAATCCAAGAAAAATCATGTATAAGAACCACTCCACGGCCCCACTATAGCCCACTTTCCTACGGGCCAACCTCACCCATGACTCGATAGCAAGCACATGGTCTGTTGGGGGTTCCCTGCCTTTCCGCACGTACACGATTGACTAAAGATGGTAGGTAGTCGGCGATGCGCTATCCAGGGCAAAACAAGAATCGTCGACTCCACGCTAATCCATCCCAGTCTTTAGGTTGCTCGCATAGCAACCAAGGCATACTCTTGGTCCTTCTAACGCAGACCTTAACCTCTCATGGGCCTAGTATAATTACCTGGCAGCCCACAGAGGGATCCCAAGAATATCCTCACGTCCCCCGAAGCTTCCACTTCGGCACCCAGTGCGCTGGAGCTTTTATCCAAGTCAGATAACTTGCTCCCCCTCGTATACTAAGCGATGACCTACCGTATCAGGTTACTCATCGTTTTGAGAATTAGTCCTATGTCCTTGGCTAAGAATTATTACTTAGTTACCCTTAACTAAGGTTTACCACTTAGCTTCCTTTCCCGTTATCCTTGATTAACCACGGTTTTCTACCTAGTTCTTCTAGCTAGGGTTTGTCTATTGGGTCAAGTGTTATCATTCAAGTCCATGACTTAACCCACCCACGAATCACGTCAAAGATTGGCTAAGTATTTAAGTTCAAGACTTAGTCCCACAAGTTGGTTAAGTGTACCCAGAGGCTCATGACTTAACCCTATCAAGTCAAATTGGTCAAGTACTAGCTTACCTTAATCCTATCGGATTATCTTGCTAGATCGATTAAGCATAGATTATCTTAATCCCATCAAATTATCGAGTCGGATTGGTTAAGTATAGGTTGGCTTAACCCCATCCTCTAATCGCACTACAATGGTTAAGTATATTCCAAAAAGGTCTTGTGACTTAACCTTATCAGGTCCGCGTATTAGATTGGTTAAGTGTAAGTTACTTAACCCCATCAAATCATCATGTATAATTGGTTAAGTATAAGTTCCTTAACCCCATTAAATTATCACGTAAGGTTGGTTAAGTATTGGTTACTTAACCTCATTGAATTACCGAGTTTAAATTGGTTAAGTGTTTAACTTAACCCCATCGAATTACCGTGTTTAGATTAGTTAAGTGTGGATTACTTAACCCCATCTAATTACCGTGTCGGATTAGTTAGGTGCAAATTACTTAACCCCATCCCCTAATCATCTTGTATGGTTAAGTGTCATTAAGAAAACTTACTTAACCTTGCCAAATTATCATGTTGGATTGATTAAGTGTTGGTTAACTTAATCCCCGTCCACTAGTCGTATAAAAATGGTTAAGCGTCATTAGGCAAATAAAATCACTTAACCTACCCAACCTTGTCATGTTTTGTTAAGTATCATTAGCCTAACCAATTTACTTAACCCCTTTATCCATGTCATATTTGGTTAAGAGTTATTAATCAAATTAACTTAACCCTATCATGTGACATTAATTACTTAATGCACCCCAACCTCTCACATTAGACTTTGTTGTGGTTACTAGTTAAGCCGGTCGGTTCCGGGTAGCTTTACACCACAACTTGGTCTAACCTCGGGTTCAAGCACAACATGACCAACTTCTCACATTGGGTCCTATTGTTTGCAACTACTAGTTAGGCCGATCGGTTCCGGGTAGTTTTACGTTGCAAACTCAACCCAACCTCGAGTTGGCCACACTTATATTATCTAAGTGTCATGTTCATCATGTTTCCAAAACATGTTACAAGTTTTTCAAGCATTTGGGTAGACCTAACTTAATAGGTAAATTCTCAAAGGGTAGACCTAACTTAATAGGTAAATTCCCAAGCTTATGTTTTTATGCATACTTACATGTCAACTTCCATGTTATATTTCAAGCCATGTTTTCAAGTTGTATTTTCATGTCATTAGAAATTACCCATAACATAACCCAACGCTTTTAAACTCGCATATACGTTCGCAACAACGTAATGGATTAAAAGAAGAGACTTGGCAAAGGAATGACAAAAATGGGTATTAAGCCACAAGTTAATCATGGTGGCAAATGAGGCACAAATGTGTTCATTAGCTTGCATGTTACATTCTTACACCTCAAAAACATGCATAAACCCAAACTTGGCACATAAACGAATCATGGTGACTAAAGACATAGAATGATGACTAGTAACTCGCATATATCATCATATAAGGGTTATGATTTCATATGCAAGTTGACAAGAAGATTATGAAGGTTCTCATGTTGCATAATGCAACATTTCAACATAAAGGTTGTAGCTTTTTGCTCATAAGATCAAGATAATGACTTCATAAACTTGCATAACATGTTAGCATGCATCATTCTCAATGATCAAACCCAAACTTTCTACATGAACATTTAACTTCATAGTTAATATCTAAGAGTAGGGAAAGGGCTTACATTGCTATGAAGGCCTAAATCGATTAAATTAAAGCTTGTGATGAAGCCTATGCATGCCATCACCCAAAAACCCAAAAATGAACACTCCAAATCAATAAAAACCCCATCTTTATGAACAAAGATCAAAGCTTTAGCCTTGAAATCAACTTGAGAAGCTCTCATACTAACATAGGGACTCTCTAATACTCTCATGATCATGAAACTTCTCATAGAAATGAAGTGGAGGCTAGGATAGTTGAGTGGAGGCCATGAGAGTAGCAATTTTGCCATAGTTTAGTTGCATGAATGAATAATGAGGATTTAGGATAGGTTAGGGTCTTATTTATAGATTAGGCAAGTGTTTTAGGCCATAGGATTAAACCTAGATTCAATCCAAGCCATCAAAGCATGTCTTGGGGAAGAAGTCAAGTGTAGGAATCATCTAGGGCCTTTAGATTAAAGATGAACCATGAGAACCATCCAAATGCAAAATCTGCATTTGAGCGAATCGGCCCACGGGTTGACAGCCAAACACCCTGGATTAACCCCTAGTCGACCCAGCGGGCTCGGGTCGGCCTCAAAAATTGGCCGGTTCGGTTATTCCCCTCTCCCAATTCGCTGTTTTGAACATTTTTGCATATTTATTAATTTAATTTTCAATTATATATATATATATATATCAATATATATATTTCTCTGCGCAACCCATTTCACTTAATTAAGTATACTTTAATTTGGGAATTTTTCGTGAAATTTCGCGAGGCCATATCTTGGTCATACGGACTCCGATTTTCGAAAACTCGGACTCTATTTCGCGTATTTTTCCGAGACGAATGCAATGGCATAGCCCGTTTCCCTTGAGTCAGATTTTACAGTTTAATTCTGCCTCCATTTATGTTATAACAGGTTATTGAAAATACGGGTTGTTACATTCTCCCCACCTTTTAGGATTTCGTCCCCGAAATCTCCAAGTTAGGAAGAACATATCCTACCATCCATCATCCATCTACTCAAAATATCATCCACAAGCAACCATTGTCCTTAGATGATTTCTAATGCTGTATGAATATATGCAAAACGTGTGTGTACATGTTCCTTAGCTAATGCTAATGATCAGGCCTGAATAATCTTTCTAATGCAAAATATGTATAGTGCCATGAATCCAACATGTATGCAAATAGTCCTATTCATATAGATACTATATGCGTGCACAATCGTTCATTCATATGCAACAACCGCATGATAATACATTCGATTTCATCCATAAACAAGTATAAATACTCGTGCATATGCAATATGAAATGTGACCGAGTCGAGCTAGTATCTAATGTGTATTCGCGCATCCACGAGCAACCACTTGCAACCATATCAATCATAACATGTTTCAAATACATGTTTACATCCATAGGGTTCTACCTAGAATTCCCTGAAACAGGGTCGAGAAGATAAACAGGACAAACTCCTTACAGGGTTTGTAACGGAGAATAGTACCGAGAGGATGTCCACAAAAGATAGCCTACAAGTAAGCTCTACAGAAAATAGGGATCAAGGATATACTCCCAAAAAGAGATATCATGCGCATATCTAGTCTTTGACCATCAAAGTCGTCTTTTAACTTCGTGATTTTGTAGCTTCTTATTCCTGTTTCCATAACATGAGCTGGAACTCATTTCTTCGTCGCCTCTCGTTCCACTTGCACTTATCCTTTTCCTAGAATACTTGACGCAAACATGACTGCGTACTCATGAGCTCATGCAAGCTTTCCAAAATTCACTAGTGAATCTTGGATCTCGTTTATATACTATAAGGCATTCCATGTAGAAGAACTTTCTCTTGAAAGTAAACAGATGTCAATCATGTTATCATGCGCACTTACTAGGGTGATTTCTATAACCCACGCATAAGTGAAGTAAACCATCCGTCTTATCGGCGAACACCGCTCGATCGGGCTTCAAATTTCCAATAAAGGCATCAAGGGATTCTAAGTAACTAGTCATGACAGAACCTCAAAAAGGTTACACGATACTTCGAGGGTATTACCAAGGCTAGTCAAGAATCTAACTACCCTCCTATCAAAACCGAGAGTGGCACCCCTTACTGGATAACCACTTCATCCTTAGAATCCATCCATAGCTTATAAATATAAGCATTATTTCCAAGCTCAACACTTGACATAGACATTCCCAAATCCAAACAAGTCATGTATAAATGGACTGATTCTCCAATAGGACTTTGAGACAAAAATGGGATTCTCTGTTACACTAGTACTTAAGGTGCAGAGACTCAACTATCGAAGCAGACTTAAATGATACGAACAACGAAGTCCTAACGGGATGATAGAGAAGAAAAGCTAAACCTTTAACAAGATCGTTACCCTCCTTCCGAGGTACTCTAGAAATGAGAGCATACTACTGCCCTCCCGATGATCTTGTCCTTGTCCCATAATACTTAACTATCCGCCCCGTTTTACCATGCCAAAGGTACTCTCTCGTCATGGGTTTCATTGTTCATCTTTCTCCCTCCTTTGAGGACTAAGCCATACCAACAAGTTGCTCATCCTTAAGCTCGTATCCTTTATCCTTCTTTCTCATGATCCTTTCTTATAACGCGGCCACTGGTCTCTTGAAAACCACCTCCATCGCGTGGAAAGCACTTTCGTAGATAGAAAAGACTAGTCGCAGTTAAAACCACTGTGACTACAGATGGAGGAAAGAAAGGAGAAGAGATTCAATTAAGGAAACAAGGATAGTGCTAATGGCCTTTGGGGAATAGCCTTTTTCTTTTAAAAGAAAATTTTCTTGAAAAAATGCTTCTTTGTAAACGATTTTCAAATAGTTTTCAGAAGGTCTTTAAAAACTTTTTCCCAGTCTGGTAACCTTCTGCTCTGATACCACGTGTAACACCCCGCCTCCGCTAGGGTCACTCGCAAAGGAATGCACTAGCTTTAGAGGGGCATTATTGGTAAACATGCACAGAAATATCACAAGACAGAACATATAAAAATAGCGGAAGTAAAATCAAACTTTCATAACATGAATAAATAAGGTCTAAAGCCTTTTACATCAGAGTACATCAAAACCTGTCTTGCAATAGTAAAGAAGCATAAAGACATTTTCATAAATTATTCCCCAAGTAAAAACAGTAAAGTAGCCATTAGCCAAGAAAAGTCCAAGCCATCCATGATGACCTTCAAGCAGAAGAAGTCCGAACTAAACAACAGTATTTCCTCCCTGTAACCTGGGGGGGGGGGAAACGGAAGAAAAGAGGCGAAACAAAACGGGTCAGTCAAAAAGACTGAGTAAGCCCTATCTACTATTAGCATAAAAACTAGTAAAGTTAACTGACATGAGAAACTGAGATGAACATAAGCATGATGACAAGATAGATAAGCTAAATCAAAATAACAGGATGAACTACTGAACTCAGATAAACTAGGGTGTCGTGATAAACTACGATGTCAAGATAAAACAAGGTATCACATTGTCAGGTTTCTATCAAGTATAATATCCCAAGATATCTATCGCGTATAACGTCCCATGGCATCTATCCTGTATATCCGCTCTGCACCTACCGTACTAGTACCCTAACTGTATTACGAGTTATCCGTGAATGACCCTTACTCAAAAGTCGTGTAATGGTCCATGTCAACCTAATATGCCGCATATATAGGTTACTCAACTCATATGTTTCTTTCCATGTATAAGTTCAGTCCTTTGCCGTAGGCTATACGGGCTTTCCCATGTAAACAGTTTATCCTTGAAGTTGTTTTGGACTGCAACCCTGGATCTAGTTGTGTTTCCTTACCATGAATTATCGCGCGTCCACTTAGGATTTATGCCACCTAGGACCGCTAGGGATTATGCTACCTAATGAACGTTTCCGTGTCTCGGTTTGGGTTTTGGCCACCTAGGACCACTAGGGATTACGCCACCCGTCAACCGCGCCCTTGATCCCACGTATGTATCGTGAATCGTTTTCCATGTCTAGATGCACATGTTCCCCAATGTGCCATCCGAGTTCCGTGCCAGGGCAAATCAAGAAATACGGAACTCAGTCGGGAGCTTTAAATCGTCTGCCGATGCAGATATCAAGGTCTGTTTTTGTACCCGTGGCTATGGTCCCACGTGACCCCTCCCTCAACTACTGAAAGGCAATCCAAGAAAAATCATGTATAAGAACCACTCCACGGCCCCACTATAGCCCACTTTCCTACGGGCCAACCTCACCCATGACTCGATAGCAAGCACATGGTCTGTTGGGGGTTCCCTGCCTTTCCGCACGTACACGATTGACTAAAGATGGTAGGTAGTCGGCGATGCGCTATCCAGGGCAAAACAAGAATCGTCGACTCCACGCTAATCCATCCCAGTCTTTAGGTTGCTCGCATAGCAACCAAGGCATACTCTTGGTCCTTTTAACGCAGACCTTAACCTCTCATGGGCCTAGTATAATTACCTGGCAGCCCACAGAGGGATCCCAAGAATATCCTCACGTCCCCCGAAGCTTCCACTTCAGCACCCAGTGCGCTGGAGCTTTTATCCAAGTCTGATAACTTGCTCCCCCTCGTATACTAAGCGATGACCTACCGTATCAGGTTACTCATCGTTTTGAGAATTAGTCCTATGTCCTTGGCTAAGAATTATTACTTAGTTACCCTTAACTAAGGTTTACCACTTAGCTTCCTTTCCCGTTATCCTTGATTAACCACGGTTTTCTACCTAGTTCTTCTAGCTAGGGTTTGTCTATTGGGTCAAGTGTTATCATTCAAGTCCATGACTTAACCCACCCACGAATCACGTCAAAGATTGGCTAAGTATTTAAGTTCAAGACTTAGTCCCACAAGTTGGTTAAGTGTACCCAGAGGCTCATGACTTAACCCTATCAAGTCAAATTGGTCAAGTACTAGCTTACCTTAATCCTATCGGATTATCTTGCTAGATCGATTAAGCATAGATTATCTTAATCCCATCAAATTATCGAGTCGGATTGGTTAAGTATAGGTTGGCTTAACCCCATCCTCTAATCGTACTACAATGGTTAAGTATATTCCAAAAAGGTCTTGTGACTTAACCTTATCAGGTCCGCGTATTAGATTGGCTAAGTGTAAGTTACTTAACCCCATCAAATCATCATGTATAATTGGTTAAGTATAAGTTGCTTAACCCCATTAAATTATCACGTTAAGTTGGTTAAGTATTGGTTACTTAACCTCATTGAATTACCGAGTTTAAATTGGTTAAGTATTTAACTTAACCCCATCGAATTACCGTGTTTAGATTAGTTAAGTGTGGATTACTTAACCCCATCTAATTACCGTGTCGGATTAGTTAGGTGCAAATTACTTAACCCCATCCCCTAATCATCTTGTGTGGTTAAGTGTCATTAAGAAAACTTACTTAACCTTGCCAAATTATCATGTTGGATTGATTAAGTGTTGGTTAACTTAATCCCCGTCCACTAGTCGTATAAAAATGGTTAAGCGTCATTAGGCAAATCAAATCACTTAACCTACCCAACCTTGTCATGTTTTGTTAAGTATCATTAGCCTAACCAATTTACTTAACCCCTTTATCCATGTAATATTTGGTTTAGAGTTATTAATCAAATTAACTTAACCCTATCATGTGACACTAATATCTTAATGCACCCCAACCTCTCACATTAGACTTTGTTGTGGTTACTAGTTAAGCCGGTCGGTTCCGGGTAGCTTTACACCACAACTTGGTCTAACCTCGGGTTCAAGCACAACATGACCAACTTATCACATTGGGTCCTATTATTTGCAACTACTAGTTAGGCCGGTCGGTTCCGGGTAGTTTTACGTTGCAAACTCAACCCAACCTCGAGTTGGCCACACTTATATTATCTAAGTGTCATGTTCATCATGTTTCCAAAACATGTTACAAGTTTTTCAAGCATTTGGGTAGACCTAACTTAATAGGTAAATTCCCAAAGGGTAGACCTAACTTAATAGGTAAATTCCCAAGCTTATGTTTTTATGCATACTTACATGTCAACTTCCATGTTATATTTCAAGTCATGTTTTCAAGTTATATTTTCATGTCATTAGAAATTACCCATAACATAACCCAACGCTTTTAAACTCGCATATACGTTCGCAACAACGTAATGGATTAAAAGAAGAGACTTGGCAAAGGAATGACAAAAATGGGTATTAAGCCACAAGTTAATCATGGTGGCAAATGAGGCACAAATGTGTTCATTAGCTTGCATGTTACATTCTTACACCTCAAAAACATGCATAAACCCAAACTTGGCACATAAACGAATCATGGTGACTAAAGACATAGAATGATGACTAGTAACTCGCATATATCATCATATAAGGGTTATGATTTCATATGCAAGTTGACAAGAAGATTATGAAGGTTCTCATGTTGCATAATGCAACATTTCAACATAAAGGTTGTAGCTTTTTGCTCATAAGATCAAGATAATGACTTCATAAACTTGCATAACATGTTAGCATGCATCATTCTCAATGATCAAACCCAAACTTTCTACATGAACATTTAACTTCATAGTTAATATCTAAGAGTAGGGAAAGGGCTTACATTGCTATGAAGGCCTAAATCGATTAAATTAAAGCTTGTGATGAAGCCTATGCATGCCATCACCCAAAAACCCAAAAATGAACACTCCAAATCAATAAAAACCCCATCTTTATGAACAAAGATCAAAGCTTTAGCCTTGAAATCAACTTGAGAAGCTCTCATACTAACATAGGGACTCTCTAATACTCTCATGATCATGAAACTTCTCATAGAAATGAAGTGGAGGCTAGGATAGTTGAGTGGAGGCCATGAGAGTAGCAATTTTGCCATAGTTTAGTTGCATGAATGAATAATGAGGATTTAGGATAGGTTAGGGTCTTATTTATAGATTAGGCAAGTGTTTTAGGCCATAGGATTAAACCTAGATTCAATCCAAGCCATCAAAGCATGTCTTGGGGAAGAAGTCAAGTGTAGGAATCATCTAGGGCCTTTAGATTAAAGATGAACCATGAGAACCATCCAAATGCAAAATCTGCATTTGAGCGAATTGGCCTACGGGTTGACAGCCAAACACCCTGGATTAACCCCTAGTCGACCCAGCGAGCACGGGTCGACCTCAAAAATCGGCCGGTTCGGTTATTCCCCTCTCCCAATTCGCTGTTTTGAACATTTTTGCATATTTATTTATTTAATTTTCAATTATATATATATATCAATATATATATATTTCTCTGCGCAACCCATTTCACTTAATTAAGTATACTTTAATTTGGGAATTTTTCGTGAAACTTCGCGAGGCCATATCTTGGTCATACGGACTCCGATTTTCGAAAACTCGGACTCTATTTCGTGTATTTTTCCGAGGCGAACGCAATGGAATAGCCCGTTTCCCTTGAGTCAGATTTTACAGTTTAATTCTGCCTCCATTTATGTTATAACAGGTTATTGAAAATACGGGTTGTTACATATACCCTGCCAGAAAATCATCCCCTGAATAAACTTATAGCTGATATCAATGTTGTCGGCCCTTCGATCTTGAACAAGACTAAGCAAGGAGCTGCGACTCCTGGAAAATCTCCGACTGGAGTGAATGAGTCTTCGTGCTTGTTTGGACGAGGTATGTATGTTAATTTGTGCGATAACTCGGGTAAGATAGCAAACACTAAATCAAACGATTTGAGTGAACAGTCTACGGACTTTGGGAATACTGATTTGGGTTCAAATGTGGAACGTGTTGTTCATGTGAAGACTGCATGTGATGGATTGAATGGTATTCGTACTGAATACACTGATATAAACCGAGTCCTATCAAGCCCACCATCTGTTCAACAAATTTCCCCAAACAACCAGAACTATTTTACATAATCCCATTTACCATCCCATCTCTTCTTCTCGAACTCCCCAACCCAGCATACCTCAACATTTGCCTCTCCAGTAATCCCTGAAGCAGCGACGTCTTCCCCAAAAGCTCATGGACGTCTTTATTTGAGTCTCTTCCAAAGGTAGCAGGGGAACACGAACCAGTCATTTTTGATATTCTTCAATCTGAGTTCGGTTCTGTCCCTCCACAGGAAATACATGTAGAAGCTGCTAACTTCTGGGACGAACACCTTGTATGCTTTTTCTTGGATACTAAGCCACCTACGGTTGATATGCGTACAACTTGTCATTCTTTATGGAAAATTCACGCCTCACTGAAAATGATGTATGTTGATGGCCTTTACTATTTTAAGTTCTCTTCCGCTGAAGAGAGAATTCTTGTTTTGGAAGCAGCACCTATCATCATTGAAGGAAGACCGTTTATTATGACATCGTGGAATGCTTCGATTGATCGAGTTCGTGAACAGATCCTTTCTATTCTTGTTTGGGTTCAATTCACCCATATCCCTTCCGTTCTACAGCCTATTCTAGGTCTAAACTGGCTTGCTTGTCATATTGGTAAACTCAAATGTTTTGATGCTAACACCATTGCAAGAAGAAACTTAGTTTATGCCAGGGTCCTAATTGAAATTACCCCAGATAAACCATTGCCTACTCAGATCAAAGTTAAATTAGATAATCGAGTACACTATGTGTATGTTAAGTATAGATGGAAACCAGATATCTGCACAATTTGTAAGTCTTTTGGTCATTGCCCTGAAGCCTGTACACTAGAAGACAATGTCCCACCATCGGTCAAGATTCCACTACCTAAGCCTCCTGCACGTGTTTGGGTCGACTGGTAGGAAGTTTCCTCTAGTTGTTGAACCTCCTATATTCGCAGATGTCCCTCCAAATCCAATATCACTTGGAATGAGATGGAGTTAGCTTGGGTGCATGCACCCTCTGGGATGCATCTGACTGTGATGATACATTTTTCGTATTTATAGACGAAGCAATCGAAGATAGAAGTCGTCTTTTCTATGAGCCAGTGGATGGCAAAGTGAATACCCGAACTGATGGAGAAGTTGGTGAGAACAGTGAAATTCTATTGGATGGTCCTTTATGGAATAGAAATCGTCTTTCAGCTGCCTTTAACGTTGATGATTTAGCACTTCGCTTTTGGACCCATAAGTGTATAATGACTCCCATCATAGGCTCCTTCTATGACGTTAATGCTGACGGTGCAGTTATATAGCTTCTTGCAGCAATATGTTTGCACTCTGTTATAATGTTTATGTTTGTAAAATTTAGTAATGATGGTGACTGGGAACTTCAAACCAGCATGTTACTCTGCGCATGTGCAGAGCACCAGAACCTTTATCTATAATAAAGGTGTTTGCAGTCACCTTAAAAACCGGTTAGCCTTGCAAAAAAAAAAAACATATTCAACTTTTTTTAATTAAAGATGCAAACATATTTTCAAACTAAAATGACGACAATATTTACTACAATCATTTTGCAAAAAGATAAATATAACTATCATTTAATAAGCAATGAATAGTTTGATAATGATAAATATCTTTATCATTTGATTGATAATAAATATGCTTACATTTATTTAAAATTGAACATATTTATCTTTTTTTTGTAAAAGACGTTAACATAATTTCAAAGTAAAATGATAATATTTTATACAACCATTTTGCCTTAAATATAGTTATGTTTCTAAATTAAATAGAAGATAAGCATGTTAATATTTATGTAAAAGATAAATATATTTATCTGTAAATTTTAATAGCTATGACTTCAGGAATGAAATAACCCATTTAGTTATCAAATTTCAAATGCCTCCACCTGAAACAGCCTGCCGTACTACATCGCACCAAAACTCTCCATTGTAGCCCTTCCTTTAAACTGCAGTGCTTAATCTCCTCAACCTTCTACTGCACCATCACTTTCAGAGCAAACAAACCAACCTAGACCTAATCCTACATCTCGTAACTACCATCGTCCGTCACCTGAAACAACCTCAACCAGCACCCAAAGCTAAGTTCTCCACTTGAGTCTCAAAAACTCCTCTAGTACCACTAATCACATAATCTATAATATTAAGTTGGGCTTATCATGCAACTTAAAAGTTTATAGTTGAAATAAAACAAAACTTACTTATTGAATAATCTGAATAGAATGTTTGTGCCAAGTTGTGGCGCAGATAGATCGCTGAAAAACTTTAGGGTTCAGGCTTTTCAGTGAAATTATTTAAGCTTTTCAGTGAAAAGGTTGGCCGAATGAGAAAATAATGAGTTCAAATCGTTTTAATTATAAGGTGACAAAGCGATAACTAAAAGATGAAGAAGAAAGCATATTAGAAATAGATTTGGGGTTTTTAGCTTCGAGAATCCATACGAAAATGAGAAATAGAAGGAAGAAATAGACGAATATAATTTTGTCCTGATCCTAGAACTAATTGGCAGATGAAAGGAAGCCCTTATGGTAAAATACCCCAATATATATATTTGTATAAATTCTACCAGAATTATTTTGTGCCATACAGAATTTGAATTTTGACCAAATTACCCCTGTATACCTGGAAAAAATATGTGAGTATATATACACATATGGGTATATATGTAATGTGTACAAGCAATTTGTATATGTGAGCACTAGAGGATTTGTTTACCTTATGGTACTTAAAGTTAATCACTGTGAATATCACAGACTATCTAGATACAAATGGATATATATATATATACACACGCACACACATATCAGATCAAGTCACGGAATATGATGTGAAACACACTAAAATTCTGAAGAAAATGAATTTTAAAATAAAATTATATTTGCTAGAATTTAATATTATTTCTTCCAAATTACTATGTGTGTTTCTATGATAGGTAAGTAGTGTGTTTCTGTGACAGGTAAGCAGAAGACTGAACTGACAGAGAAGCATGTAGAGGACAAGTGTATCAGTTTCAGTGTATGTGTCAATGAATGTAACTGTACATGTGAGTTAGTGAATGTATATGAAAGTGATTATACAACTGAGTGATGTAAATAAGTGACAGGGAGTTGTAGTGAGGAACTCATGTAATAGATGAAACTGAATGTAAAATTGAATGTATTGTATTACAGTGATATGTGCAAATAGTGGAGTAATAAATATGTAATATTCAGATGTAGAAATAAATATTATATTTTAATAAAATACTGCTTGAATATTTAGATTCTTATGCAGTAGTGTTTTATTTAAATATAAAAATTTTTATTCTGTTTGTGATGTAGTGGAATAGTACAATTACAAACACATTTATATATATATATATATATATATATATATATATATATATATATATATATATACATATACACATACACACACACATATGTTTGTTATCATCAAACAAAAATCATTGAATTATTATTTACAACAATCTCCCCCTTTTGATGATGACAAACATATAATAAGATTTTGAATAAAATAAATGTATCTAATAGTGAATATTGAAACTCCCCCTATATGTATGCTCCCCCACAACAAAACTCCCCTTAGGTCTGATACCATGAGTGAAAAATAATAAATCAAATGAAATTTCAATATTAATAAAATATTTACTCTTAAACCAAAATCTTAACCATTCTCCCATTTTTGTTATCATCAAAAGGATACAGAAATTAAAATAGTGATGAAAAAATGAGTAAAAATATAAAATTAGCTCAAGAGAGAGAATGTTCTTCATAAATCTCATTTAATCAAACAAAAATCATAATATTCTAAGAACTAGTAGCAAATTTCACATTCTAGAATGATGGATTTACGATGAAATTTATAAAAATGGAAAGAGTTTTAAAAACATATGGATTCTAATTATTTTCAAATAAATTTTTCAAAAAATAAGCACAAAACCGTGATGGATTTGGACTACAATTATATATTCAAATTAAGTGACGCAATCAAATAATCTCAAATCCCAATAGCTATCAATCAACAAATCATAATATATCATAAATATTGATACTTTTCACAAATTAGAAAATGGAGTGATAGGCTGGATTTTACACACCAAGGAGAATTTCATATATATTTTTATTTATGCCAAATTATTTTCATTTTCTTTTCATTTAAGAGCACACTGACCACACATACCTAGATCTTGGATTCTTAAATGAGGTCAATTGCAACTTAAATTATAAGTAATCTCATAACCATGCATGACTAGATCTTGGATTTTTAAATGAGGATAGAGAAACACTTATGTATATTATATTTATCATTTTATTTTCAAAAATCTCCTCAGTATATAAAACCAATATGGATGATAGAAATATGGTATGTACAGAAATGATTGTGAAATAAATTTCTAAATCAATCATATTATGAAATATGCTTAACTATACCTGGATTTTGGAAAAAAAAATCAATTATCTCTCATTCTGAAAAATAATTCAATCATAATTACACCATAAATTTTGACATTGTATATTTAAGATGATTTCAAAAAAAAAAAAAACTCTCCACATTAATATTAAATCATAATGGATGAAAAAAGGATGATAGGTAGAGAAGATGTTCGTGAAATAAGTTCCAATTCAAAGATATTATAAAAACTGTTCAATCATCATGAAAATAAAATTCCCACTTGATGTGAAGTGTACTGTAGTCACAACTCATCACAATTTCAAAAATCTGATAATAATTTTGATGAATTCTAAATACAGTTCAATTTGGTTATTGATTTCAATTTCTGAATAAATAATTTTAAAATTGAATATCAATTACAAGAGGGAATTGAAAGATCTATACAATTTGAAAAATCAGTTTAAAAAAAATCAAGTAGTTGAATGAGAAAAATGTAAGACACCTAAGACTGATACCACTTGTTATCGCCATTAACAAGGATTTTATACCACCCTAGTGGCTAACAAAGGTATCTCAGACAACAAAATCCAAACATTAAGCCCAAGAAGACAATTTAACAATCCAGTTACTTTTATTAGAGCAGCAATACAATGAGTTTAAAACAAGATTTCAAATAAAAATTCAGATTGTTTGCATCAAGCCTAAGAGATGGTTCATGACAGCCTAATTGAAATCACTTAAAGGGATGTGAAAACTTCAAGATACAATGAATCGATCACACAAGATTATTAATTTCAAATTCGAGAAGTGCGTGAGATTAAAGATATCAAGGATTATAAATGATTTCAAACAAACAAATGTTTAAGTCAAATGATCATGAATTAAAATGATTTTCAAGATGCAATACAATGATTCAAGCCAAATGTTTTTCAATTCAAATATATCCAAGCCAATCCAAAAAAATTGAAATTATCACAACTGAAAAATAGTAATGTGCTGTAATGAGTATAATTTTTCAAGTCTTTCCAAAATAAATTAGAAGAAACTCAAAACAACAAAGGTGTGTGAAATTTCGTTAGTTTTTTAGATCTTCAAAAAATTTAGAATTCAAATTAACAGTGTTCAAGAAATGATAAGAATGCTTCAGCACTGTTAGGAATTCAAAAATCAGTAAACAAAAATAAACGTCAAAATAATTGCAAAAATTTACAAATTTGAATCAAGATCTGGAAATAATTAAAACATCAGAGTTTTATTCAAATGAAGCAAATTTCCACAAAAGATCAAGAATTCTGCAATTTGAAGTTAAGAAAGCTCAGAAAAAACATGTGGTAGTGACAATACGAAACAAAATAAATAAAATAGAAGGGGTACAAGGAGGAACAAACAAAGAAAATAAAAAATAGAGAATATTAACGGAGATGAGTTTAGAGATCATAATAGATTTACAGTAAATGTTGTGTATCTCTAACTCAGCAATCTTGGCTAAGGACCTTTGGATTCAATGATATGAAGTAGTTTGAATTCAGTTCTCGTTTTGCAAAGCAGTTCCTCAGCCTCCACCGGTACCTAAGAATTTAGGGGATTGAGTGGTTTAACAAAATTTGTAAAACCACTCTGAACTGTGTTCACAACTTTAGGTACCCAAACCTGTTTGTATAACAATCCACTCGAATTTACCTTTGTACCTTTAGGAACCCAAATCTTTCTAAATTTAACCAAACTTGTTTTATTTCCTTTTGGGGTCCAAGCTTTTCTAAATGGATTGTTATAAGACAAATTCACATCTCGTTTATGACTTAAAAATCCTTGGAAATTATCAGAGTCTAAATTTTCACAACGATTCTTTTCAAAGCAATTGAAGGATTTTTAAAACCATTTGAATTCCGGTTTTCAAAAACATATATTTTCCCAGTGCCAAGATTATATTTATTTCCAATAGAAATTTGGTTTTGAAACAACATATTCAAAGATTCTTTCCTATTAGAAAATTTATCAAAAGTTGATTATATTTGTTGAATTTTGGATTTGAGATCACCATTTTCTTTATTAAATTAGAACAATGATTATCAGTGATCTTCCTTTCAACATCATATTGTTTCAAAACCAAGGTCTCATTTTCAAGTAATTCAATTTAGGCTTGGGACTCAGAGATTTCAAATTCAAATATTTTTTCTTTCCAAACTCACATTTTTCTAAATTCTTGAATTTCTTAATTTCACTTTCAAGCTCTTTCAAAATAGATTCAGTTTTCAACAAATTTTCCTTTTCAAGAATTTCAAGTTTGGAATTTTCAGATGTCTTAAAAATATCCAATTCCTTTTGCAGAAAATTGTTCGAACTTAATAACTCAGTCTCATTCTCTTTTAAGATCAGAATTTCATTCTCAAGCTTTTGAATATCTTTATTGAAATGAACAAGATTGTTCCCTAACTTCAAACAATTTTCGCAATCTTAACTTTTTCAAGCTTTAAGTCCAAACTATTACTTTTGCTGGTCAACTCAAGATTTTTAGAATTTAGAGATTTGTTTTTCTGTTGAAATTTATCAATAGATTTGGTTAAGTCAGTACATATATAAACTAAATCTTCATATGAGAAATTTCTTGTCTCATCGTCTGTTGAGTCTCCATTATTTGATCTATCTGAATTTTCATTCGTTTCTCCTTGTAGACATTTTTTTTGAATCTAAATTGACCTTATGGGGTTTTGAGTTGTTGTTTCCAGTTCTTCCATACTTTGTATTGAGAGTATTTCAGATTCCTGTGCAGATAAACAATGGGAGATGAGATTATACTGATCATCATCAATATGCGAATATAAGATATGTTAGCACGAGAATTAAACCCAATAGTATTCATATCTACAAAATCATATACATTAACAACAATATCCCAACATTTAATATTAACAGATTTCAAATAGGATTACATTAATGTTTTCCAATTAAAAATTCGGTACCATTAAAAACAGTTGGAATACGACTGGACTGACTCTCACCGGATTGACAACTAGGAAGACCCATGACTCTAGAGTTAATTGGAAAACCTTGCTCTGTACCACTTGTTTGATATAGATTAACCCTAGAGGGGGATGGATAAGGTTTATTGGTGTTTTACGAAATAGTAAAATTATCACAGCATAGATTGTAACAAAGAAATTACATGTAAAAAGTAAATAACAAAGATTTTACCTAGCTTCGGCAAACCCCACGTACTGCTACATTCCGCAAGTTTTTTTTTACAAGAACTAAAATAACCTCTACGCTTACAAAATCCCTGTCAACTCGCGACACCAGCTCACAACTGTTCTAATCCTACGCTCAAAATCCTGTACTGATTTTTAACCCCAAAATCAGATTTTTTTCCCAAATAGCAGGCTCATAAACCCTAGTTAAAATCCTATAACTAAAAAAGTCCTGGTTTTTACAAAAAAAAAAACTAGAAAACAATTTGATAATTTACAAAACAAAGTAAAAAACAATTCAAAATAAAATAAAATAAAATAAAACCCTCCCTTCTTTTTAAATGAAGTTGGTTAACCCAGTATGAAAGACGTCGTCCACTTGATTTCCTTGCAATGTCTTTGCTTCAAAAAATGTCGGTCAAAAGGTAATTAGGGTCTTCCAACTTTCCAAATCAATCTGATTTATGATTATTCAATTTTATTCTTCGATTTGGCTCCAATTCTATATTCTCTCTTGATCGATTGATCTGGATATGGCTTACGATCGAAATACGAGTGAGTTCTCTGGATTTTCTTTTGCATTCGTATTTTCTTGCTTTTTGGTTTCGATGCCCCTCTTGCCGATGACGAATTGGTCAAATACATAGGGTTACAAACCCTTAGCATCCTCTGATTTCATGTGTAACTTATTTTGATTGCTGTGTGATTTTGTTGCCTTGATTTAAAATCGATTTCCGTGGCTTTGAATAACTTGCGTGATTTTTATCTTTGTTTCCATGTTTAAAAGCATACTGCGAGTACTCTGATTGATTTTCTAAAAGCCTAGAAACAATAAAAATGTTCTTGCCGAAATATTTGCATGGTTAAATTGGAGAATTCTTGCCTAAAAATTCATTTTGATTTCCTTGAATTTCGAAGATAAATTTATGCCATATATGTGCTTGTCGAATACACCTCATTTCATATTTCTGGAAAACATTATGAATGGTTTTCTTGAACACGTGAACTACGAACAGTTGATTTTTAACTCTTGCCATTTCTTGGAAATAAGTAAATGAATTTCGACCAATTTTGGAATTCTTTGAAAGTTGCTTGCCAAATTTGTACATTTGAAATCTGGAAATAAAACTCTATGAATTCTGGAAACAATATAAATTGTTGTCGTGAGTCCATACATGATTTCTGACAGTTTGAAAACCATTTCCAAAAATGTTTTGCCAAATATATTGTTGTTCAAAACTGGAAACCAAATGTGATGATTTTCTGCCTATGAAATGTTTCTATGACAATCCTGTGTAATTCTAGAAATAAATTTTGATTACAGATTTATATCATTCCAGAATTGAGTCATTAAATTTGTTGAAAAACTTTCCTGAAATTCTAGCATGCTGAACTGTGGCTTTTCTGAAAATATTTCGAATTGATACTTGCCAAATTTAATCCTGAACATTGTTGCATGTATTTTTGAGATGCATTTCAACTGCACCATGTTTGCTCTCACTTGTGTACAATGAAATGCATTGTTGCTTGTGCACTATTGAAACTTGGCTTGAGTCTTGCCACTGGATTATGTGTTTTTGTCTTGTGCATGATCTACATGCGTGACACATTCTTATGTTGCCATTTGCTATTTCACTTGAAATCAATTGTTCATTAGGCTTGCACCCACATATACAAATGTGTGTGTGTATATATATATACACACACACACACAGTTATATGTATATATGTGTATTGATCCAGTTGTGTGATCTTTGACATTGCCATGATTCATAAGTATATTTTACACTTGCATTGATCTGTTTACATGAGTTTGCACCTTAGAATTTCCCGTGACGTCGTCTGTCTTGCCATGTTTGTTCACTGAATCTGGTGGCTTGTGTTGAACACTGTCATGACTTGTTTTGTTGCTGTTAACCGACCTTTTGGTCCAGTTCCCAAAAGTACGCAAGGCACGCTCAACTCAACGTATCGTGTGAAGTCAAAGCCGAGAGTGTTGCCAATGAGTAAAGGAACTGAGCCGAGAAGGGATCACGCCGAAAGGAACCTCGTCGCTCCTCCAAACATCGGCAGACAATACACCAAATACCAGAAAGTCTCGAGTATCGCTAGTCTAAACCTCCGCATTCATTTGGGAATCCTTCGTACCCCTCGGGGTACGAATTTCGTACTCCTTTAGGTACGAAATTTGTACCCAATAGGGTACGTATTTCATACCCCATGAAGAGGTATGAGTTTCTGATGCTCGTGCACAGGGGATCCGAGATTTTGATGGTTGGCAACATGGGATACGAGATTTTTGGTGTGGTCCCCTACTTCTACCTACTCCCACCTAACCATTCCACTATAAATACTCCTCAAGATCACACTTTAAAGAGGTGGGAGTTTGTTGATTTGACTTCTCTTGAGAGCTCCAAGTAGCCTCTTTAGTGGCATCTATGCTTTGAGAAAGAAGAAGGGAAACATTGTCTTTTTCCTAACATTTTTGCGTATGACCCTAATGACCTCGTAGAACTTAGACATGTATATAAAGGGATGCCATGAGATAGTCTCAACGTTGTAACTTTTTGTTATTAATAATATTCCAATGACTAATCCAAAGTGGATGTAGGCCTCTCGCAAAACCGAACCACTATAAATCTCTTGTGTTATTTATAGCTTTCTGCACTTACTTTTCCATACGAAACTATAGTTCTTAAGTAATAAGAATCTTGGGTGTTTACGACATATTTTGCCATCAAAATTTTGGTGCTTTCACCGAGAAAACTCGGATTTGTTTCTTTGTCGCACATTACCATCTCAACTTTGACGTGCTTTAGGTTCCTTCGCTAAGCTGCAGCCAAGTGCGCTTACAATGGCAAAGCGAGCAAAGAATGCAATGATCGGCCCTTCTGCCATGACCGAAGCTAGTACTTCCCAACCTTAGCCGGTAGATGTCTTGGCCACAACTAAAACCCTTCCCACTGTGAACCCCGAAGCTCCCGCAACACAAGCGCAGATCCACATGATTAATTAAAAATATGAGAACACAACTATCGAACTCAATCAGGTGTTGAGAAATAACATCGACCTTATGTGCCAACTTCAAGAAAGCCAACACATCGTCGCTCGACTTCAGCTCGCTCAGAACAATGCCTGACCAAGCCGTACTATTTTGGAAACCTTTTCTTTCGAGTCAAGGGGCCCACATCAAGGAAGAAGGTTTACCCTCATCAATTCGCTCCAATGCCCTGACCAACGACAATGGCAACGGCTACGCCAGCTGTAATGGAAATGGCGACCTAACTACAGTCACTTATAATAAGGGAGGAATGCTCACTTCTGGGTATGATATTTTGTTATCCATACCCTCCAGGAGGAAGATTAATGGTGGCATCAAGATTCAAGAAAATGGCTGAACCTCACTTAGATTTTTATCCATTTACTGATTCGGTTTGTACTAAGCTCTCTTCGACTATTCATCATTTGGATTCTTCTACACGTGGACTGGATAATTCATCTGCATATGCTTCTCACGTGCCTTAGTATAAGGAGATTCTTTGGAAAAATAAGGCCACAAATTCCAATCCATCGAAATCTTTTGTCCAGAATCATTCCTATGCTAATAACTTGTGGAATGTTAAATTGAGTATGCGGTGCTTCTGATGTGGTGTGTCCGATCACATGTTTAGAGATTGTAGAAATCCCATTAAATGTTTCAAGTGCTATAAAGTTAGTCATAAAGGCTTTAATTAATTGCAATTTTCTTCAAAAGAAAATTCCGCCTAAAAGGGGAAAAATAAAGTCTAGAAACGAGATTATTTTGACGCCACTGGTTTCCAACCAGGATGTGAGAGAATTTGGTAACTGGGTGGTGATTTATATAGTCAGGGGAGCGTTCATGATTCTTGACATTGAACAGATCTTAAGGGATGATTTCAAAAAGTATCATATCTAGTCTTGGGATGTTAAGCGCTTCGGCAATGATTTTCTTGTGAGATTTCCGGGGATTTCTCACTACAACAAAACAGTCCTTTTACAACGGGCAAAACCCGTTGTTATATGCTTTTTACAACGGGCAAAAGCCCGTCCTAATATGAACCGTCGTAATAGGTCCTTTCTAATTTACAACGGTCACTGACTATTGTAAAAGACCGTTGTAATAACGTGCCTCTATCACATGCACGGGCTCTATGACAATGGTTATAAACCCGTTGTAATAGCTGATTAATTACAAGCGACTTCTGCCCGTTGTAATACAGTATATAACAACGGTTTTCGCCCGTTGCGAAATAAATGCAGATTTAAATATAATTACTGTGATATACATCCATAACAATGAATATTTTAACATGCAATAAATACTGTAATGCAACAATCAAAATCACATAATAAAACATACTAAAAGACGAAAGCAAGTCATATAACTCCAACACATTTCAAAAAGTTCGATAAGTTTACACTCCAAAAGACTAGATAAGTATACATTACAAAAGGTTAGATAAGTTACGTCGACATAGTTCTAACATAAAATACATAACTAGTTTCATAAGTACCTACACAAGACCAAGGAAACGTAATCTTTGTGCTACGTGACGGTAGATCCAACGACATATTTGATAATGGACATCTCCGAATTTGGCCTAAACAAAAAAGCTTCTGGTTCCACCGCTACATTCACACATATCTTCCAAACATCAGCTTCTAGTAGAAAATTTTGCAGTACCATACACACCAGGAGATATATATCAAAGGCTAACACAGCTGTGATAACATCACATCCATTCAGAGGCATACCCAGTCTCATTATGGTTCTGCACTTCATCATTCAGGTTATCCATGGACATCGGACTAAATCTGCATAATAAATGCATATATCAGGCAAATGATATAGGTATACACTTACAATTGCATTATGAAATAGCATGTCAATTGAACAAAGCTAAGCTGGCAATTACCCAATCTGCAAACGTGAGTTGCATCCTTGAAGAAGCTGGAAGAAATCTTCGGATTGAGATGGTCGATTACACCGTCCACTTGATTCACCACCACCGTCATTTTGCCAACAAAGGTGTAATGGGTTTTCTTGTCCTTCTTCCTCAATCTAATAACAATATAATAAATTAACAAATATATATGTGTGGAATATATATATATACATACATACATACAGCAATAATATAAATAAATTAACAAATATATGTGTGTGGAATATATATGCATACATACATACAGCGCACCATCCATGTTCAGATTTCATCTAAACTGTTAGAAATTTTTGTTCTTATATGAAAGGTGAAAATTTAAGATGGAAATTAATTATGTCATCAATTCTGTTTATATTTTGTGTTTAAATACTTCCCTACACACACAAGTTATACTAGAAAATTACACAGAAAATCGCTAAAGAAACTAGTACCATACCTTCCGACTCAGTGTTCTATTAGCGTCTTGTAACATTTGCTCTTGCATTAACCAAAACATAGTGCTTCAAAATAATGATCGATTCAAATTCTATTGTTATGAAATAGTATACTTATAATACATTTGATAAATTTTATGTATAATCCACCTTTCTCTTTAGATCACAAAGCTGGTCAAGCAAAATCTTTGTCTGCAAGCACATAGAATCAGAACATATACTTTGATATTTTGTATAGGAATATTTGAGAAGTCTACAATGATACGTCAATAAGAAAATATATAAATGCAAAGTATGTTGCCTTTGAGGATCTTATCTGCTTCATTGACTCTTCTAGTTGATTCTCGATTTGATCGAGTTCATTAGTGTTGAGTTGGCCGAGGTCCTCACCAAGTAGATTTCTATTATTACAAATCCCGTTAGAGTAAAAAAAACATCATACTATCAACTATAAGGTTCATTACTGATTTACCTCTGGGAACGCTGCATAAGCTCAACTCTTGCTTTTAATTTTAGATACTCCTGGTAACTGCTCTGCATTGTAAAACAAGATGGTGACTAGTTAGCCATGTTACGAATAAAAACATCGCACGCTTCTGAACAAGTATAACCTGCAGGTTACAGTGCTCTTTTTCTATTCCTAAATGTGACAAAAAACTAGTAGGGGATGGAGAAACACGTTTATATTTCAATGAAAAATGATAAAACCTATGTTTCCTTTGATGAAGCAAGAGCAGATAATGCGTTGTAGTTGCATTTTTGATATCTATCCAGCGTCTTCATTGTAGAGAAAGTTAATAATGGTCGAGAACCTTTAAGATGATTGCCAGTAAGTTTCAGTTCTTCCATTGTGTGCACTGAAAATAAAATTCTTATTGCATAAATCAAACTATTACTTAAATAAATCAATAATTCAATTATTTTTTTGAGTTTCACGGCTGATTTTGACTATAAACGTACCAACTTTCAAAAGGTCCAAGCTTTTCATTTTATTTTTCCCCTTCTTCAAACGGGTGTGTAATATTGGGACCGCAACCAAAATAGGGCGAGCAAAGAACATGGTAACAGTTGAGTGTTGATATCATGTATGTATTGGTGGGCAGTTAACTTAACTGCTGCTTCCTCTTTCTTACGCCCCTCTATACATACATGCACCTTTTCCTTCTCGTTATTCTTTTATTTGGAAAAATAAAAATCGCACCAAAATACATCAACCCATTTATTATCAAATGGGTGTTTCTTTTTTTCTCCTTGTTGCAACTGGAATGTTCTTGTATCATACTGGTATACTCTTTAGCCTTTTTTTTCATCCTTCCTTTCTTTTCCATTCCAATATTCCTCATAATTTCCATTAAAGTTTGCTGAAGTTCAACTTTTTGGGAAGGGTTGAGCATATTGTCATTATAGAAGCATGTTTCATAGAATTTTCAATTTATATTGTAGTTAGGTTATGCCAAAAATCGTTTTCCTAGCACTTCCCACTTTTTTGTTTTCCAAGCTAGTTGAGTACTCTGATTATAATGTGTAAGATTGTCGAAGTGTGTTTCGAGATTATGGCAATACAAAACAAGTGAAGGAACAATAAGAGGAGCGAGATTATACCCTTTCACATCCTTTATGTGACCAAAAGAAGTTTTTACTAACTAGATTACAATAATCATCTTTCACAGAAACGAAATAAACCGATCGATCAAGTGGCCGGTGCACTATAAAAACCAGTCGGCCATTCAAAAAAAAAACCTATCAACCTCTGTTTTTTCTTGCTGCAATGATATTAGTGTTAAAAATAGTTGATTTCTGAATATGTATTCAGTAGAAAAAAACTTGCATACAGGCATCACAATCAGGGCAGATTTGACCAGAAAAGCAAAAAGGCTTTTGCTTTTTTACCAAAACATTTTCTGATTTAAATTTAATACAGCAAAGAAACTAGAAAAATCATATGTTATATTACTTTTGGAATGATATTTTTTAAACAATATGTTGCTAAAAACACTCGATTTTTCTTTTTGATACCACGAATGGTATTAAAAAATGTAAAAATCTTGTATTTTTAGCATTACGCACTATTTAAAGTTAAAAGCATCGGGTTTTAGACTTTGTAATACCACTGATGGTATTAAAAAGAAAAAATTTGGGTGTTCGAAGGAAAAATGATAATACTATGTGTATTTATTTCCTCATTCTAAAATTTGAAATAATTTTCTGATAGCTATCCAAATCGGTCTAAAAGCTAGGTGTACTTAGCCCTTGTCATGGTTGTTGCGTTGTTAGGTTATCTTTACACCATTTCATCATTTGTACATATGTAACTTTAACTCAGATGATGTTATTTCCATGATTAATGACGATGATGATTAAAATAATTTTCTCTGTTAAGGCGGTCAAAATTCCATGACTTTTTAGTAAATGTAAACGTTTCAGGGATAAAAAGCTGTTTTATGTCTTCACCTTTGGGGAGCACTGAATTTGTGGACTTTAATTTATGTGTGTATATATACTTGTTATTTGTTACAGACTTGACACTTTTACAGTCTAAACTCAAACATTGGACTGTCCTTTTGTCTACATACAAAATTTATTGTACCTCTTTTTGTAACTTCCAACTCCTTAAGTTAACACACTTTTCTTATTAGAATAAGATAGCACTAAATCAAATCTTTATATGCAGGAGTAGAAGGCATAGTAGGCATAAACTATGGAATGCTAGGCAACAACCTCCCACCTCCAGAAAAAGTCATCTCCCTCTACGAACAAATAAACATTCAAAATCTGCGTATGTTCAACCCAAACTCCACTGTCCAAAACGCTTTCCGCGGCTCAAAAATCTCCGTCATCCTCGGCACATACAACCAAGACCTTCAGAATCTTGCATCAAATCCATCATTAACTTTCTCTACAATGGAAGATGCCAATATTACTTAAATAAAGCAACTCTAGAATGTCCCAAAAATCAAACTACAGCAAGTACACTCAACATGGGAATCTTGAATGCCGTGAGATATCAAAATTGAAACCTATGTGTGCGTGGATACTTGAAAGCATTTAAGGCCAAACAAGTAAAATATGGTTCAGACATAAATAAAAATTAAAAGCAAAGGGTTGACAATGCAACTGAAGGTGGTAACAATGTGTTGATATCCAATGACTTAAGTAGTCAAGATAGAAATATAAGATCAGAAAGTGAAGTGCATAAGCATGCTGGAAGTGTAACAAATGAAATGAATATATGTATTGCACTTAGGACATGCAACAACTTGTAGACACGCCAGAAAATACAAGTGCTAAGAGTGCAAGCAGAACTAATGTAATTGAAAATATGAAAAAAAAAATGATGGCATAATTAATTCAAGGCCACAACTAACGTGTAAAATCAGTATACCATGCAACAGGTCATTATGATGCCCTTATCATTTATGTGTACGTGCAAAAGAAGCAATGCACCTTCCCTTAAAATACTTCCATACTGTTTAACCCAAAATCATTCTGAACCACCTTTGATCAAGACAAACAAATCATTTAACCCAACCACACACATATGCTAACACTACAATTCAAACCACTATACCTGAACCAATTCCATCAATTACATCATTTATAAGGGTCAAAATTCATGTGTATATCATTTCTTTCCAGGCTTCAAGTGCCTCAAAGTTCAAGCTGTCTAAAATTTTTACATGGGTATCTTAAGGACCAACAAGGCAAAGATGAACCACAAACAAATGAACAATATTTGATAAAAATAAACTGTAGCACAACAGTGACAAATAACCAAACATAACAGCAAAACTATCCACTACTAATTATATTTTGTGTATGCAAAGTAAAGATACTTGAAATAAAGAAACCGTGAGACGGTACTCACCATAAACAGCGACGAAAGGATAGAAAGCGATGCGGTCGTTGGCAAGACGCGGTGACGGGGCTTTAGGCGCAGAGCTTCTGATGCGGCGTGCTGGGTTCCCGTTTGAGGCTGCGAAGGCCCGGGTTCGACTGGAGGTGATAACGGCGGCGTCAAGGGTGCGGTCTGCTTCAGGCAACGACCGTCGTTCAACGCGGATGGGAAGAGGAAAATTATTGGCTTTGGAATGGTATGCGTGAGAAGGTGGTAACGAGAGTGACGACGAACGATGGAAGGCGAAGGCGGAGGTCGGCGTTGTGGAAGGCGGCGGCTTCCGGGGTTCACCGTTGGTTGCAACGGTTGGGGAAAGGGCGGAGCGATGGTTCAGGTGAGCGATTTCTGAAATGGATTAGGGGCTTGCATGACCGAACGGAAATGATAGCAAGCGTAGCGAGGAGGAACGAAGGGATGATGACGTGGCGGCCATTAATGGAAGAAGGGTTTTCACGGATGGCCATTTTATATTGATTTGGGATTTTTTCTGATTTTGAGGGAAGAACGTTGTCTCAGCTGATAAAAAATAAAAAAACAAGGAAGGGAAAAGATAAAAGGAATAAGGAGGGACGCATTTAAAACAAAAGTAGGACATGCATGTTGTTTACAGCTAAAATAAAGGACAATTGTCCACACCAATTTTATTACACAAGCAACTGACAAACACAAAATGAAAATATTCTAAGTAAAACACCATGTATACATACTATCAAATTATACAAACAAAATTGGGTATTTATATTCTTTTTCAAATATAAAATGGGTATTTATATTCTTTTTCAAATACAATGCTTAACGATTATTATATTAATTTTTAACTATTTGATAGTAATTATTAATATAACTGTTTTATTGTTCATTATTGTGTAAAGTAGTAAACAAACTTAGTAAAAAGCAATAATATAAGTTATATAACATCATTGAATGAAATCCAATATGTATACAATTATATAAAGAGAAAAAATTATTTAAAACTTTTTTTAAAGCTTTGGGTACACATTGTAGATATTTTTACTTTAACAACATTTAAATAAAAACATTGTCATGGAAATCCTATTACAACATTATTTTTAAAATATCGTGAAAGATCAAGAATTTTTACAACACTTCGGTGATTTATTGCAGATTCAATATTGTAAAATGGTATTTTTCAGATAGTGTAGTAATATTATTAATCATAAATTATTAATATTAATTACTAATTATAAATTATTGATATTAATTACTGGATATATATTACTTACTAATAACTGGAAAGTAAAATTAAGTTTGTTGGAATACTGATTATATATAATAATTAGTAATTAGAGATTATTTATTAATAATCATTAATTATTATAAGTTATAAATGATTAATACAATATTATTAATGATTATTTATTAAATAATATAATATTATTAATGATATATGACAAATGATTAATTATTAAATAAAAAAAATATCAAAATTAATTTTATGGAAGTATTGTAAGTATTAATTATCGACCGTCGAAAAATGGCATCTATTACAAAGGGCATTTTATGACCGCTGTAAAATAGACATTTATTACAACAAACATATTCTGACCGTTGTAAAATAATCGTCTATTACAACAGACCTGGAAATGACCGTTGTAATAGCATTTATTACAACAGGTAGTCTATGCCCGTTGTAAAAAGGGTGTTGTACAAGCATATATTACAACGGTCATGAAAATGACTATTGTAATAGCTTCCTATTACAACGGGCAGCAACCGCCCGTTGTAAAATGGACGTTGTAATAGGCTATTTTTGTTGTAGTGTCTTTTCCCAAGAGTCGTGGTAGTTCGATTGTACTAGAAAGAAGAATTTCGGGGTTGCAAAGATGGGATTTACAGTATAGTTCAACTCGTCTCAGAGGGGGGAATCTATCTGGATTTCTTTGAGCAATTTTCCCATCATTTTAAGAAATTATGGCATAGTTGAGGCGATCTTGCCTAATGTTGGAAGAGTAAAGAAATTGCAGGAAGATCATTGGCTGACGGTGGACCACAAGAGCTTATTGGTAAAAATTGAAGTCCTAGTGCCGATTGATCTTCCTTCAATGATGAAGTTGTACACAAGGGAATATATTCGTGCAGTGATGATTAAGAGGTTCTATAGGGATCCTAACTTTAAACTCAATTCGGTGGAGTTTAAGAAAGTTCCTTTTTTGAAAGGCATGGATGGTAAGCTCAAGAAATGGAGTCCTAAGCGTGGTTAATTCTGATGGTTTACCGTTTTTTGTTTGCGGGGGTGCTTCTTCTTCGAACCCAATTATGGTTTCTTCAAATGATGAAGGGGTGCTGAGGATGTGTTCTCCGATGATGAGTTTTTTGAAGTAGGTGCTGATATGGAACCAGAGGGGTTTAAAGCTCATGGCCTTACTGATGTGGAAGACGTACAGGATGTGCATGCTAATGTTGAGATGGAGGAGACTTCGGAGAACTATATATTAGATAAGAAAGGAAAGAAGCTGGCAGTTGACTTCGGTATTACTTTACTAAGAAGGAGTGCAAGGGGAATGGGAACTGATCATCCACTAGAAGGTAGTGTTTTTGTACCTTCTATTTCGAATAGTATTTCTTATGATCAGTTTAGAGACCTTGCATGCAATTTTGGATTTGTTTTGAATAATACTAGAGAGATTAAACTCTATTAAATGATAGTGGTTTCACGGAATGTTAGAGGCTTAGGAAAGCCCCTTAAATGCTTTAGAAATAAGAATCTTCTAGTTTCTTTTAGACCTGATGTTTTTTTTTTTTTACAAGAATCAAAAGATTTTAACCCTAATAACATTTTTTTGTCTGTCTGGCAGGAAATTATCTTGATGAGTGGAGTTTTGTGGATGTTATTGGTACTGCTGACGGTCTTCTTATTGGATGGAACAGTAACAAATTGGAGTTGAAGCAAGAAATAAAAAACAGTAGCTGCATGCTTGTGCTATTGAGTTGTAGAAGTTCTGGTACCTATTATTCTTTCACCAATGTTTATGGTCTACATGACAGAGAGGAGAGGAAAGTTCTTTGGGATGAATGTTTGCAATTTGCCGCTTCATGTCAAGGACCATAGTTGATTGGAGGGGATTTTAATATGAACAGATTTTCACAAGAAAGGAATAGAAGAGTGGACTATTACTGTAACGACATTGAAGACTTCAGTGACTTCGTAAGGAGCTGCAATTTGATCAATCTCCCATTGACTAACAGGAAATATACTTAGAGTAGTGGTAGGGAGAATCCAACTTTGGTGAAGCTTGATAGATTTCTTTTATAAATCCTGAGTTCGAAGATCTGCATCCGTTATCTTCTCAAAAAGGAGCTGCTTCCGTTTATTCGGATCATTGTCCGATTATATTTGATTCTGGGGATAACGTTGTTAGAAAAGCTATCTTCAGATTTGAGAAGATGCGGTGCTTGGAGGAGGGTTTTTCGGAGATGTTGAAACTGAATTGGACGACTTTCAGCAGGCTTCCTGATGCGGCAAGTTCGATCAGTAGAAAGTTGAAACTGTTGAGAGGGTTTTTAAAGAAGTGGAACTCAGAGGTTTTTGGGGGCATTAAAAGAAGAATGAAAAGCTAGAGGATGAGATACTTAACATTAATATTCTTGCTGAATAAAGAACTCTGGATTTGGAGGAAAGATGTATGTTATCGGTTAAAGAGAAGGAGTTGTCGAAGGTGATAGATCAAGAAGAAATTTATTGGAAGCAAAGGTCACAAGATCAATGGGTAAAGGAGGGAGACAAGAATACTGGTTATTTTCATAGAATTGCTAATGGTAAGAGGAGATCTAAACTCATTTGAAGTGTGTGGCAAGAGGAGGTAGAGATTTGCGAGCTAAAGGTGATGAATATTGTTTTTATGGAATATTATAAGAAGCTCTTCGGTTCCTACTACAGAGACAAAATTGATGTAGATTGGAATTCTCTATATCCAAATTCGATTGACTTAGGTAATATTGATTCCAGTTTTACTGAAGAAGAAATTATTGTTGCTTTGAACGAGATGCCAAACGATAAAGCTCCAGGCCCGGATGGCTTCCCGAATTTTTTCTTTAAAATATATTGGGATTGGCTAAAGCAAGATACCTTAGCCTTGTTTAGTGACTTAGATAATGGGTGTTTAATTTTGAAAAAATCAGCTATGCCAATGTCGTTTTGAATCCAAAGAAAGAAGGTTGTCCGACTCCCGCAGATTATCGACCTATTAGTCTATTAAACAGTACATATAAGTTGATCACTAAAGTACTCGGTAATAGATTAAAGAAGGTGATGGATGGTTCGGTTGATAAAGCACAAACTGCATTTATTAAGGGAAGATACATTTTAGATGGAGCTGTATTAGTGCAAGAGGTGGTTTCTTATTGCAGTAGAAACTCTATTCCTTATGTTATATTGAAGCTTAATTTTTCCAAAGCCTTTGACACCATTGACTGGAGTTTCATTGTTGACATGCTAAGGGCAAGGGGTTTTAGTGAGAAGTGGATTGGATGGAATTTTTGCCGCTAGTAACGCCAATATATTTGTGAATGGTATTGCTGGTAAGACTGTTGCTTCTAGAAGAGGACTCAGGCAAGGGGACCCCTTATCTCCTCTTCCTTTTGATTTGGCGGTAGATGTTTTCATGCAGATTCTTAAATTTAGTTGCGCAAATGACATTTTGATAAGCTTTGGCGATGAATTTGTTATGGGTGGTATTTCTTCTGCCCATTATGTTGATGACACAATAATCTTCACTAGTACAGAATGTAAATTCATTTTTGCTCTTAAGTTTATTCTATATGCTTTTGAAAGCCTCTCTGGCTTGCAAATAAACTTTCATAAGAGCTCAGTGATGGTTTTGGGGGTTGATAATGGTTTTGAGAAGGATGTTGCTGATCTGCTAAATTGTAACGTGGGCTCTTTTCCGCTCAATTACCTAGGTGTTTGCATTAGACCTGGGAAGTTGTTGAAAGAAGATTGGTCGCTTGTGGTTGATAAAGTGGACGCGAGGCTATCTAGTTGGAAAGGGAATTCATTATCAGAAGCTTGAAGGCTTATTTTAATGAACTCGATTTTGTTTGCAATTCCTCTCTATTGGCTCTCTTTTTACAAATTTTCAGAATAGGTGATAAACAAGATTTATGGTATTCGCAGGAGTTTTCATTGGTCGGGTAAACGAGCTGCTAGTGCGGTGGTGTGTTTAGTAGCATGGAATCAAGTTTGTAAACCAAAGAATCAAGGAGGTCTGGGAGTGATCTGCCTGAGAAACATGAACACAACATTGATGTGTAAGTGGCTTTGGATGATTTCCTCTCATAACAATTTGATGTGGTGTGAGTGGGTGTCTACTGCTTATTATAATGGAGTTTTTTTTCTCTTTATAATAACATTAGTAATTGCTCTACATTTTGGAAAGGAGTTTTGTGCTATTCACATATTTTCAGAGTCAACTTTAATATTGAAGTTCATGATGGACAATGGTGCTATTTCTGGTTGGACAGTTGGTTATTGCCTATTTCACTAGCTGCGGAATTTGATTTTTTGTTTGAAATTGCTATGGACAAATTTGCTACTATGCATGAGCTATTTGATCTGAGGTCTACAGGTTTTAAATGGAAGCTATTTTTTAATAGAATTGTTGAAGGGAGAGCCTTTTTTCAATTGTTGAAGCTGATTGATATTTTGAATGGAGTTGTTTTGGACGGTTTATGTGATTCTTTTAGCTGGCGTGGCTGTAATGGCAAGTTTAAAGTTAGTAATTGCTACAGGCTGTTGAACTTTGCTGGAAGGAAGCACTTAAGTTTTACTTCTATATGGGAATATAAGGAAATTCCACCTTAAAGTACGGTTGAACATGTGGATCATTATACATGGCAAGATGAACACCACTTCGATGCTTAAGAGAAAGAATATGAACATCACCGAGACCTGTCAATTTTGTAGTGGAAATGTGGAGGATTATAGACATTTATTTTTTGATTGTGATATTGCTTTCTATGTGTGGAAAAAATGTCCGGTCCAGTTGAATCTAGATTGCTGCTGGAGAGATGCGATTGTTAGTCAGTTTTCTTTTTGGGAATCAAAGCCAAACAAACATATTGCAATTTTAGATTTTGGTATTGTTGGGTACTATGGCATGAGAGAAATTGCAGATGCTTCAAACATTGTGCCAAATCTTCAAATACTATCATTTTTCAAGTACTAAAGTTTTACTATAAATGGGCAGGTATCGATAGCTGGAGCTTTATTGATGTAATTGAAGACAGCATTGGAGCAGGTGTGCATAGGAGGGGGTGGCACGCTGGATGATGGTTGCACTGTACTGAAACTATAGCTAGCAAAGTTATTTTGGCTTGTAATGCTCCTATGTGAGTTGTTGCTTTTTTTTCTTCTGGCATGCATATATTATAGCTCCTGCGTGGGCTATCTTTTATGTTTCGGCACTTGTTTGCTCTTGCGTGGGCTTTTTGTTCGTGGGGGATGTATGTTATTGATGCAAATATTAGTTGTTGCTGCTGTACATTATTTATAATATGGAATGGAATGGCGTGGAACTCTTGTTTGAGTTTCCACTACCTTTTCTTCAAAAAATTTATAGCGAGGGGGCACAGTATCGAGGCCATTCCAGATTGATTGTCAATGATGAGCCGGGTCCGAGCAACCGACCCCCTCCTCAACAGAACTCGTCTGTCGCCATCCAAGATCAGGGGCCTACTCTCCCAGCGGCCCATGATCAACTCGCGCATCAACCTGCCTAATCTCATCGTTCATACCAAAGTCTGATTATGGATGTTGATGACATGGAAGAGAATGACCTGGACGTGCATCGTAGAAGGTGACCCAGGAACAGAACTCCCGAGGTCCAACAAAACCTATGAATCCCGCCAGCAGATCCGCACCCGACATGTCTCCCCGACTTGATCTGAAGGATCATGAGGAAAATGCGAGGGCACACCAACGACTCATGGGAAATCCACCTAAGACATAATCCCTTCACAAGAATTGTGCACGAAGCCAAATGACCATGGCGTTTCAGTATACTACACCAAATAAGCAAATTTGAAACATATAATATTTTTTATTTGAAATACTTTTTTTTGTTTCTAAGCTTGAAAAATGGTTACTTGGTGTTCCTCTATCTACCAAAGTATTTCCATTATTTTTGTTATACCCTTGGCTCGCCATACGATTGTTCCTAGTAAGGACCAAAATTTCGTTCGCTGCTCTTCGGCCCATCCTCGTAGGAAACGAAATATTATGTCGCGCTCTTTGTCTTTTCACTAAACCCTTCGTGCGATTTTTTCAGATCTCCATTCCAGCCCTCGCGGTTTCAAAATCAATCTCTGAAGGCACGTCTTGTATATTGATGCGTGTTTAATTCTGATCTGTTGATTATCAATTTTATTTGATGCGTTCCCAAATCTGTAGATTCCGTAGAGCCGAAATTAATTATTTCGTTCATCGTTTCGATTAAGTTTTTAACTTCATCGTCCACTCGTCTGTTTTTATATCTATCATTTGAGCTTTCATTTTGTTTCATAAGATGATTTAAAAACATGTTTTTAGATTTAAAAACAAATTTTAATCTCGCCTTTTGATCTGTATTTGGTCCAGATTCGAACAGGATAATTGGATCCAGATTTCAGTTTTTGATTTGTGATCCGTTTATGATTAGTATCAATTTACTTGTTAGTTAATGAAGCAACTTTAGATCATCACTACTTTAACCCGTAGGTAAGTTGTAATTTAAAAAAGGCATTAGAAAAATCGATAATAATATTATTGATAATGTTTTGTCTGCTAGAATCTTTACATAGTCTATGAACATAGCTAATTGGCTATAGTAAATAAAAAGGTTAAAAAGGGGATACGACATAGAGCATCACACTTCAAATGAAACTAGATTAATCTATTAATTTTATAACGTGTTAATTAGCCTATTGGTACTTCATATTAATTGTGTTAGTATCTAGTGACTTTAATATAGACCACACCTTTTGCGAATTCAGTTTGTGTATATTTTGTATCATGGGTACATAAATATTTGGAGTAAAGGATTTCATCTTATATATTTTAAATTATGAAATATGGTTAATGATAAGCTGTGCTTTTAAGTTTAGTACATTTCGCTTTGGGAGGGATCTTTTTAAGTGCTTTAGCTTTTATTTGTTATCTTCTAGTTATAATAAAGAGCATAAAAAATCAACCAGAAATAACTGTGCAAGTATTGTACTTTGGTATATACAGTCCTCTGTGCAATATCCGTGAACGATGCATCATAATATTCTTTTTGTCTGGATATTAATTTCGTTCCTTCATTAACAGAAATAACCAAAACAAGCAGTTAAGCACTAACTTCTTACCTACTATGGTGCTCTCAAAGATTATTTCATGCTTAAGTATATGAAATTGTGTGGTGAGTTGTTTCCAGCCAACAATTATTATTTTCTCTTGCAACTCACTATTTTTCATGCGTGCTTGTCCTTATACCAGTTCTATGTTGATTTTTGCTGACATGTATAGGTCATAGGTTGGATCATGTGAGGCTTTTTTTCTATATATACAATGAAGTCCAGTTTATTTACAGGCAACGACTAAACCTGTGGCTGTAAGATTTGGCATATCAAAGCCAGAGCATGTGAAACTGGTCGGTAATATAAAAGAACCACAATTTTCAGAATTATATTCGTACTGGATTCTGTGATTATATCATCTTATAAATATATATTTATAGGTTGCAGGACGAGGAGCAGATGGTGCAATTATTGGAACTGCCATTATGAAAATATTAGGTGAAGCTAAAACCCCTGAAGATTATTGGTAAATATTTCATCTATTAAGCCATCTAAATATTTCATCTTTTAAGCTGTCTATTTCATTCTGTAGTACCTGTACCAACAATATTTCATTTTAGTTATTATATATTATTAAGATTTTTTTTCCTTGATCTTTATTCACCAATATAGTAAGAGGACATCAGGGGCAACAATATTTCTGTCTAAATAAAGGCATTCAGCAGTAGTAGTACCACGACTATGACTGATGCTGATGATTTTGACATTGCCATTGTTGATATTTTCTTTGTATTGATGTTGTAACCGTTGGCGCGTTCGTCAGATTTGAATAATAGACTGAATTTTAGTATGCAACCCACTGTTTTGTTTTTCTAAAGAAAATGGAAATGGTTACGCTATCTTTTACTGTTGATATGACTGCCATAATTGATTTAGTTTTATTATACTTGTTGAGTATTATAATTGACTACCTCCTGCTATAATTCAACATGCACTTCATTCATTGCTATCTATTTATTGTTTTTCGAACGGTTTCATTTTTTTCAAACATACCACAGTTATTCTCTTTTTGCAGCATTGTAAACAAATACTATTAAGGAAACTAACAGAGGAGATTCTATGTCAATAACGGAGGAAATTCCACTGTTATTCTCTTTTTGCAGCAATGTCAACAAATACTAGTAAGTTTGTTCAATTTTTTGGTAAGACTGCATTACTATGGCACATAAAGCTAGGGAAGAGCTGGGCAAGTATATCACCGACTCGATCTGGGGAGAACTAGTTGATAAAGAAGGGTTGGCGTTTCATCTTTGCCTTCTGTCTGTTGCCTTATGATGGGGCTTTGCCTTCGGTCTGCCAAGGAGTGGGTTCATAAGGAGGGGACTCGAAGAGCCTCGAACTAGCCTAGAGAAGTCAACTCAAAGTCACAATTCTTGAAGCTGACAACATTGTTCGAAGGTATATTTTCACAGTTTTTTTTTTAATTCAAGTATTTTATTAACAGATCTTATAGTTTAACAATATTTTAGGGACTGATATTGCATTCATAATTTTATGTGAAAAAAACATTTTAAACAAAATTACCAAAGTTTATAATTTTTTGGTCTGTCGAGTTGAACTGGAATCATGTCGAGCTGAAATGGATTGTTTGGTTCTGGTCAGTATGGAATTATAGGGTGAAGGGTTAAGATGATGGGTGATTGATATAGGTGTTATGGGAGATAGGATATACTATACAGTACAAAATTAACATATGCACGGAACAGCTGTAGAGAGTATTGATTGTGGACAATCAAGTTTCAGCGTGGAAGGTAGTAACCACGTTCTTCCATATCTCTAAATACAAAAAATAAACAATGTTATGAAGTAATATTATAAAATGTTAACTAAAATAGATGTTGAAATAACAGTAACGTTGTGTACGTCTTACAGTTTAAGTACTTCCTTTTACACAATGCGTAGAGTGAACATTCCCTGACCATTGTTTTGGTCCGCAATCATTGTTTTAAGCCCAGTTGGGGAAGTAGTCATTGACACAACAACGTACAACCGTCCATGAGTGAGAATACGATGGGTCATACAATCATGATCCAGTAGTCATAGCTAAGCACACTTTCAAGGGAAATATATTCTACGTGGAATGAAATAAGTATTCGAGCCTAGTTTAACTATTAACCCTTTCCTTTGATTTTTGTTAATATTTTGATTGTCTGAATAGATTATATTATATCCATTCGTGCTGCATATTCACTTTTATTTTGTTGTGAATTCTAATGTTTCTTCTTTCCATCAGTGGTGTACTTCTGTAGTTAACTGTATGCGAACCATGTCTTTTTTAAAAGATTTGCTTTCAAATTTGTCTTCGCTGTGAAGGATGATTTTGCTTTAACTCAATACATGCTTTGTTGTTGATACCCAGAGTCATTTGAATGTTGTTCCATTTGTAGTAAGAATAGCTGCATTTAAAAAATAACTAATCAGTAGATTTTGACTGTAATTCACATAAAGGACATAAAAGCCTGCCTCGGTATCACCTTTGAAAAGACACATTGGTCCATGAGGCACAGGCTATTGGCTTACGATGGAAGAGAAGCTTTTCTGAGTCATCCGAGTGAAAGAAGCAACTGGAAGCACCAGAGCTGGTGGGACCAAGGCCGGAGCAGTGCCTGAAGAGCCAGCAACATTTGCGGATTCAGGAATCGGTGGAAACTCAGAAGGGAACACTAGTCATACCTTCCGCAGCCAGGTCGGCAGGCGTGGAGGTGCACGGGAGGACAGATCTGACAGGAAACCCTTTGGAATGCAAAAAAGGGATCGGAGGTGGACGGTAAGGTGGATGTAAATAGAACAAACATATGATTCTTCTACGTAAGTTAGACACTAATTCAATGAATTGGGTTCACAACCGATTCAAGTATGTTATACCATGGATGCATTAATTATCTCTTTTTAGCTGTACAGTAGATTTATTCATAACTTTAACTAGATATTTTATTTTAGTTTTGGTAACTAGATATGCTTACATGAAAATAGTGAAGATTACCTGAATGTTTATTGATTTCTGATTAACTGAATGTGTATGATATGCTGACAATCAACTAGATATAGCAAGTAGTAATTTTTGATTACCTGAATGTTTATTAAATGAGATGTACAGTCATAGAAATGCAGCAATAAACTAAAGCAATGATAGGTACTGAAATGCAGAAGCAGGCTCTGAACTTTATCACAAATTATCAGGACAAATTTATCTCTTCGCTTTTAGTCACACAAGGTGACTGAGGCACTTGGGTAGAGTCTAAGAATGAAGAAGTGGAATTGGACTTGAAAACTGCAATCTTACTGAACATCATTTACGCGCATCTTGCAATTATAGGTTATTTGTTTTCAAAGTAAATCTTCAACATTCCCATTCCATTTTATGCTTGAGTTCGCCAATTATGCTTGTCATGCTACAATTTCATTACTTAAGATGTCGATTCAAACTATTGTCATTAGAAAACCCAAACTGCAGCCTTGGCTCGTCACACATCGCCACCGTAAATTTGGGTACCACACTCACAAGGCGTGTTAACACTCTCAGGGTGCTTATGTTAAACATGAATCTATGCTAATGCTCTCAAAATCTAAATTTAATCCATCACATGCAACCTAAAGGATTATTTATGCTTGTCACATTTAACGGTGATACAAGTCCCTGAACTCAAATAACATCCCGAAAATTAAGGTAATGCCAATTCCACTATCTCCTACATCTCTTGTTTTCAAAATTTCAATTTTCTGCCATTGGAACATACTTTAATTGTTTGATAGTATGTGAATCATATTTTGTGTATTTGATCTGGAATCATAACTCATGTTAGTCTGCCAAGGAGAAAGAGCACTAGTTATGTTTTTGCTTCTATATAAAATGAGCAAAGAGATGGAGGAAGGTTGGAAAATGAAAATATTATGTTCCTTGGCAGTACAGAATTATTTATATGTAAAAGATGTCAACAGAATGTAGTACTTTTGCTCTTTACTTCTTCGTGAAACCAATAGAGAAAATCAATGCTTTAGAATTAGAGAAGAACTAAATTGCAGGAAAAGCAAAAAAAGTAACTGAAAATTAGTGTGAAATGGTTTTTATTATGAGTCAGTCTCAATACAAAGCAAATATCATGTACACGACTCTCAGTGAGGGAATCGATTACTGGTTTCCAATGTTTGGATATGCATTTGAATTTGAACTTGGATTTGAGAGGAAGTCTCTTCAGCATTTCTTCTATCACGTCGTCAGGAATTTCTGTAGTTTGTTTAGCATGATGATTTTTGTTTTTACTGTTTTCCTCCTCTGTTAGTAGGAGTGATTCATGGTTTGCATGTTTATGCAGATCTTGTATTCACACGACTTGGGGGGATCGTGTTGTCATAGCGCTTGATGTGTGCTTAACAATACCTCATTTTGTTTAGACCTTACATTATTACATCATTAACTAGTGTGTAACCCGTGCGTTGCACACGTTATTTTTTAAAATATAACATTTGCACTATTAATGATAAAAAAAATAAAAGCCTATTATGCATTTTAAGTAAAATATTTGATTTTTAAAACAAAATTTTAAAATTATAATGTATAATTTTATGTTATATATCTTGCACAATGGGCTTGAGAAAGAATGTATCTTCGCTATTTTTACTTATTTAATCAAGTGACTTTTTCAAAGTATGTTGAATTTTTTACTTATGTTATTGGTTTACTTAGTTGACTCAAATGCGAGTATTAAGAAGAAGAAAAAGATCAGTGGAAAATTAAAATTTATGAAAGATATTGAACTTGTAACATATTTAATTACAATATTTAAATGACAAATCAAGCTTGTTAACCATGTATGATTACAATGTATATGTTCAATTCAATGTAGCAACGACTATGGACTACTATAAGACGACAAATATCATCAAAGTAAAAAAAAAAAGTATGAGCAACTGTTGCAAGTTTTCGTTAGCTATTATTTCAAAACCGTTGGTATGTATTAAAACAAATAAAAAGTTGCAACCTCAAAGAAAAAACAATCATTATGCATCACTTGCTTTTCGAACAGCCTTGGAAAGAAGACTTTGTCATCTCCATCTAAAAATAGAATATGGCATATTTATTACACATGAGTAAAATATATGGAAGACAACATAAAGTAAGATGTATGGGTAAATAATGAAAATCTAAAAAGAAAAAAAATGCAAAAATAAAACATCAGAAAGTAGAACCAAAGAAACCATGTTAAATGCTAGGACAAAACAAAATTTCACCATAATGACCTTGTGACATATGGTTTAACGTTTTAATTCATACTTTTAATTCTAATCTGAATTTTAGACTCGTTGAAACAAATAATTGACATAAATTTTTTTCTTGGAAATAACTAAAAATATAATAAAAATTGATAAGTCACAATACATACCATTTAATCATTAGAAACATAACTGAAAGGTCACACTGTATAATCACAAATTATACAACTTTCCACATATCAACTAAAGATCAATGAACGAATTCTAAAGTTTAAATGTTCGCTGATTTTATATTTCAAGTGACCAAAACATATTCATACAACAATAAATACGATTAAACATAAAAAGCTTATAGTTATGTAGATTATGTTTATTTTCTTATTCAATTGTGATAAGAAAAAAAATGACAGTATTAGTTATCATGGGTAAGGCTATGATTTGCAAGAAAAGAACAAAAATGATACATTTATGTTACGCTTATTCTCTCACTTATTTAAGGAAAAATGAATTAAATAAAGATATTTTTTTAGGAGAATGATAATATTTTCAACTAAAGGAATATACAGAATCCAATAGGGCTGTTATGGTAACGGTTACCGTTACCGTTTACCAAATACCGTTACCGTACCGTTTTTACTGGTAAGCCAGAATTGCTTACCGTTACCGTTACCGATCGACTGGTATACCGATGATTGGTATACCGATAATCTGGTAACCATTACACTGGTAATGGTAAATTACCGTTTGTCCAACGAAGTTTAAATCTTAACATGTTTGTTCAACGAAGTTTATATCTTAACATATTTTTTGTACGTAGTGCATCTTTATTATACTATATGTAGTGTTAGTTTATAAAAAACATAAATGAAAAAGAAAATAAGTGTATCTGGGATTATTTCATTTGATTATTGAACTAAATAAAAACATTTATTTGGTTCTACGTGCATGTTATAAAGCATATCAGATGAGTATACTTAGGTTTTGAATTAACTGGTAAATTACCGTTACCGCTGGTATTGAAGAAACATTACCGATAATTTACCGTTAAAAATGGTAAATTTACCGTTACCATACCGTTTTAACTGGTATACCGATTTCAATCAAAAATGGTTACCGATCGACTGGTAATGGTATGGTAATGGTAAATTTACCGTTACCGTAACAGCCCTAGAATCCAAAATTAGGATTGTGTTCCAATAATAACATAAAAAGCAGAAACATTGATAGCAAATGGCATTATGTCCATATTAGCAAAGAACAATATAAAGAGCAACTCAAATAATAGAAGAACAAAATCTCAACAGCAAATCAAACATAACGACTTTTTGAATTTATCGACAAATATTTAAGTCAGTCCATGAGGAATGAACTAAGCAACTAGCGTGATATTTTATAAAGGCCAAGAGCCAAATTTCCTCTCTACCTGTTTGAATAGCTATCTTCATAAGTGTATGAAAACGCATTTTAAAACTACTTATTTTGGTCTACTATTAGGTCAAAATCACCATATATAACGTTCTATAGTAAAGTAGCTCTTTCTCCTTACCTTTGTAGCCAAGTCAATACGAATTCAATATTCAGTTTATGTATCACATCGAAGCATATAGTGCACGCATCATATATTAAGCAAGATACAATCCAATTTCAAACTCTCAAAGCAGTGGGTAACAATCAAGAACATACTCTGCATTGCAGCACCCACACTTCCTGTATTTGTAAATGCTTTGCCTCGAAAATATCATGCACATGCTATGTACACATTACACAGAAATGTTGATATCTCAAAATTCTATTCCAATAGAGCAGGGAATCATGTTCTTCTAAGCTAATACTCATTGTTTACACACATAGTAATGCATTGCATCTATTAAGTTTCCGGTAATGCTTATCTCTGCTCTTTGTCCATACTTACAATATATAATATACAACACTTTGATACATACGCATAAATTAAGCCGATAAGCTCTCATGTAATTCCGGTTGCAACAGATCTTCCTCTCAGCATTTGAGCAAACTCCTATCCCTTATTAAGTAGCTTTAGCCCATCAGATCTAAAGATATTCAGTTACTCTTCAATGTTAAGATACTGCCAATGAATTTTAATTCTAAAAAGCTCCTCAAAGCAGATTTTGTTGGATACTCATTAATTGTCGGGCTGAAGCAAATAAGGAGCCACTATAAGCAATAACAAGTGGAAGAAACAACAATTGAATATATGAAAAATTATAATATTTAGTTTACAACCAGTAATCAAAAAAGCGGATGGAATCAAAAGGAAAAAATAATTTGCCACAATAAATTCATTATATGTTATTTTAACCTTATAAGTTAAAGCACAAATTGTAAGAACTATACAATATGGTAAGAACAAACATATTGATCCTATATTTATAGTCATCACCATATTAATAAAATAAGCACCTCATAGCATCAACGTGACATAAAATAAACAAACTGGCAGAAAAGGAAAATTAGTGCACATTAAACTGAATCCTATATATGGCGACAAATAAATAATGATTAGGAAAAGGTGATAGCTTAAGAACAATTTATGAAATACCTTGCCATCTTGGTTGTCATTCTAACATTATTGAGTAATTAATTAGTTAATATATTATTGTCTATGCTAATATAAATTGATTGAAAATGATAAGTTATTCACACTAAATTGAATCCTAAATATACAAAGTAGAAAAATATGATAGTCAACCATGAATCGTGAAATTTATGTTTACTTTGGTCTTCATTTTGTGTGGCAACAGCATCCTATTTGTTAGTATATTACTATTGTGCAAATATTAATTCAGTTCTTCCAAATTTTACTTCCGAATGTGGGAATACATACACAGTACGATTTTAAATTTCCATTAGGAACCCGTAGTGCGAATTAAACGTGTCATTTTTCTACAATTAGCCATCTATATTTTTTTCCCCTTTATTTCCTTTTATATTATAAAAATTAGCATCATTATACTGAGAAATCTTTGTTTTAGTAGTAGCCAATTGTCATAATCTCACGTATCTTACTTTTTTTTGAATCTTAGAAAAATGAAACAAATGATACTTCACGTATATGAAAATTTTGGTTGTACAATGGAACAAAAAGTGATAAGGACCCTTGATGCAATTAATGCAATGGTACATAGTTGAAGGATACACACATATACATATATACATACATATATTATTTTAATAAGTGACTATAATATTATGAGTAGCAATAATATCTTATTGAAACACACAACTATATTATTATAAGTGACTATATTATTATAAGTGACTATATTATTGAAACACACAACCAAGTGATTTATAAGTGACTATATTATTGAAACACACAACTATATTATTATAAGTGACTATGTTATTGAAACACACAGCTATATTATTATTGAAACAAATAATATAGTTGTGTGCTTTAATAGAAATTTAGTTGTGTGTTTCAATAATATAGTCAGTTATAATCATGTTTCAATAATATAGTCACTTATAATCATGCAATTAATGCAATGATACATAATTTCGTAGCATTGATATCATGCAATATTATAAGTAACAATTCTAGTTTTTTAGATACGTGATTGTAAGTGACTATATTATTGAAACACACAACTAAATTTCCTCTAAAACATGCCTATGTCTAAATATTACATATCTTTGTCATGACCAAAACTCAAACAAAAAACATGCATCAAATTCACTTTCCATTCCACCTTTTTATCCGACAGAAGCAAAAACATGAAATATAAGGGACTAAGGGTAGTCAATGTAGAAATTGAAATTGCCACACGGAAAACTGGAAAACTAAATTATCTATGGTAAAAGATGTATAAAAGTAGTATTCCAACTGTAATGGTAAGCAGAGGAGAATGTTTCATTGCTTAAAATTGCACATTACTTATAAGCCCTTGCTTGAGAAAGCATAAAATTTGAATAACAACCTTTAATTATTATATAAAAAAGTTATCCAAATTATAATCAAAAAAGCAATGTATATATTTATTGAAAGATAAAGCCTATGCTTTTTTATCAACATACTTCGCACCATACACCAAAATTCACTATTATTGAATCTAAAATATCTTCGTAGAGTAGGTGTAAATGTATAAAGGTTTTTATTACGGAGAAATGATCAACGTTATAGAATGAATCAAGTTTGTGTAAGAAAAAAATATTTTATGTTTATTGTCGAATTAGTTAGTATATGAGTAGAAAGGCACACGTTCACCGATATACAGTACTTCATAAGGAGATTCTGGTAAGGGAAAATTTTATTATTTTACAATAGCAATCAAACAAACACAAAAAGCACAACCAAATTTGAAATTCAAAAGACAATTTTTTATTTTAACCAACATTAAGGAAATATGAATAATATTATTTTATATGAGGACCCTCTTAATTGACATGGAATTAAAGATAGAAAATTAAATTCTTGCTAAAGCTAATGTTTACCTGATAACGAAATGGATTATCATGCAGGTAATTAGACTTATATTAATATTTACCTGATAATCAAAGGAAGGACAACAGCTGGTAAACAATTTATCTACTACCAAATTACATAATCCCTCCTTAGCAACATTTACCTAATGACCAGTAGGAAACATTAAGCAATGTTACAAAAACTATATTAGCGTCAAAAATTTGACTAACTATAAATGCATGTTTTATAGAAGAAATTAAGCGAGGATGTTGTAACTGTTGAACACATTTCACTTTTATAGGTGGCTGGAGGTAAACATAGATAAGGTAAAAGAAAGAAGCAAATAAAATTTGAAGCAATGTTCTCTATTGTATCATGGATATATTTTATTCTCGTGTGATTTATTAAACAGTCGAAGGTTAAAATACATAACTGTAATTACATAATTGATTAAAAAATTTAATGTGTTAACATAGTGAAATGGATTCATTGATTCGGTAAATTAAGAAATAATACTTAAACTAAAGCCTGATGCTTTCAACTTCAAATGGCAGACAGATGACTACTAATCATTGCAAAATATCAATATCAAAACCACTACTTTTTTTGGCAAATTTTTAAATTTGTTTGCATCCATAAGTTAGCAATATAAAACTGCTCTATGAAAGTAATATGAGACAACTTGACAAAATCTATTTCATTTATTTATCAAAACCATCAAATAAAACACCAAAACAAATGCCATCACATATCCGCAAAATGAACAGTGTTTGATGTTGATTCAAATTACAATAATACACTTCTATCCTAAAGAGAAAAAAAACATGTTTTTTACATGCTGAAAAGTCTTCATATTTTTTTTTCATAAGCTCTGATACCGATTATAAATAAAAAAAACTATTTACTAAAAGCAAGGAATACAAATTCCAACTATTGCAGGCCTTGCCACTTCGATGACCACTTCTTTAGACTTCTGCTCAAGATCGCTTTACATTCAGAAACCTATTGGTCAACAATGTCTGTACTTCTAAAAAAGAATGAGAGGTAAACTTCTTAGGAAGAAGAATCAAAACTACTCAGGCATACCAAAGCATGATGAATTCCAGATGTATTAGCACATTTCTAAAACTAACTAATGGGATTATCATCACCTTGTGTACATTATAGTCACAAAGACAACAGGAAATTAAAATGTGAATCTAAGAGCACAATAGATAAATTCTAAAACTAACAAAAAATACTCTCTTTCTCAGGCGGGAAGAGAAATCAGAATGAGTAGCCAAATCCGATCTTCAAAGGAAGATGGTGAACATGAGAGCTGGCATGCACAATAGCGACAGAAAAGCTCAGGAAGAAAGGACCGGGACAGCGACAGCTGGAAAAACGCGTTGTATGATGATTCATGTAGACTTAAATGACAACTAAAAGAAGGAAAGAAGGGCAAGACATGCAGCAAATTAAATCCATGGGACGATGTGATGCACGGATGGTGAGAAGGCAGATCGGCATGAGTCTTTTAGGGAGAGAAAGCAAAGCTATTTGGGGAAGGAAATCCTAAAACACAAAAGCAATGTGCGCTGTTTCAGTTTTAAATAAATTTTAGAGTGCTTGTGTGCTCTGGATTGCTAATCCGTAGTATAGAACCAGAACAAAGAATAAAATAATCAATATGGTTGATCAAAAGAATAGGCAAATAAAGCACCATAATATGTATCTCAGAATAGGCTATGGAAGAATAGAAGCTTGAATTCAGTAATTATTTTGAAACTAACATTCAAAATAAATTAACTTAACAATCTGAGTATACAAAAGACAACATAAGCCTCATGCTTTTATTTTCTAAACTATCCTAACAACAGAGGAACCACTCCAAAAGTTTTAAAATAAATCAGATGGAAATAAAATGGAAATTCATGTCAAATACGAACAATCCAAATTTAAAACATCTCTAATACAACTAAGTACGATAGTTGTGAGAAAATTATATCAAGATAAGAACCCATAAATCTAAGATGTTGACATTACCTAAATAGGAAGTTGAAGCTGTAAAAAAATTAAGCGATAATAGTAGTTAACTTCGGCTTAGAGTAGGCATCGTACTTCTGAAATAACAGAGGGAATCAGTGAATTACGTGAAACATTTCATTGCTTGAAATAAAATTGAGGGAGAACATAACTGGAACAGTCGAATAAAATTCCATACCTAAATTAAAACCAAAATCCACCCATTTTTTGATATAATGATTAGAACAGGACTAAAAGTTTAGTGCTAACCTAGTAGCGATGACACAACATTTCATTAATGTAGCTTAGTCGGCATGGCGGTGAGTCCGAGCCATAGGGCTGGCGACGGTGGTAGAAGGAGAGGACAAAGACGGTAGATTATGAAAAGGCATTAAAGGAGAATTGGACGGACTTTTGGAGATGAATGAAAAAGAACTGGATTCTCTTTATGTGAAAACAAAAGAGGATGCAGAGAGACGTAAAGGATAACTAATGAAACAAAAATGCGGCTGTTGGTTTTAACATTAGTGAGGAGGCCTGTGAGCTCTTGAAATGTTACTCATTAGTTATAATATAGTATAGATACTTTGTACCAAGAATATCAAAGATCCATTTACTCTCAGTAGAGTAAAAACATGATGTAATTATGATGATTATGTTTCTACGGATGATCTAAAACAATCACACATGAGTTTAGTCAATCTTCAATTGAAAAGGATATAAGGTAGATTTCATTATTCAAAGCTATCAAACAAATTCTACAATGGAAACTATAAACTCTAGAGAATGAAATAAAGTGTGTTAAAAAACACACCTGTCAATTATACTGGTCATATGACCAAGAGTTCTTGAAACTTCATAAACAAAAATAGTCTTGTCAAGCAAAGATCATATCAAATTCAAAGATAATGAAACAATATGAGGAAACATGATATCCTTCTCATTCACATATTCGGCTATAAAAGAGCATTTCGGCATATAAGAAATAAGATATATAAACACAGACATATGAAAATGAAATTAATATTTTCTTTTCTGTCATATTCACATCGAACAGGTCCTGGAATTAATATTATGAAAACCAATATATCATAATCTGAATAACAATGTTATAAGTACAAAGTCATAACATTGAACGGGTTTTGGAATATGGCCAGAATAAAAATTATTGTGAAACTTCTTTTGACTTTTCAACAGTTGTAGAATACTTAAGTAAATAAATAATCAAATTTTCAATTAGACATACCGGGGGAATAACAACATTAGATCTCTGAAAATGCATGATTTTCCGACCAGAGAAGAGGAATTGAAAGTAGCACAGCACAACCGAAGTTTAAATCGAGCCATGAGAACGACCGAGGCAGACGTGAGAAGTAATGGACGGGAAATCCTACTGACGACGATGGGATGCGAACACTTTTCTCCTCTTTGAATATGAATCTGTGGAAATTTACAAAATGAAATTTAGGGTTAGTCGTAAAAAGGGAGAATGGGAGAGCGACGAAGAAATTTAACAGAAGGAAAAATATTAAGCGAGAAAATTAGTGTTACAGAGACGGTACCCCAAACATCTTTGGCATGATTTTGGAAAAGAAAGCAAAATGAAAATTAGGGTTAGCCGTAAAAAGGGAGAAAGGAGACCGAGGAAGAAATTCAACTCACTAACTAATTATTACAGTATAGCATAAAGTATCCCGAGAGAATAAAGAGGAGGGAAAATTTATATTATTGTACTATTTTGATTTAATAAAAAATATCTTTAGAGTTTTAAGGAGAATTGAGAGATTTGAGAGAATTAAGGGGAATTGAGAGAATTGAGGGAATGAAGGAGAGAGCTTGAAATTCTTCTGCTTTACTATTATTTAATAGATTTATCAAAGAGACAATGTTAGACCACCTATTAGTGTTGTTTAATAATTCGAGGACCAACTCTTTACTTGTTGATATTTAAGTGATGTGCATGCATTTGGGAATATTCTTTTTGAACTTCTATTGGGGAAGAAACCATTCACAGGGACTCACTGTCAATATACTACAACTTGGGTATGCATTGCTAATAGTTTCATTTCACCATATAATATCAATATAAACATTTGATCATTGGTTTCACCTTTGATCAATGTCAATGTACTATAACATTGATCAATACCAAAATGCCAGTTGGTTTTTTTTTTCTGTATTGATTGGTTTTTCAAATTTTAATAACCAAATAAGCATTTCTTTCTAGCAAATTTTTTGGAGTGTTTTTTAAGCATACAGAGTTATTGGCAGGTAAAATTTGATTTATGCTAGATTTCTGATTGATAGCATGCTTGTTTTACATTTTATCCCAAACAGTTAAGTCTGTTTTTTCTGAATTAATTTTTTAATCTGGTTAGCGTTTTTGAGGCTATGTTGATGTTATAACTGGACTGTTTTGATCTTGGTGCCTACGTACCAGTTTGAAGACAAACCCTTGGCTGTTTAAGACGTTTGTTTACTTTTATGTACACCTGCAGATGTATGGTTGCACATATGCATGTGTTTTTAGAAATCTGTTTAGGTTGCATAACCAATTAGCAATGTAAAAGCAAAGGATGCTTACAATAGAATTTAATGTGTAGGAAGAGGAACAGAAGGCTATTGTAACTCAAATGGTAGGGAAGATAACAAGTAAGTGTTGGGACAAATGCATAGACGACTGCATAAGCAGCAAGTTCGGCTCTAAAGGAACTGCATGCCTTGCTAATTATGCCCAAAGATTTGTTGACATGAGTCCCTTATTATGAAGAAGTTTCACTGTACGCAATAGCCTAATTGCTGCTGCACTTGTCATGTTTTGTAAGTGTGCCGTTGAATTTTTTGAAAATGGAAAATCACAATATTGTCAGTAATGCCTCTGTAATAGCTTCTGAGTACCTAATAATGCAAACAGGTTCAATCTCTCCCAAAAGCATTTTTTGGCTTCCTACCTACCTATCCTTGACTTCTGTAACCAGCAATAGCTCAACGATGCAGCCGTGCACTTTTTGGCATTTAATAAGTCTTCATTTGTAGCTTCACCCTGCATGTTATCAGCCCGTAATCTGGTATTTATTTTACTTCATTTTCTTATGGAACAGTTTTGCATGTTATGAGCACAAATTCCACCAATATTGTATAATTCATATCTAAATTAGATATCAAACTAAATGTCTTTGGAATGCATATAGCATGGTTTAATTTGTTCATATTCAGTCCATAAAGTCACGAAAAGTTATAATGTATTTTCGGGTACCAATCATTAGTGTTTTTTTGAGTCCAAAGCATAAAGTTTGACTCATTTATATCTGATTTGGCTGCCCTAACAAGATAAAAAAAATAGAACATGTAGATGAAGGTGAAACCAATGACCAAGTTACATGATATCTAGCTGCATTTTAATACCAACCAGCCCATACGTATTTTAATATAAACATTTGATCTTTTTTGTCTCCTGTTAAATTATTAATTGATACATGCATGCTATCTTGACAGTTTGATATCCGAAACCACACTACCAAGATTGTAAATCAATAAGCAATCTGATATTTCAGATGGCTTTCATCAACTGCACTGTTCAAGTCACTGTAGTCTTTTTTGTGCTTGTGTAATAACAAATATCTCATAAGTTTTCCATGATTGTTCATAGAATAGATTTTGAATCCTTTATTTATTCAAAATGTAGAAAATCTTTTAACTTCTGATGATTTAGTTTATATCCACGTAACGTGAGATATGTGATCATCCAAATTTTGAGGATTCAATTGCTGTAGTACCCTTAGATTTGAACAAAATTACTTTATTTGAAGGACTATAGTAATTTTTACAGTGTTATATAAAATTATTATGAGAAATATGTTATATTAAAGTGTACAACATAATTAAGTATTAAAACAACTGCTAAGTCAGTGTTTATCAACCGGTGAATTATTTTTAGTATGTTATATAAAATAATGCAACCAGAATTCAGATTAACTTTTCATAATAACATTTATTAGCTCATTTGGTTAAAATTGTTATCTTCATGCTGGCAGCATCTTTTACTTGTTTCTTGTCTTTTGCAGACCCGCTATTATGATCAGTTTTTGATTTTTGGGCCTTCTTCTGAGCTTCAATGGTATTAGAGCCGTTCTTCTTCATATTCGAAATTTTCTTCGTACATGTCATGTTCGAGTTTGTATTAGAAAGCACACACGAATGCAAAGATTTTGGTTTTAAATTGCACGAAACAAATGTATATATATACATACACATACATACATACAACCCCACCTTTCTTATCCAGTATAACTGAGTAACTATATGTGCACTTGAATATGTGGTAGTTCCAACTTATTTATATGTAGCAGCTGGTCAAGGAGGTAGAAAATTCGATTATGTAAGAAGAGACCAAAATAGAGAAAATTAAAAATAATGTCGATTGAGAATCGAAGGCGGATGATGACTAACTATACTGAAATTGTTCTACAATTTTCTTATATGACACCTTTGCTCGCTACGTCTAAACTATCGGATTCTGCTCAAGTAGTTCTGTCTGGTAACTGTATTTATGTTTTATGTTTTAACTAAATAAATATTAGGATTAATTACTACATTTGTATTATTTTGATTTCAAATATGTTTAGGGGTGGCCAACGGTCATGGTTGGTAGGACTTGGCAGCTTGGACTAAGCTTATCACCTTTTACATGATTGGCATTAGCTCTTCTATTTGGGTACAAGTTTACTATTTTGAATATATAAATTTTTCTTATAAAATGGCACACTTCTTGTGATATATCATTACAAATGTGGAATTTACTTCTTATTTTGAATTTATATCGAATAATAATTCAGTTCAGTCAAATATAAGCATTAAATTAGTTTTTGTTTCATCTTAGCTTTTATTAAGATAAATATCATCATTCTTTAGTTGTAAATGTAAAATGATCCATATTGATGTTCATTTACATTGATTGTGTAAACAAGTTACTAAATTCTTACATTGTCTAATATTCTAGCAATGCATGATTTTATTTTTTTTTTTTTTTTTTTTTTTTTTTTTTTTGCAGATTTGAATTTAAATATGGCAATATGATGAATCAAGGGGCATAGAAAATGTTTAGGAGCAAACTTGGTTATCTTTTTTTATTATTATTATATTGTCAACCTTGTACTTGTTATGTAACTTGGACCTGTTGTGGTATATTTGTAAATTTTTGTTTCTTTAAAGATATGATTTATCTTTATTTTATAGTAATTTGTTTATGGTGAATTTGCTTATGAATTTCTAATTTGGAGAATGATTGTATCTATTTATATTACTGAAGATATCAGTTACACATTCTAAAACAATTTTCATATCATAATCGTGGTGTGATGGATAATTTGTTTGAAACATATAATAAGTGTTTCTAATTGTCAATTTGAAATGTATATTAAGTGTTGTTAGTTGTCATCTTGAAACACTCATTAAGTGTTGCGGTTTATTAATTTGAAACACTCAGTACGTGTTGTGGTTTATCTATTTGAAACACTAAATAATTGTTGCGGTTTATCTATTTGAAACACTTAGTGTTTCAATCTGCTGATCTGAAACATCTGCTAAGTGTTTCAATTTATCAATCTGAAACATAATATTGGTGTTTTAAAAATCTGCAACATACTAATCTGCAACACCTAAAAAGTGTTTCTAAAATTTTTAGCAACATTTTATTACCTTTTCTAAATGGTCATTTTGGTGTTGTGGTATTCCACAGATGCCACTTTACGATGACACGACTGATCCATGTGCCTTTCTGAATCGCTATGAATGGCAAATGGATTCTAGCCGGACCATCGACCCGGTCAAATGAATGTGTTTCCTGGTCTTTCTGTCAGACACAGCTTTACTCTGGTTCTCTTGCCTTCCACTCCATTCAATCAACAACTTCGGCCAACTGGCCACAGAATTGGTTAAGCAATTCAGAATGCATATCCCAACTCCGAAGAACTCCCTCACCTTGTCCAATTTATACCAAGGACCTGTCGAGTCACTCAAAAGCTATGCGGTTTAACACTGCCCTTGCCAAGGCCGACGACCCGGAACCTCGTACCGTGCTTTTCCAACTCGTAAAGCGCATCCTTCCCACTTTCAAATTTAGGTTCTGGATCGACAGAAAGCAACCTAAGAGCCTCGACGTTTTCTATGAAAAGGCTGGGCAATACTCATGCTAAGAAGAAGCGAGGCACAACCGAATCTCCAGGGCCAATCAGTCAAACAACCCGCATGCGGACACCATCAATGACAATGTCATGGGAAAGCAGGTTGGAGAACCCTTCAATAAAGACAAGGGGCCAGGTCCCTACAAATCGAAGACGAATAACAGTAGGCAGGGTGGCCGTAACAACAGCTAGGTTCCAACGGAACCCAGCAAACCCGGCCCCTACTGAGCTTACGAGACCTACACCCCGCTGAACGAAGACTTGGAGACAATCAACCTGGAAACATGTAACACGTTGTAATACAAGAAGCCACACACCAAGAAATCCACTAACTTCGAGAAGAACACCGACAAGTACTGTCGATACCACGACATGTATGGGCACAATACCAATGATTGTCGCCAACTCAAGGACGCAATCGAAAAGATTATCGGCGATGAGGAATATGTCCAGGAACCTTTTCCTCCCGAAGCAAACTCAGGTCCTCCTGCACTAGCACCTCCAGCACCCGCCAAAGCGTCCCCTGGTTTGTCCAACACAAGGCGGGGAATTCTGATCAATACCATATGTGGAGGGCCTTACTCCACGCACGACAACTTTCGGAAAATGGAAGAATATGTGTGTTCTATAAAGCACACCACCTATGAGGCCTGCTCCACTCCATACGAGTCCATCCCGACCAAACTTCAGAAAACCATGTAGGGCGACATCATCTTCCACGAAAGAGATTCTACGGGGATCGAGATACCGACCACAGACCCTCTCGTGATCACGGCTTAGATCGGTGCTGCTTCTATCCGAAGGGTATTGATTGACTCGAGAAGCTCGGTCAACATCATTATCAAAGCTGCATACGATCAAATGAAGTTGGAAACCAAGGATTTAAAACCTTGTTATGCCGCAATCCATGGCTTTAACGGATCTTCCAAACATCCAATGGGCCTGATCACCGACCTACCTATTGAACTTGGCGAAGGAGATCGGAGCCGGGTCCGAGTTCTCACTTTCGTGGTCATTGACATCATCTCCCCCTACAATGTCTTCTTTGGACGTCCCTTCCTGACGGAGTTCCGGATCTGTATGTCACCATGGTATCTCTTAATGAAGTTCCCAACAGAAAACGGGGTCGGTACAGTCAAAGGCGATCAAGCGACTGCAAGAGATTGTTACGTAATAGAAGGGAAGAACGTGCACAATAAGGACAAGGGCAAGGTTGTGCCTCTGCCTTCCTGTGCCAAGACCGTCTCTGCATATCAATCAAAAGGCGTCTGGGCCTTGGATCATGCGCCATTGTCGTCTTTCCGACGATCTCCATCCAAGGAAGGACAAAGAGCCCGACCACGAAAGGGCTACTCCAGTTGAACCTACGATGGACGTTCTGATCAGCCCCGATGATCCATCAAGGGTATTGAAAATCGGATCGCAACTCCACCCCGCAATAAAAGAAGATCGTATGGATTCCTTAAGGGCTAACCTGGACGTATTCGCCTGAACTCACTCGGACATGAGGGACATCGACCCCACAATTGCTTGTCGCCAGTTAAATCTTGACCCGACACTGCCTCTGATCAAACAGAAACGCCGCTTCCTGGGACCTGAAAGATCCAAAGCACCCGAGGAAGAGGTAGACATGCTACTTAACAACAACTTCATCCGTGAAGTAGACTACCCCGTATGGGTGTCCAACCCGGTTCTAGTCAAAAAAGCAAATGGAAAATGGTGAACGTGCATCGACTTCTCCAACTAAAACAAGGCATGTCCTAAGGACAACTTCCCACTTTCGAAGATCGACTGGCTCATCAATTCGACCATCCGATTCTAGCTCTTATCCTCCATGGACGCTTACTTAGGCTATAATAAGATTCCGATGTATATCCCTGACCAGGATCATACCTCTTTCATGACTGATCTCGGGCTCTACTGCTATTGCGTCATGCCTTTCGGTCTCAAGAATGCAAGAGGCACTAATCAGCGAATGGTTAATCACCTCTCTAAAAACCAAATTGGAAAATCTATGGAGGTATACGTAGATGATATGCTGCTAAAATCTAAAATATCAAGCGACCACGTCCGCGACCTCTCCGAAATGTTCGATGTCCTCCGCCAATATGACATGAAACTCAATCCCCTAAAATGCTCCTTCGGAGTTGCCCAAGGAAAATTCTTGGGTTTCATCATCAATTTCCAAGGCATCGAAGCCAATTCAGATAAAATCAAAGCTATCTGGGATATCCAAGTCCCTTAGAACATCAAGGATGTCCAAAGTTTTAACGGGAAGGTCGCCGCTTTAAGTCGATTCATCTCCAAAGCAACTAACAAATGCATTCCCTTTTTCGATTTGCTTCGAAAGGGGAAGAGAAATTTCGAATGCACCCCAAAATGTTTTTCCATATTCAAGGACCTGTTGAATCACTTAGAGCGACCACTATCTTGTCCAAGCCTATGGACCATGAAGACTTATATGTTTATTTGGCTGTTTCCATGCAGGCAATCAGCTTAGCACTAGTGCGCATCGAAGACCGTGTCCAACGACCCGTTTACTATATCAGCAAAAGATTGATGGGGGCGGAGAAGAATTATCCGAAGCTTGAGAAACTAACATACTGGTTATTGATTTCCTCTCGGAAGCTTCGACCATACTTCCAGTCTCATTCCATGAAGTTTTATACCGGTCAACCTCTACGACCGGTCCTACAACAACCTAAGGCGTTCGTACAACTGTTAAAGTGGAGTACGGAACTGAGTCAATTTGAGATAACATTCATCCCCGACGAGCCATCCTCGGACAAGATCTCGTCGATTTCATAGTGGAGTTCACCGCTCCCGAGGAGACTCCTACAGAGAACGTCGAAACTCTCGACACTCAATACACTTAATGGAAATTAATCGTGGATGAGTCCTCCAATAGAAAATGTTTTGGAGCCGGAGTCATGCTCATAACTCCTGAGGAACGCCCGATATGCTATGCATTATAGCTCAACTTCCCTGCTACCAACAATGATGCAGAGTATGAGGCCTTGATAGCTGGACTCAGAATCGCGATCGAACTTAAGCTAAAGACCATCCAAATATTCTACGATTCACAACTCATTGTGCACCAGATACATGGAGAATATCAAGCCAAGGGGGCACGGCTCGCCCCAAATCTAACCCAGGTCCAGGAATTGCTCACCAACTTCAACCACTTTGTCATCACACACATTCCCCAAGAACAGAATTAAAACGCAGACTCATTGGCCAAGTTATCAAGCTCCGAAGATGCACAGCTTATGGGGCTCACTCCAGTCAAACTGCTCAACTCACCAAGTATTAGCCAGATAAAGACCGATGTGGTCATGAGCACCGAGGCCAAATCTGAATCTTGGATGACCCCGAACAAGAACTACTTGCAACACGGAAACCTCCGGGGACATTAAAAAGGAAAGACGAGCGCTCACTCACTAGTCAACTCGTTACATCCTCATGGGTGGAGTACTTTACCGCAGAGGCTTATCTGTCCCATTACTATGGTGCGTAGCCCACGACGACGCCATCCATGTGCTAACAGATGTGCACGAAGGCGAGTGCAATGACTACACCGGCGAGCAAACCTTAGCAAGAAAGATCATCAGGTATAGCTACTTTTGGCTTATCGATCAATATGCCGCAAACTATGCCCGAAAGTGTGACAAATGTCAGCGCTTCTCAAAGAGTCCAAGAGCCCCGCCTACTGAACTGACACAAATGGTCAGTCCTTGGATGCTTGCTATGTGGGGGTATAGACATCAATGGAACTCTTCTAATGGCCAGAGACGGGGCACACTATGCTGTCGTCGCAGTTAACTACTTCACCAAATGGGCAGAAGCCGAAGCTTTCGTCACGATAACCACCAAAAAATAATCAACTTCGTCGTAGACAACCTCATCACCCGCTATGGGGTCCCCAGGCCATCATCTCCGACAATTGAACCCAGTTTGAGAACGCTAAATTCAAAGCCTTCTTTCAGCGGCACAACATCGGAAAAAAATCTCAGTAGTGGCTCATCCTCAAGCCAATGGGCAAGTTGAGGCTGTTAACAAAGTGATTAAATCCATCATCAAGAAGCATCAGAAAAAATGCAGGGGCATGTGGGTAGACGCAATCCCTCTGCCCCTATGGGCCAGCCGAACCACTCACAAGTCAACAACTGGACACACTCCCTTTGCTCTTGCTTATGGGTTTGAAGCCGTCATCCCCATTGAGTTGAAGCTTCAGTCTCATCGAGTTACCTACTATGATCCAAAGACCAATCAAGACTTACTTTTGGAATCGCTAGATTTACTAGAGGAAAAGAGGAACGAAGCTGACCTCAGGGCCGCCGCCCAGCGACAACGAGTAGGCCGATAATTCAACTCCAGAGTTCGCCATAAGGACCTCAACATCGGCGACCTCGTCTTAAAACGGGTTTTTCCCCACTGACCAGCCTTGCTCCTCGTTGGGAAGGCCCGTACGCCATACAACGGAGGCTCAAGGATGGAACTTTCAAATTTGCAACTGTGGACGAAGCCGAGCTCCCCAGGGCATGGAACAACGAACATCTCCGTCGCTACTTTACATAACTTAGTGTACAGTTGTCTATGCTTTCCAACTATTTTTTTGTTTTCTTGCAATTCAAGGCAATGTAAAGGCTATTACAGCCAAAGTTATCAGTAGAAATGATGTTCGTTTTCCTGTCTCCCTTCCATGTTTATTCCGTGCATGATATGTTTAATTGACTATCATGACAGACTTGTATGCACAAACTCTCGATCGTCGCTTCGGCACCGCAGGCGCGGGAGCCGATGCCACAATCCAAACCTCGAGCCAACATCGAAGACAAACACTACTTGCACTAATCGACACCCCGAGCACGGGAGAGGCATCGCTACTCGAGTCCCCGGCCCACGACGCGACCAAGTTTAATAAACCTCTAACTCGAATCTCAGCCTAGCACCGAGACCGAGGATAAATCATTCCATTCTCAAGTCCCAGAACTTGGGGTAGCCCATTATCCAACCTAATGTGAGAATAACTACTCACACGGCTTCATCCGACCCCTCGGATCAGGATCCGGGCGTTTGTTGAATCTCGGCGCAGCACCGAGACCAAGTTTAAATTGTTTCCGCTCCTAAGCCCCTGGGCTTGGGGGCAGCCCACTGTCCACGATCTGACCCTACGGTCGACGATATGGGCATAATTAAGCGAATAAATGACGTCTGCGCTCTTAACCCGAATAAACAACAGAAGAGCCAAACATCGGACGAATCACAACGTCCAACGCTTTCACTCTACTTGGGACAAAATCCGGGCAGCCGAAGGCAGAAGGCGACTAGCCTGGTTCATGGTGTTCCGTGGGATTCCTGAGCTAAGGGAGACCCCCCCCGAACGCTACCAGCGCTTGATCTCCACACAACTGGAAATGACTCAGAGCGACATCACTTATCATATTTTCGTTAGTGTGACAATAAGTATGCTTGTGCAAGTACAAAACGCTGGAAAACATAAGGAGAACATTCGAACACTTAAACTTGAAATGCGATTTTTACTAATTAATATTTCATTTCACATACACACTAAACAAGCTACATGTCTAATATCTTTTCTTTCTAATGACAAGGTGTACATAAGAACCACACCGTGCCTTTAAAAACCAAAAGCGAGGGTCGTACTTGCATATATTATCGGCCTACATAACCGTATATTATCGGCCTACATAACCAAAATAACAGTAACATCTACTATGGTTACTAACGCTGCTCATGCTTCTTCCTCTTGTGCTTCATTTTTGCAGATTCAGCACTAGGCGGATCTCCAGTGGTAGGCCTCTTCTTTCCAGATATACTCCCTCTCCTTCCTCCTCTACCCTTCGGAGGGGTTGCCAACTCGTGAGAGATCAAGAGACGCCTTCCCCTTCACCATCACCACTTGAAATCTCCGTGATCTCGGTACGAATAGTGTGCTGTAGTGGCTTGGGGCAGCATCAGCAACAAAGCCTAGCAGAGCATCGCCCTTCCCTGGGACTTCTTTAGCCTCCAGCTCCGCTTTCTTCTTGGCCTCTCTGACAGCCCTTCGGTCGGCTAACTTCTTGGATTTGAGGTTCACGACGTCATCAGCCTTGAGCTTCTCAAGTGTCTATGGCTCTCTGCTCAGTGTCCTTCCTTTTAGCCTCTGCATCAACTCTCTCCTGCTCAGCCTTGTCAGCTATTTTCTTTTCCCGGGCCTCCTCGGTAATCCTTCCCTTCTCCGCCTCAGCGTCAGCCTTTCTCTTATCAACTATAGCAGTGAATCTCTCCTCAACATCCTGCCTGGCCTTCGCTAGAGCCTCCTGTCTAGCAGCCTCGTCCTTCCTGCTTTTCTCTTCCTGCTCCTCACTCTTACTTGCCATCCAAGCCTTTAGGGTATCCACCTGGGCCTGCATTGAGGGCACATTGGCATCCACTGGGCCTATCGCACGAGCACTTTGGCCATCAACCATCTCTCCATCCTCTATAAGGCCCTCATTAATGCTGGACCCTAGCCTGACATCCGAAAAAGTGTCCAACTGAATGTCTCCCTCTCCAAGCTGCATCCTTTGCAATCCTAGCCCAGATTTCATTGTTTGAGGGGGGCACGGGGGCAAAGCCCAGTGTCATAGTAGTTCTAGGAAGCACTGCATAGTAAAAACACAACCTTTTAGTCCACAAATTCGGTAATCACATCGTCTTCGGGAATTCGCGGTAAAGAGAATTTACCTCCGGTGAGAGACAGTGCGGCTATAATGGGGAGTGTGCTTGTCGTAGCAGACAAAGTAAATTCAGTTTCTCCCAGTCCCGGATACTCGGGATCATACTCAGTCGAGGCCCGAGCCAAAGCTGGGGGATTACTGGTTGTGGCGGATTCGGGAGCCAATGGCCGATAAGAGCTTCCTCCTGCAAATGACTCTGCTACAACCACGCTCTCAGTAGTAACAGATTTCCCCTTTTCTGCAGCAAGCCTCACCAGCCTCTCATTCTTTGCATCCCCCTGCAGCAACTTCCTCCCTTCCTCTAGCTTCTCACGCTCCTCGTCATTCAGGAGTTTTGTCACCGGTTGAAGCTCATCCTGGGTTCCCACATCCACACGACGTAAATAAGCCTCATACGGATCAATCTATCCCAGATTCGAGCCAGCTCTCAAGAATAATCCTCAACCCACAAGAGTCCGCAGAACTTTAGAACTTTAACATACATGTTTCGGATATGTTTTGCCAAGGATGCCTCCACCCGAAATTCGGTATCCTCGAGCTCCTCTCTCAGCTGTTCCACTTCCCTCAGGTGCTCGGCCTTTAATCCCTGCGCCGAGCTCAACACATCCCAATTGTTAGCTTCGGCATCTTCCTTTTCCTTCCTTGTCGCCTCAAGTTGCCTTCTCAGCTCAACAACCTCCGCATTCTCAGCTCTTAGCCTCTCGTTCTCCGCCCTCAAAGCATTGTTGTCATTCTGAATCTGGGTTACTCGTTCATGGTCCTTTTCCAGCTCAGTGTAAGCTTTTTCTAGCTCGGGCTTGTCCCTTTTTAAGGCCGTGTTTTCAGTTGTTAGAGAGGCCACGGTGTCCTTAAAGGTTAAGCTGGCATTCGCTGCCTCCTTTTTCAGCAACTCGTATGTGTGCTTCATCTCCGTTGTAACATCAACACTAGAAATTAACATTCGAAGATGTAAAGAAAAACGAAGAAATGTTAAGACACAAGGAGCGGACATATGTATTTCCTTCTCCAAGTTACCGACGATGGTCCGCTCAGCATCGGTAGTCAACCCCAGGTTCGGGAGCTCCAAGTTTTTCTTCCTAATTAGCTCCGAGAGATGGAAGGAATACCTAAGAAGCTCATTAGCCTGGTGATAAACGGCCCTCACATGCATCCATATCTCCTCGACTCCCTGACAGGAGGCAGACTGAGATCAGGGAGGAATACCAGCTCATCAAAATAATGCCAATGGAATTTCTACTTCAGCAACGCCTTCCTATCATCCACTGAAGGCTCTCGCCTCTCAGGCACTGCTAGATCTTGCCTCCTCGGTGTAATCGTCCCCTTCAGCCTCGAATGGCTAAGCGATGGTTCCTTCCCCTTAGTAACTTGGACGGGAATCAAAGGCGCTGTGCGTGATGGAGTTGTTGATGACGAATGCCTTGAGCCCACTACATCGGGCCAGGTTTCTGCTCCAGTAACTCAGACAGGAGGAGGAGGAGTTGGGGATCGCCGAGATCGATCTCTATGACGATTCTTGTTGCTGCAATCTTGTGGAGGAGGGGAGTCCCCATATAAGCTAGGACCTTTCCTAAAGCTGTCAAGAAAAGCATTCCTAGGAAGTCGACGACCTCTATATCCAAAGCCTCGTCCTCTACGTCCTTCTTCCATATCACCTGCCAAAGAAACAAGTTCAAAGTCAGAAACTCGACACATACAGGCAGTCTATATGATTGGGCAGTGTTTATGAGTGTATGTCCTAAGTGTTCTCTCAACAGACTAGATGATGGTCCGCATGAAGGAGTGAACCCCTCCGCAGCTAAAGCTAGATCTTCCATACTTGTCGTGCCCGGCCACGAAGACAAGTCTAGAGAGAGTTTATCAAGGCCATCAAACTGGTCCTCTTCCTCGAGTGAAATTGCGGTCTCCGAAGGAGTCGCAGAAGACTGTGGTCTGGTCGGCTCTCCTACCCCTGTCTCTCATTTCGGAGGTGAGACAAGAATGCTCAGCATACCCTCATCCCTAGCAACTACCTCATCACCACCAGTCTCATCCCTGTCGGTTTCTTCCTCTGATTTAGCAGCCTTTCGCGATTTAGGCCCAATAGAGGGCATCTTTCTCTTCCGACTAGGATCTCTTTTGTCTCTTGCCGCCTCCGCTTCTTGTCCCCCGCATGCGACAGTGGGCCTAAGTATAGCTCAATTATCAGGGAGCAGTCCTGCACAGCAAAGGCAATCTTGACTGATAACCTATCGGTGGAGCACAACTTGGTTGGAACCGCTCGCAGAGCCTCGAGGCGTTGTTGGTACTCGATGCCGGTGGGCGCCTCGGGATTTCCTACCATGGCAAAACAATGTCAAATATAAGACATCGAATCCTCCAACTTTAAAATAAAATGCAGTGTTCAAGAATGCTTACTTTCATCCAGCCATATCCTCGCAAATCCGGGAGGACAACGCACGAAGAACCATTCATATTTCTACAAAGTCGGCTTGGGCCATGTCCCGACAAAAACTTGGTGTTGGGCGAAGCCTCTAGAAAGTACTGAAACAGTGATATATTAGCTCTTCTCTTTAATTGAAACAAGTTCCGAATATTTTCACCGGTAGGTTCTAAATGCAAGTACTCCCGGTAGAGAATATAAGTGCCTAAGAGCAAGCATATGCATTTGGGTGCAGCTGCGACGGCGCGATGCGGAAGTAATACGGAATATCCTGGATAAAATTGCTAGTCGGGGGCATGCACCCAGTAACCCAAACTTGCCTATTCCAGGCGGTATAAACCTTTGCCGGTGCGTGAGCCCTACCACCCTCTCCCAGTGTGTGAGTATCATCTACAGGAATGTGAAACCGCAACGCCATTTTTCTAACCGCCGTCGCGCCCATGCGTGATGGCACTTAATCCGATGGATTTTCGAGAATAACTGCATCGGCCAGCATGCCCGGCGCCACCGGTGCGCCCCCCTCAACAATTTCCGCATTCTCTACCTCTTCGTGTACGATCGAAGAATGTTGTCTTTCTGCTTGTCCCTCATGCTTGGGCATTTCCGGAAAATTCATGGCTTGAGAAGGTGATGATATCTCAGAAGTATCAAGCTCGCTGCCCATCGAGCTAGCATTGCTAGTTGAGTCAGATGTATGCGACGAAGCCAAAGAACTTTTGGCTTCCAAAGGCTTTTCGATCATGGATCTTGTCTATCTGGCTAGTTGTACTTTAACACACTAGCATTAGACATTGCAGTTGAATAACCTGTACCCCTTGTGTTGGTGCAAACTAACATGTGCGTGTAGTGTTATGCAATTCCAAGATAATACGGTTTATAACCAAACAGTTGGGTAGTTCGATCACAGTCCAAGTATATGCTCTAATCCTATGTGTAGGTTCAAGTCATTGACCGCATGATCGTTAACATGTGCATTGTTCCAATCACGCAAACAACACAAAAACAGTACGGATCCAGAAGCGGGAAGTCAAAAATTTAGAACTCCAAAAAGAGTGCGCAACACGGTGTCGAAGGCCGAGGCACCCAGAGAAGCACGAAGTCTTCATACCCTGGCGAGAGTACAAAAGCTCATACCCCACTAGGTACGAGCCTCGTACCCCATGGGGTACGAATCTCGCACCTCACAATGCACATATGTCGTACCCCATTAGGTACGAGTCTTGTAACCCACAGGGTACGAAATGCGCACCCCTCTCGGTACGGGCCTCGTACCTCGTGGGGTACGAATCTCGTGTCCCGCTGAGCACAAAATTCGTACCCAGATTAGGGTACATTCCCTCCCCCTTCCCCCGGTCACTACTAAAGCTCTTCTTCCTCCTACACCCTCGTGCTATCCCTCATTTCTCGACTCCCCTCTCCTCGTATCCTCTCCAAACACACTCGCGCCTACCTCTTTCGCCTAGCTCCAGACTTACGCCGGCGGTAAGCTCAACTCCGGCCTCAAATATGAAGGGAGTTTTGACCCATATCCCTATAGGCGTGGTCAAACCCCATTCGGTCGAGGCAAGTCTCAGCCTCCCTTCCAAGAACACAGCTGGACTCGGGAGAAGAAGGCCTGCGCCCTTGATAGCGTACAAGTCCTACCTGCTCGTGTGTTTTTAAGTGCGAAAGTTCGAAGTTCAAATTCCAATGGCAGCCGAAGAAAAACAATAAGAAGAGGAGAGAAGAGACAGGGAGGTGCCTATTTATTATAGGCTTAGCCGGCCCTTCGTGTTCCAGGGCACGGCTGCTCGTATCCCGGTAGGGTGCGAAAATTCGTACCCCACCGGGATATGAGTTTTCGTATCCCTGCTCGGGGTACGAAAAACTCGTACCCCAAGGAACATGAAAAAAAGAGAGAGAGGAATATATATATATAATAATATTTATACACGTATATACGTATGCACGCATATACGAATAGTTATGAGCACGCAAGCACGATGCAACGCAAGTACTTAGCGATGTAAACACACCGTCGCTCCAACAATGACTCGTTTACAATTCTACAGTAAATGAGCTCAATAACTAATGTCTATTTCTTTAAGTTTACAGGAAAAGTTGACGACTCGACGACTACTTCAACCAACGCAAAGCATATCATGTCAAGACAAGACGTACTTTGGGGGACAATAGTTAACCTGTCTTTTGGTCCGGTTCCCAAAAGTACACAAGACACGTTAGACTCAACATATCGTGTGAAGCCAAAGCCGAGAGTGTTGCCAAGGAGTAAAGGAAATGAGCCGAGAAGGGATCACGTCTACGTGATTCTCGCCGCTCCTCCAAACATCGCCAGACAATACCCTGAATCCTAGAAAGTCACGAGTATCGCAAGTCTCCACCCCCCGCACTTATCTGGGAATCCTTCATATCCCTCGGGGTACGAAATTAGTACCTACTAGGGTACGAATTTCGTACCCCATGGAGAGGTACGAGTTTCTGATGCTCGTACACAGGGGATTCGAGATTTTGATGGTTGGCTACATGGGATACGAGATTTCTGGTGTGGTCTCCTACTCCTACCCACTCGCACCTAACCATTCCACTATAAATACCCCTCAAGATCACACTTCAAAGTGGTGGGAATTTGGTGATTTGACTTCTCTTGAGAGCTCCAAGTAGCCTCTTTAATGGCATCCATGCTTTGAGGAAGAAGAAGGTCAAAAGTGTCTTTTTCCTAATATTTTGCATATGACCATTATGACCTCATCTAACTTAGACATGCATGTAAAGGGATGCCATGAGATAGTCTTAACCTTGTAACTCTTTGTTCTTAATAATATTCCAACGACTCTTCCAAAGTGGACGTATGCCTCTCACGAGACCAAACCACTATAAATCTCTTGTGTTATTTATTGCTTTCCGCACTTACTTTTCCACGCGAAAATATAATTCTTAAGTAATAAAAATCTTGGGTGTTTACGACATATTTTGCCGTCAATAGTTGTTGTATGCTCTGTCCATTCATGTTGCTTTAGAACCTAGTTCTAGTGTATCCTTGCACTTGTATTGATGAGCTGCTTACCCATGCATACTTTGATGTTGGTGAATTTAAACATGACTACGCTATCATTTCTTTTGTTCTTGTCGAATTGAATAAGAAATGGTATTTGAAAGTTTGTGCTTGTTCATCCAGTTTGAAACTTCCCCTTTGCTGAACTTGAAATGTCGTTGTGCATTTGTCATTCTTCGTGCCATGACCATTTATACTTGGCTTGCTTCATTGTGTTATGCTGCACCATTAATTTTGTTTCACCATATTTGTGCAAACAGTTAAAAAATGTTGCATTGTCATAACAGATTAGTAATGTTGTGTGCCATGCACATATATATATATATATATATATATATATATATATACAAACATGCATATATATACATGTATATATATATATATATGTGTGTGTGTGTGTGTGTGTGTGTGTGTGTGTGTGTGTGTGTGCGTGTGTGTGTAACCATTTCTTGGTTGCACCTTGAACCATTTGCTTTTGTGTTGAAATTGCTATGTCCATTGTATTTCCACACTTGTGCTTCATATCTGGCTGCTGAGTCATATTTGTGTTGACATAGCACACTGATATTTAAAATGTTGTCCACGTATACACAGTCTACCACTTTCTCCATATATACATATATGTATATATGCACACACACACACACACACACACACACACACACACACACACACACACATATATATATATATATTCGTATAAATTCTGACAGAAATATTTTCTGCCATACTGAACTTGAATTTTTGATAAATTGCCCTGTATGCCTGGAAAAAAATATATGTATATACATACATGAATTGTTCACAGGAAGTTCATATATGTGAGCCCTAGAGAATTTGTCTACCTTGTGGTATTTACAGTGAATCACTGTGAATATCACAAACTATCTTAACATAAATGGATATATACACACACACACACATATCAGATCAAGTCACGAAATATGATGAGAAACACTCCAAAATTCTGAAGCAAATAAATTTTAAAATAAAATTATATCTGCTAGAATTCAATAATATTTGTTCCAGATTACTGTGTGTATTTCTGTGACATGTAAGCAGAAGACTGAACTGACAGAGAAGCATGCAGAGGACAAGTGTATCAGTGTCAGTGTATGTGACAATGAAACTTTATATGTGAATGAGTGACTGTATATGAATGTATTTGTACAATTGAGTGATGTAAATGAGTGACAGAGAGTTGTAGTGAGGAACTGATGTAACAACTGAAACTGAATGTAAAATTGAATGTATTGTATTACAATGAGATGTACAAACAGCGGAGTTATAAATTTGTACTATTCAAATATAGAAATAAAAGATTATATTTTAATAAAATACTATTTGAATATTTGAATTCTCGTGCAATAGTATTTTATTTAAATATAAATATTTTATTCTGTATGTGATGTAGTGGAATACTACAATTACAAACACGTTTATAATTATATGTGTGTGTGCGTATATATATATATATATATATATATATATATATATATATATATATATATATATATATATATATATATATATTATCATCAAACAAAAATCATAGAATTATTGTATACAACAATCTCCCAATTTTGATGATGACAAACATATAATAAGATTTTGAATATAATAAATGTGTTTGACAGTGAATATTGAAAGGAAAACGGATTTATGGACTTTTCTTTTCTCTTTTTTTTTTTTATTTGCAAATAGAGATCAAGGAGAGGAAGTATAAGGGAAAGGAGAGTACATGTGCGATACTTTCTTAGACATTTCTAGCGTATGTATTTTTTTAATTATAATTTTTTTTCTCTTCTATTTTAGTATTATATTTTTTTTCCTCTTTTATCTTATTTTATTCCTTATTCAAATTTTATGCGAACGTTTCAAACTTACACGGACACATAGATCGTCAAATTAGCGTGAAATTTGAGATCTTGGAATGATCTATAGTTCCAAACCCGATGAAACTAGTTTCATTAAATTTCGACTGTTTGTAAAAATGACATTTTCTAAATTAAAATATTATTTTATTATATGACTCAATCATTGATTCAAATCCTACTATAACTTATAGTTTATAAAATTACAAATGGATTTATAATCAGTATTAATTAACTAACGGAGTCAAATGAAATTATTGGATTATTTTAATCACCAGTTCGAACTTTAAGTTAAATTTCAGTTAAATCATAAATTTAAAACGTTTTAATTTGCAAGTCGTTACAAACAATAACTATTTTTTTGGCAAGGTCGACTGGTTTTTAGAGTGCTACATAACACTTTATAAACTATAAATATTAATTGCATATTTTTATACAATTTTCGTTGAATGTTTCAAAATTTTAAATTTAATTTCCGCACTTATTCAATCTCACATGATTACAGAAAATTTATCAAAAATAATAAAGTAAATTGTATACAAATAAAAAATAGCTTGCTTCTTGAAAAAAATATAGACAAAGAAGTCACTTTACATAAAATTGCGAACATATCTACAGTTTTTGATACATTGAGACGTGTCTGCAAACATTATGATAGTAGTCATAGATAAATCTGCATATTTTTTTACAAAAAATGCAAACATTTCTGCATTTTCTTTTTCAGTAGTCTTCTTTTAATATTTACAATTTTGAAAAATAAAATAAATAAATTAGGCGCTAATGCAAAAAAAACATTAAAATAATAATGCTACAGTTTTAAGGATCCACTTTACAATGAAATTGGAATAGGAATCGCTCTTATATAATGTTTGATTTAGGGATCCGTCCCTTATTTTAATTTTTTTTAAAAGAAAAAAAAAATCGTGTTTTGGAAATTAGTGTAAGAATGCGAAATAATTTTGTCTCTTCATCACCTCCTACGTCCCCTTTATCTTTTTTTTATCCTGTTCATTGTCCTCTCCATCTTTCTTCCATCCACTTTATCGTCCCTCCGTTTTTCTCATATTTGTAATTAATGTTGAAAACTTAAAATATAAAATAAACCAAATAACAAAAAAAATTCCAGTGAGCTTAAGAATTTTTTTTCAAACAACGGTATCACATGGTTTAAAAGATTTCGCTTCATATTTCACCATATTAGGGAGATTTAATGGCACTAGTAATTGTTCGCTGACAGAAGAAAATCTACATTTTGTTGGTGTTATTGAAAGTTGTTCATGTATTGACCATATCAAAATGAGAATAAGATGACTAGGCTTGCAACGTATACATATGAAATGCAATAATAGGTTTCTTCACGGTTCAGCTGGCAACAACTAATTTGCTTGAAACCGCATTTAAATTAGATATCCGTCACTTTCTAGTTTCTACTATAGTAGCAGAACAAACAATAAGGAAACAGTAGTATATGTTTAAAACTAAAAATTACCTTCAGAAATAGGCCTAAAAAGACCCATAACTCCCCTAAACTTGCAACACACACAGTGACCACCCCAGAAAATGGAATCACCAAACAAGTCACTGATGAATCATTCAAAAACAAATAATATTCAAAATACAAGAAGAACATCTAAACAAAATAAAGTAGGTCGATGTTACTGACATACATACATATATATACATACATACATATATGGGAAAGTCTAAATTAAATGTTGACACAAAATTAAATACATAAAATCTGAATCATTAGATCTCCCCCTGAATTTCACCTCACACATAAAGACAGACAAATGTGTGGTCCAGATTTTATGTACACAAATTTGTATCCAATTTTGTGTCCCAATAACCTCTCTCTCTCTATATATATGTATATATATATATATATATGTATATATACATGTATATACATATATATATATGTATATATATATAGGAAAGTCTAAATGAACACAAAATGTTGACACAAAATTAAACACATAAAATCTGAACCATTAGGTCTCCCCCTGAATTACACCTCACACATAAAGACAAATAAATCGTATGGTCTACATTTTATGTACATAAATTTATGTCCAATTTTGTGTCTCTATAGCCGCTCTCTGGCTACTGGGACACAAAATGATGTTGAACTTTCATTGTCACCAACCTCTCTCTCTCTCTATATATATATATATATATATATATATATGTATATATATATATATATGTATATATATATATATATATGTATATATATATATATATATATATGTATATAGGAAAGTCTAAATCAACACAAAATGTTGACACAAAATTAAACACACAAAATCTGAACCATTAGATCTTCCCCTGAATTACACCTCACACATAAAGACAAATAAATCGTATGGTCTACATTTTATGTACATAAATTTATGTCCAATTTTGTGTCTCTATAGCCGCTCCCTGGCTACTGGGACACAAAATGATGTTGAACTTTCATTGTCACCAAGTCATCAAGACAGGAAATGCATGTGCATTGTTGCTATTGCTGTAGTTATTACTATATACAACGGACACCAACAAAAAAACAATAATGACCGATCGGTACGAAAAACTGAATTCGGCTAGATCAGATGTTTTCATTTTGCATTCCTTTCTTCTTATTAGAAATCAAATTAATGTGTTGGTTAGCAGGCAATTTTATATGTGAACTAGGAATATGAATATGCATTTAGCCTACCTGCAAATTGACTGCAATAATTTGCCAGTCCTATCCATCTTTTTTATTATTTATAATGTCCTGGCTTTGATATAAAATATCTCAACTCTATAAATTATAACCTCCCATTTCCCCCAATAATCTTCTGGTTTTATCAATCAAACTGTTTTTTGTTGATTATTATGTTCCTGTAGTGGCACACTTTTTGCCACTTTAAATATTAGTTATAATAACAAAATCAACGACCAAAGAAAATAATAATAATAATCAATAGTATATATGTTGAACTAAATGCTAAACATGGTGATTTTACATGTTCTGTAAGATTCCACTCATTCACACTCTCTTTGACACAAATTTTGTTTCACATTGGAAAACCTGAAATTTTGAAGCAACATGGTTTGAAATATCATCAGTTTCAGTTTTCATTACACATTGATTGCTCCCAAATTTAGAAATTTTGAAAGTTGTAGATTAACTGGGTAAATTTTAGAAAGAAAACTGGCCAACATTGGGATTTATATGTCCGACACCGTAGCCATGGCTCATACTCGTGATTTTCGAGAAAGAATGTCTCTGTGAACAACAGATCTGGCTAACTATGTTCTTTGTCTTAGTTGATCCTAAAAACCAAATGTTACTGCAATCCAAATAAACTAAACAAAATTAATATAAACGAACATTTGATCAATTCCTCATATTTTACAGAACTACAATAAAACAAATATCCGAAATTAACTATCAAATTTATAATCTGATGTGGCCCATATGAAATATTGGGCATCTGCCCCACTTTACAAATATTCTACAGGCCAAGGCCCAAATGTGATCAAGTAAGCAGGTTGCCTAACGGAAAGTCTTATTTTGAGTTTCAGTTCATATCAATACAAAACAGATCAACTATTAAGAGGGTTCATTTGCCAATCTATAAATACCCTACCCTTCATTCATTCCAAAACATCTAAAATCCATTTTATCATACGCTTCTAAAGTTAAAACATATCGCTAATGGCATCTTTATTTACGTTTGTATTCAGCCTCAGTCTTCTTTTCAGTGTCGACTTAAAAGCAAGTATAGCTTCGAACAATCAAATAGTGAATACATAAAAATAAAATGTGAAGAAACAACATACCCATCACTCTGCTATACTTCCCTTTCTTCATATGAAAGCACCATCAAAAGCAACCCTGTGCAACTGGCACACACTTCACTCTCCATAACACTAGACAGTGTCCGTACTTCCTCCACCGCCATGAAAAACATGTGTGCAGCAGGAGGCATGAGCCATGTGGTAGCAGCAGCCATGAAAGACTGCATGGACACCATGAAGCAGTCAGCTGAAGAGCTTAAGGGATCCATGCATGCAATAGATAATATGAAAGACAAAAATTTCACATTTCAGCTAAACAACATTCAGACTTGGGTCAGTGCAGCACTCACTGATGACAATACATGCATGGATGAATTTTCAGGTAGAACCATGGATGGCAAACTCAAGACCGCTGTTAGAAGTCATGTTTTAAACGTGGCAAGAATGACAAGTAATTCGCTGGCTCTTATTAATGCCCTTGTTCTTTCCCATTCAACTTCTCCCTAGATTTGTATGTTTTATCCATGTTTGGTTGTTCGTGTTGCCATGCTACCTACCTGTTGTTTTATAGTTGAATGGCATCCATATACCCTTTGGCTCAGATTTATCATACATTTGCATGTACTGTACTGTAGTTTTGAGTGCTGTTGGATTCCTCTTTGTTTATATTTTACTGCCGTGGTACAGTTTATGATGAGATCCCCCCCCCCCCCTCCCCCGGTCCCCCCCCCCCCCCTCCAAAAAAAAAACACTTGGAATAGCTATAAAAACTCTTTGACTGACAGGAGAATTCTGTTGGCTGCTTATGATGTATTCGAGAGTTCATTTGATACGATTATGTAGAACAAAAATTCTGAAATAGTGCTATTCAAAACTGATTCATGTTATCTACAAATCAAGGAAGATCTACGATGAAAGATTACCCCATGATTCTAAACATAGTTCATATCATGGATGACACCTTTTTAATTATAGTTACATGTAAATGGTGAGATGGAGTTCTTTGCTCTTTAATAGAAACCTGAAGAAAAAGAACTGGTTCTTCAATTTCCTTACTCTCTTTTCCTTTTAACAAAAAGAAATAGAAAAAGGAACAGTGAGAAAAAAAGAAAAATAAGGACAAGAAATAAAGACCTTATATCAGTACGTAGTATTTATATAATACTCAATATATAGGATTTGGATCGCCTTATAAACAGCAGCGGGAAAGGTTCTAAATCTAGGACTTCGGTCGCAACTCTAGAATTTTACAAACAATATCTAGTCGTGGATTTGATTAAACTCTTTACGAAGAACAATTCTGTTTGATAAATAAAGAAATTTCATTGAAAATTAAGGGTGCTACTTAGGCCTGTCAAAATTAAGCTTAACCCTTTAACCCAACCCACAAAGCCCAGCTTTAACCCCTTAGGGTCAGACCCTCTTTTTTTTTCTGAAGTAGGTCAAAAACAGATTTAACCCCCGTAGGAATTATGTCGACCCCGTTAAATCCCTAATCTATTTCAAATAATAAACCCTACGATCCCCAAATCTATTTCGTCGATGTTGATTTTTATCTTCAATTCACCTAGCTTTATAGTTTATACCATCTTAAATACATCGAAGTACAACTGTCTTCCAATTCGAGAATTATTACAGTAACGGAACCTGAAAACGGAAGAAAAAGGTACGGATTTTTATTTTTCCAAATTCTGATTTGTATTGTATCTCAAACTTCACTCTAACATTTCATGTCGGCAATTATCCAAAAATGAAGAACCACGAGCTGCTCTTGAATCATCGGTTGCTATGAGAAACATAAGCAAGTCAACGTCAGTAAGCTGAATCATAGACTGATCTAGCTGGATAAGTTTTGAGCAGGAGCTTTCGAGACTGACGAATTTGGTTGTTTATATTATCATATCTGTTATTTCTTGTAGTGCTGGAGCTCGATGAATGTGGTAAGGCATCTTAATTCCTTTGAATAATCCATTGTTTCGCTCACATCTATTATTTCATTGACTTGGTTTGATTATATTTAGTTAAAAAATACTTTACTTACTAATATCAGAGGCAGAGCATGTAAAATAGGATGATGGACGAGGAATTTTATAAATATCACAAAACCTCCTAAGTTTTCCAAATGACTTAATTTCATAAATATTGCAAAAAAGAAGCCCTATGATGGACGAGAAATTTAATCAGTGGTGTAAATTACCATGGTCTTTTGTTTTGAAACAGATACTTTATGATTTGTTCGTGTTTTTTCTCAATATCATTTAATAAGGGAAGTCTTTATCAAATAATCAGTGGCTTGTCTTTATATGGTTGGTAGTCAGCAAACACTTTTGCTCTAAATTTGTATTATATGAGCAGTTCATTGTAATTATGGAATTCCTGGTCCTTGTTCAATTGTCACATATCTGATGATGTATTTAATCCAGCCTCAGTATGTACATTTACTTAAATATATACATAGGTACATGCATATAACATTCATGTTGTTATGAATATAATATAACAGAATGAGGTTTATATTAGTCCATCTTTAGATGTCATTAGTCATTACCACTAAATGTCATTCATAAGACTGTTTTATTGTTGGTTTCAGGTAGATGGGTTACATAAACCACTTAACCATAACAAAAAATATCTACAATGTCATCTTTACTTATGTTTGCTGACGATATTATGATTTTTACAAAACCTGATGTGGTTTCTTTGCAAAACATGATTTGAGCCTTGATTGATTTCTATAAAATTGTAATTTTACTCAACATGTTAAATTGGCGTATATGATTTTAATTTTCTTTGCAAACCATGATTTGAACCCATCTATCAACCTTACCATAAGCAGGTTGTGTATGTTCCTGTCTGAGCTCATATCTCAGATATCTCTTTTATTTTCTAGTCGCCTAAAATAGTAAATTAGGTTATTAATTATAATGGTCAACTGATTTGTTTTGATATTTTCATTTTCTGTTTTAAATATCCATTCATATTAAATAGGAAGTGTTAACGTTTTGCACTTTGTAATTGTTAGTTACCTGTAATACAACATCCGATGAAATGAAAAAGATGTCATTTTCGAAATAGGTTACCAATTACTCAGTATTTGAGACTTTGCAATGCTCACTTTGTAAATTTGGTCCAATTACTGTTTTTGCCCTAATAAAATATATTTTTTCTTCAAAACAACATGACAAATGTTTAAACAACATGACAAATGTTCAGCTCATGAAATGAAGAGCCAAAAGAAAGCTGTAAAATTTGGTCAACGAAACATGATAATACTTCGTCAATGTAAAAGAAGATGTGTTTTTACAGTTTTCTATGTAAACCAAATAAAACATTTCGTGAGAAACCTCAGTAATATTATGGCTAAGCATTGGTCAAAGTAAACATTGATTATAATTAAAAGCAGGGTCAACCGAAACCGGAAAATACCATAAAATTTCTGCAAAATTGAAAGTAAACTTCATGATTGTCACCTTGGCTTAATCACGGTATTTGACTCATACTAACCCACAATTCCCACGTGATGTTAGTGTATATTTATATGTATGACTCTCCTAGTTTCTCTACAAAGGATAAATTAAATGTGATGATGATACTGTAAAATATACAGAGTTTCCATGGCTTATGTCATTGTACATATATAAACATTCCTTGGAGAGCAAACTTACCAAATAATGATAAAATGAGGCTTATTCAAATGATGATGTCTGTGTAGCAGATTTTCTATTGTCACAAGTGAAACCTAAACAATCGATTAATGTACTACAATTATCTCACTAAATATATGCAACTGACAGTATCGTTGAGAATTTTATTTAAATGGTGCATGGTTAACCAGTTCAAAGCAGCAAAACTGGAGAACTCCATTAATTAAGAGCATTTAATCAATGCTGGTCGCTTCTTCTTTCAAAGTGAGATCGCAGATTAAACTATGTTAAACTACTTGTTTAAAGCAACATGGAACTTTCCTGGAATATACATAAGACGGTGGTATATTTTAAAATAAAGAGATTGGTACGTACGTAAGGCAGAGGACACCATCATACATAATGCAGTTTACTTCCTAAACAAGGAAACGGTTTATCGTAAACGCCAAGTCCACATGAAAAGTTCATTATATCTATGCATGACAAGCACATTAGTTAGAGGATGGAGGCTGATTCTTAACATGCTGCAGTCTACACATATGGCAAAACACGATGACTTTTACTGGGAGATGTCAGTAGTGTGGACGGTAGTCAAGAGCACGTGTCTATTTTTGTAGAGAACTATTACAAATACTTTGCAAAAACCGTGTCTATTTTTGTTACATAAAAATTATCGCAAACAGTTTGTAAAAGCTGTGTTTACTTATGTTAGAGAAAACTGATGCAAATAGTTTGCAAAAGAGCTATTCCCTAGTAAAATATTTTTACACCTATTCATTCTGGAAGGCTTCTTCTACATGTTTACGGTGGTGGTAAAAATTTAAGCGGGTTTCCTTTGCCATTTGTGGTTAAGTCAAGTATGCTACATTACATTCAAAATTTTTGATTTGGTTAAGTCAAGTCTGCAAACCTGACTGTTCCAGTCGAAGAATTGTACTTTCATATATGCCCAGGTTATTATGCTATCTTTCATCTATTGCTATGACGTTATAGCCGCCTATGAGGTTGGTTTCACTTCTTCTACATTTTCAGGTAAGCAAGTAGTCAAGAGGAAAAGAGAAATGAAATGGTGAATCATGTAGCCCAGGTATTCCAATTAGTTTTTACCGGTATTCCAATTAGTTTTTATAGAACGGACTTTATTGCATTTATCTGTATGCTTTTATGAGGCATGAGAACACAATGTTCCACTTGCTTATAAATTATAATTCACTATCGACAATGCTGCCGTGAGTTTGCTTTGTAAGCCTTCATGGTTATTTCACTGATTAATTGTCAAGTACAAATGCGTTTTCTGTCCAGAAAAATAGAAAAGAAAAGAAAAGAAATAACTGGCTTTGATTCATAGGCTCTAAAAAAAAATAACTGCTATGAAGCTTTCTATGCTAAGTTTATATAAGTATGTATGTATACATATACAATTATCCAAGTGCACCTCGAACAAGGCGGCACAAACTACAGCCCCTTGATATCCATGTTAGGTTACAATTTACATAATACTTTTCTCTTCACATTCACCATTATTTAAATGGAAACCTCGCGAGGATATCTGACCAATTAGAGTGCTACAAAACTTGAATGCTACAAATTATAAAAACCTAGGACTTGCATTTGAACATGGTAGATAGCTGCCAGGATCCGAGTTAGAAACCAGCTTTGTAATTTGAAACCATCAACTGCTACAATAATTTTAGTACCATTTCCCTGTTTGTTGAAACGACTGGAATTCTTCAATTGCTCTTCCTTTCCCATGTCATTTAACATGCATATTGAAAATGCAAAATGCATTTTCTTGCCAGACACTTCTACTGTATGTTATTTCCCATGTCATTTAACTTGGTTGCTTTCACTCTTTTGCTGTATGTTAGTTTGTTTTATCAGCATAATGAAAAGAATATTACAATGCATTGATAACAACAATTTGCTTCTGTTTTTGCAGGTGTTAGAAAAATATAGATGGATTTATATTTGAGAACATGTAATTTGATGCATTGTTAGTATCATTTGTTAGTTTTAAAACTTATTTTTATGTTTGAGAAATGAAAAAGATGGATGGATTTATATTTGAAAACATGTAATTTGATGCACGGAGAATGCAACAGCCATGCTCATTTTATTTGGTTTACCTAGCTTTCTTCTTACATCATTATATCAATATTTGATAATTTTTTCAACCATTATTCTTTTTTCAGATTAGTTCTGAAAGTATATTATCAGCCATGTTTTTACAGGTGTTTTTTTTTTTTTCATTTTTCAAATTTTTATGTTTTAGAATGGTTAAATGGGTTGACCCATACATGAAGAGGGGAGGGTCAATTGACCCTCTTAATAAATATATTAAATGGGTCGGGTCAATTTTGACCCGATCCATTACGACCCGACCCGACCCATTTGACAGGTCTACTGCTACTGCACATAAAATATCTGGAATTTATGCGCTACAAGGTTGCTGGTAGGAGATATTTCAATGTTACTATCACTAGTTTAAACCAACTATTTGACATTTAAATAAGGAAAAGGAAGTATAGGTGGCAGATTAACCAACATGTTCGGCTGAGATGGCAGTACGATTACATGCCCTTTTTTTTCACATATGCAACACTAAATTCAACCTCATCTTGCTCGTAACAATAAAAAGTTTCTCAATTTTCACCAATTTGCCAGGATAAACACTATCTCTAAGTGAAGACATTTACAAACTGAACAAAGGACGAAGGCCCCAAATATTGGTCTAAATTGTGCCTGAACATAATCCATTGGCTGATATTAAATCAGATCCTTCAGATGAATGGCTCTACTGATTTTTAGCCTAAACCTGTTCAAATTCACTTACCCAGTTTTGGGATTCATAGCAGTACTGTTACAGACTATAGGCAAATGTATAAGTGGCACCTGACTTAAGGTCTGTATTTGCATACAGCGGAGTAAAAAAGGGAGGAAGGCAGGAAAACTAAGGTCGAACCTCCGCCGTCGTGGGAAAATCGGAGTAAAAAGTTATGGAAGGCAGACAAAGTGCAGGTAAATACAGTCCTAGTTGAGGATAGGCAGGAAAACAAAAAAGTAAACGCTAGAAGGAGGGCGTGAACATCCGACCTTGTGGTTAACAGCCACACACTCTAACCAACTGAGCTATTCCAGCTTGGTTGCAAAATGATCAAACCAGGTTACATCAATTACAGTACTAACGGTTCACCTTTAGTAAAAGCTGAACATGTCTCTTTCGTTCTCTCCTATCATCCTATTTAATTGGATCATTGCAATTTTCATGTTTTACAAGGTGGGCTTGAACTTCTTTGTTGCTCACAGCTACGATTTTAATATTTTACAAGCAAAAATTAAATGTACAAACAGACATTCACCATATACCCAGAGTGGAAGCGAATAGCAATAATTTGTTATATGTTGGCAATTTGATTATTTCGTTGAGCTGATCATTGAAGTGCAGCATAGAAGTTTTTGAAGCTATGGGAAAAAGTAAACGGGACTTAATATTAATAAATGCCGTTATTACTACTGACTATTCAGATTTGGATAAGGGAGGAATCGACTGAAATATGGCAGGGTTTTGCCGAACTTATCTATGAAATTCGGCGGGATACATCAATTTTAGGTCCGAAAATCAATAAAGGACCGCCAGATATAGTTAAAATCAAAAAGGGCAGGGGTATTCTGAATTTTCGTTTTGATATATCCACCTTATCCGCTTTTGCAGTATCAGTAACAATGCTGTTAATCAACTCAAATCCAAGTTGTTATTCAGTGGCAGCAGGGAAGGAAAATAATATAAAATCCGAGAACCAAATTTTTGAGTACCTGTTTCCTCGAAGTTCCCCCAACTTCAAACTTTTCTATCAAGCCAGTTTGCAAAATATCAAGATAAAACTAGAATGCAAGGTAGTAAAATGCTACCGATAGTAACAAGACCCGATCTAATTGATTCAGCAAGTAACTCTATGGTTGGTGATGACTTGTCATAATCTCCATGTCCCCATGTAACCACCTCACCATAACCCTAGATTTAACGATTACAGGGTTAACCCATGTAGTAATAGATAAATGAATGAATGTGATTAATTGGGGATAGGGGGCAATTTGAACCTCGGGCAGAGATAAGGAACTGGCTATTTTGAACCAATGAGAAATTCAGATCATCGACGACGATTGTTTACCTGAAGGAAGTCGAAGTGACAACCTGAGTAGAGGAGCTTGATTTTAAAAAAGGAAGGAAGGCAGGAAAACTAAGGTCGAACCTCCGCCGTCGTGGGAAAATCGGAGTAAAAAGTTTTGGAAAGCAGACAAAGTGCAGGTAAATACAGTCCTAGTGGAGGATAGGCAGGAAAACAAAAAAGTGAATGCTAGAAGGAGGGCTTGAACCTCCGATCTTTTGGTTAACAGCCACACGCTCTAACCAACTGAGCAATTCCAGCTTGGTTGCAAAATGATCAAATCAGGTTACATCAATTATAGTACTAAAGTTCATGATGGTTCACCTTTAGGAAAAACTGAACATGTCTCTTTCGTTCTCTCCTATTATCCTATTTAATTGGATCGTTGCAATTTTCATGTTTTACAAGGTGGGCTTGAACTTCTTTGTTGCTCACAGCTACGATTTTAATATTTTACAAGCAAAAATTAAATGTACAAATGGACATTCACCATATAACCAGAGTGGAAGCGAATAGCAATAATTTGTTATATGTTGGCAATTTGATTATTTCGTTGAGCTGATCGTTGAAGTGCAAGAGCATAGAAGTTTTTGAAGCTATGGGAAAAAGTAAATGGGACTTAATATTAATCAATGTCGTTATTACTACTGACTATTCAGATTTGGATAAGGGAGGAATCGACTAAAATATGGCAGGTTTTGCCGAACTTATCTATGAAATTCGATGGGATACATCAATTTTAGGTCCGAAAATCAATAAAGGACCGCCAGATATAGTTAAAATCGAAAAAGGGCAGGGGTATTCTGAATTTTCGTCTTGATATATCCACCTTATCTGCTTTTGCAGTATCAGTAACAATGTTGTTAATCCGCTTTTGCAGTATCGGTAACAATGTTGTTAATCAACTCAAATCTAAGTTGTTATTCAGTGGAAGCAGGGAAGGAAAATAATATAAAATCCAAGAACCAAATTTTTGAGTACCTGTTTCCTCGAAGTCCCCCCAACTTCAAACTTTTCTATCAATCCATTTTGCAAAATATCAAGATAAAACTAGAATGCAAGGTAGTAAAATGCTACCGATAGTAACAAGACCCGATCTAATTGATTCAGCAGCTAACTCTATGGTTGGTGATGAGTTGTCATAATCTCCATGTCCCCATGTTACAATGTATCCACCTCACCATAACCCTAGATTTAACGATTACAGGGTTAACCCATGTAGTAAATAGATAAATGAATGAATGTGATTAATTGGGGATAGGGGGCAATTTGAACCTCGGGCAGAGATAAGGAACTGGCTATTTTGAACAAATGAGAAATTCAGATCATCGACGACGAATGTTTACCTGAAGGAAGTCGAAGTGACAACCTGAGTAGAGGAGCTTGATTTTAAAAAAGGAATGAAGGCAGGAAAACTAAGGTCGAACCTCCGCCGTCGTGGGAAAATCGGAGTAAAAAGTTGTGAAAGGCTGACAAAGTGCAGGTAAATATAGTCCTAGTGGAGGATAGGCAGGAAAACAAAAAAGTAAACGCTAGAAGGAGGGCTTGAACCTCTGACCTTGTGGTTAACAGCCACATGCTCTAACCAACTGAGCTATTCCAGCTTGGTTGCAAAATGATCAAATCAGGTTACATCAATTATAGTACTAACGGTTCACCTTTAGGAAAAACTGAACATGTCTCTTTCGTTCTCTCCTATCATCCTATTTAATTGCATCATTGCAATTTTCATGTTTTACAAGGTGTGCTTGAACTTCTTTGTTGCTCACAGCTACGATTTTAATATTTTACAAGCAAAAATTAAATGTACAAATAGACATTCACCATGTACCCAGAGTGGAAGCGAATAGCAATAATTTGTTAAATGTTGGCAATTTGATTATTTCGTTGAGCTGATCGTTGAAGTGCAAGAGCATAGAAGTTTTTGAAGCTATGGGAAAAAGTAAATGGGACTTAATATTAATCAATGTCGTTATTACTACTGACTATTTAGATTTGGATAAGGGAGGAATCGACTGAAATATGGCAGGGTTTTGCCGAACTTATCTATGAAATTCGGCGGGATACATCAATTTTAGGTCCGAAAATCAATAAAGGACCGCCGGATATAGTTAAAATCAAAAAAGGGCAGGGGTATTCCGAACTTTCGTTTTGATATATCCACCTTATCCGCTTTTGCAGTATCAGTAACAATGTTGTTAATCCGCTTTTGCAGTATAAGTAACAATGCGGTTAATCAACTCAAATCAAAGTTGTTATTCAGTGGCAGCAGGGAAGGAAAACAATATAAAATCCAAGAACCAAATTTTTGAGTACCTGTTTCCTCGAAGTCCCCCCAACCTCAAACTTTTCTATTAAGCAAAATATCAAGATAAAACTAGAATGCAAGGTAGTAAAATGCTACCGATAGTAACAAGCCCCGATCTAATTGATTCAGCAACTAACTCTATGGTTGGTGATGAGTTGTCGTAATCTCCATGTCCCCATGTTACCATGTACCCACCTCACCATAACCCTAGATTTAACGATTACAGGGTTAACCCATGTAGTAAATAGATAAATGAATGAATGTGATTAATTGAGGATAGGGGGCAATTTGAACATCGGGCACAGATAAGGAACTGGCTATTTTGAACAAATGAGAAATTCAGATCATCGACGACGAATGTTTATCTGAAGGAAGTCGAAGTGACAACCTGAGTAGAGGAGCTTGATTTTAAAAAAGGAAGGAAGGCAGGAAAACTAAGGTCGAACCTCCGTCGTCGTGGGAAAATCGGAGTAAAATGTTGTGGAAGGCAGACAAAGTGCAGGTAAATACAGTCCTAGTGGAGGATAGGCAGGAAAACAAAAAAGTAAACGCTAGAAGGAGGGCTTGAACCTCCGACCTTGTGGTTAACAGCCACACGCTCTAACCAACTGAGCTATTCCAGCTTGGTTGCAAAATGATCAAATCAGGTTACATCAATTATAGTACTAAAGTTCATGACGGTTCACCTTTAGGAAACACTGAACATGTCTCTTTCGTTATCTCCTATCATCCTATTTAATTGGATCATTGAAATTTTCATTTTTTACAAGGTGGGCTTGAACTTCTTTGTTGCTCACAGCTACGATTTTAATATTTTACAAGCAAAAATTAAATGTACAAATAGACATTCACCATATAACCAGAGTGGAAGTGAATAGCAATAATTTGTTATATGTTGGCAATTTGATTAATTCGTTGAGCTGATCGTTGAAGTGCTAGGGCATAGAAGTTTTTGAAGCTATGGGAAAAAGTAAATGGGACTTAATATTAATCAATGCCGTTATTACTACTAACTATTCAGATTTGGATAAGGGAGGAATCGAATGAAATATGGCAGGGTTTTGCCGAACTTATCTATGAAATTCGGCGGGATACATCAATTTTAGGTCCGAAAATCAATAAAGGACCGCCAGATATAGTTAAAATCACAAAAGGGCAGGGGTATTCATAATTTTCATTTTGATATATCCACCTTATCCGCTTTTGCAGTATCAGTAACAATGCTGTTAATTCGCTTTTGCAGTATCAGTAACAATGCTGTTAATCAACTCAAATCTAAGTTGTTATTCAGTGGCAGCAGGGAAGGAAAATAATATAAAATCCAAGAACCAAATTTTTGAGTACCTGTTTCCTCGAAGCCCCCCCAACTTCAAACTTTTCTATCAAGCCATTTTGCAAAATATCAAGATAAAACTAGAATGCAAGGTAGTAAAATGCTACCGATAGTAACAAGACCCGATCTAATTAATTCAGCAGCTAACTCGATGGTTGGTGATGACTTGTCATAATCTCCATGTCCCCATGTTACCATGTACCCACCTCACCATAACCTTAGATTTAACGATTACAGGGTTAACCCATGTAGTAAATAGATAAATGAATGAATGTGATTAATTGGGGTAGGGTGCAATTTGAACCTCGGGCAGAGATAAGGAACTGGCTATTTTGAACAAATGAGAAATACATATCATCGACGACGAATGTTTACCTAAAGGAAGTCGAAGTGACAACCTGAGTAGAGGAGCTTGATTTTAAAAAAGGAAGGAAGGCAGGAAAACTAAGGTCGAACCTCCGCCGTCATGGGAAAATCGGAGTAAAAAGTTGTGGAAGGCAGACAAAGTGCAGGTAAATACAGTCCTAGTGGAGGATGGGCAGGAAAACAAAAAAGTAAACGCTAGAAGGAGGGCTTGAACCTCCGACCTTGTGGTTAACAGCCACACGCTCTAACCAACTGAGCTATTCCAGCTTGGTTGTAAAATGATCAAATCAGGTTACATCAATTATAGTACTAACGGTTCACCATTAGGAAAAACTGAACATGTCTCTTTCGTTCTCTCCTATCATCCTATTTAATTGGATCATTGCAATTTTCATGTTTTACAAGGTGGGCTTGAAATTCTTTGTTGCTCACAGCTACGATTTTAATATTTTACAAGCAAAAATTAAATGTACAAATAGACATTCACCATATACCCAGAGTGGAAGCGAATAGCAATAATTTGTTATATGTTGGCAATATGATTATTTCGTTGAGCTGATCGTTGACGTGCAAGAGCATAGAAGTTTTTGAAGCTATGGGAAAAAGTAAATGGGACTTAATATTAATCAATGTCGTTATTACTACTGACTATTTAGATTTGGATAAGGGAGGAATAGACTGAAATATGGCAGGGTTTTGCCGAACTTATCTATGAAATTCGGCGGGATACATCAATTTTAGGTCCGAAAATCAATAAAGGACCGCCAGATATAGTTAAAATCAAAAAAGGGCAGGGGTATTCTGAATTTTCGTTTTGATATAACCACCTTATCCGCTTTTGCAGTATCAGTAACAATGTTATTAATTCGCTTTTGCAGTATAAGTAACAATGCTGTTAATCAACTCAAATCTAAGTTGTTATTCAGTGGCAGCATGGAATGAAAATAATATAAAATCCAAGAACCAAATTTTTGAGTACCTGTTTCCTCGAAGTCCCCCCAACCTCAAACTTTTCTATCAAGCCATTTTGCAAAATATCAAGACAAAACTAGAATGCAAGGTAGTAAAATGCTACCGATAGTAACAAGACCCGATCTAATTGATTCAGCAGCTAACTCTATGGTTGGTGATGTGTTGTCATAATCTCCATGTCCCCATGTTACTATGTATCCACCTCACCATAACCCTAGATTTAACGATTACAGGGTTAACCCATGTTGTAAATAGATAAATGAATGAATGTGATTACTTGGGGATAGGGGCAATTTGAACCTAGGGCGGAGATAAGGAACTGGCTATTTTGAACAAATGAGAAATTCAGATCATCGACGACGAATGTTTACCTGAAGGAAGTCGAAGTGACAACCTGAGTAGAGGAGCTTGATTTTAAAAACGGAATGAAGGTAGGAAAACTAAGGTCGAACCTCCGCCGTCGTGGGAAAATCGGAGTAAAAAGTTGTGGAAGGCAGACAAAGTGCAGGTAAATACAGTCCTAGTGGAGGTAGGCAGGAAAACAAAAAAGTAAACGCTAGAAGGAGGCCTTGAACCTCCGACCTTGTGGTTAACAGCCACACGCTCTAACCAACTGAGCTATTCCAGCTTGGTTGCGAAATGATCAAATCAGGTTACATCAATTATAGTACTAACGGTTCACCTTTAGGAAACACCGAACATGTCTCTTTCGTTCTCTCCTATCATCCAATTTAATTGGATCATTGCAATTTTCATGTTTTACAAGGTGGGCTTGAACTTCTTTGTTGCTCATAGCTACGATTTTAATATTTTACAAGCAAAAATTAAATGTACAAATAGACATTCACCATGTACCCAGAGTGGAAGCGAATAGCAATAATTTGTTATATGTTGGCAATTTGATTATTTCGTTGAGCTGATCGTTGAAGTGCAAGAGCATAGAAGTCTTTGAAGCTATGGGAAAAAGTTAATGGGACTTAATATTAATCAATGTCGTTATTACTACTGACTATTTAGATTTGGATAAGGGAGGAATCGACTGAAATATGGCAGGGTTTTGCCGAACTTATCTATGAAATTCGGCGGGATACATCAATTTTAGGTCCGAAAATCAATAAAGGACCGCCAGATATAGTTAAAATCAAAAAAGGGCAGGGGTATTCCGAATTTTCGTTTTGATATATCCACCTTATCCGCTTTTGCAGTATCGGTAACAATGCTGTTAATCCGCTTTTGCAGTATAAGTAACAATGCTGTTAATCAACTCAAATCTAAGTTGTTATTCAGTGGCAGCATGGAATGAAAATAATATAAAATCCAAGAACCAAATTTTTGAGTACCTGTTTCCTCGAAGTCCCCCCAACTTCAAACTTTTCTATCAAGCCATTTTGCAAAATATCAAGATAAAACTAGAATGCAAGGTAGTAAAATGCTACCAATAGTAACAAGACCCGATCTAATTGATTCAGCAACTAACTCTATGGTTGGTGATGAGTTGTCATAATCTCCATGTCCCCATGTTACCATGTACCCACCTCACCATAACCCTAGATTTAACGATTACAGGGTTAACCCATGTAGTAAATAGATAAATGAATGTGATTAATTGGGGATAGGGGGCAATTGGAACCTCGGGCATAGATAAGGAACTGGCTATTTTGAACAAATGAGAAATTCAGATCATCGACGACGAATGTTTACCTAAAGGAAGTCGAAGTGACAACCTGAGTAGAGGAGCTTGATTTTAAAAAAGGAAGGAAGGCAGGAAAACTAAGGTCGAACCTCCGCCGTCGTGGGAAAATAGGAGTAAAAAGTTGTGGAAAGCAGACAAAGTGTAGGTAAATACAGTCCTAGTGGAGGATAGGCAGGAAAACAAAAAAGTAAACGCTAGAAGGAGGGCTTGAACCTCCGACCTTGTGGTTAACAGCCACACGCTCTAACCAACTGAGCTATTCCAGCTTGGTTGCAAAATGATCAAATCAGGTTACATCAATTATAGTACTAAAGTTCATGATGGTTCACCTTTAGGAAAAACTGAACATGTCTCTTTCGTTCTCTCCTATTATCCTATTTAATTGGATCGTTGCAATTTTCATGTTTTTCAAGGTGGGCTTGAACTTCTTTGTTGCTCACAGCTACGATTTTAAAATTTTACAAGCAAAAATTAAATGTACAAATAGACATTCACCATAAACACAGAGTGGAAGCGAATAGCAATAATTTGTTATATGTTGGCAATTTGATTATTTCGTTGAGCTGATCGTTGAAGTACAAGAGCATAGAAGTTTTTGAAGCTATGGGAAAAAGTAAATGGGACTTAATATTAATCAATGCCGTTATTACTACTGACTATTCAGATTTGGATAAGGGAGGAATCGACTGAAATATGGCATGGTTTTGCCGAACTTATCTATGAAATTCGGCGGGATACATCAATTTTAGGTCCGAAAATCAATAAAGGACCGCCAGATATAGTTAAAATCAAAAAAGGGCAGGGGTATTCTGAATTTTCATTTTGATATATCCACCTTATCCGCTTTTGCAGTATCAGTAACAATGCTGTTAATCCGCTTTTGCAGTATCAATAACAATGTTGTTAATCAACTCAAATCTAAGATGTTATTCAGTGGAAGCAGGGAAGGAAAATAATATCAAATCCAAGAACCAAATTTTTGAGTACCTGTTTCCTCGAAGTCCCCCCAACTTCAAACTTTTCTATCAAGCCATTTTGCAAAATAGCAAGATAAAACTAGAATGCAAGGTAGTAAAATGCTACCGATAGTAACAAGACCCGATCTAATTGATTCAGCAGCTAACTCTATGGTTGGTGATGAGTTGTCATAATCTCTATGTCCCCATGTTACCATGTATCCACCTCACCATAACCCTAGATTTAACGATTACAGGGTTAACCCATGTAGTAAATAGATAAATGAATGAATGTGATTAATTGGGGATAGGGGGCAATTTGAACCTCGGGTAGAGATATGGAACTGGCTATTTTGAACAAATGAGAAATTCAGATCATCGACGACGAATGTTTACCTGAAGGAAGTCGAAGTGACTACCTGAGTAGAGGAGCTTGATTTTAAAAAAGGAATGAAGGCAGGAAAACTAAGGTCGAACCTCCGTCGTCGTGGGAAAATCGGAGTAAAATGTTGTGGAAGGCAGACAAAGTGCAGGTAAATACAGTCCTAGTGGCGGATAGGCAGGAAAACAAAAAATTAAACGCTAGAAGGAGGGCTTGAACTTCCGACCTTGTGGTTAACAGCCACACGCTCTAACCAACTGAGCTATTCCAGCTTGGTTGCAAAATGATCAAATCAGGTTACATCAATTATAGTACTAAAGTTCATGACGGTTCACCTTTAGGAAACACTGAACATGTCTCTTTCGTTATCTCCTATCATCCTATTTAATTGGATCATTGAAATTTTCATTTTTTACAAGGTGGGCTTGAACTTCTTTGTTGCTCACAGCTACGATTTTAATATTTTACAAGCAAAAATTAAATGTACAAATAGACATTCACCATATAACCAGAGTGGAAGCGAATAGCAATAATTTGTTATATGTTGGCAATTTGATTAATTCGTTGAGCTGATCGTTGAAGTGCAAGGGCATAGAAGTTTTTGAAGCTATGGGAAAAAGTAAATGGGACTTAATATTAATCAATGCCGTTATTACTACTGACTATTCAGATTTGGATAAGGGAGGAATCGAATGAAATATGGCAGGGTTTTGCCGAACTTATCTATGAAATTTGGCGGGATACATCAATTTTAGGTCCGAAAATCAATAAAGGACCGCCAGATATAGTTAAAATCACAAAAGGGCAGGGGTATTCATAATTTTCATTTTGATATATCCACCTTATCCGCTTTTGCAGTATCAGTAACAATGCTGTTAATTCGCTTTTGCAGTATCAGTAACAATGCTGTTAATCAACTCAAATCTAAGTTGTTATTCAGTGGCAGCAGGGAAGGAAAATAATATAAAATCCAAGAACCAAATTTTTGAGTACCTGTTTCCTCGAAGCCCCCCCCCCCCAACTTCAAACTTTTCTATCAAGCCATTTTGCAAAATATCAAGATAAAACTAGAATGCAAGGTAGTAAAATGCTACCGATAGTAACAAGACCCGATCTAATTAATTCAGCAGCTAACTCGATGGTTGGTGATGACTTGTCATAATCTCCATGTCCCCATGTTACCATGTACCCACCTCACCATAACCTTAGATTTAACGATTACAGGGTTAACCCATGTAGTAAATAGATAAATGAATGAATGTGATTAATTGGGGTAGGGTGCAATTTGAACCTCGGGCAGAGATAAGGAACTGGCTATTTTGAACAAATGAGAAATACATATCATCGACGACGAATGTTTACCTTAAGGAAGTCGAAGTGACAACCTGAGTAGAGGCGCTTGATTTTAAAAAAGGAAGGAAGGCAGGAAAACTAAGGTCGAACCTCCGCCGTCATGGGAAAATCGGAGTAAAAAGTTGTGGAAGGCAGACAAAGTGCAGGTAAATACAGTCCTAGTGGAGGATGGGCAGGAAAACAAAAAAGTAAACGCTAGAAGGAGGGCTTGAACCTCCGACCTTGTGGTTAACAGCCACACGCTCTAACCAACTGAGCTATTCTAGCTTGGTTGTAAAATGATCAAATCAGGTTACATCAATTATAGTACTAATGGTTCACCATTAGGAAAAACTGAACATGTCTCTTTCGTTCTCTCCTATCATTCTATTTAATTGGATCATTGCAATTTTCATGTTTTACAAGGTGGGCTTGAAATTCTTTGTTGCTCACAGCTACGATTTTAATATTTTACAAGCAAAAATTAAATGTACAAATAGACATTCACCATATACCCAGAGTGGAAGCGAATAGCAATAATTTGTTATATGTTGGCAATATGATTATTTCGTTGAGCTGATCGTTGACGTGCAAGAGCATAGAAGTTTTTGAAGCTATGGGAAAAAGTAAATGGGACTTAATATTAATCAATGTCGTTATTACTACTGACTATTTAGATTTGGATAAGGGAGGAATCGACTGAAATATGGCAGGGTTTTGCCGAACTTATCTATGAAATTCGGCGGGATACATCAATTTTAGGTCCGAAAATCAATAAAGGACCGCCAGATATAGTTAAAATCAAAAAAGGGCAGGGGTATTCTGAATTTTCGTTTTGATATAACCACCTTATCCGCTTTTGCAGTATCTGTAACAATGTTATTAATCCGCTTTTGCAGTATAAGTAACAATGCTTTTAATCAACTCAAATCTAAGTTGTTATTCAGTGGCAGCATGGAATGAAAATAATATAAAATCCAAGAACCAAATTTTTGAGTACCTGTTTCCTCGAAGTCCCCCCAACCTCAAACTTTCCTATTAAGCCATTTTGCAAAATATCAAGATAAAACTAGAATGCAAGGTAGTAAAATGCTACCGATAGTAACAAGACCCGATCTAATTGATTCAGCAGCTAACTCTATGGTTGGTGATGTGTGTCATAATCTCCATGTCCCCATGTTACTATGTATCCACCTCACCATAACCCTAGATTTAACGATTACAGGGTTAACCCATGTTGTAAATAGATAAATGAATGAATGTGATTACTTGGGGATAGGGGCAATTTGAACCTCGGGCGGAGATAAGGAACTGGCTATTTTGAACAAATGAGAAATTCAGATCATCGACGATGAATGTTTACCTGAAGGAAGTCGAAGTGACAACCTGAGTAGAGGAGCTTGATTTTAAAAAAGGAATGAAGGTAGGAAAACTAAGGTCGAACCTCCGCCGTCGTGGGAAAATCGGAGTAAAAAGTTGTGGAAGGCAGACAAAGTGCAGGTAAATACAGTCCTAGTGGAGGTAGGCAGGAAAACAAAAAAGTACACGCTAGAAGGAGGGCTTGAACCTCCGACCTTGTGGTTAACAGCCACACGCTCTAACCAACTGAGCTATTCCAGCTTGGTTGCGAAATGATCAAATCAGGTTACATCAATTATAGTACTAACGGTTCACCTTTAGGAAACACCGAACATGTCTCTTTCGTTCTCTCCTATCATCCTATTTAATTGGATCATTGCAATTTTCATGTTTTACAAGGTGGGCTTGAACTTCTTTGTTGCTCACAGCTACGATTTTAATATTTTACAAGCAAAAATTAAATGTACAAATAGACATTCACCATGTACCCAGAGTGGAAGCGAATAGCAATAATTTGTTATATGTTGGCAATTTGATTATTTCATTGAGCTGATCGTTGAAGTGCAAGAGCATAGAAGTCTTTGAAGCTATGGGAAAAAGTTAATGGGACTTAATATTAATCAATGTCGTTATTACTACTGACTATTTAGATTTGGATAAGGGAGGAATCGACTGAAATATGGCAGGGTTTTGCCGAACTTATCTATGAAATTCGGCGGGATACTTCAATTTTAGGTCCGAAAATCAATAAAGGACCGCCGGATATAGTTAAAATCAAAAAAGGGCAGGGGTATTCCGAATTTTCGTTTTGATATATCCACCTTATCCGCTTTTGCAGTATCAGTAACAATGCTGTTAATCCGCTTTTGCAGTATAAGTAACAATGCTGTTAATCAACTCAAATCTAAGTTGTTATTCAGTGGCAGCATGGAATGAAAATAATATAAAATCCAAGAACCAAATTTTTGAGTACCTGTTTCCTCGAAGTCCCCCCAACTTCAAACTTTTCTATCAAGCCATTTTGCAAAATATCAAGATAAAACTAGAATGCAAGGTAGTAAAATGCTACCAATAGTAACAAGACCCGATCTAATTGATTCAGCATCTAACTCTATGGTTGGTGATGAGTTGTCATAATCTCCATGTCCCCATGTTACCATGTACCCACCTCACCATAACCCTAGATTTAACGATTACAGGGTTAACCCATGTAGTAAATAGATAAATGAATGTGATTAATTGGGGATAGGGGGCAATTGGAACCTCGGGCATAGATAAGGAACTGGCTATTTTGAACAAATGAGAAATTCAGATCATCGACGACGAATGTTTACCTGAAGGAAGTCGAAGTGACTACCTGAGTAGAGGAGCTTGATTTTAAAAAAGGAATGAAGGCAGGAAAACTAAGGTCGAACCTCCGTCGTCGTGGGAAAATCGGAGTAAAATGTTGTGTAAGGCAGACAAAGTGCAGGTAAATACAGTCCTAGTGGAGGATAGGCAGGAAAACAAAAAAGTAAACGCTAGAAGGAGGGCTTGAACCTCCGACCTTGTGGTTAACAGCCACACGCTCTAACCAACTGAGCTATTCCAGCTTGGTTGCAAAATGATCAAATCAGGTTACATCAATTATAGTACTAAAGTTCATGATGGTTCACCTTTAGGAAAAACTGAACATGTCTCTTTCGTTCTCTCCTATTATCCTATTTAATTGGATCATTGCAATTTTCATGTTTTTCAAGGTGGGCTTGAACTTCTTTGTTGCTCACAGCTACGATTTTAATATTTTACAAGCAAAAATTAAATGTACAAATAGACATTCACCATAAACACAGAGTGGAAGCGAATAGCAATAATTTGTTATATGTTGGCAATTTGATTATTTCGTTGAGCTGATCGTTGAAGTACGAGAGCATAGAAGTTTTTGAAGCTATGGGAAAAAGTAAATGGGACTTAATATTAATCAATGCCGTTATTACTACTGACTATTCAGATTTGGATAAGGGAGGAATCGACTGAAATATGGCATGGTTTTGCCGAACTTATCTATGAAATTCGGTGGGATACATCAATTTTAGGTCCGAAAATCAATAAAGGACCGCCAGATATAGTTAAAATCAAAAAAGGGCAGGGGTATTCTGAATTTTCGTTTTGATATATCCACCTTATCCGCTTTTGCAGTATCAGTAACAATGCTGTTAATCCGCTTTTGCAGTATCAATAACAATGTTGTTAATCAACTCAAATCTAAGATGTTATTCAGTGGAAGCAGGGAAGGAAAATAATATAAAATCCAAGAACCAAATTTTTGAGTACCTGTTTCCTCGAAGTCCCCCCAACTTCAAACTTTTCTATCAAGCCATTTTGCAAAATATCAAGATAAAACTAGAATGCAAGGTAGTAAAATGCTACCGATAGTAACAAGACCCGATCTAATTGATTCAGCAGCTAACTCTATGGTTGGTGATGAGTTGTCATAATCTCCATGTCCCCATGTTACCATGTATCCACCTCACCATAACCCTAGATTTAACGATTACAGGGTTAACCCATGTAGTAAATAGATAAATGAATGAATGTGATTAATTGGGGATAGGGGGCAATTTGAACCTCGGGTAGAGATATGGAACTGGCTATTTTGAACAAATGAGAAATTCAGATCATCGACGACGAATGTTTACCTGAAGGAAGTCGAAGTGACTACCTGAGTAGAGGAGCTTGATTTTAAAAAAGGAATGAAGGCAGGAAAACTAAGGTCGAACCTCCGTCGTCGTGGGAAAATCGGAGTAAAATGTTGTGGAAGGCAGACAAAGTGCAGGTAAATACAGTCCTAGTGGCGGATAGGCAGGAAAACAAAAAATTAAACGCTAGAAGGAGGGCTTGAACCTCCGACCTTGTGGTTAACAGCCACACGCTCTAACCAACTGAGCTATTCCAGCTTGGTTGCAAAATGATCAAATCAGGTTACATCAATTATAGTACTAAAGTTCATGACGGTTCACCTTTAGGAAACACTGAACATGTCTCTTTCGTTATCTCCTATCATCCTATTTAATTGGATCATTGAAATTTTCATTTTTTACAAGGTGGGCTGGAACTTCTTTGTTGCTCACAGCTACGATTTTAATATTTTACAAGCAAAAATTAAATGTACAAATAGACATTCACCATATAACCAGAGTGGAAGCGAATAGCAATAATTTGTTATATGTTGGCAATTTGATTAATTCGTTGAGCTGATCGTTGAAGTGCAAGGGCATAGAAGTTTTTGAAGCTATGGGAAAAAGTAAATGGGACTTAATATTAATCAATGTCGTTATTACTACTGACTATTCAGATTTGGATAAGGGAGGAATCGAATGAAATATGGCAGGGTTTTGCCGAACTTATCTATGAAATTCGGCGGGATACATCAATTTTAGGTCCGAAAATCAATAAAGGACCGCCAGATATAGTTAAAATCACAAAAGGGCAGGGGTATTCATAATTTTCATTTTGATATATCCACCTTATCCGCTTTTGCAGTATCAGTAACAATGCTGTTAATTCGCTTTTGCAGTATCAGTAACAATGCTGTTAATCAACTCAAATCTAAGTTGTTATTCAGTGGCAGCAGGGAAGGAAAATAATATAAAATCCAAGAACCAAATTTTTGAGTACCTGTTTCCTCGAAGCCCCCCCAACTTCAAACTTTTCTATCAAGCCATTTTGCAAAATATCAAGATAAAACTAGAATGCAAGGTAGTAAAATGCTACCGATAGTAACAAGACCCGATCTAATTAATTCAGCAGCTAACTCGATGGTTGGTGATGACTTGTCATAATCTCTATGTCCCCATGTTACCATGTACCCACCTCACCATAACCTTAGATTTAACGATTACAGGGTTAACCCATGTAGTAAATAGATAAATGAATGAATGTGATTAATTGGGGTAGGGTGCAATTTGAACCTCGGGCAGAGATAAGGAACTGGCTATTTTGAACAAATGAGAAATACATATCATCGACGACGAATGTTTACCTGAAGGAAGTCGAAGTGACAACCTGAGTAGAGGAGCTTGATTTTAAAAAAGGAAGGAAGGCAGGAAAACTAAGGTCGAACCTCCGCCGTCATGGGAAAATCGGAGTAAAAAGTTGTGGAAGGCAGACAAAGTGCAGGTAAATACAGTCCTAGTGGAGGATGGGCAGGAAAACAAAAAAGTAAACGCTAGAAGGAGGGCTTGAACCTCCGACCTCGTGGTTAACAGCCACACGCTCTAACCAACTGAGCTATTCCAGCTTGGTTGTAAAATGATCAAATCAGGTTACATCAATTATAGTACTAATGGTTCACCATTAGGAAAAACTGAACATGTCTCTTTCGTTCTCTCCTATTATCCTATTTAATTGGATCGTTGCAATTTTCATGTTTTACAAGGTGGGCTTGAACTTCTTTGTTGCTCACAGCTACGATTTTAATATTTTACAAGCAAAAATTAAATGTACAAATAGAAATTCACCATATAACCAGAGTGGAAGCGAATAGCAATAATTTGTTATATGTTGGCAATTTGATTATTTCGTTGAGCTGATCGTTGAAGTGCAAGAGCATAGAAGTTTTTGAAGCTATGGGAAAAAGTAAATGGGACTTAATATTAATCAATGTCGTTATTACTACTGACTATTCAGATTTGGATAAGGGAGGAATCGACTGAAATATGGCAGGTTTTGCCGAACTTATCTATGAAATTCGATGGGATACATCAATTTTAGGTCCGAAAATCAATAAAGGACCGCCAGATATAGTTAAAATCGAAAAAGGGCAGGGGTATTCTGAATTTTCGTCTTGATATATCCACCTTATCTGCTTTTGCAGTATCAGTAACAATGTTGTTAATCCGCTTTTGCAGTATCGGTAACAATGTTGTTAATCAACTCAAATCTAAGTTGTTATTCAGTGGAAGCAGGGAAGGAAAATAATATAAAATCCAAGAACCAAATTTTTGAGTACCTGTTTCCTCGAAGTCCCCCCAACTTCAAACTTTTCTATCAATCCATTTTGCAAAATATCAAGATAAAACTAGAATGCAAGGTAGTAAAATGCTACCGATAGTAACAAGACCCGATCTAATTGATTCAGCAGCTAACTCTATGGTTGGTGATGAGTTGTCATAATCTCCATGTCCCCATGTTACAATGTATCCACCTCACCATAACCCTAGATTTAACGATTACAGGGTTAACCCATGTAGTAAATAGATAAATGAATGAATGTGATTAATTGGGGATAGGGGGCAATTTGAACCTCGGGCAGAGATAAGGAACTGGCTATTTTGAACAAATGAGAAATTCTGATCATCGACGACGAATGTTTACCTGAAGGAAGTCGAAGTGACAACCTGAGTAGAGGAGCTTGATTTTAAAAAAGGAATGAAGGCAGGAAAACTAAGGTCGAACCTCCGCCGTCGTGGGAAAATCGGAGTAAAAAGTTGTGAAAGGCTGACAAAGTGCAGGTAAATATAGTCCTAGTGGAGGATAGGCAGGAAAACAAAAAAGTAAACGCTAGAAGGGGGGCTTGAACCTCTGACCTTGTGGTTAACAGCCACATGCTCTAACCAACTGAGCTATTCCAGCTTGGTTGCAAAATGATCAAATCAGGTTACATCAATTATAGTACTAACGGTTCACCTTTAGGAAAAACTGAACATGTCTCTTTCGTTCTCTCCTATCATCCTATTTAATTGCATCATTGCAATTTTCATGTTTTACAAGGTGTGCTTGAACTTCTTTGTTGCTCACAGCTACGATTTTAATATTTTACAAGCAAAAATTAAATGTACAAATAGACATTCACCATGTACCCAGAGTGGAAGCGAATAGCAATAATTTGTTAAATGTTGGCAATTTGATTATTTCGTTGAGCTGATCGTTGAAGTGCAAGAGCATAGAAGTTTTTGAAGCTATGGGAAAAAGTAATTGGGACTTAATATTAATCAATGTCGTTATTACTACTGACTATTTAGATTTGGATAAGGGAGGAATCGACTGAAATATGGCAGGTTTTTGCCTAACTTATCTATGAAATTCGGCGGGATACATCAATTTTAGGTCCGAAAATCAATAAAGGACCGCAAGATATAGTTAAAATCAAAAAAGGGCAGGGGTATTCCGAACTTTCGTTTTGATATATCCACCTTATCCGCTTTTGCAGTATCAGTAACAATGTTGTTAATCCGCTTTTGCAGTATAAGTAACAATGCGGTTAATCAACTCAAATCAAAGTTGTTATTCAGTGGCAGCAGGGAAGGAAAACAATATAAAATCCAAGAACCAAATTTTTGAGTACCTGTTTCCTCGAAGTCCCCCCAACCTCAAACTTTTCTATCAAGCAAAATATCAAGATAAAACTAGAATGCAAGGTAGTAAAATGCTACCGATAGTAACAAGCCCCGATCTAATTGATTCAGCAACTAACTCTATGGTTGGTGATGAGTTGTCGTAATCTCCATGTCCCCATGTTACCATGTACCCACCTCACCATAACCCTAGATTTAACGATTACAGGGTTAACCCATGTAGTAAATAGATAAATGAATGAATGTGATTAATTGAGGATAGGGGGCAATTTGAACATCGGGCACAGATAAGGAACTGGCTATTTTGAACAAATGAGAAATTCAGATCATCGACGACGAATGTTTATCTGAAGGAAGTCGAAGTGACAACCTGAGTAGAGGAGCTTGATTTTAAAAAAGGAAGGAAGGCAGGAAAACTAAGGTCGAACCTCCGTCGTCGTGGGAAAATCGGAGTAAAATGTTGTGGAAGGCAGACAAAATGCAGGTAAATACAGTCCTAGTGGAGGATAGGCAGGAAAACAAAAAAGTAAACGCTAGAAGGAGGGCTTGAACCTCCGACCTTGTGGTTAACAGCCACACGCTCTAACCAACTGAGCTATTCCAGCTTGGTTGCAAAATGATCAAATCAGGTTACATCAATTATAGTACTAAAGTTCATGACGGTTCACCTTTAGGAAACACTGAACATGTCTCTTTCGTTATCTCCTATCATCCTATTTAATTGGATCATTGAAATTTTCATTTTTTACAAGGTGGGCTTGAACTTCTTTGTTGCTCACAGCTACGATTTTAATATTTTACAAGCAAAAATTAAATGTACAAATAGACATTCACCATATAACCAGAGTGGAAGTGAATAGCAATAATTTGTTATATGTTGGCAATTTGATTAATTCGTTGAGCTGATCGTTGAAGTGCAAGGGCATAGAAGTTTTTGAAGCTATGGGAAAAAGTAAATGGGACTTAATATTAATCAATGCCGTTATTACTACTGACTATTCAGATTTGGATAAGGGAGGAATCGAATGAAATATGGCAGGGTTTTGCCGAACTTATCTATGAAATTCGGCGGGATACATCAATTTTAGGTCCGAAAATCAATAAAGGACCGCCAGATATAGTTAAAATCACAAAAGGGCAGGGGTATTCATAATTTTCATTTTGATATATCCACCTTATCCGCTTTTGCAGTATCAGTAACAATGCTGTTAATTCGCTTTTGCAGTATCAGTAACAATGCTTTTAATCAACTCAAATCTAAGTTGTTATTCAGTGGCAGCAGGGAAGGAAAATAATATAAAATCCAAGAACCAAATTTTTGAGTACCTGTTTCCTCGAAGCCCCCCCAACTTCAAACTTTTCTATCAAGCCATTTTGCAAAATATCAAGATAAAACTAGAATGCAAGGTAGTAAAATGCTACCGATAGTAACAAGACCCGATCTAATTAATTCAGCAGCTAACTCGATGGTTGGTGATGACTTGTCATAATCTCCATGTCCCCATGTTACCATGTACCCACCTCACCATAACCTTAGATTTAACGATTACAGGGTTAACCCATGTAGTAAATAGATAAATGAATGAATGTGATTAATTGGGGTAGGGTGCAATTTGAACCTCGGGCAGAGATAAGGAACTGGCTATTTTGAACAAATGAGAAATACATATCATCGACGACGAATGTTTACCTGAAGGAAGTCGAAGTGACAACCTGAGTAGAGGAGCTTGATTTTAAAAAAGGAAGGAAGGCAGGAAAACTAAGGTCGAACCTCCGCCGTCATGGGAAAATCGGAGTAAAAAGTTGTGGAAGGCAGACAAAGTGCAGGTAAATACAGTCCTAGTGGAGGATGGGCAGGAAAACAAAAAAGTAAACGCTAGAAGGAGGGCTTGAACCTCCGACCTTGTGGTTAACAGCCACACGCTCTAACCAACTGAGCTATTCCAGCTTGGTTGTAAAATGATCAAATCAGGTTACATCAATTATAGTACTAATGGTTCACCATTAGGAAAAACTGAACATGTCTCTTTCGTTCTCTCCTATCATCCTATTTAATTGGATCATTGCAATTTTCATGTTTTACAAGGTGGGCTTGAAATTCTTTGTTGCTCACAGCTACGATTTTAATATTTTACAAGCAAAAATTAAATGTACAAATAGACATTCACCATATACCCAGAGTGGAAGCGAATAGCAATAATTTGTTATATGTTGGCAATATGATTATTTCGTTGAGCTGATCGTTGACGTGCAAGAGCATAGAAGTTTTTGAAGCTATGGGAAAAAGTAAATGGGACTTAATATTAATCAATGTCGTTATTACTACTGAATATTTAGATTTGGATAAGGGAGGAATCGACTGAAATATGGCAGGGTTTTGCCGAACTTATCTATGAAATTCGGCGGGATACATCAATTTTAGGTCCGAAAATCAATAAAGGACCGCCAGATATAGTTAAAATCAAAAAAGGGCAGGGGTATTCTGAATTTTCGTTTTGATATAACCACCTTATCCGCTTTTGCAGTATCAGTAACAATGTTGTTAATCCGCTTTTGCAGTATAAGTAACAATGCTGTTAATCAACTCAAATCTAAGTTGTTATTCAGTGGCAGCATGGAATGAAAATAATATAAAATCCAAGAACCAAATTTTTGAGTACCTGTTTCCTCGAAGTCCCCCCAACCTCAAACTTTCCTATCAAGCCATTTTGCAAAATATCAAGACAAAACTAGAATGCAAGGTAGTAAAATGCTACCGATAGTAACAAGACCCGATCTAATTGATTCAGCAGCTAACTCTATGGTTGGTGATGTGTTGTCATAATCTCCATGTCCCCATGTTACTATGTATCCACCTCACCATAACCCTAGATTTAACGATTACAGGGTTAACCCATGTTGTAAATAGATAAATGAATGAATGTGATTACTTGGGGATAGGGGCAATTTGAACCTCGGGCGGAGATAAGGAACTGGCTATTTTGAACAAATGAGAAATTCAGATCATCGACGACGAATGTTTACCTGAAGGAAGTCGAAGTGACAACCTGAGTAGAGGAGGTTGATTTTAAAAAAGGAATGAAGGTAGGAAAACTAAGGTCGAACCTCCGCCGTCGTGGGAAAATCGGAGTAAAAAGTTGTGGAAGGCAGACAAAGTGCAGGTAAATACAGTCCTAGTGGAGGTAGGCAGGAAAACAAAAAAGTAAACGCTAGAAGGAGGGCTTGAACCTCCGACCTTGTGGTTAACAGCCACACGCTCTAACCAACTGAGCTATTCCAGCTTGGTTGCGAAATGATCAAATCAGGTTACATCAATTATAGTACTAACGGTTCACCTTTAGGAAACACCGAACATGTCTCTTTCGTTCTCTCCTATCATCCAATTTAGTTGGATCATTGCAATTTTCATGTTTTACAAGGTGGGCTTGAACTTCTTTGTTGCTCACAGCTACGATTTTAATATTTTACAAGCAAAAATTAAATGTACAAATAGACATTCACCATGTACCCAGAGTGGAAGCGAATAGCAATAATTTGTTATATGTTGGCAATTTGATTATTTCGTTGAGCTGATCGTTGAAGTGCAAGAGCATAGAAGTCTTTGAAGCTATGGGAAAAAGTTAATGGGACTTAATATTAATCAATGTCGTTATTACTACTGACTATTTAGATTTGGATAAGGGAGGAATCGACTGAAATATGGCAGGTTTTTGCTGAACTTATCTATGAAATTCGGCGGGATACTTCAATTTTAGGTCCGAAAATCAATAAAGGACCGCCAGATATAGTTAAAATCAAAAAAGGGCAGGGGTATTCCGAATTTTCGTTTTGATATATCCACCTTATCCGCTTTTGCAGTATCAGTAACAATGCTGTTAATCCGCCTTTGCAGTATAAGTAACAATGCTGTTAATCAACTCAAATCTAAGTTGTTATTCAGTGGCAGCATGGAATGAAAATAATATAAAATCCAAGAACCAAATTTTTGAGTACCTGTTTCCTCGAAGTCCCCCCAACTTCAAACTTTTCTATCAAGCCATTTTGCAAAATATCAAGATAAAACTAGAATGCAAGGTAGTAAAATGCTACAAATAGTAACAAGACCCGATCTAATTGATTCAGCAACTAACTCTATGGTTGGTGATGAGTTGTCATAATCTCCATGTCCCCATGTTACCATGTACCCACCTCACCATAACCCTAGATTTAACGATTACAGGGTTAACCCATGTAGTAAATAGATAAATGAATGTGATTAATTGGGGATAGGGGGCAATTGGAACCTCGGGCATAGATAAGGAACTGGCTATTTTGAACAAATGAGAAATTCAGATCATCGACGACGAATGTTTACCTGAAGGAAGTCGAAGTGACAACCTGAGTAGAGGAGCTTGATTTTAAAAAAGGAAGGAAGGCAGGAAAACTAAGGTCGAACCTCCGCCGTCGTGGGAAAATCGGAGTAAAAAGTTGTGGAAAGCAGACAAAGTGCAGGTAAATACAGTCCTAGTGGAGGATAGGCAGGAAAACAAAAAAGTAAACGCTAGAAGGAGGGCTTGAACCTCCGACCTTGTGGTTAACAGCCACACGCTCTAACCAACTGAGCTATTCCAGCTTGGTTGCAAAATGATCAAATCAGGTTACATCAATTATAGTACTAAAGTTCATGATGGTTCACCTTTAGGAAAAACTGAACATGTCTCTTTCGTTCTCTCCTATTATCCTATTTAATTGGATCGTTGCAATTTTCATGTTTTTCAAGGTGGGCTTGAACTTCTTTGTTGCTCACAGCTACGATTTTAATATTTTACAAGCAAAAATTAAATGTACAAATAGACATTCACCATAAACACAGAGTGGAAGCGAATAGCAATAATTTGTTATATGTTGGCAATTTGATTATTTCGTTGAGCTGATCGTTGAAGGACAAGAGCATAGAAGTTTTTGAAGCTATGGGAAAAAGTAAATGGGACTTAATATTAATCAATGCCGTTATTACTACTGACTATTCAGATTTGGATAAGGGAGGAATCGACTGAAATATGGCATGGTTTTGCCGAACTTATCTATGAAATTCGGCGGGATACATCAATTTTAGGTCCGAAAATCAATAAAGGACCGCCAGATATAGTTAAAATCAAAAAAGGGCAGGGGTATTCTGAATTTTCGTTTTGATATATCCACCTTATCCGCTTTTGCAGTATCAGTAACAATGTTGTTAATCCGCTTTTGCAGTATCAATAACAATGTTGTTAATCAACTCAAATCTAAGATGTTATTCAGTGGAAGCAGGGAAGGAAAATAATATAAAATCCAAGAACCAAATTTTTGAGTACCTGTTTCCTCGAAGTCCCCCCAACTTCAAACTTTTCTATCAAGCCATTTTGCAAAATATCAAGATAAAACTAGAATGCAAGGTAGTAAAATGCTACCGATAGTAACAAGACCCGATCTAATTGATTCAGCAGCTAACTCTATGGTTGGTGATGAGTTGTCATAATCTCCATGTCCCCATGTTACCATGTATCCACCTCACCATAACCCTAGATTTAACGATTACAGGGTTAACCCATGTAGTAAATAGATAAATGAATGAATGTGATTAATTGGGGATAGGGGGCAATTTGAACCTCGGGTAGAGATATGGAACTGGCTATTTTGAACAAATGAGAAATTCAGATCATCGACGACGAATGTTTACCTGAAGGAAGTCGAAGTGACTACCTGAGTAGAGGAGCTTGATTTTAAAAAAGGAATGAAGGCAGGAAAACTAAGGTCGAACCTCCGTCGTCGTGGGAAAATCGGAGTAAAATGTTGTGGAAGGCAGACAAAGTGCAGGTAAATACAGTCCTAGTGGCGGATAGGCAGGAAAACAAAAAATTAAACGCTAGAAGGAGGGCTTGAACCTCCGACCTTGTGGTTAACAGCCACACGCTCTAACCAACTGAGCTATTCCAGCTTGGTTGCAAAATGATCAAATCAGGTTACATCAATTATAGTACTAAAGTTCATGACGGTTCACCTTTAGGAAACACTGAACATGTCTCTTTCGTTATCTCCTATCATCCTATTTAATTGGATCATTGAAATTTTCATTTTTTACAAGGTGGGCTTGAACTTCTTTGTTGCTCACAGCTACGATTTTAATATTTTACAAGCAAAAATTAAATGTACAAATAGACATTCACCATATAACCAGAGTGGAAGCGAATAGCAATAATTTGTTATATGTTGGCAATTTGATTAATTCGTTGAGCTGATCGTTGAAGTGCAAGGGCATAGAAGTTTTTGAAGCTATGGGAAAAAGTAAATGGGACTTAATATTAATCAATGCCGTTATTACTACTGACTATTCAGATTTGGATAAGGGAGGAATCGAATGAAATATGGCAGGGTTTTGCCGAACTTATCTATGAAATTCGGCGGGATACATCAATTTTAGGTCCGAAAATCAATAAAGGACCGCCAGATATAGTTAAAATCACAAAAGGGCAGGGGTATTCATAATTTTCATTTTGATATATCCACCTTATCCGCTTTTGCAGTATCAGTAACAATGCTGTTAATTCGCTTTTGCAGTATCAGTAACAATGCTGTTAATCAACTCAAATCTAAGTTGTTATTCAGTGGCAGCAGGGAAGGAAAATAATATAAAATCCAAGAACCAAATTTTTGAGTACCTGTTTCCTCGAAGCCCCCCCCCAACTTCAAACTTTTCTATCAAACCTTTTTGCAAAATATCAAGATAAAACTAGAATGCAAGGTAGTAAAATGCTACCGATAGTAACAAGACCCGATCTAATTAATTCAGCAGCTAACTCGATGGTTGGTGATGACTTGTCATAATCTCCATGTCCCCATGTTACCATGTACCCACCTCACCATAACCTTAGATTTAACGATTACAGGGTTAACCCATGTAGTAAATAGATAAATGAATGAATGTGATTAATTGGGGTAGGGTGCAATTTGAACCTCGGGCAGAGATAAGGAACTGGCTATTTCGAACAAATGAGAAATACATATCATCGACGACGAATGTTTACCTGAAGGAAGTCGAAGTGACAACCTGAGTAGAGGAGCTTGATTTTAAAAAAGGAAGGAAGGCAGGAAAACTAAGGTCGAACCTCCGCCGTCATGGGAAAATCGGAGTAAAAAGTTGTGGAAGGCAGACAAAGTGCAGGTAAATACAGTCCTAGTGGAGGATGGGCAGGAAAACAAAAAAGTAAACGCTAGAAGGAGGGCTTGAACCTCCGACCTTGTGGTTAACAGCCACACGCTCTAACCAACTGAGCTATTCCAGCTTGGTTGTAAAATGATCAAATTAGGTTACATCAATTATAGTACTAATGGTTCACCATTAGGAAAAACTGAACATGTCTCTTTCGTTCTCTCCTATTATCCTATTTAATTGGATCGTTGCAATTTTCATGTTTTACAAGGTGGGCTTGAACTTCATTGTTGCTCACAGCTACGATTTTAATATTTTACAAGCAAAAATTAAATGTACAAATAGACATTCCCCATATAACCAGAGTGGAAGCGAATAGCAATAATTTGTTATATGTTGGCAATTTGATTATTTCGTTGAGCTGATCGTTGAAGTGCAAGAGCATAGAAGTTTTTGAAGCTATGGGAAAAAGTAAATGGGACTTAATATTAATCAATGTCGTTATTACTACTGACTATTCAGATTTGGATAAGGGAGGAATCGACTGAAATATGGGAGGTTTTGCCGAACTTATCTATGAAATTCGATGGGATACATCAATTTTAGGTCCGAAAATCAATAAAGGACCGCCAGATATAGTTAAAATCGAAAAAGGGAAGGGGTATTCTGAATTTTCGTCTTGATATATCCACCTTATCTTCTTTTGTAGTATCAGTAACAATGTTGTTAATCCGCTTTTGCAGTATCGGTAACAATGTTGTTAATCAACTCAAATCTAAGTTGTTATTCAGTGGAAGCAGGGAAGGAAAATAATATAAAATCCAAGAACCAAATTTTTGAGTACCTGTTTCCTCGAAGTCCCCCCAACTTCAAACTTTTCTATCAATCCATTTTGCAAAATATCAAGATAAAACTAGAATGCAAGGTAGTAAAATGGTACCGATAGTAACAAGACCCGATCTAATTGATTCAGCAACTAACTCTATGGTTGGTGATGAGTTGTCATAATCTCCATGTCCCCATGTTACAATGTATCCACCTCACCATAACCCTAGATTTAACGATTACAGGGTTAACCCATGTAGTAAATAGATAAATGAATGAATGTGATTAATTGGGGATAGGGGCAATTTGAACCTCGGGCAGAGATAAGGAACTGGCTATTTTGAACAAATGAGAAATTCAGATCATCGACGACGAATGTTTACCTGAAGGAAGTCGAAGTGACAACCTGAGTAGAGGAGCTTGATTTTAAAAAAGGAATGAAGGCAGGAAAACTAAGGTCGAACCTCCGCCGTCGTGGGAAAATCGGAGTAAAAAGTTGTGAAAGGCTGACAAAGTGCAGGTAAATATAGTCCTAGTGGAGGATAGGCAGGAAAACAAAAAAGTAAACGCTAGAAGGAGGGCTTGAACCTCTGACCTTGTGGTTAACAGCCACATGCTCTAACCAACTGAGCTATTCCAGCTTGGTTGCAAAATGATCAAATCAGGTTACATCAATTATAGTACTAACGGTTCACCTTTAGGAAAAACTGAACATGTCTCTTTCGTTCTCTCCTATCATCCTATTTAATTGCATCATTGCAATTTTCATGTTTTACAAGGTGTGCTTGAACTTCTTTGTTGCTCACAGCTACGATTTTAATATTTTACAAGCAAAAATTAAATGTACAAATAGACATTCACCATGTACCCAGAGTGGAAGCGAATAGCAATAATTTGTTAAATGTTGGCAATTTGATTATTTCGTTGAGCTGATCGTTGAAGTGCAAGAGCATAGAAGTTTTTGAAGCTATGGGAAAAAGTAAATGGGACTTAATATTAATCAATGTCGTTATTACTACTGACTATTTAGATTTGGATAAGGGAGGAATCGACTGAAATATGGCAGGGTTTTGCCGAACTTATCTATGAAATTCGGCGGGATACATCAATTTTAGGTCCGAAAATCAATAAAGGACCGCCAGATATAGTTAAAATCAAAAAAGGGCAGGGGTATTCCGAACTTTCGTTTTGATATATCCACCTTATCCGCTTTTGCAGTATCAGTAACAATGTTGTTAATCCGCTTTTGCAGTATAAGTAACAATGCGGTTAATCAACTCAAATCAAAGTTGTTATTCAGTGGCAGCAGGGAAGGAAAACAATATAAAATCCAAGAACCAAATTTTTGAGTACCTGTTTCCTCGAAGTCCCCCCAACCTCAAACTTTTCTATCAAGCAAAATATCAAGATAAAACTAGAATGCAAGGTAGTAAAATGCTACCGATAGTAACAAGCCCCGATCTAATTGATTCAGCAACTAACTCTATGGTTGGTGATGAGTTGTCGTAATCTCCATGTCCCCATGTTACCATGTACCCACCTCACCATAACCCTAGATTTAACGATTACAGGGTTAACCCATGTAGTAAATAGATAAATGAATGAATGTGATTAATTGAGGATAGGGGGCAATTTGAACATCGGGCACAGATAAGGAACTGGCTATTTTGAACAAATGAGAAATTCAGATCATCGACGACGAATGTTTATCTGAAGGAAGTCGAAGTGACAACCTGAGTAGAGGAGCTTGATTTTAAAAAAGGAAGGAAGGCAGGAAAACTAAGGTCGAACCTCCGTCGTCGTGGGAAAATCGGAGTAAAATGTTGTGGAAGGCAGACAAAGTGCAGGTAAATACAGTCCTAGTGGAGGATAGGCAGGAAAACAAAAAAGTAAACGCTAGAAGGAGGGCTTGAACCTCCGACCTTGTGGTTAACAGCCACACGCTCTAACCAACTGAGCTATTCCAGCTTGGTTGCAAAATGATCAAATCAGGTTACATCAATTATAGTACTAAAGTTCATGACGGTTCACCTTTAGGAAACACTGAACATGTCTCTTTCGTTATCTCCTATCATCCTATTTAATTGGATCATTGAAATTTTCATTTTTTACAAGGTGGGCTTGAACTTCTTTGTTGCTCACAGCTACGATTTTAATATTTTACAAGCAAAAATTAAATGTACAAATAGACATTCACCATATAACCAGAGTGGAAGTGAATAGCAATAATTTGTTATATGTTGGCAATTTGATTAATTCGTTGAGCTGATCGTTGAAGTGCAAGGGCATAGAAGTTTTTGAAGCTATGGGAAAAAGTAAATGGGACTTAATATTAATCAATGCCGTTATTACTACTGACTATTCAGATTTGGATAAGGGAGGAATCGAATGAAATATGGCAGGGTTTTGCCGAACTTATCTATGAAATTCGGCGGGATACATCAATTTTAGGTCCGAAAATCAATAAAGGACCGCCAGATATAGTTAAAATCACAAAAGGGCAGGGGTATTCATAATTTTCATTTTGATATATCCACCTTATCCGCTTTTGCAGTATCAGTAACAATGCTGTTAATTCGCTTTTGCAGTATCAGTAACATTGCTGTTAATCAACTCAAATCTAAGTTGTTATTCAGTGGCAGCAGGGAAGGAAAATAATATAAAATCCAAGAACCAAATTTTTGAGTACCTGTTTCCTCGAAGCCCCCCCAACTTCAAACTTTTCTATCAAGCCATTTTGCAAAATATCAAGATAAAACTAGAATGCAAGGTAGTAAAATGCTACCGATAGTAACAAGACCCGATCTAATTAATTCAGCAGCTAACTCGATGGTTGATGATGACTTGTCATAATCTCCATGTCCCCATGTTACCATGTACCCACCTCACCATAACCTTAGATTTAACGATTACAGGGTTAACCCATGTAGTAAATAGATAAATGAATGAATGTGATTAATTGGGGTAGAGTGCAATTTGAACCTCGGGCAGAGATAAGGAACTGGCTATTTTGAACAAATGAGAAATACATATCATCGACGACGAATGTTTACCTGAAGGAAGTCGAAGTGACAACCTGAGTAGAGGAGCTTGATTTTAAAAAAGGAAGGAAGGCAGGAAAACTAAGGTCGAACCTCCGCCGTCATGGGAAAATCGGAGTAAAAAGTTGTGGAAGGCAGACAAAGTGCAGGTAAATACAGTCCTAGTGGAGGATGGGCAGGAAAACAAAAAAGTAAACGCTAGAAGGAGGGCTTGAACCTCCGACCTTGTGGTTAACAGCCACACGCTCTAACCAACTGAGCTATTCCAGCTTGGTTGTAAAATGATCAAATCAGGTTCCATCAATTATAGTACTAACGGTTCACCATTAGGAAAAACTGAACATGTCTCTTTCGTTCTCTCCTATCATCCTATTTAATTGGATCATTGCAATTTTCATGTTTTACAAGGTGGGCTTGAAATTCTTTGTTGCTCACAGCTACGATTTTAATATTTTACAAGCAAAAATTAAATGTACAAATAGACATTCACCATATACCCAGAGTGGAAGCGAATAGCAATAATTTGTTATATGTTGGCAATATGATTATTTCGTTGAGCTGATCGTTGACGTGCAAGAGCATAGAAGTTTTTGAAGCTATGGGAAAAAGTAAATGGGACTTAATATTAATCAATGTCGTTATTACTACTGACTATTTAGATTTGGATAAGGGAGGAATCGACTGAAATATGGCAGGGTTTTGCCGAACTTATCTATGAAATTCAGCGGGATACATCAATTTTAGGTCCGAAAATCAATAAAGGACCGCCAGATATAGTTAAAATCAAAAAAGGGCAGGGGTATTCTGAATTTTCGTTTTGATATAACCACCTTATCCGCTTTTGCAGTATCAGTAACAATGTTATTAATTCGCTTTTGCAGTATAAGTAACAATGCTGTTAATCAACTCAAATCTAAGTTGTTATTCAGTGGCAGCATGGAATGAAAATAATATAAAATCCAAGAACCAAATTTTTGAGTACCTGTTTCCTCGAAGTCCCCCCAACCTCAAACTTTTCTATCAAGCCATTTTGCAAAATATCAAGACAAAACTAGAATGCAAGGTAGTAAAATGCTACCGATAGTAACAAGACCCGATCTAATTGATTCAGCAGCTAACTCTATGGTTGGTGATGTGTTGTCATAATCTCCATGTCCCCATGTTACTATGTATCCACCTCACCATAACCCTAGATTTAACGATTACAGGGTTAACCCATGTTGTAAATAGATAAATGAATGAATGTGATTACTTGGGGATAGGGGCAATTTGAACCTCGGGCGGAGATAAGGAACTGGCTATTTTGAACAAATGAGAAATTCAGATCATCGACGACGAATGTTTACCTGAAGGAAGTCGAAGTGACAACCTGAGTAGAGGAGCTTGATTTTAAAAACGGAATGAAGGTAGGAAAACTAAGGTCGAACCTCCGCCGTCGTGGGAAAATCGGAGTAAAAAGTTGTGGAAGGCAGACAAAGTGCAGGTAAATACAGTCCTAGTGGAGGTAGGCAGGAAAACAAAAAAGTAAACGCTAGAAGGAGGGCTTGAACCTCCGACCTTGTGGTTAACAGCCACACGCTCTAACCAACTGAGCTATTCCAGCTTGGTTGCGAAATGATCAAATCAGGTTACATCAATTATAGTACTAACGGTTCACCTTTAGGAAACACCGAACATGTCTCTTTCGTTCTCTCCTATCATCCAATTTAATTGGATCATTGCAATTTTCATGTTTTACAAGGTGGGCTTGAACTTCTTTGTTGCTCATAGATACGATTTTAATATTTTACAAGCAAAAATTAAATGTACAAATAGACATTCACCATGTACCCAGAGTGGAAGCGAATAGCAATAATTTGTTATATGTTGGCAATTTGATTATTTCGTTGAGCTGATCGTTGAAGTGCAAGAGCATAGAAGTCTTTGAAGCTATGGGAAAAAGTTAATGGGACTTAATATTAATCAATGTCGTTATTACTACTGACTATTTAGATTTGGATAAGGGAGGAATCGACTGAAATATGGCAGGGTTTTGCCGAACTTATCTATGAAATTCGGCGGGATACATCAATTTTAGGTCCGAAAATCAATAAAGGACCGCCAGATATAGTTAAAATCAAAAAAGGGCAGGGGTATTCCGAATTTTCGTTTTGATATATCCACCTTATCCGCTTTTGCAGTATCGGTAACAATGCTGTTAATCCGCTTTTGCAGTATAAGTAACAATGCTGTTAATCAACTCAAATCTAAGTTGTTATTCAGTGGCAGCATGGAATGAAAATAATATAAAATCCAAGAACCAAATTTTTGAGTACCTGTTTCCTCGAAGTCCCCCCAACTTCAAACTTTTCTATCAAGCCATTTTGCAAAATATCAAGATAAAACTAGAATGCAAGGTAGTAAAATGCTACCAATAGTAACAAGACCCGATCTAATTGATTCAGCAACTAACTCTATGGTTGGTGATGAGTTGTCATAATCTCCATGTCCCCATGTTACCATGTACCCACCTCACCATAACCCTAGATTTAACGATTACAGGGTTAACCCATGTAGTAAATAGATAAATGAATGTGATTAATTGGGGATAGGGGGCAATTGGAACCTCGGGCATAGATAAGGAACTGGCTATTTTGAACAAATGAGAAATTCAGATCATCGACGACGAATGTTTACCTGAAGGAAGTCGAAGTGACAACCTGAGTAGAGGAGCTTGATTTTAAAAAAGGAAGGATGGCAGGAAAACTAAGGTCGAACCTCCGCCGTCGTGGGAAAATCGGAGTAAAAAGTTGTGGAAAGCAGACAAAGTGCAGGTAAATACAGTCCTAGTGGAGGATAGGCAAGAAAACAAAAAAGTAAACGCTAGAAGGAGGGCTTGAACCTCCGACCTTGTGGTTAACAGCCACACGCTCTAACCAACTGAGCTATTCCAGCTTGGTTGCAAAATGATCAAATCAGGTTACATCAATTATAGTACTAAAGTTCATGATGGTTCACCTTTAGGAAAAACTGAACATGTCTCTTTCGTTCTCTCCTATTATCCTATTTAATTGGATCGTTGCAATTTTCATGTTTTTCAAGGTGGGCTTGAACTTCTTTGTTGCTCACAGCTACGATTTTAATATTTTACAAGCAAAAATTAAATGTACAAATAGACATTCACCATAAACACAGAGTGGAAGCGAATAGCAATAATTTGTTATATGTTGGCAATTTGATTATTTCGTTGAGCTGATCGTTGAAGTACAAGAGCATAGAAGTTTTTGAAGCTATGGGAAAAAGTAAATGGGACTTAATATTAATCAATGCCGTTATTACTACTGACTATTCAGATTTGGATAAGGGAGGAATCGACTGAAATATGGCATGGTTTTGCCGAACTTATCTATGAAATTCGGCGGGATACATCAATTTTAGGTCCGAAAATCAATAAAGGACCGCCAGATATAGTTAAAATCAAAAAAGGGCAGGGGTATTCTGAATTTTCGTTTTGATATATCCACCTTATCCGCTTTTGCAGTATCAGTAACAATGCTGTTAATCCGCTTTTGCAGTATCAATAACAATGTTGTTAATCAACTCAAATCTAAGATGTTATTCAGTGGAAGCAGGGAAGGAAAATAATATAAAATCCAAGAACCAAATTTTTGAGTACCTGTTTCCTCGAAGTCCCCCCAACTTCAAACTTTTCTATCAAGCCATTTTGCAAAATATCAAGATAAAACTAGAATGCAAGGTAGTAAAATGCTACCGATAGTAACAAGACCCGATCTAATTGATTCAGCAGCTAACTCTATGGTTGGTGATGAGTTGTCATAATCTCTATGTCCCCATGTTACCATGTATCCACCTCACCATAACCCTAGATTTAACGATTACAGGGTTAACCCATGTAGTAAATAGATAAATGAATGAATGTGATTAATTGGGGATAGGGGGCAATTTGAACCTCGGGTAGAGATATGGAACTGGCTATTTTGAACAAATGAGAAATTCAGATCATCGACGACGAATGTTTACCTGAAGGAAGTCGAAGTGACTACCTGAGTAGAGGAGCTTGATTTTAAAAAAGGAATGAAGGCAGGAAAACTAAGGTCGAACCTCCGTCGTCGTGGGAAAATCGGAGTAAAATGTTGTGGAAGGCAGACAAAGTGCAGGTAAATACAGTCCTAGTGGCGGATAGGCAGGAAAACAAAAAATTAAACGCTAGAAGGAGGGCTTGAACTTCCGACCTTGTGGTTAACAGCCACACGCTCTAACCAACTGAGCTATTCCAGCTTGGTTGCAAAATGATCAAATCAGGTTACATCAATTATAGTACTAAAGTTCATGACGGTTCACCTTTAGGAAACACTGAACATGTCTCTTTCGTTATCTCCTATCATCCTATTTAATTGGATCATTGAAATTTTCATTTTTTACAAGGTGGGCTTGAACTTCTTTGTTGCTCACAGCTACGATTTTAATATTTTACAAGCAAAAATTAAATGTACAAATAGACATTCACCATATAACCAGAGTGGAAGCGAATAGCAATAATTTGTTATATGTTGGCAATTTGATTAATTCGTTGAGCTGATCGTTGAAGTGCAAGGGCATAGAAGTTTTTGAAGCTATGGGAAAAAGTAAATGGGACTTAATATTAATCAATGCCGTTATTACTACTGACTATTCAGATTTGGATAAGGGAGGAATCGAATGAAATATGGCAGGGTTTTGCCGAACTTATCTATGAAATTCGGCGGGATACATCAATTTTAGGTCCGAAAATCAATAAAGGACCGCCAGATATAGTTAAAATCACAAAAGGGCAGGGGTATTCATAATTTTCATTTTGATATATCCACCTTATCCGCTTTTGCAGTATCAGTAACAATGCTGTTAATTCGCTTTTGCAGTATCAGTAACAATGCTGTTAATCAACTCAAATCTAAGTTGTTATTCAGTGGCAGCAGGGAAGGAAAATAATATAAAATCCAAGAACCAAATTTTTGAGTACCTGTTTCCTCGAAGCCCCCCCAACTTCAAACTTTTCTATCAAGCCATTTTGCAAAATATCAAGATAAAACTAGAATGCAAGGTAGTAAAATGCTACCGATAGTAACAAGACCCGATCTAATTAATTCAGCAGCTAACTCGATGGTTGGTGATGACTTGTCATAATCTCCATGTCCCCATGTTACCATGTACCCACCTCACCATAACCTTAGATTTAACGATTACAGGGTTAACCCATGTAGTAAATAGATAAATGAATGAATGTGATTAATTGGGGTAGAGTGCAATTTGAACCTCGGGCAGAGATAAGGAACTGGCTATTTTGAACAAATGAGAAATACATATCATCGACGATGAATGTTTACCTGAAGGAAGTCGAAGTGACAACCTGAGTAGAGGAGCTTGATTTTAAAAAAGGAAGGAAGGCAGGAAAACTAAGGTCGAACCTCCGCCGTCATGGGAAAATCGGAGTAAAAAGTTGTGGAAGGCAGACAAAGTGCAGGTAAATACAGTCCTAGTGGAGGATGGGCAGGAAAACAAAAAAGTAAACGCTAGAAGGAGGGCTTGAACCTCTGACCTTGTGGTTAACAGCCACACGCTCTAACCAACTGAGCTATTCCAGCTTGGTTGTAAAATGATCAAATCAGGTTACATCAATTATAGTACTAACGGTTCACCATTAGGAAAAACTGAACATGTCTCTTTCGTTCTCTCCTATCATCCTATTTAATTGGATCATTGCAATTTTCATGTTTTACAAGGTGGGCTTGAAATTCTTTGTTGCTCACAGCTACGATTTTAATATTTTACAAGCAAAAATTAAATGTACAAATAGACATTCACCATATACCCAGAGTGGAAGCGAATAGCAATAATTTGTTATATGTTGGCAATATGATTATTTCGTTGAGCTGATCGTTGACGTGCAAGAGCATAGAAGTTTTTGAAGCTATGGGAAAAAGTAAATGGGACTTAATATTAATCAATGTCGTTATTACTACTGACTATTTAGATTTGGATAAGGGAGGAATAGACTGAAATATGGCAGGGTTTTGCCGAACTTATCTATGAAATTCGGCGGGATACATCAATTTTAGGTCCGAAAATCAATAAAGGACCGCCAGATATAGTTAAAATCAAAAAAGGGCAGGGGTATTCTGAATTTTCGTTTTGATATAACCACCTTATCCGCTTTTGCAGTATCAGTAACAATGTTATTAATTCGCTTTTGCAGTATAAGTAACAATGCTGTTAATCAACTCAAATCTAAGTTGTTATTCAGTGGCAGCATGGAATGAAAATAATATAAAATCCAAGAACCAAATTTTTGAGTACCTGTTTCCTCGAAGTCCCCCCAACCTCAAACTTTTCTATCAAGCCATTTTGCAAAATATCAAGACAAAACTAGAATGCAAGGTAGTAAAATGCTACCGATAGTAACAAGACCCGATCTAATTGATTCAGCAGCTAACTCTATGGTTGGTGATGTGTTGTCATAATCTCCATGTCCCCATGTTACTATGTATCCACCTCACCATAACCCTAGATTTAACGATTACAGGGTTAACCCATGTTGTAAATAGATAAATGAATGAATGTGATTACTTGGGGATAGGGGCAATTTGAACCTCGGGCGGAGATAAGGAACTGGCTATTTTGAACAAATGAGAAATTCAGATCATCGACGACGAATGTTTACCTGAAGGAAGTCGAAGTGACAACCTGAGTAGAGGAGCTTGATTTTAAAAACGGAATGAAGGTAGGAAAACTAAGGTCGAACCTCCGCCGTCGTGGGAAAATCGGAGTAAAAAGTTGTGGAAGGCAGACAAAGTGCAGGTAAATACAGTCCTAGTGGAGGTAGGCAGGAAAACAAAAAAGTAAACGCTAGAAGGAGGCCTTGAACCTCCGACCTTGTGGTTAACAGCCACACGCTCTAACCAACTGAGCTATTCCAGCTTGGTTGCGAAATGATCAAATCAGGTTACATCAATTATAGTACTAACGGTTCACCTTTAGGAAACACCGAACATGTCTCTTTCGTTCTCTCCTATCATCCAATTTAATTGGATCATTGCAATTTTCATGTTTTACAAGGTGGGCTTGAACTTCTTTGTTGCTCATAGCTACGATTTTAATATTTTACAAGCAAAAATTAAATGTACAAATAGACATTCACCATGTACCCAGAGTGGAAGCGAATAGCAATAATTTGTTATATGTTGGCAATTTGATTATTTCGTTGAGCTGATCGTTGAAGTGCAAGAGCATAGAAGTCTTTGAAGCTATGGGAAAAAGTTAATGGGACTTAATATTAATCAATGTCGTTATTACTACTGACTATTTAGATTTGGATAAGGGAGGAATCGACTGAAATATGGCAGGGTTTTGCCGAACTTATCTATGAAATTCGGCGGGATACATCAATTTTAGGTCCGAAAATCAATAAAGGACCGCCAGATATAGTTAAAATCAAAAAAGGGCAGGGGTATTCCGAATTTTCGTTTTGATATATCCACCTTATCCGCTTTTGCAGTATCGGTAACAATGCTGTTAATCCGCTTTTGCAGTATAAGTAACAATGCTGTTAATCAACTCAAATCTAAGTTGTTATTCAGTGGCAGCATTGAATGAAAATAATATAAAATCCAAGAACCAAATTTTTGAGTACCTGTTTCCTCGAAGTCCCCCCAACTTCAAACTTTTCTATCAAGCCATTTTGCAAAATATCAAGATAAAACTAGAATGCAAGGTAGTAAAATGCTACCAATAGTAACAAGACCCGATCTAATTGATTCAGCAACTAACTCTATGGTTGGTGATGAGTTGTCATAATCTCCATGTCCCCATGTTACCATGTACCCACCTCACCATAACCCTAGATTTAACGATTACAGGGTTAACCCATGTAGTAAATAGATAAATGAATGTGATTAATTGGGGATAGGGGGCAATTGGAACCTCGGGCATAGATAAGGAACTGGCTATTTTGAACAAATGAGAAATTCAGATCATCGACGACGAATGTTTACCTAAAGGAAGTCGAAGTGACAACCTGAGTAGAGGAGCTTGATTTTAAAAAAGGAAGGAAGGCAGGAAAACTAAGGTCGAACCTCCGCCATCGTGGGAAAATCGGAGTAAAAAGTTGTGGAAAGCAGACAAAGTGTAGGTAAATACAGTCCTAGTGGAGGATAGGCAGGAAAACAAAAAAGTAAACGCTAGAAGGAGGGCTTGAACCTCCGACCTTGTGGTTAACAGCCACACGCTCTAACCAACTGAGCTATTCCAGCTTGGTTGCAAAATGATCAAATCAGGTTACATCAATTATAGTACTAAAGTTCATGATGGTTCACCTTTAGGAAAAACTGAACATGTCTCTTTCGTTCTCTCCTATTATCCTATTTAATTGGATCGTTGCAATTTTCATGTTTTTCAAGGTGGGCTTGAACTTCTTTGTTGCTCACAGCTACGATTTTAAAATTTTACAAGCAAAAATTAAATGTACAAATAGACATTCACCATAAACACAGAGTGGAAGCGAATAGCAATAATTTGTTATATGTTGGCAATTTGATTATTTCGTTGAGCTGATCGTTGAAGTACAAGAGCATAGAAGTTTTTGAAGCTATGGGAAAAAGTAAATGGGACTTAATATTAATCAATGCCGTTATTACTACTGACTATTCAGATTTGGATAAGGGAGGAATCGACTGAAATATGGCATGGTTTTGCCGAACTTATCTATGAAATTCGGCGGGATACATCAATTTTAGGTCCGAAAATCAATAAAGGACCGCCAGATATAGTTAAAATCAAAAAAGGGCAGGGGTATTCTGAATTTTCATTTTGATATATCCACCTTATCCGCTTTTGCAGTATCAGTAACAATGCTGTTAATCCGCTTTTGCAGTATCAATAACAATGTTGTTAATCAACTCAAATCTAAGATGTTATTCAGTGGAAGCAGGGAAGGAAAATAATATCAAATCCAAGAACCAAATTTTTGAGTACCTGTTTCCTCGAAGTCCCCCCAACTTCAAACTTTTCTATCAAGCCATTTTGCAAAATATCAAGATAAAACTAGAATGCAAGGTAGTAAAATGCTACCGATAGTAACAAGACCCGATCTAATTGATTCAGCAGCTAACTCTATGGTTGGTGATGAGTTGTCATAATCTCTATGTCCCCATGTTACCATGTATCCACCTCACCATAACCCTAGATTTAACGATTACAGGGTTAACCCATGTAGTAAATAGATAAATGAATGAATGTGATTAATTGGGGATAGGGGGCAATTTGAACCTCGGGTAGAGATATGGAACTGGCTATTTTGAACAAATGAGAAATTCAGATCATCGACGACGAATGTTTACCTGAAGGAAGTCGAAGTGACTACCTGAGTAGAGGAGCTTGATTTTAAAAAAGGAATGAAGGCAGGAAAACTAAGGTCGAACCTCCGTCGTCGTGGGAAAATCGGAGTAAAATGTTGTGGAAGGCAGACAAAGTGCAGGTAAATACAGTCCTAGTGGCGGATAGGCAGGAAAACAAAAAATTAAACGCTAGAAGGAGGGCTTGAACTTCCGACCTTGTGGTTAACAGCCACACGCTCTAACCAACTGAGCTATTCCAGCTTGGTTGCAAAATGATCAAATCAGGTTACATCAATTATAGTACTAAAGTTCATGACGGTTCACCTTTAGGAAACACTGAACATGTCTCTTTCGTTATCTCCTATCATCCTATTTAATTGGATCATTGAAATTTTCATTTTTTACAAGGTGGGCTTGAACTTCTTTGTTGCTCACAGCTACGATTTTAATATTTTACAAGCAAAAATTAAATGTACAAATAGACATTCACCATATAACCAGAGTGGAAGCGAATAGCAATAATTTGTTATATGTTGGCAATTTGATTAATTCGTTGAGCTGATCGTTGAAGTGCAAGGGCATAGAAGTTTTTGAAGCTATGGGAAAAAGTAAATGGGACTTAATATTAATCAATGCCGTTATTACTACTGACTATTCAGATTTGGATAAGGGAGGAATCGAATGAAATATGGCAGGGTTTTGCCGAACTTATCTATGAAATTTGGCGGGATACATCAATTTTAGGTCCGAAAATCAATAAAGGACCGCCAGATATAGTTAAAATCACAAAAGGGCAGGGGTATTCATAATTTTCATTTTGATATATCCACCTTATCCGCTTTTGCAGTATCAGTAACAATGCTGTTAATTCGCTTTTGCAGTATCAGTAACAATGCTGTTAATCAACTCAAATCTAAGTTGTTATTCAGTGGCAGCAGGGAAGGAAAATAATATAAAATCCAAGAACCAAATTTTTGAGTACCTGTTTCCTCGAAGCCCCCCCCCCCAACTTCAAACTTTTCTATCAAGCCATTTTGCAAAATATCAAGATAAAACTAGAATGCAAGGTAGTAAAATGCTACCGATAGTAACAAGACCCGATCTAATTAATTCAGCAGCTAACTCGATGGTTGGTGATGACTTGTCATAATCTCCATGTCCCCATGTTACCATGTACCCACCTCACCATAACCTTAGATTTAACGATTACAGGGTTAACCCATGTAGTAAATAGATAAATGAATGAATGTGATTAATTGGGGTAGGGTGCAATTTGAACCTCGGGCAGAGATAAGGAACTGGCTATTTTGAACAAATGAGAAATACATATCATCGACGACGAATGTTTACCTGAAGGAAGTCGAAGTGACAACCTGAGTAGAGGAGCTTGATTTTAAAAAAGGAAGGAAGGCAGGAAAACTAAGGTCGAACCTCCGCCGTCATGGGAAAATCGGAGTAAAAAATTGTGGAAGGCAGACAAAGTGAAGGTAAATACAGTCCTAGTGGAGGATGGGCAGGAAAACAAAAAAGTAAACGCTAGAAGGAGGGCTTGAACCTCCGACCTTGTGGTTAACAGCCACACGCTCTAACCAACTGAGCTATTCTAGCTTGGTTGTAAAATGATCAAATCAGGTTACATCAATTATAGTACTAATGGTTCACCATTAGGAAAAACTGAACATGTCTCTTTCGTTCTCTCCTATCATTCTATTTAATTGGATCATTGCAATTTTCATGTTTTACAAGGTGGGCTTGAAATTCTTTGTTGCTCACAGCTACGATTTTAATATTTTACAAGCAAAAATTAAATGTACAAATAGACATTCACCATATACCCAGAGTGGAAGCGAATAGCAATAATTTGTTATATGTTGGCAATATGATTATTTCGTTGAGCTGATCGTTGACGTGCAAGAGCATAGAAGTTTTTGAAGCTATGGGAAAAAGTAAATGGGACTTAATATTAATCAATGTCGTTATTACTACTGACTATTTAGATTTGGATAAGGGAGGAATCGACTGAAATATGGCAGGGTTTTGCCGAACTTATCTATGAAATTCGGCGGGATACATCAATTTTAGGTCCGAAAATCAATAAAGGACCGCCAGATATAGTTAAAAAATCAAAAAAGGGCAGGGGTATTCTGAATTTTCGTTTTGATATAACCACCTTATCCGCTTTTGCAGTATCTGTAACAATGTTATTAATCCGCTTTTGCAGTATAAGTAACAATGCTTTTAATCAACTCAAATCTAAGTTGTTATTCAGTGGCAGCATGGAATGAAAATAATATAAAATCCAAGAACCAAATTTTTGAGTACCTGTTTCCTCGAAGTCCCCCCAACCTCAAACTTTCCTATTAAGCCATTTTGCAAAATATCAAGATAAAACTAGAATGCAAGGTAGTAAAATGCTACCGATAGTAACAAGACCCGATCTAATTGATTCAGCAGCTAACTCTATGGTTGGTGATGTGTGTCATAATCTCCATGTCCCCATGTTACTATGTATCCACCTCACCATAACCCTAGATTTAACGATTACAGGGTTAACCCATGTTGTAAATAGATAAATGAATGAATGTGATTACTTGGGGATAGGGGCAATTTGAACCTCGGGCGGAGATAAGGAACTGGCTATTTTGAACAAATGAGAAATTCAGATCATCGACGATGAATGTTTACCTGAAGGAAGTCGAAGTGACAACCTGAGTAGAGGAGCTTGATTTTAAAAAAGGAATGAAGGTAGGAAAACTAAGGTCGAACCTCCGCCGTCGTGGGAAAATCGGAGTAAAAAGTTGTGGAAGGCAGACAAAGTGCAGGTAAATACAGTCCTAGTGGAGGTAGGCAGGAAAACAAAAAAGTACACGCTAGAAGGAGGGCTTGAACCTCCGACCTTGTGGTTAACAGCCACACGCTCTAACCAACTGAGCTATTCCAGCTTGGTTGCGAAATGATCAAATCAGGTTACATCAATTATAGTACTAACGGTTCACCTTTAGGAAACACCGAACATGTCTCTTTCGTTCTCTCCTATCATCCTATTTAATTGGATCATTGCAATTTTCATGTTTTACAAGGTGGGCTTGAACTTCTTTGTTGCTCACAGCTACGATTTTAATATTTTACAAGCAAAAATTAAATGTACAAATAGACATTCACCATGTACCCAGAGTGGAAGCGAATAGCAATAATTTGTTATATGTTGGCAATTTGATTATTTCGTTGAGCTGATCGTTGAAGTGCAAGAGCATAGAAGTCTTTGAAGCTATGGGAAAAAGTAAATGGGACTTAATATTAATCAATGTCGTTATTACTACTGACTATTTAGATTTGGATAAGGGAGGAATCGACTGAAATATGGCAGGGTTTTGCCGAACTTATCTATGAAATTCGGCGGGATACATCAATTTTAGGTCCGAAAATCAATAAAGGACCGCCAGATATAGTTAAAATCAAAAAAGGCAGGGGTATTCCGAATTTTCGTTTTGATATATCCACCTTATCCGCTTTTGCAGTATCAGTAACAATGCTGTTAATCCGCTTTTGCAGTATAAGTAACAATGCTGTTAATCAACTCAAATCTAAGTTGTTATTCAGTGGCAGCATGGAATGAAAATAATATAAAATCCAAGAACCAAATTTTTGAGTACCTGTTTCCTCGAAGTCCCCCCAACTTCAAACTTTTCTATCAAGCCATTTTGCAAAATATCAAGATAAAACTAGAATGCAAGGTAGTAAAATGCTACCAATAGTAACAAGACCCGATCTAATTGATTCAGCAACTAACTCTATGGTTGGTGATGAGTTGTCATAATCTCCATGTCCCCATGTTACCATGTACCCACCTCACCATAACCCTAGATTTAACGATTACAGGGTTAACCCATGTAGTAAATAGATAAATGAATGAATGTGATTAATTGGGGATAGGGGGCAATTTGAACCTCGGGCATAGATAAGGAACTGGCTATTTTGAAAAAATGATAAATTCAGATCATCGACGACGAATGTTTACCTGAAGGAAGTCGAAGTGACAACCTGAGTAGAGGAGCTTGATTTTAAAAAAGGAAGGAAGGCAGGAAAACTAAGGTCGAACCTCCGCCGTCGTGGGAAAATCGGAGTAAAAAGTTGTGGAAAGTAGACAAAGTGCAGGTAAATACAGTCCTAGTGGAGGATAGGCAGGAAAACAAAAAAGTAAACGCTAGAAGGAGGGCTTGAACCTCCGACCTTGTGGTTAACAGCCACACGCTCTAACCAACTAAGCTATTCCAGATTGGTTGCAAAATGATCAAATCAGGTTACATCAATTATAGTACTAAAGTTCATGACGGTTCACCTTTAGGAAACACCGAACATGTCTCTTTCGTTCTCTCCTATTTTCCTATTTAATTGGATCGTTGCAATTTTCATGTTTTACAAGGTGGGCTTGAGCTTCTTTGTTGCTCACAGCTACGATTTTAATATTTTACAAGCAAAAATTAAATGTACAAATAGACATTCACCATATACACAGAGTGGAAGCGAATAGCAATAATTTGTTATATGTTGGCAATTTGATTATTTCGTTGAGCTGATCGTTGAAGTGCAAGAGCATAGAAGTTTTTGAAGCTATGGGAAAAAGTAAATGGGACTTAATATTAATCAATGCCGTTATTACTACTGACTATTCAGATTTGGATAAGGGAGGAATCGACTGAAATATGGCATGGTTTTGCCGAACTTATCTATGAAATTCGGCGGGATACATCTATTTTAGGTCCGAAAATCAATAAAGGACCGCCAGATGTAGTTAAAATCAAAAAAGGGCAGGGGTATTCTGAATTTTCGTTTTGATATATCCACCTTATCCGCTTTTGCAGTATCAGTAACAATGCTGTTAATCCGCTTTAGCAGTATCAATAACAATGCTGTTAATCAACTCAAATCTAAGATGTTATTCAGTGGAAGCAGGGAAGGAAAATAATATAAAATCCAAGAACCAAATTTTTGAGTACCTGTTTCCTCGAAATCCCCCCAACTTCAAACTTTTCTATCAATCCATTTTGCAAAATATCAAGATAAAACTAGAATGCAAGGTAGTAAAATGCTACCGATAGTAACAAGACCCGATCTAATTGATTCAGCAGCTAACTCTATGGTTGGTGATGAGTTGTCATAATCTCCATGTCCCCATGATACCATGTATCCACCTCACCATAACCCTAGATTTAACGATTACAGGGTTAACCCATGTAGTAAATAGATAAATGAATGAATGTGATTAATTGGGGATAGGGGGCAATTTGAACCTCGGGTAGAGATATGGAACTGGCTATTTTGAACAAATGAGAAATTCAGATCATCGACGACGAATGTTTACCTGAAGGAAGTCGAAGTGACTACCTGAGTAGAGGAGCTTGATTTTAAAAAAGGAATGAAGGCTGGAAAACTAAGGTCGAACCTCCGCCGTCGTGGGAAAATCGGAGTAAAAAGTTGTGGAAGGCAGACAAAGTGCAGGTAAATAAAGTCCTAATGGAGGATAGGCAGGAAAACAAAAGAGTAAACGCTAGAAGGAGGGCTTGAACCTCCGACCTTGTGGTTAACAGCCACACGCTCTAACCAACTGAGCTATTCCAGCTTGGTTGCAAAATGATCAAATTAGGTTACATCAATTATAGTACTAACGGTTCACCATTAGGAAAAACTGAACATGTTTCTTTCGTTCTCTCCTATCATCCTATTTAATTGGATCATTGCAATTTTCATGTTTTACAAGGTGGGCTTGAACTTCTTTGTTGCTCACAGCTACGATTTTAATATTTTACAAGCAAAAATTAAATGTACAAATAGACATTCACCATGTACCAGAGTGGAAGCGAATAGCAATAATTTGTTATATGTTGGCAATTTGATTATTTCGTTGAGCTGATCGTTGAAGTGCAAGAGCATAGAAGTTTTTGAAGCTATGGGAAAAAGTAAATGGGACTTAATATTAATCAATGTCGTTATTACTACTGACTATTTAAATTTGGATAAGGGAGGAATCGACTGAAATATGGCAGGGTTTTGCCGAACTTATCTATGAAATTCGGCGGGATACATCAATTTTAGGTCCGAAAATCAATAAAGGACCGCCAGATATAGTTAAAATCAAAAAAGGGCAGGGGTATTCCGAATTTTCATTTTGATATATCCACCTTATCCGCTTTTGCAGTATCAGTAACAATGCTGTTAATCCGCTTTTGCAGTATAAGTAACAATGCTGTTAATCAACTCAAATCTAAGTTGTTATTCAGTAGCAGCAGGGAAGGAAAATAATATAAAATCCAAGAACCAAATTTTTGAGTACCTGTTTCCTCGAAGTCCCCCCAACCTCAAATTTTTCGATCAAGCAAAATATCAAGATAAAACTAGAATGCAAGGTAGTAAAATGCTGCCGATAGTAACAAGACCCGATCTAATTGATTCAGCAACTAACTCTATGGTTGGTGATGAGTTGTCATAATCTCCATGTCCCCATGTTACCATGTACCCACTTCACCATAACCTTAGATTTAACGATTACAGGGTTAACCCATGTAGTAAATAGACAAATGAATGAATGTGATTAATTGGGGATAGGGGGCAATTTGAACCTCGGGCATAGATAAGGAACTGGCTATTTTGAACAAATGAGAAATTCAGATCATCGACGACGAATGTTTACCTGAAGGAAGTCGAAGTGACAACCTGAGTAGAGGAGCTTGATTTTAAAAAAGGAAGGAAGGCAGGAAAACTAAGGTCGAATCTCCGCCGTCGTGGGAAAATCGGAGTAAAAAGTTGTGGAAAGCAGACAAAGTGCAGGTAAATACAGTCCTAGTGGAGGATAGGCAGGAAAACAAAAAAGTAAACGCTAGAAGGAGGGCTTGAACCTCCGACCTTGTGGTTAACAGCCACACGCTCTAACCAACTGAGCTATTCCAGCTTGGTTGCAAAATGATCAAATCAGGTTACATCAATTATAGTACTAAAGTTCATGATGGTTCACCTTTAGGAAAAACTGAACATGTCTCTTTCGTTCTCTCCTATTATCCTAATTAATTGGATCGTTGCAATTTTCATGTTTTACAAGGTGGGCTTGAACTTCTTTGTTGCTAACAGCTACGATTTTAATATTTTACAAGCAAAAATTAAATGTACAAATAGACATTCACCATATACCCAGAGTGGAAGCGAATAGCAATAATTTGTTATATGTTGGCAATTTGATTATTTCGTTGAGCTGATCGTTGAAGTGCAAGAGCAAAGAAGTTTTTGAAGCTATGGGAAAAAGTAAATGGGACTTAATATTAATCAATGCCTTTATTACTACTGACTATTCAGATTTGGATAAGGGAGGAATCGACTGAAATATGGCAGGGTTTTGCCGAACTTATCTATGAAATTCGGTGGGATACAACAATTTTAGGTCCGAAAATCAATAAAGGACCGCCAGATATAGTTATAATCAAAAAAGGGCAGGGGTATTCTGAATTTTCGTTTTGATATATCCACCTTATCCGCTTTTGCACTATCAGTAACAATGCTGTTAATCCGCTTTTGCAGTATCAGTAACAATGATGTTAATCAACTCAAATCTAAGTTGTTATTCAGTGGAAGCAGGGAAGGAAAATAATATAAAATCCAAGAACCAAATTTTTGAGTACCTGTTTCCTCGAAGTCCCCCCAACTTCAAACTTTTCTATCAAGCCATTTTGCAAAATATCAAGATAAAACTAGAATGCAAGGTAGTAAAATGCTACCGATAGTAACATGACCCGATCTAATTGATTCAGCAGCTAACTCTATGGTTGGTGATGAGTTGTCATAATCTCCATGTCCCCATGTTACCATGTATCCACCTCACCATAACCCTAGATTTAACGATTACAGGGTTAACCCATGTAGTAAATAGATAAATGAATGAATGTGATTAATTGGGGATAAGGGGCAATTTGAACCTCGGGCAGAGATAAGGAACTGGCTATTTTGAACAAATGAGAAATTCAGATCATCGACGACGAATGTTTACCTGAAGGAAGTCGAAGTGACAACCTGAGTAGAGGAGCTTGATTTTAAAAAAGGAATGAAGGCAGGAAAACTAAGGTCAAACCTCCGCCGTCGTGGGAAAATCGGAGTAAAAAGTTGTGGAAGGCAGACAAAGTGCAGGTAAATACAGTCCTAGTGGAGGATAGGCAGGAAAACAAAAAAGTAAACGCTAGAAGGAGGGCTTGAACCTCCGACCTTGTGGTTAACAGCCACACGCTCTAACCAACTGAGCTATTCCAGCTTGGTTGCAAAATGATCAAATCAGGTTACATCAATTATAGTACTAACGGTTCACCATTAGGAAAAACTGAACATGTTTCTTTCGTTCTCTCCTATCATCCTATTTAATTAGATCATTGCAATTTTCATGTTTTACAAGGTGGGCTTGAACTTCTTTGTTGCTCACAGCTACGATTTAATATTTTACAAGCAAAAATTAAATGTACAAATAGACATTCACCATGTACCCAGAGTGGAAGCGAATAGCAATAATTTGTTATATGTTGGCAATTTGATTATTTCGTTGAGCTTATCGTTGAAGTGCAAGAGCATAGAAGTTTTTGAAGCTATGGGAAATAGTAAATGGGACTTAATATTAATCAATGTCGTTATTACTACTGACTATTTAGATTTGGATAAGGGAGGAATCGACTGAAATATGGCAGGGTTTTGCCGAACTTATCTATGAAATTCTGCGGGATACATCAATTTTAGGTCCGAAAATCAATAAAGGACCGCCAGATATAGTTAAAATCAAAAAAGGGCAGGGGTATTCCAAATTCTCGTTTTGATATATCCACCTTATCCGCTTTTGCAGTATCAGTAACATTGCTGTTAATCCGCTTTTGCAGTATAAGTAACAATGCTGTTAATCAACTCAAATCTAAGTTGTTATTCAGTGATAGCAGGGAAGGAAAATAATATAAAATCCAAGAACTAAATTTTTGAGTACCTGTTTCCTCGAAGTCCCCCCAACCTCAAACTTTTCGATCAAGAAAAATATCAAGATAAAACTAGAATGCAAGGTAGTAAAATGCTACCGATAGTAACAAGACCCGATCTAATTGATTCAGCAACTAACTCTATGGTTGGTGATGAGTTGTCATAATCTCCATGTCCCCATGTTACCATGTACCCACCTCACCATAACCTTAGATTTAACGATTACAGGGTTAACCCATGTAGAAATAGATAAATGAATGAATGTGATTAATTGAGGATAGGGGGCAATTTGAACCTCGGGCATAGATAAGGAACTGGCTATTTTGAACAAATGAGAAATTCAGATCATCGATGACGAATGTTTATCTGAAGGAAGTCGAAGTGACAACCTGAGTAGAGGAGCTTGATTTTAAAAAAGGAAGGAAGGCAGGAAAACTAAGGTCGAACCTCCGCTGTCGTGGGAAAATCAGAGTAAAAAGTTGTGGAAGGCAGACAAAGTGCAGGTAAATACAGTCCTAGTGGAGGATAGGCAGGAAAACAAAAAAGTAAATGCTAGAAGGAGGGCTTGAACCTCCGACCTTGTGGTTAACAGCCACACGCTCTAACCAACTGAGCTATTCCATCTTGGTTGCAAAATGATCAAATCAGGTTACATCAATTATAGTACTAAATTTCATGACGGTTCACCTTTAGGAAACACTGAACATGTCTCTTTCGTTATCTCCTATCATCCTATTTAATTGGATCATTGCAATTTTCATGTTTTACAAGGTGGGTTGAACTTCTTTGTTGCTCACAGCTACGATTTTAATATTTTACAAGCAAAAATTAAATGTACAAATAGACATTCACCATATACCCAGAGTGGAAGTGAATAGCAATAATTTGTTATATGTTGGCAATTTGATTATTTCGTTGAGCTGATCGTCGAAGTGCAAGAGCATAGAAGTTTTTGAAGCTATGGGAAAAAGTAAATGGGACTTAATATTAATCAATGCCGTTATTACTACTGACTATTCAGATTTGGATAAGGGAGTAATCGACTGAAATATGGCAGGGTTTTGCCGAACTTATCTATGAAATTCGGCAGGATACATCAATTTTAGGTCTGAAAATCAATAAAGGACCGCCAGATATAGTTAAAATCACAAAAGGGCAGGGGTATTCATAATTTTCATTTTGATATATCCACCTTATCCGCTTTTGCAGTATCAGTAACAATGCTGTTAATCCGCTTTTGCAGTATCAGTAACAAAGCTGTTAATCAACTCAAATCCAAGTTGTTATTCAGTGGCAGCAGGGAAGGAAAATAATATAAAATCCAAGAACCAAATTTTTGAGTACCTGTTTCCTCGAAGCCCCCCCAACTTCAAATTTTCTATCAAGCCATTTTGCAAAATATCAAGATAAAACTAGAACGCAAGGTAGTAAAATGCTACCGATAGTAACAAGACCCGATCTAAGTGATTCAGCAGCTAACTCTATGGTTGGTGATGACTTGTCATAATCTCCATGTCCCCATGTTACCATGTACCCACCTCACCATAACCCTAGATTTAACGATTACAGGGTTAACCCATGTAGTAAATAGATAAATGAATGAATGTGATTAATTGGGGATAGAGGGCAATTTGAACCTCGGGCAGAGATAAGGAACTGGCTATTTTTAACAAATGAGAAATTCAGATCATCGACGACGAATGTTTACCTGAAGGAAGTCGAAGTGACAACCTAAGTAGAGGAGCTTGATTTTAAAAAGGAAGGAAGGCAGGAAAACTAAGGTCGAACCTCCGCCGTTGTGGGAAAATCGGAGTAAAAAGTTGTGGAAGGCAGACAAAGTGCAGGTAAATACAGTCCTAGTGGAGGATAGGCAGGAAAACAAAAAAGTAAACGCTAGAAGGAGGGCTTGAACCTCCGACCTTGTGGTTAACAGCCACACGCTCTAACCAACTGAGCTATTCCAGCTTGGTTGCAAAATGATCAAATTAGGTTACATCAATTATAGTACTAACGGTTCACCATTAGGAAAACCTGAACATGTCTCTTTCGTTCTCTCCTATCATCCTATTTAATTGGATCATTGCAATTTTCATGTTTTACAAGGTGGGCTTGAAATTCTTTGTTGCTCACAGCTACGATTTTAATATTTTACGAGCAAAAATTAAATGTACAAATAGACATTCACCATATACCCAGAGTGGAAGCGAATAGCAATAATTTGTTATGTGTTGGCAATATTATTATTTCGTTGAGCTGATCGTTGAAGTGCAAGAGAATAGAAGTTTTTGAAGCTATGGGAAAAAGTAAATGGGATTTAATATTAATCAATGTCGTTATTACTACTGACTATTTAGATTTGGATAAGGGAGGAATCGACTGAAATATGGCCGGGTTTTGCCGAATTTATCTATGAAATTCGGCGGGATACATCAATTTTAGGTCCGAAAATAAATAAAGGACCGCCAGATATAGTTAAAATCAAAAAAGGGCAGGGGTATTCTGAATTTTCGTTTTGATATATCCACCTTATCCGCTTTTGCAGTATTAGTAACAATGTTGTTAATCAACTCAAATCTAAGTTGTTATTCATTGGAAGCAGGGAAGGAAAATAATGTAAAATCCAAGAACCAAGTTTTTGAGTACATGTTTCCTCGAAGTCCCCCCAACTTCAAATTTTTCTATCAAGCCATTTTGCAAAATATCAAGATAAAACTAGAATGCAAGGTAGTAAAATGCTACCGATAGTAACAAGACCCGATCTAATTGATTCAGTAGCTAACTCTATGGTTGGTGATGAGTTGTCATAATCTCCATGTCCCCATGTTACCATGTATCCACCTCACCATAACCCTAGATTTAACGATTACAGGGTTAACCCATGTAGTAAATAGATAAATGAAGGAATGTGATTAATTAGGGATAGGGGATAATTTGAACCTCGGGCAGAGATAAGGAACTGGCTATTTTGAACAAATGAGAAATTTAGATCATCGACAACGAATGTTTACCTGAAGGAAGTCGAAGTGACAACCTGAGTAGAGGAGCTTGATTTTAAAAAAGAAATGAAGGCAGGAAAACTAAGGTCGAACCTCCGCCGTCGTGGGAAAATTGGAGTAAAAAGTTGTGGAAGGCAGACAAAAGTGCAGGTAAATACAGTCCTAGTGGAGGTAGGCAGGAAAACAAAAAAGTAAACGCTAGAAGGAGGGCTTGAACCTCCGACCTTGTGGTTAACAGCCACACGCTCTAACCAACTGAGCTATTCCAGCTTGGTTGCGAAATGATCAAATCAGGTTACATCAATTATAGTACTAACGGTTCACCTTTAGGAAAAACTGACCATGTCTCTTTCGTTCTCTCCTATCATCCTATTTAATTAGATCATTGCAATTTTCATGTTTTACAAGGTGGGCTTGAACTTCTTTGTTGCTCACAGCTATGATTTTAATATTTTACATGAAAAAATTAAATGTACAAATAGACATTCACCATGTACCCAGAGTGGAAGCGAATAGCAATAATTTGTTATATGTTGGCAATTTGATTATTTCGTTGAGCTGATCGTTGAAGTGCAAGAGAATAGAAGTCTTTGAAGCTATGGGAAAAAGTAAATGGGACTTAATATTAATCAATGCCGTTATTACTACTGACTATTTAGATTTGGATAAGGGAGGAATCGAATGAAATATGGCAGGGTTTTGCCGAACTTATCTATGAAATTCGGCGGGATACATCAATTTTAGGTCCGAAAATCAATAAAGGACCGCCAGATATAGTTAAAATCAAAAAAGGGCAGGGGTATTCCGAATTTTCGTTTTGATATATCCACCTTATCCGCTTTTGCAGTATCAGTAACAATGTTGTTAATCCGCTTTTGCAGTATAAGTAACAATGCTGTTAATCAACTCAAATTTAAGTTGTTATTCAGTGGCAGCATGGAATGAAAATAATATAAAATCCAAGAATCAAATTTTTGAGTACCTGTTTCCTCGAAGTCCCCCCAACCTCAAACTTTTCTATCAAGCCATTTTGCAAAATATCAAGATAAAACTAGAATGCAAGGTAGTAAAATGCTACCGATAGTAACAAGACCCGATCTAATTGATTCAGCAACTAACTCTATGGTTGGTGATGAGTTGTCATAATCTCCATGTCCCCATGTTACCATGTACCCACCTCACCATAACCCTAGATTTAACGATTACAGGGTTAACCCATGTAGTAAATAGATAAATGAATGAATGTGATTAATTGGGGATAGGGGGCAATTTGAACCTCGGGCATAGATAAGGAACTGGCTATTTTGAACAAATGAGAAATTCAGATCATCAACGACGAATGTTTACCTGAAGGAAGTCGAAGTGACAACCTGAGTAGAGGAGCTTGATTTTAAAAAAGGAAGGAAGGCAGGAAAACTAAGGTCGAACCTCCTCCGTCGTGGGAAAATCGGAGTAAAAAGTTGGGGAAAGCAGACAAAGTGCAGGTAAATACAGTCCTAGTGGAGGATAGGCAGGAAAACAAAAAAGTAAACGCTAGAAGGAGGGCTTGAACCTCCGACCTTGTGGTTAACAGCCACACGCTCTAACCAACTGAGCTATTCCAGCTTGGTTGCAAAATGATCAAATCAGGTTACATCAATTATAGTACTAAAGTTCATGATGGTTCACCTTTAGGAAAAACTGAACATGTCTCTTTCGTTCTCTCCTATTATCCTATTTAATTGGATCGTTGCAATTTTCATGTTTTCAAGGTGGGCTTGAACTTCTTTGTGGCTCCCAGCTACGATTTTAATATTTTACAAGCAAAAATTAAATGTACAAATAGACATTCACCATATACCCAGAGTGGAAGCGAATAGCAATAATTTGTTATATGTTGGCAATTTGATTATTTCGTTGAGCTGATCGTTGAAGTGCAAGAGCATAGAAGTTTTTGAAGCTATGGGAAAAAGTAAATGGGACTTAATATTAATCAATGCCGTTATTACTACTGACTATTCAGATTTGGATAAGGGAGGAATCGACTGAAATATGGCAGGGTTTTGCCGAACTTATCTATGAAATTCAGCGGGATACATCAATTTTAGGTCCGAAAATCAATAAAGGACCGCCAGATATAGTTAAAATCAAAAAAGGGCAGGGGTATTCTGAATTTTCGTTTTCATATATCCACCTTATCCGCTTTTGCAGTATCAGTAACAATGCTGTTAATCCGCTTTTGCAGTATCAGTAACAATGCTGTTAATCAACTCAAATCTAAGTTGTTATTCAGTGGAAGCAGGGAAGGAAAATAATATAAAATCCAAGAACCAAATTTTTGAGTACCTGTTTCCTCGAAGTCCCCCCCAACTTCAAACTTTTCTATCAAGCCATTTTGTAAAATATCAAGATAAAACTAGAATGCAAGGTAGTAAAATGCTACCGATAGTAACAAGACCCGATCTAATTGATTCAGCAGCTAACTCTATGGTTGGTGATGAGTTGTCATAATCTCCATGTCCCCATGTTACCATGTATCCACCTCACCATAACCCTAGATTTAACGATTACAGGGTTAACCCATGTAGTAAATAGATAAATGAATGAATGTGATTAATTGGGGATAGGGGGCAATTTGAACCTTGGGCAGAGATAAGGAACTGGCTATTTTGAACAAGTGAGAAATTCAGATCATCGACGACGAATGTTTACCTGAAGGAAGTCGAAGTGACAACCTGAGTAGAGGGGCTTGATTTTAAAAAAGGAATGAAGGCAGGAAAACTAAGGTCGAACCTCCGCCATCGTGGGAAAATCGGAGTAAAAAGTTGTGGAAGAAAGACAAAGTGCAGGTAAATACAGTCCTAGTGGAGGATAGGCCGGAAAACAAAAAAGTAAACGCTAGAAGGAGGGCTTGAACCTCCGACCTTGTGGTTAACAGCCACACTCTCTAACCAACTGAGCTATTCCAGCTTGGTTGCAAAATGATCAAATCAGGTTACATCAATTATAGTACTAACGGTTCACCATTAGGAAAAGCTGAACATGTTTCTTTCATTCTCTCCTATCATCCTATTTAATTTGGATCATTGCAATTTTCATGTTTTACAAGGTGGGCTTGAACATCTTTGTTGCTCACAGCTACGATTTTAATATTTTACAAGCAAAAATTAAATGTACAAATAGACATTCACCATGTACCCAGAGTGGAAGCGAATAGCAATAATTTGTTATATGTTGGCAATTTGATTATTTCGTTGAGCTGATTGTTGAAGTGCAAGAGCATAGAAGTTTTTGAAGCTATGGGAAAAAGTAAATGGGACTTAATATTAATCAATGTCGTTATTACTACTGACTATTTAGATTTGGATAAGGGAGGAAGCGACTGAAATATGGCAGGGTTTTGCCGAACTTATCTATGAAATTCGGCGGGATACATCAATTTTAGGTCCGAAAATAAATAAAGGACCGCTAGATATATTTAAAATCAAAAAAGGGCAGGGGTATTCTGAATTTTCGTTTTGATATATCCACCTTTTCCGCTTTTGTAGTATCAGTAACAATGATGTTAATCCGCTTTTGCAGTAGAAGTTACAATGCTGTTAATCAACTCAAATCTAAGTTGTTATTCAGTGGCAGCAGGGAAGGAAAATAATATAAAATCCAAGAACTAAATTTTTAAGTACCTGTTTCCTCGAAGTCCCCCCAACCTCAAACTTTTCGATCAAGCAAAATATCAAGATAAAACTAGAATGCAAGGTAGTAAAATGCTACCGATAGTAACAAGACCCGATCTAATTGATTTAGCAACTAACTCTATGGTTGGTGATGAGTTGTCATAATCTCCATGTCCCCATGTTACAATGTACCCACCTCACCATAACCTTAGATTTAACGATTACAGGGTTAACCCATGTAGTAAATAGATAAATGAATGAATGTGATTAATTGAGGATAGGGGGCAATTTGAACCTCAGGCATAGATAAGGAACTGGCTATTTTGAACAAATGAGAAATTCAGATCATCGACGACGAATGTTTATCTGAAGGATGTCGAAGTGACAACCTGAGTAGAGGAGCTTGATTTTAGAAAAGGAAGGAAGGCAGGAAAACTAAGGTCGAACCTCCGCCGTCGTGGGAAAATCGGAGTAAAAAGTTGTGGAAGGCAGACAAAGTGCAGGTAAATACAGTCCTAGTGGAGGATAGGCAAGAAAACAAAAAAGTAAACGCTAGAAGGAGGGATTGAACCTCCGACCTTGTGGTTAACAGCCACACGCTCTAACCAACTGAGCTATTCCAGCTTGGTTGCAAAATGATCAAATCTGGTTACATCAATTATAGTACTAAAGTTCATGACAGTTCACCTTTAGGAAACACTGAACATGTCTCTTTCGTTATCTCCTATCATCCTATTTAATTGGATCATTGCAATTTTCATGTTTTACAAGGTGGGCTTGAACTTCTTTGTTGCTCACAGCTACAATTTTAATATTTTACAAGCAAAAATTAAATGTACAAATAGACATTCACCATATACCCAGAGTGGAAGTGAACAGCAATAATTTGTTATATGTTGGCAATTTGATTATTTCGTTGAGCTGATCGTTGAAGTGCAAGAGCATAGAAGTTTTTGAAGCTATGGGAAAAAGTAAATGGGACTTAATATTGATCAATGCCGTTATTACTACTGACTATTCAGATTTGGATAAGGGAGGAATCGACTGACATATGGCAGGGTTTTGCCGAACTTATCTATGAAATTCGGCAGGATATATCAATTTTAGGTCTGAAAATCAATAAAGGACCGCCAGATATAGTTAAAATCACAAAAGGGCAGGGGTATTCTGAATTTTCGTTTTGATATATCCACCTTATCCGCTTTTGCAGTATCAGTAACAATGCTGTTAATCCGCTTTTGCAGTATCGGTAACAATGCTGTTAATCAACTCAAATCTAAGTTGTTATTCAGTGGCAGCAGGGAAGGAAAATAATATAAAATCCAAGAACCAAATTTTTGAGTATCTGTTTCCTCGAAGCCCCCCCAACTTCAAACTTTTCTATCAAGCCATTTTGTAAAATATCAAGATAAAACTAGAATGCAAGGTAGTAAAATGCTACCGATAGTAACAAGACCCAATCTAATTGATTCAGCAGCTAACTCTATGGTTGGCGATGACTTGTCATAATCTCCATGTCCCCATGTTACCATGTACCCACCTCACCATAACCCTAGATTTAACGATTACAGGGTTAACCCATGTAGTAAATAGATAAATGAATGTGATTAATTGGGGATAGGGGGCAATTTGAACCTCGGACAGAGATAAGGAACTGGTTATTTTGAACAAATGAGAAATTCAGATCATCGACGACGAATGTTTACCTGAAGGAAGTCGAAGTGACAACCTGAGTAGAGGAGCTTGATTTTAAAAAAGGAAGGAAGGCAGGAAAACTAAGGTCGAACCTCCGCCGTCGTTGGAAAATAGGAGTAAAAAGTTGTGGAAGGCAGACAAAGTGCAGGTAAATACAGTCCTAGTGGAGGATAGGCAGGAAAACAAAAAATTAAACGCTAGAAGGAGGGCTTGAACCTCCGACCTTGTGGTTAACAGCCACACGCTCTAACCAACTGAGCTATTCCAGCTTGGTTGCAAAATGATCAAATCAGGTTACATCAATTATAGTACTAAAGTTCATGATGGTTCACCTTTAGGAAAAACTGAACATGTCTCTTTCGTTCTCTCCTATTTAATTGGATCGTTGCAATTTTCATGTTTTACAAGGTGGGCTTGAACTTCTTTGTTGCTCACAGCTACGATTTTAATATTTTACAAGCAAAAATTAAATGTACAAATAGACATTCACCATGTACCCAGAGTGGAAGCGAATAGCAATAATTTGTTATATGTTGGCAATTTGATTATTTCGTTGAGCTGATCGTTGAAGTGCAAGAGCATAGAAGTCTTTGAAGCTATGGGAAAAAGTAAATGGGACTTAATATTAATCAATGTCGTTATTACTACTGACTATTTAGATTTGGATAAGGGAGGAATCGACTGAAATATGGCAGGGTTTTGCCGAACTTATCTATGAAATTCGGCGGGATACATCAATTTTAGGTCCGAAAATCAATAAAGGACCACCAGATATAGTTAAAATCAAAAAAGGGCAGGGGTATTCCGAATTTTCGTTTTGATATATCCACCTTATCCGCTTTTGCATTATCAGTAACAATGCTGTTAATCCGCTTTTGCAGTATAAGTAACAATGCTGTTAGTCAACTCAAATCTAAGTTATTGTTCAGTGGCAGAATGGAATGAAAATAATATAAAATCCAAGAACCAAATTTTTGAGTACCTGTTTCCTCGAAGTCCCCCCAACCTCAAACTTTTCGATCAAGCAAAATATCAAGATAAAACTAGAATGCAAGGTAGTAAAATGCTACCGATAGTACCAAGACCCGATCTAATTGATTCAGCAACTAACTCTATGGTTGGTGATGAGTTGTCATAATCTCCATGTCCCCATGTTACCATGTACCCACCTCACCATAACCTTAGATTTAACGATTACAGGGTTAACCCATGTAGTAAATAGATAAATGAATGAATGTGATTAATTGAGGATAGAGGGCAATTTGAACCTCGGGCATAGATAAGGAACTGGCTATTTTGAACAAATGAGAAATTCAGATCATCGACGACGAATGTTTATCTGAAGGAAGTCGAAGTGACAACCTGAGTAGAGGAGCTTGATTTTAAAAAAGGAAGGAAGGCAGGAAAACTAAGGTCAAACCTCCGCCGTCGTGGGAAAATCGGAGTAAAAAGTTGTGGAAGGCAGACAAAGTGCAGGTAAATACAGTCCTAGTGGAGGATAGGCAGGAAAACAAAAAAGTAAACGCTAGAAGGAGGGCTTGAACCTCCGACCTTGTGGTTAACAGCCACACGCTCTAACCAACTGAGCTATTCCAGCTTGGTTGCAAAATGATCAAATCAGGTTACATCAATTATAGTACTAAAGTTCATGATGGTTCACCTTTAGGAAAAACTGAACATGTCTCTTTCGTTCTCTCCTATTATCCTATTTAATTGGATCGTTGCAATTTTCATGTTTTACAAGGTGGGCTTGAACTTCTTTGTTGCTCACAGCTACGATTTTAATACTTTACAAGCAAAAATTAAATGTACAAATAGACATTCACCATGTACCCAGAGTGGAAGCGAATAGCAATAATTTGTTATATGTTGGCAATTTGATTATTTCGTTGAGCTGATCGTTGAAGTGCAAGAGCATAGAAGTCTTTGAAGCAATGGGAAAAAGTAAATGGGACTTAATATTAATCAATGTCGTTATTACTACTGACTATTTAGATTTAGATAAGGGAGGAATCGACTTAAATATGGCAGGGTTTTGCCGAACTTATCTATGAAATTCGGCGGGATACATCAATTTTAGGTCCGAAAATCAATAAAGGACCGCCAGATATAGTTAAAATCAAAAAAGGGCAGGGGTATTCCGAATTTTTGTTTTGATATATCCACCTTATCCGCTTTTGCAGTATTAGTAACAATGCCGTTAATCCGCTTTTGCAGTATAAGTAACAATGTTGTTAGTCAACTCAAATCTAAGTTATTATTCAGTGGCAGAATGGAATGAAAATAATATAAAATCCAAGAACCAAATTTTTGAATACCTGTTTCCTCGAAGTCTCCCCAACCTCAAACTTTTCGATCAAGGAAAATATCAAGATAAAACTAGAATGCAAGGTAGTAAAATGCTACCGATAGTAACAAGACCGGATCTAATTGATTCAGCAACTAACTCTATGGTTGGTGATGAGTTGTCATAATCTCCATGTCCCCATGTTACCATGTACCCACCTCACCATAACCTTAGATTTAACGATTACAGGGTTAACCCATGTAGTAAATAGATAAATGAATGAATGTGATTAATTGAGGATAGAGGGCAATTTGAACCTCGGGCATAGATAAGGAACTGGCTATTTTGAACAAATGAGAAATTCAGATCATCGACGATGAATGTTTATCTGAAGGAAGTCGAAGTGACAACCTGAGTAGAGGAGCTTGATTTTAAAAAAGGAAGGAAGGCAGGAAAACTAAGGTCGAACCTCCGCCGTCGTGGGAAAATCGGAGTAAAAAGTTGTGGAAGGCAGACAAAGTGCTGGTAAATACAGTCCTAGTGGAGGATAGGCAAGAAAACAAAAAAGTAAACGCTAGAAGGAGGGCTTGAACCTCCGACCTTGTGGTTAACAGCCACACGCTCTAACCAACTGAGCTATTCCAGCTTGGTTGCAAAATGATCAAATCAGGTTACATCAATTATAGTACTAAAGTTCATGACGGTTCACCTTTAGGAAACACTGAACATGTCTCTTTCGTTATCTCCTATCATCCTATTTAATTGGATCATTGCAATTTTCATGTTTTACAAGGTGGGCTTGAACTTCTTTGTTGCTCACAGCTACGATTTTAATATTTTACAAGCAAAAATTAAACGTACAAATAGACATTCACCATATACCCAGAGTGGAAGTGAATAGCAATAATTTGTTATATGTTGGCAATTTGATTATTTCGTTGAGCTGATCGTTGAAGTGCAAGAGCATAGAAGTTTTTGAAGCTATGGGAAAAAGTAAATGGGACTTAATATTGATCAATGCCGTTATTACTACTGACTATTCAGATTTGGATAAGGGAGGAATCGACTGACATATGGCGGGGTTTTGCCGAACTTATCTATGAAATTCGGCAGGATACATCAATTTTAGGTCTGAAAATCAATAAAGGACCGCCAGATATAGTTAAAATCACAAAAGGGCAGGGGTATTCATAATTTTCATTTTGATATATCCACCTTATCCGCTTTTGCAGTATCAGTAACAATGCTGTTAATCCGCTTTTGCAGTATCGGTAACAATGCTGTTAATCAACTCAAATCTAAGTTGTTATTCAGTGGCAGCAGGGAAGGAAAATAATATAAAATCCAAGAACCAAATTTTTGAGTACCTGTTTCCTCGAAGCCCCCCTAACTTCAAACTTTTCTATCAAGCCATTTTGTAAAACATCAAGATAAAACTAGAATGCAAGGTAGTAAAATGCTACCGATAGTAACAAGACCCGATCTAATTGATTCAGCAGCTAACTCTATGGTTGGCGGTGACTTATCATAATCTCCATGTCCCCATGTTACCATGTACCCACCTCACCATAACCCTAGATTTAACGATTACAGGGTTAACCCATGTAGTAAATAGATAAATGAATGTGATTAATTGGGGATAGGGGGCAATTTGAACCTCGGGCAGAGATAAGGAACTGGCTATTTTGAACAAATGAGAAATTCATATCATCGACGACGAATGTTTACCTGAAGGAAGTCGAAGTGACAACCTGAGTAGAGGTGCTTGATTTTAAAAAAGGAAGGAAGGCAGGAAAACTAAGGTCGAACCTCCGCCGTCGTGGGAAAATAGGAGTAAAAAGTTGTGGAAGGCAGACAAAGTGCAGGTAAATACAGTCCTAGTGGAGGATAGGCAGGAAAACAAAAAATTAAACGCTAGAAGGAGGGCTTGAACCTCCGACCTTGTGGTTAACAGCCACACGCTCTAACCAACTGAGCTATTCCAGCTTGGTTGCAAAATGATCAAATCAGGTTACATCAATTATAGTACTAAAGTTCATGATGGTTCACCTTTAGGAAAAACTGAACATGTCTCTTTCGTTCTCTCCTATTATCCTATTTAATTGGATCGTTGCAATTTTCATGTTTTACAAGGTGGGCTTGAACTTCTTTGTTGCTCACAGCTACGATTTTTATATTTTACAAGCAAAAATTAAATGTACAAATAGACATTCACCATGTACCCAGAGTGGAAGCGAATAGCAATAATTTGTTATATGTTGGCAATTTGATTATTTCGTTGAGCTGATCGTTGAAGTGCAAGAGCATAGAAGTCTTTGCTATGGGAAAAAGTAAATGGGACTTAATATTAATCAATGTCGTTATTACTACTGACTATTTAGATTTGGATAAGGGAGGAATCGACTGAAATATGGCTGGGTTTTGCCGAACTTATCTATGAAATTCGGCGGGATACATCAATTTTAGGTCCGAAAATCAATAAAGGACCGCCAGATATAGTTAAAATCAAAAAAGGGCAGGGGTATTCCGAATTTTCGTTTTGATATATCCACCTTATCCGCTTTTGCAGTATCAGTAACAATGCTGTTAATCCGCTTTTGCAGTATAAGTAACAATGCTGTTAGTCAACTCAAATCTAAGTTATTATTCAGTGGAAGAATGGAATGAAAATAATATAAAATCCAAGAACCAAATTTTTGAATACCTGTTTCCTCGAAGTCTCCCCAACCTCAAACTTTTCGATCAAGCAAAATATCAAGATAAAACTAGAATGCAAGGTAGTAAAATGCTACCGATAGTAACAAGACCGGATCTAATTGATTCAGCAACTAACTCTATGGTTGGTGATGAGTTGTCATAATCTCCATGTCCCCATGTTACCATGTACCCACCTCACCATAACCTTAGATTTAACGATTACAGGGTTAACCCATGTATTAAATAGATAAATGAATGAATGTGATTAATTGAGGATAGAGGGCAATTTGAACCTCGGGCATAGATAAGGAACTGGCTATTTTGAACAAATGAGAAATTCAGATCATCGACGACGAATGTTTATCTGAAGGAAGTCGAAGTGACAACCTGAGTAGAGGAGCTTGATTTTAAAAAAGGAAGGAAGGCAGGAAAACTAAAGTCGAACCTCCGCCGTCGTGGGAAAATCGGAGTAAAAAGTTGTGGAAGGCAGACAAAGTGCTGGTAAGTACAGTCCTAGTGGAGGATAGGCAAGAAAACAAAAAAGTAAACGCTAGAAGGAGGGCTTGAACCTCCGACCTTGTGGTTAACAGCCACACGCTCTAACCAACTGAGCTATTCCAGCTTGGTTGCAAAATGATCAAATCAGGTTACATCAATTATAGTACTAAAGTTCATGACGATTCACCTTTAGGAAACACTGAACATGTCTCTTTCGTTATCTCCTATCATCCTATTTAATTGGATCATTGCAATTTTCATGTTTTACAAGGTAGGCTTGAACTTCTTTGTTGCTCACAGCTACGATTTTAATATTTTACAAGCAAAAATTAAACGTACAAATAGACATTCACCATATACCCAGAGTGGAAGTGAATAGCAATAATTTGTTATATGTTGGCAATTTGATTATTTCGTTGAGCTGATCGTTGAAGTGCAAGAGCATAGAAGTTTTTGAAGCTATGGGAAAAAGTAAATGGGACTTAATATTGATCAATGCCGTTATTACTACTGACTATTCAGATTTGGATAAGGGAGGAATCGACTGACATATGGCGGGGTTTTGCCGAACTTATCTTTGAAATTCGGCAGGATACATCAATTTTAGGTCTGAAAATCAATAAAGGACCGCCAGATATAGTTAAAATCACAAAAGGGCAGGGGTATTCATAATTTTCATTTTGATATATCCACCTTATCCGCTTTTGCAGTATCAGTAACAATGCTGTTAATCCGCTTTTGCAGTATCGGTAACAATGCTGTTAATCAACTCAAATCTAAGTTGTTATTCAGTGGCAGCAGGGAAGGAAAATAATATAAAATCCAAGAACCAAATTTTTGAGTACCTGTTTCCTCGAAGCCCCCCTAACTTCAAACTTTTCTATCAAGCCATTTTGTAAAATATCAAGATAAAACTAGAATGCAAGGTAGTAAAATGCTACCGATAGTAACAAGACCCGATCTAATTGATTCAGCAGCTAACTCTATGGTTGGCGATGACTTGTCATAATCTCCATGTCCCCATGTTACCATGTACCCACCTCACCATAACCCTAGATTTAACGATTACAGGGTTAACCCATGTAGTAAATAGATAAATGAATGAATGTGATTAATTGGGGATAGGGGGCAATTTGAACCTCGGGCAGAGATAAGGAACTGGCTATTTTGAACAAATGAGAAATTCAGATCATCGACGACGAATGTTTACCTGAAGGAAGTCGAAGTGACAACCTGAGTAGAGGAGCTTGATTTTAAAAAAGGAAGGAAGGCAGGAAAACTAAGGTCGAACCTCCGCCGTCGTGGGAAAATAGGAGTAAAAAGTTGTGGAAGGCAGACAAAGTGCAGGTAAATACAGTCCTAGTGGAGGATAGGCAGGAAAACAAAAAATTAAACGCTAGAAGGAGGGCTTGAACCTCCGACCTTGTGGTTAACAGCCACACGCTCTAACCAACTGAGCTATTCCAGCTTGGTTGCAAAATGATCAAATCAGGTTACATCAATTATAGTACTAAAGTTCATGATGGTTCACCTTTAGGAAAAACTGAACATGTCTCTTTCGTTCTCTCCTATTATCCTATTTAATTGGATCGTTGCAATTTTCATGTTTTACAAGGTGGGCTTGAACTTCTTTGTTGCTCACAGCTACGATTTTAATATTTTACAAGCAAAAATTAAATGTACAAATAGACATTCACCATGTACCCAAAGTGGAAGCGAATAGCAATAATTTGTTATATGTTGGCAATTTGATTATTTCGTTGAGCTGATCGTTGAAGTGCAAGAGCATAGAAGTCTTTGAAGCTATGGGAAAAAGTAAATGGGACTTAATATTAATCAATGTCGTTATTACTACTGACTATTTAGATTTGGATAAGGGAGGAATCGACTGAAATATGGCAGGGTTTTGCCGAACTTATCTATGAAATTCGGCGGGATACATCAATTTTAGGTCCGAAAATCAATAAAGGACCGCCAGATATAGTTAAAATCAAAAAAGGGCAGGGGTATTCCGAATTTTCGTTTTGATATATCCACCTTATCCGCTTTTGCAGTATCAGTAACAATGTTGTTAATCCGCTTTTGCAGTATAAGTAACAATGCTGTTAGTCAACTCAAATCTAAGTTATTATTCAGTGGCAGAATGGAATGAAAATAATATAAAATCCAAGAACCAAATTTTTGAATACCTGTTTCCTCGAAGTCTCCCCAACCTCAAACTTTTCGATCAAGCAAAATATCAAGATAAAACTAGAATGCAAGGTAGTAAAATGCTACCGATAGTAACAAGACCCGATCTAATTGATTCAGCAACTAACTCTATGGTTGGTGATGAGTTGTCATAATCTCCATGTCCCCATGTTACCATGTACCCACCTCACCATAACCTTAGATTTAACGATTACAGGGTTAACCCATGTAGTAAATAGATAAATGAGTGAATGTGATTAATTGAGGATAGAGGGCAATTTGAACCTCGGGCATAGATAAGGAACTGGCTATTTTGAACAAATGAGAAATTCAGATCATCGACGACGAATGTTTATCTGAAGGAAGTCGAAGTGACAACCTGAGTAGAGGAGCTTGATTTTAAAAAAGGAAGGAAGGCAGGAAAACTAAGGTCGAACCTCCGCCGTCGTGGGAAAATCGGAGTAAAAAGTTGTGGAAGGCAGACAAAGTGTTGGTAAATACAGTCCTAGTGGAGGATAGGCAAGAAAACAAAAAAGTAAACGCTAGAAGGAGGGCTTGAACCTCCGACCTTGTGGTTAACAGCCACACGCTCTAACCAACTGAGCTATTCCAGCTTGGTTGCAAAATGATCAAATCAGGTTACATCAATTATAGTACTAAAGTTCATGACGGTTCACCTTTAGGAAACACTGAACATGTCTCTTTCGTTATCTCCTATCATCCTATTTAATTGGATCATTGCAATTTTCATGTTTTACAAGGTGGGCTTGAACTTCTTTGTTGCTCACAGCTACGATTTTAATATTTTACAAGCAAAAATTAAATGTACAAATAGACATTCACCATATACCCAGAGTGGAAGTGAATAGCAATAATTTGTTATATGTTGGCAATTTGATTATTTCGTTGAGCTGATCGTTGAAGTGCAAGAGCATAGAAGTTTTTGAAGCTATGGGAAAAAGTAAATGGGACTTAATATTGATCAATGCCGTTATTACTACTGACTATTCAGATTTGGATAAGGGAGGAATCGACTGACATATGGCGGGGTTTTGCCGAACTTATCTATGAAATTCGGCAGGATACATCAATTTTAGGTCTGAAAATCAATAAAGGACCGCCAGATATAGTTAAAATCACAAAAGGGCAGGGGTATTCATAATTTTCATTTTGATATATCCACCTTATCCGCTTTTGCAGTATCAGTAACAATGCTGTTAATCCGCTTTTGCAGTATCGGTAACAATGCTGTTAATCAACTCAAATCTAAGTTGTTATTCAGTGGCAGCAGGGAAGGAAAATAATATAAAATCCAAGAACCAAATTTTTGAGTACCTGTTTCCTCGAAGCCCCCCTAACTTCAAACTTTTCTATCAAGCCATTTTGAAAAATATCAAGATAAAACTAGAATGCAAGGTAGTAAAATGCTACCGATAGTAACAAGACCCAATCTAATTGATTCAGCAGCTAACTCTATGGTTGGCGATGACTTGTCATAATCTCCATGTCCCCATGTTACCATGTACCCACCTCACCATAACCCTAGATTTAACGATTACAGGGTTAACCCATGTAGTAAATAGATAAATGAATGAATGTGATTAATTGGGGATAGGGGGCAATTTGAACCTCGGGCAGAGATAAGGAACTGGCTATTTTGAACAAATGAGAAATTCAGATCATCGACGACGAATGTTTACCTGAAGGAAGTCGAAGTGGCAACCTGAGTAGAGGAGCTTGATTTTAAAAAAGGAAGGAAGGCAGGAAAACTAAGGTCGAACCTCCGCCGTCGTGGGAAAATAGGAGTAAAAAGTTGTGGAAGGCAGACAAAGTGCAGGTTAATACAGTCCTAGTGGAGGATAGGCAGGAAAACAAAAAATTAAACGCTAGAAGGAGGGCTTGAACCTCCGACCTTGTGGTTAACAGCCACACGCTCTAACCAACTGAGCTATTCCAGCTTGGTTGCAAAATGATCAAATCAGGTTACATCAATTATAGTACTAAAGTTCATGATGGTTCACCTTTAGGAAAAACTGAACATGTCTCTTTCGTTCTCTCCTATTATCCTATTTAATTGGATCGTTGCAATTTTCATGTTTTACAAGGTGGGCTTGAACTTCTTTGTTGCTCACAGCTACGATTTTAATATTTTACAAGCAAAAATTAAATGTACAAATAGACATTCACCATGTACCCAGAGTGGAAGCTAATAGCAATAATTTGTTTTATGTTGGCAATTTGATTATTTCGTTGAGCTGATCGTTGAAGTGCAAGAGCATAGAAGTCTTTGAAGCTATGGGAAAAAGTAAATGGGACTTAATATTAATCAATGTCGTTATTACTACTGACTATTTAGATTTGAATAAGGGAGGAATCGACTGAAATATGGCAGGGTTTTGCCGAACTTATCTATGAAATTCGGCGGGATACATCAATTTTAGGTCCGAAAATCAATAAAGGACCGCCAGATATAGTTAAAATCAAAAAAGGGCAGGGGTATTCCGAATTTTCGTTTTGATATATCCACCTTATCCGCTTTTGCATTATCAGTAACAATGCTGTTAATCCGCTTTTGCAGTATAAGTAACAATGCTGTTAGTCAACTCAAATCTAAGTTATTGTTCAGTGGCAGAATGGAATGAAAATAATATAAAATCCAAGAACCAAATTTTTGAGTACCTGTTTCCTCGAAGTCCCCCCAACCTCAAACTTTTCGATCAAGCAAAATATCAAGATAAAACTAGAATGCAAGGTAGTAAAATGCTACCGATAGTAACAAGACCCGATCTAATTGATTCAGCAACTAACTCTATGGTTGGTGATGAGTTGTCATAATCTCCATGTCCCCATGTTACCATGTACCCACCTCACCATAACCTTAGATTTAACGATTACAGGGTTAACCCATGTAGTAAATAGATAAATGAATGAATGTGATTAATTGAGGATAGAGGGCAATTTGAACCTCGGGCATAGATAAGGAACTGGCTATTTTGAACAAATGAGAAATTCAGATCATCGACGACGAATGTTTATCTGAAGGAAGTCGAAGTGACAACCTGAGTAGAGGAGCTTGATTTTAAAAAAGGAAGGAAGGCAGGAAAACTAAGGTCGAACCTCCGCCGTCGTGGGAAAATCGGAGTAAAAAGTTGTGGAAGGCCGACAAAGTGCAAGTAAATACAGTCCTAGTGGAGGATAGGCAGGAAAACAAAAAAGTAAACGCTAGAAGGAGGGCTTGAACCTCCGACCTTGTGGTTAACAGCCACACGCTCTAACCAACTGAGATATTCCAGCTTGGTTGCAAAATGATCAAATCAGGTTACATCAATTATAGTACTAAAGTTCATGACGGTTCACGTTTAGGAAACACTGAACATGTCTCTTTCGTTATCTCCTATCGTCCTATTTAATTGGATCATTGCAATTTTCATTTTTTACAAGGTGGGCTTGAACTTCTTTGTTGCTCAAAGCTACGATTTTAATATTTTACAAGCAAAAATTAAATGTACAAATAGACATTCACCTTATACCCAGAGTGGAAGTGAATAGCAATAATTTGTTATATGTTGGCAATTTGATTATTTCGTTGAGCTGATCGTTGAAGTGCAAGAGCATAAAAGTTTTTGAAGCTATGGGAAAAAGTAAATGGGACTTAATATTAATCAATGCCGTTATTACTACAGACTATTCAGATTTGGATAAGGGAGGAATCGACTGAAATATGGCAGGGTTTTGCCGAACTTATCTACGAAATTCGGCAGGATACATCAATTTTAGGTCTGAAAATCAGTAAAGGACCGCCAGATATAGTTAAAATCACAAAAGGGCAGGGGTATTCATAATTTTCATTTTGATATATCCACCTTATCCGCTTTTGCAGTATCAGTAACAATGCTGTTAATCCGCTTTTGCAGTATCAGTAACAATGATGTTAATCAACTCAAATCTAAGTTGTTATTCAGTGGCAGCAGGGAAGGTAAATAATATAAAATCCAAGAACCAAATTTTTGAGCACCTGTTTCCTCGAAGCCCCCCCAACTTCAAACTATTCTATCAAGCCATTTTGCAAAATATCAAGATAAAACCAGAATGCAAGGTAGTAAAATGCTACCGATAGTAACAAGACCTGATCTAATTGATTCAGCAGCTAACTCTATGGTTGGTGATGACTTGTCATAATCTCCATGTCCCCATGTTACCATGTATCTACCTCACCATAACCCTAGATTTAACGATTACAGGGTTAACCCATGTAGTAAATAGATAAATGAATGAATGTGATTAATTGGGGATAGGGGCAATTTGAACCTCGGGCAGAGATAAGGAACTGGCTATTTTGAACAAATGTGAAATTCAGATCATCGACGACGAATGTTTACCTGAAGGAAGTCGAAGTGACAACCTGAGTAGAGGAGCTTGATTTTAAAAAAGGAAGGAAGGCAGGAAAACTAAGGTCGAACCTCCGCCGTCATGGGAAAATCGGAGTAAAAAGTTGTGGAAGGCAGACAAAGTGCAGGTAAATACAGTCCTAGTGGAGGATAGGCAGGAAAACAAAAAAGTAAACGCTAGAAGGAGGGCTTGAACCTCCGACCTTGTGGTTAACAGCCACACGCTCTAACCAACTGAGCTATTCCAGCTTGGTTGCAAAATGATCAAATCAGGTTACATCAATTATAGTACTAATGGTTCACCATTAGGAAAACCTGAACCTGTCTCTTTTGTTCTCTCCTATAATCTTATTTAATTGGATCATTGCAATTTTCATGTTTTACAAGGTGGGCTTGAACTTCTTTGTTGCTCACAGCTACGATTTTAATATTTTACAAGCAAAAATTAAATGTACAAATAGACATTCAACATATACCCAGAGTGGAAGCGAATAGCAATAATTTGTTATATGTTGGCAATATGATTATTTCGTTGAGCTGATCGTTGAAGTGCAAGAGAATAAAAGTTTTTGAAGCTATGGGAAAAAGTAAATGGGACTTAATATTAATCAATGTCGTTATTACTACTGACTATTTAGATTTGGATAAGGGAAGAATCGACTGAAATATGGCAGGGTTTTGCCGAACTTATCTATGAAATTCGGCAGGATACATTAATTTTAGGTCCGAAAATAAATAAAGGACCGCCAGATATAGTTAAAATCAAAAAAGGGCAGGGGTATTCTGAATTTTCGTTTTGATATATCCACCTTATCCGCTTTTGCAGTATCAGTAACAATGCTGTTAATCAACTCAAATCTAAGTTGTTATTCAGTGGAAGCAGGGAAGGAAAATAATAAAAAATCCAAGAACCAAATTTTTGAGTACCTGTTTCCTCGAAGTCCCCCCAACTTCAAATTTTTCTATCAAGCCATTTTGCAAAATATCAAGATAAAACTAGAATGCAAGGTAGTAAAATGCTACCGATGGTAACAAGACCCGATCTAATTGATTCAGCAGCTAACTCTATGGTTGGTGATTAGTTGTCATAATCTCCATGTCCCCATGTTACCATGTATCCACCTCACCATATGTAACAACCCGTATTTTTGAATAACATGTTATAACATAAATCAAGGCAGAATTAAACTGTAAAATCTGAATCAACGGAAACGGGCTGTGCCATTGCGTTCGTATCGGAAAAATACGCGAAATAGAGTCCGAAATTTTGTAAATTGGAGTCCGTATGACCAAGAAAAAGCCCGACGAAGTTTTCCGAATTCCAAGGCCCGAAAACAGTTCAAATTCGGATTCATATTCGAATTCAAACCAAAACAGATTGGCGGGATTTTTCCCGCCCCAGGCAGGGTCGACACAGGGGTCGACACCAGTGTCGACCCCCCCAATGGGTCGACACCCATGTCGACCCATGGGTCGACACCCATGTCGACCCAGGGGTCGACCCCTTCCCCCGGGTGGCCAAGTGGCCTGGAGCGCCTACTTTGAGTTTGGGTCAGGTCTGGTGGCTAATGATGGGATTTGATGGCTCGGATTAGATCTAGGGTTAATCCTATGGCTAAACTATCCTAATCTTCTATAAAAAGACCCCTAAGCCTAGCCTAAATCACCATTATTCAACCCTACAACTAAACTATGCCAAATTAGTTCCTCTCATGGCCTCCACTCTCATGCTAAAATTTCTAAGTTTATTTATATGAGAGATTTTGAAGTCATACAAGTGTTTTCAAGCTTGTATGAGTGTTCTTATTTTGCATTCAAGTCAAGTTGCAACATTTCTATTACAAAGCAAGGGTTTTTATTGATTTGGCTCATGGGTTTTTCATTTGGAGCTTACATATTTGGGTGATTACATAAGGGCTTCGTCTCAATCTTTATAATAAATATTCATTTGTGTCTTCATAGCATTGTAAGCCCTTTTCTACTTTCTTTGTGAACTATAAAGTTAAATGAATGATGCTAGTTTGGGTTGATCATTATGATATGCAAGTTTGGTTGATCATTATGTTATGCAAGTTGGTTCAATCATTATGTATGACACATGTTGCTATGCTATGCAAGTTTGGGTTGATCATTATACACATGTTATCATGTTATGCAAGTTAAACTTGGGTTTGTGAGCTTAAAGCTTCAAGCTTTATATTAAAGGTTGCATTTTGGCAACATGGAAGTTATCATATCCCTTATGATAACTTGCATGTGAGGCTAAATGCAAACTTCAAGCAACTTCTACATGTCATTTATCACCATGTATCACTTATATGCTAAGTTTGGTTTTATGCATACTTTTGAAGCCTAATAATGCAATATGCAAGTATATGAACATATGTACGTTTCATATGGCACCATGTTAACTTGTGGCTTCAACACCTTTTTGTCATGATTATGCCAAGTTCCCTATTTTATCCTTTATGCGTTGTTACGATTATGTAAACGATGGGATTACGTTGGGGTTGGGTAACTTTATGACATGAACATGATTTTTATAACATGACGTGATATGTTAGCTTGTAATTATGTTTTGGAAACATAATGGACATGACACTTAGAAAATATAAGTGTGGCCAACTCGAGGTTGGGTTGAGTTTGTAGCATAAATCTACCCGAACCCGCCCGACTTAACTAGTGGCTACAAACAATAGGACCCAATGTGAGAAGTTGGTCATGTTGTGCTCGAACCCGAGGTTAGACCAAGTTGTGGTGTAAAGCTACCCGGACCCGCCCGGCTTAACTAGTAACCACAACAAGGTCTAATGTGAGAGGTTAAAGCACATTAAGTTAATTAATGCCTCCTGATTAGGGTTAAGTCATGGTCCACTTAATACTTAACCAATTTGGGCTTGATGGGTTAATCGGGGTTAAGTCATGAACCTTGGGTACACTTAACCAATTTAATCCACATTTGGATCGGGTTAACCACATTAAACCCGTTAAGAGACCCTAGTTGTGTGGTCCTTTTCAGCAGTAACCCTATTGATAGTATCATGATACCCTAGGGACTAGGCTAGGGTGGGGCACGATTACTGGGCTGACATGTAAGCGACCAAAACGACGGCTGAGTAGGTACGCCGGTGTGGGTCCAGGCGGACTATGGTCGTGCACATAGTCTGGAGTTGGAAAATCAGGCATGGGTACCAGTAGATCTAGACTGTGCATGCTTGATTTGTGTCCGAGGTTGACACCCTCGGACTTGATACACCCTAGGGTGGACCTAGCGCAGTTTAACTACATTTCATGTTTGGGCCGTATGACACCGACACTTGACGAGTTAGGCTTATAGGGAGCCGATCAACTAGACCGTGTAGTTGGACCTTGATTTAGGTCACCTCATGATATTGGGCCAAGTTTGGGCCAAGGGATCAATTCTTGTTTTTACTTGACATGTTAGAATGCTAGTACACCCGTGGTGCAAAACTTAACCTTGATTATGCGATGACACCTTTATCTATCTTGTTAGTTAATCATCATGCCAGTATGTTGTTATCCTTATGTTCATCTCAGCTTCTCATGCCAGTTAACTTTACTAGTTCATGGACTGATAGTAGTTAGGGCTTACCAGTCTTTTTGACTGACCTGTTTTCTTTCGCCTCTTTTCTTCCGTTTCCCCCCCCCCCCTCAGGTCCTCAGGGTGGGAACATTGGAGCTTAGCTTGGATCTTTATAGCTTGCTTACTGGATTTGCTCATGTACGGTTTTGGACATTGAGCTAGCTATGGTTTATCACTTCACTTTGGGGATAGTACTTTATGTATTTCAGTTTTTCAGTTTATGCTTTTCTCTAGTCTTTGTTTGTTGGAAAAATAATGACCAAGTACTTTGTTGTAACTTGACTATGGTTTTGAAATTCTAGTTTGATCCGCTGCTTTATTTACTCTGTTTTACATACTTGTTCTGTCTTGTGATATCTGCATGCATGTTTACCTCGTTTAACGCCCCTCCAAAGCCAGTGTCCTTGCTAGAGTGGCACTAGCGGAGGTGGGGTGTTACATTTGGTATCAGAGCATAAGGTTTACAAGATTTGAGCAAAAGTGTTTTTTTTTAAAACTTACCTTTTGAAAAACTATTTTCAAACCAATTAAGTATTTTCCAAGAAAAGTCTAGTTATTTTAAAAGGCTATTCCCCAAAAGCCATTAGCACTATCCTTCGTTTCTTCGTTCTGAATCTATCTTTTTCTTTTTCAGTATGGCCGATCTTAACCATCCCGAGGGAGTGACCATCCCCGGATGGTTCCGGAGGTACTTGGAAGCTAGGGCCAACGATGTGGGCCCAGCAAATACCCCCAATATAACTGAGGTTCCTCCTCCTCCCCCTCCTCGGAATCCGCAAGCAGATTTCACTAAGATTTGCAAAGACTTTAAGGCGATGGGGGGCAAGAACTTTATTGGGACGGAGACTTTTGTGGAGGCAAGAAATTGGTTGAAAGAAACTGAAGATCTCTTCGCCATCTTTGATGTGCAAGATCATAGAAAGGTTTTATTGGCAGCATGGTTATTAAAAGAAGAAGCTGCTTATTGGTAGGAGGTCACCAATGCTACGAGGCCTATAGAGACTTGGGCCGACTTTAGGACAAGATTTGGGCTTAAGTTTCTATCATCAGCTGAGGCGAATCTGCAATTGGAGAAGTTTATATCTTTGAAGCAAGGGGACATGACAGTGAGGGAGTATGTGAATGAGTTTAACAAGCTCGCCCGATTCAGTTTGGACATGGTTAATACCCCCCCCCCCCAGAAGAAGGCTTTACGCTTTGCACGAGGGTTGAATGAGCCATTACAAGGTTTAGCCCTATCTCATATACCTATGGGGGCTACTTTCGAAGGTCTGGTAGACATGGCATTGCTTCAAGGAGACGATAAGAATGGCAAGAAGGAAGTCAAGGCTAATGAGACTCAAGCCAAGAAGACAGACTCCAAGTGGGGAGGAAATCAGAGCAATCAGAACAACAAGAACAACAAGGGCAACAAGGCCAAGGCAAAGGACCCAAGAAAATGCAACTTTTGTGGGATTGTTGGGCACATAGCCAAGGATTGCAGAAAGAAGAAGAGGAAGCGGGGCAAATGCTTTCATTGTGGAGAGACTGGACATTTTAGCAAGGATTGCACCAAGAAGCAAGGACAAGGGCAAGGGCAGAATCAGCTTGCAGGACCTTCTGGAGGGCAAGTACACGCTCTCAACGCTGCTCCCGTTCAGGACCGAGGTAGTATTTCTGTAGAGAGTCTTGTTTATATTTCTGATTACCCTGTTCGCACCTTATTTGATTCTGGCGCATTACATAGTTTTATTTCTTCTGACATTGTTGAAAGTTTGCACCTAAGTACTAGTCTTGTTGAGGATCCCGTTTGTGTTTCAAATTCGATTGGGGGTTCCGCCCATCTATCTATGATTTGTGTGGATTTGAAGATTTCTATCCTGACCGTAGGATTCATGTGTAATGCTTATGTTCTCAGGTTCATGGGATACGGGTTGATTTTGGGCATGGATTGGTTATCCACTTATGGAGCCATCCTCGATTGTGAGCATAGGGTGGTGAGGCTCATGACTCGCCTCGGTAATACCCTAGAAATTTCTTGTAACCCTAGAGGTCCCGTCATGTTATGTTATCTTGAATCTCTTGACTCGTCCATCGATGATCTGCAATCTGTAAGGGTGGTCCGAGACTATCCCGATGTCTTTGAAGAAGTTAAGGGGTTTCCCCCTAAACGAGAGATAGATTTCCGCATTTATCTAGTCGATAATTCCAAGCCAGTATCATTGCCCGTTAGGCATATGGCCCCACGAGAAAGAAGAGAGCTCAGTAAGCAAATCAAGGAGCTGCTTGACAAGAATTTTATTAGACGAAGCATTTCTGAATGGGGTGCTCCGGTGGTATTCGCTACTAAGGCGGATGGTTCGCTTCGTCTATGTGTTGATTATCGAGAGTTGAACAAGCTGACAAAGAAGAATAGGCACCCTTTACCGAGGATTGATGATCTCTTTGACCAGCTGGTTGGTGCTTCTGTTTTTTCTCATCTCGATCTAGCCACCGGATTCCATCAACTTAGAGTAGCTGAAGATAGCAATGAAAAAACTGCGTTTAGGACTCCAGATGGATTCTTTGAATGACTTGTTATGCCATTCGGATTGACTAATGCACCCTCCTACTTCGTAGACTTGATGAGTAGGGTGTTCAGGGAGTTCCTTAACAAGTTTGTTGTTGTCTTCGTGGATGATATTTTGATCTTCTCAAAGGATGAGGAAGAGCATGCTAGGCATCTGAAGGAAGTGATGGATACGCTTAGAGCGCATCAGTTGAAAGCCAAGTTCTCTAAATGTCATTTCTGGAGAAGGGAAGTTCGGTTTCTTGGACATATAGTTTCTAAGCAAGGCATAGCGGTGGATCCCGCGAAAGTGGTTGTGGTTCAAGACCGGAAGATTCCTAGGAATGCAACCGAAATAAGAAGCTTTCTCGGTCTGGCGGGCTACTATAGGAAGTTCATCAGGGACTTCGATAAGATTTCGGCCCCTCTTACTAAGTTGACGAAGAAGAACTTAGTCTTTGCATGGGACTTGGGGTGTGAGCTTGCTTTTCAAAAGCTCAAAAGAGCCCTTACCTCAGCTCCAGTTTTGGCATTACCCGATAGCGGTAAGATGTTTACCGTGTACACAGATGCATGTGGCACGTGGTTAGGTGCTGTTCTGATGCAAGAGGGAAGAGTGATATGTTACGGGGGTAGGCAACTTAAAGTTCATGAGAAGAACTATCCCACTCATGATTTGGAGTTAGCGGCGATCGTCTTTGCACTCAAATCCTGGCGCCACTATCTTCTAGGCGAAAGGTTTGAGTTGTATACTGATCACAAGTCACTCAAGTACCTCTTCTCGCAAAAAGATCTGAATCTAAGGCAGCAAAGGTGGATGGAATTCTTGGCATCTTATGACTTTGAGATAGCTTATACCCCTGGCAAGGGTAATGTTGTGGCAGATGCACTAAGCAGAAGGAGGATGACTTTGAGCCCCTTGTTCATTGAAATGAAGAACTTAGAATTCTTGGCAACCTTTGATTTCACGACGGCTTTTGAGTCGATGAAGGGTTCATTAGCATCCCTTGAGCTTAGACCCACACTTCTTGATCAAGTTGGGGCTTCGCAGAAGGAAGATCCACAGATAGTCGAGGTCATGGACAAGTTGATTCATAGTGAGACGTCTAGTCACCTTGCTAGATATACTATTGATGATAAGGGTTGGCTAAGGCGTGATGGAAGGCTATGCGTTCCAAAAGTAGGAGACTTGGTGCATAAAGTTCTTGAAGAAGCACATCACTCGAAGATGACTATACATCCGGGAGGAGATAAGATGTATAGAGATATGAAGCGCATTTTCTTTTGGGCCAGAATGAAGAAGGATGAGGCAGAGTATGTTTCAAAGTGCATGGTGTGCCAACAAGTGAAAGCCGAGTCAAAGAAACCAGGTGGGCTATTACATCCATTGGAGGTCCCGCAATGGAAGTGGGAGAGTATTTCTATGGATGGATTGCCTAGGTCAAGGAGAGGGAACACGAGCATATGGGTCATAGTTGATAGACTTACGAAGGGTGCTCACTTCATTCTAGTAAAAAGCAAGAGGACCGCATCATGGCTAGCATCTATGTATCTTCGAGAGATAGTGCGGTTGCATGGAGTTCCTTCTAGCATAGTTAGCGATCGTGACCCAATTTTTACTAGCCAGTTCTGGAACAGTTTGCAAGAAGCGATGGGTACGCGATTGAATTTGAGTACAGCCTATCACCCCCAGACGGATGGCCAAACCGAAAGGGTGAATAGAGTGCTAGAAGATCTTTTGAGGCTCTGTGTTCTTGACTTTGGTGGTACTTGGGAAGACCACCTTCCTCTTGTAGAGTTCGCTTATAATAATAGCTATCAAGCCAGCATAGGGATGGCACCATTTGAAGCTTTGTATGGGAGGCCGTGTAGGTCACCATCTTGTTGGTGGGAGACAACAGATAGGCTTATACTTGGACCCGATATGATACGGGATACATCCGAGAAAGTTGAATTGGTGAGAAGAAGGATGAAAGCGGCCCAAGATAGACAGAAATCCTATGCTGACAAGCGAAGGGCAGAGTTGGAATTCAAAGTGGGAGACATGGTTTTCGTAAAGGTTTCTCCTTTGCGTAATGTGGTACGTTTGGAGCAGTAGGGAAGCTGGCACCAAGGTTTGTAGGATCCTTCCCTATCATGGAGAGAATTGGAAAGATGGCCTATAAGGTGGAATTGCCCGAGAAGCTAGCCGGAGTGCATAATGTCTTTCATGTCTCGCATCTTCGAAAGTGCCTACATAAGTCCGCTGAGGTGGTTGAACCAAGCATCCTTGAAGACGTGGAGGTAGAGAAAGAGGCAACCTTGAGAAGAGCTCCGATTCGTATCTTGGGAACAGAGATCAAGAAGTTAAGGAATCGAGAAGTCAAATTGGTGAAAGTTCAGTGGAGTGAAGCCGATGAAGACGCAACTTGGGAAACCGAGGAGAAGATGCGTGGGCTTTATCTATTTCTTTTTGAGGGTACATTCTCGACCTCTTTCCTAATTATCATATCTTTCCTTTTGCTATCCATGTTTATCCATGTTTATCTAGTTTATCTTGTTTCGTAAATCTTGTCATGAGAACCTTAGGTAAAAAACCCTTTGGATGAAACATGTGTTTGAAACATGTTATGCTTGATGTGTGCAAGTGGTTTCAAGTGTTTGCAAGTGGATACTCGTGGATGCATGATACACATTAGGCACTAAGATCGGCTCACACACTTTCATATTGCATATGCATGAGTGCTTACACTTATTCATGGTTGAAACTTGTTGTGCTATCACATGGATGTTGCATATGGATGAATGTTATGTGCACTCATATAGATATTATGAATTATGTTAGGAAATTGCATACATATGGATTCATTTCACGAACATACATATGCATTAAGGAGGTTTACTATATCAGTAACCGCCTGATTTTCGCATTAGATTAGTACATATACACACCCCTTTGCATATGTTCATACAACATTTAGAATCCTTTAAGGACAATGATTGCTCGTGGATGATGATGTGAGTAGATGGACGATGGATGGTAGGATACGCTCTTCCTAACTTAGAGATTTCGGGGACGAAATCCTTTAAGGAGGGGAGAATGTAAACACCCGTATTTTTGAATAACATGTTATAACATAAATCAAGGCAGAATTAAACTGTAAAATTTGAATCAAGGGAAACGAGCTATGCCATTGCGTCCGTCTTGGAAAAATACGCGAAATAGAGTCCGAAATTTTGTAAATCGGAGTCCGTATGACCAAGAAAAAGCCCGACGAAGTTTTCAGAATTCCAAGGCCCGAAAACAGTTCAAATTCGGATTCAGATTCGAATTCAAACCAAAACAGATAGGCGGGATTTTTCCCGCCACAGGCAGGGTCGACACCAGTGTCGACCCCCCCCAATGGGTCGACACCCATGTTGACCCATGGGTCGACACCCATGTCGACCCAGGGGTCGACCCCTTCCCCCGGGTGGCCAAGTGGCCTGGTGCGCCTACTTTGAGTTTGGGTCAGGTCTGGTGGCTAATGACGGGATTTGATGGCTCGGATTGGATCTAGGGTTAATCCTATGGCTAATACTATCCTAATCTTCTATAAAAAGACCCCTAAGCCTAGCCTAAATCACCATTATTCAACCCTACAACTAAACTATGCCAAATTAGTTCCTCTCATGGCCTCCACTCTCATGCTAAAATTTCTAAGTTTATTTATATGAGAGATTTTGAAGTCATACAAGTGTTTTTAAGCTTGTATGAGTGTTCTTAGTTTGCATTCAAGTCAAGTTGCAACATTTCTATTACAAAGCAAGGGTTTTTATTGATTTGGCTCATGGGTTTTTCATTTGGAGCTTACATATTTGGGTGATTGCATAAGGGCTTCGTCTCAATCTTTATAATAAATATTCATTTGTGTCTTCATAGCATTGTAAGCCCTTTTCTACTTTCTTTGTGAACTATAAAGTTAAATGAATGATGCAAGTTTGGGTTGATCATTATGATATGCAAGTTTGGTTGATCATTATGTTATGCAAGTTGGTTCAATCATTATGTATGACACATGTTGCTATGCTATGCAAGTTTGGGTTGATCATTATACACATGTTATCATGTTATGCAAGTTAAACTTGGGTTTGTGAGCTTAAAGCTTCAAGCTTTATATTAAAGGTTGCATTTTGGCAACATGGAAGTTATCATATCCCTTATGATAACTTGCATGTGAGGCTAAATGCGAACTTCTAGCAACTTCTACATGTCATTTATCACCATGTATCACTTATATGCTAAGTTTGGTTTTATGCATACTTTTGAAGCCTAATAATGCAATATGCAAGTATATGAACATATGTATGTTTCATATGCCACCATGTTAACTTGTGGCTTCAACACCTTTTTGTCATGATTATGCCAAGTTCCCTATTTTATCCTTTATGCGTTGTTACGATTATGTAAACGATGGGATTACGTTGGGGTTGGGTAACTTTATGACATGAACATAATTTTTATAACATGACGTGATATGTTAGCTTGTAATTATGTTTTGGAAACATAATGGACATGACACTTAGAAAATATAAGTGTGGCCAACTCGAGGTTGGGTTGAGTTTGTAGCATAAATCTACCCGGACCCGCCCGGCTTAACTAGTGGCTACAAACAATAGGACCCAATGTGAGAAGTTGGTCATGTTGTGCTCGAACCCGAGGTTAGACCAAGTTGTGGTGTAAAGCTACCCGGACCCGCCCGACTTAACTAGTAACCACAACAAGGTCTAATGTGAGAGGTTAAAGCACATTAAGTTAATTAATGCCTCTTGATTAGGGTTAAGTCATGGTCCACTTAATACTTAACCAATTTGGGCTTGATGGGTTAATCGGGGTTAAGTCATGAACCTTGGGTACACTTAACCAATTTAATCCACGTTTGGATCGGGTTAACCACATTTAACCCGTTAAGAAACCCAAGTTGCGTGGTCCTTTTCAGCAGTAACCCTCTTGATAGTATCATGATACCCTAGGGACTAGGCTAGGGTGGGGCACGATTACTGGGCTGACATGTAAGCGACCAAAAAAATGGCTGAGTAGGTATGCCGGTGTGGGTCCAGGCGGACTATGGTCGTGCACATAGTCCGGAGTTGGAAAATCAGGCACGGGTACCAGTAGATCTAGACTGTGCATGCTTGATTTGTGTCCGAGGTTGACACCCTAGGACTTGATACACCCTAGGGTGGACCTAGCGCAATTTAACTACATTTCATGTTTGGGCCGTATGACACCGACACTTGACGAGTTAGGCTTATAGGGAGCCGATCAACTAGACCGTGTAGTTGGACCTTGATTTAGGTCACCTCATGATATTGGGCCAAGTTTGGGCCAAGGGATCAATTCTTGTTTTTACTTGACATGTTAGAATGCTAGTACACCCGTGGTGCAAAACTTAACCTTGATTATGCGATGACACCTTTATATATCTTGTTAGTTAATAATCATGCTAGTATGTTGTTATCCTTATGTTCATCTCAGCTTCTCATGCCAGTTAACTTTACTAGTTCATGGACTGATAGTAGTTAGGGCTTACCAGTCTTTTTGACTGACCTTTTTCTTTCGCCTCTTTTCTTTCGTTTCCCCCCCCCCCTCAGGTCCTCAGGGTGGGAACATTGGAGTTTAGCTTGGATCTTTATAGCTTGCTTGCTGGATTTGCTCATGTACGGTTTTGGACATTGAGCTAGCTATGGTTTATCACTTCACTTTGGGGATAGTACTTTATGTATTTCAGTTTTTCAGTTTATGCTTTTCTCTTGACTTTGTTTGTTGGAAAATAATGACCAAGTACTTTGTTGTAACTTGACTATGGTTTTGAAATGCTAGTTTGATCCGCTGCTTTATTTACTCTGTTTTACTTACTTGTTCTGTCTTGTGATATCTGCATGCATGTTTACCTCGTTTAACGCCCCTCCAAAGCCAGTGTCCTTGCTAGAGTGGCACTAGCAGAGGTGGGGTGTTACACCATAACCCTAGATTTAACGATTACAGGGTTAACCCATGTAGTAAATAGATAAATGAATGAATGTGATTAATTGGGGATAGGGGGCAATTTGAACCTCGGGCAGAGATAAGGAACTGGCTATTTTGAACAAATGAGAAATTCAGATCATCGACGATGAATGTTTACCTGAAGGAAGTCGAAGTGACAACCTGAGTAGAGGAACTTGATTTTAAAAAAGGAATGACGGTAGGAAAACTAAGGTCGAACCTCCGCCGTCGTGGGAAAATCGGAGTAAAAAGTTGTGGAAGGCAGACAAAGTGCAGGTAAATACAGTCCTAGTGGAGGTAGGCAGGAACACAAAAAAGTAAACGCTAGAAGGAGGGCTGGAACCTCCGACCTTGTGGTTAACAGCCACACGCTCTAACCAACTGAGCTATTCCAGCTTGGTTGCAAAATGATCAAATCAGGTTACATCAATTATAGTACTAAAGTTCATGACGGTTCACCTTTAGGAAACACTGAACATGTCTCTTTCGTTATCTCCTATCATCCTATTTAATTGGATCATTGCAATTTTCATGTTTTACAAGGTGGGCTTGAACATCTTTGTTGCTCACAGCTACGATTTTAATATTTTACAAGCAAAAATTAAATGTACAAATAGACATTCACCATATACCCAGAGTGGAAGTGAATAGCAATAATTTGTTATATGTTGGCAATTTGATTATTTCGTTGAGCTGATCGTTGAAGTGCAAGAGCATTGAAGATTTTGAAGCTATGGGAAAAAGTAAATGGGACTTAATATTAATCAATGCTGTTATTACTACTGACTATTCAGATTTGGATAAGGGAGGAATCGACTGAAATATGGCAGGGTTTTGCCGAACTTATCTATGAAATTCTGGGGGATACATCAATTTTAGGTCCGAAAATCAATAAAGGACCGCCAGATATAGTTAAAATCACAAAAGGGCAGGGGTTTTCATAATTTTCATTTTGATATATCCACCTTATCCGCTTTTGCAGTATCAGTAACTGCTGTTAATCTGCTTTTGCAGTATCGGTAACAATGCTGTTAATCAACTCAAATCTAAGTTGTTATTCAGTGGCAGCAGGGAAGGAAAATAATATAAAATCCGAGAACCAAATTTTTGAGTACCTGTTTCCTCGAAGCCCCCCCAACTTCAAACTTTTCGATCAAGCGATTTTGCAAAATATCAAGATAAAACTTGAATGCAAGGTAGTAAAATGCTACCGATAGTAACAAGACCCGATCTAATTGATTCAACAGCTAACTCTATGGTTGGTGATGACTTGTCATTATCTCCATGTCTCCATGTTACCATGTACCCACCTCACCATAACCCTATATTTAACGATTACAGGGTTAACCCATGTAGTAAATAGATAAATGAATGAATGTGATTAATTGGGGATAGGGGGCAATTTGAACCTCGGGCAGAGATAAGGAACTGGGTATTTTGAACAAATGAGAAATTCAGATCATCGACGACGAATGTTTACCTGAAGGAAGTCGAAGTGACAACCTGAGTAGAGGAGCTTGATTTTAAAAAAGGAAGGAAGGCAGGAAAACTAAGGTCGAACCTCCGCCGTCGTGGGAAAATCGGAGTAAAAAGTTGTGGAAGGCAGACAAAGTGTAGGTAAATACAGTCCTAGTGGAGGATAGGCAGGAAAACAAAAAAGTAAACGCTAGAAGGAGGGCTTGAACCTCCGACCTTGTGGTTAACAGCCACACGCTCTAACCAACTGAGCTATTCCAGCTTGGTTGCAAAATGATCAAATCAGGTTACATCAGTTATAGTACTAACGGTTCACCTTTAGGAAAAACTGAGCATGTCTCCTTCGTTCTCTCCTATCATCCTATTTAATTGGATCATTGCAATTTTCATGTTTTACAAGGTGGGCTTGAAATTCTTTGTTGCTCACAGGTACGATTTTAATATTTTACAAGCAAAAATTAAATGTACAAATAGACATTCACCATATACCTAGAGTGGAAGCGAATAGCAATAATTTGTTATATGTTGGCAATTTGATTATTTCGTTGAGCTGATCGTTGAAGTGCAAGAGCATAGAAGTTTTTGAAGCTATGGGAAAAAGTAAATGGGACTTAATATTAATCAATGTCGTTATTACTACTGACTATTTAGATTTGGATAAGGGAGGAATCGAATGAAATATGGCAGGATTTTGCCGAACTTATCTATGAAATTCGGCGGGATGCATCAATTTTAGGTCCGAAAATCAATAAAGGACCGCCAGATATAGTTAAAATCAAAAAAGGGCAGGGGTATTCTGAATTTTCGTTTTGATATATCCACCTTATCCGCTTTTTCATTATTAGTAACAATGCTGTTAATCCGCTTTCGCAGTATCAGTAACAATGTTGTTAATCAACTCAAATCTAAGTTGTTATTCAGTGGCAGCAGGGAAGGAAAATAATATAAAATCCAATAACCAAATTTTTGAGTACCTGTTTCCTCGAAGTCCCCCCAACCTCAAACTTTTCTATCAAGCCATTTTGCAAAATATCAAGATAAAACTAGAATGCAAGGTAGTGAAATGCTACCGATAGTAACAAGACCCGATCTAACTGATTCAGCAGCTAACTCTATGGTTGTTGGTGAGTTGTCATAATCTCCATTTCCCCATGTTACCATGTACCCACCTCACCATAACCCTAGATTTAACGATTACAGGGTTAACCTATGTTGTAAATAGATAAATGAATGAATGTGATTAATTGGGGATAGGGGGCAATTTGAACCTCGGGCATAGACAAGGAACTGGCTATTTTGAACATATGAGAAATTCAGATCATCGACGACGAATGTTTACTTGAAGGAAGTCGAAGTGATAACCTGAGTAGAGGAGCTTGATTTTAAAAAAGGAAGGAAGGCAGGAAAACTAAGTTCGAAGCTCCACCGTCGTGGGAAAACCGGAGTAAAAATTTGTGGAAAGCAGACAAAGTGCAGGTAAATACAGTCCTAGTGGAGGATAGGCAGGAAAACAAAAAAGTACACGCTAGAAGGAGGGCTTGAACCACCGACCTTGTGGTTAACAGCCACACGCTCTAACCAACTGAGCTATTCCAGCTTGGTTGCAAAATAATCAAATCAGGTTACATCAATTATAGTACTAAAGTTCATGACAGTTCCCCTTTAGGAAAAACTGAACATGTCTCTTTCGTTCTCTCCTATCATCCTATTTAATTGGATCATTGCAATTTTCATGTTTTACAAGATGGGCTTGAACTTCTTTGTTGCTCACAGCTACGATTTTAATATTTTACAAGCAAAAATTAAATGTACAAATAGACATTCACCATATACCCAGAGTGGAAGCGAATAGCAATAATTTGTTATATATTGGCAATTTGATTATTTCGTTGAGCTGATCGTTGAAGTGCAAGAGCATAGAAGTTATTGAAGCTATGGGAAAAAGTAAATGGGACTTAATATTAATCAATGCCGTTATTACTACTGACTATTCAGATTTGGATAAGGGAGGAATCGACTGAAATATGGCAGGGTTATGTCGAAATTATCTATGAAATTCGGCGGGATACATCAATTTTAGGTCCGAAAATCAATAAAGGACCGCCAGATATAGTTGAAATCAAAAAAGGGCAAGGGTATTCTGAATTTTAGTTTTGATATATCATCCTTATCCGCTTTTGCAGTATCAGTAACAATGCTGTTAATCCGCTTTTGCAGTATCGGTAACAATGCTGTTAATCAACTCAAATCTAAGTTGTTATTCGGTGGCAGCAGGGAAGGAAAATAATATAAACTCCAAGAACCAAATTTTTGAGTACCTGTTTCCTCGAAGCCCCCCCCAACTTCAAACTTTTCTATCAAGCCATTTTGCAAAATATCAAGATAAAACTAGAATGCAAGGTAGTAAAATGCTACTGATAGTAACAAGACCCGATCTAATTGATTCAGCAGCTAACTCTATGGTTGGTGATGAGTTGTCATAATCTGCATGTCCCTATGTTACCATGTACCCACCTCACCATAACCCTAGATTTAACGATTACAGGGTTAACCCATGTTGTAAATAGATAAATGAATGAATGTGATTAATTGGGGATAGGGGGCAATTTGAACCTCGGGCAGAGATAAGGAACTGGCTATTTTGAACAAATGAGAAATTCAGATCATCGACGATGAATGTTTACCTGAAGGAAGTCGAAGTGACAACCTGAGTAGTGGAGCTTGATTTTAAAAAAGGAAGGAAGGCAGGAAAACTAAGGTCGAACCTCCGCCGTCGTGGGAAAATCGGAGTAAAAATTTGTGGAAGGCAGACAAAGTGCAGGTAAATACAGTCCTAGTGGAGGATAGGTAGGAAAACAAAAAAGTAAACGCTAGAAGGAGGGCTTGAACCTCCGACCTTGTGGTTAACAGCCACACGCTCTAACCAACTGAGCTATTCCAGCTTGGTTGCAAAATGATCAAATCAGGTTACATCAATTATAGTACTAAAGTTCTTGACGGTTCACCTTTAGGAAAAACTGAAAATGTCTCTTTCGTTCTCTCCTATCATCCTATTTAATTAGATCATTGCAATTTTCATGTTTTACAAGGTGGGCTTGAACTTCTTTGTTGCTCACAGCTACGATTTTTATATTTTACAAGCAAAAATTAAATGTACAAATAGACATTCACCATATACCCAGAGTGGAAGCGAATAACAATAATTTGTTATATGTTGGCAATTTGATTATTTCGTTGAGCTGATCGTTGAAGTGCAAGAGCATAGAAGTTTTTGAAGCTATGGGAAAAAGTAAATGGGACTTAATATTAATCAATGTCGTTATTACTACTGACTATTCAGATTTGGATAAGGGAGGAATCGACTGAAATGTGGCAGGGTTTTGCCGAACTTATCTATGAAATTCGGTGGGATACATCAATTTTAGGTCCGAAAATCAATAAAGGACTGCCAGATATAGTTAAAATCAAAAAAGGGCAGGGGTATTCTGAATTTTCATTTTGATATATCCACCTTATCCGCTTTTGCAGTATCAGTAACAATGCTGTTAATCCGCTTTTGTAGTATCAGTAACAATGCTGTTAATCAACTCAAATCTAAGTTGTTGTTCAGTGGCAGCAGGGAAGGACAATAATATAAAATCCAAGAACCAAATTTTTGGGTATCTGTTTCCTCAAAGTCCCCCCAACATCAAACTTTTCTGTCAAGCCGGTTTGCAAAATATCAAGATAAAACTAGAATGCAAGGTAGTAAAATGCAACCGATAGTAACAAGACCCGGTCTAATTGATTTAGCAGCTAACTCTATGGTTGGTGATGACTTTTCATAATCTCCATGTCCCCATGTTACCGTGTACCCACCTCACCATAACCCTAGATTTAACGATTACAGGGTTAACCCATGTAGTAATAGATAAATGAATGAATATGATTAATTGGGGATATGGGGAAATTTGAACCTCGGGCAGAGATAAGGAACTGGCTATTTTGAACAAATGAGAAATTCAGATCATCGATGACGAATGTTTACCTGAAGGAAGTCGAAGTGATAACCTGAGTAGAGGAGCTTGATTTGGGAATTCGGAAAACTTTGGGGTGCGTTCGTAGAGATTGGGCGTGGCATTCAGCGTTCATGTGGCATCCGACGCGTCTGACGCGTCGGACGCCGCAATAAAAATGCCACGCCCAAAGGAACGCTGGGCGAATGCAGCTTGGAGCTGCTTTTAGCTTCTGAGCGTGGTTGGCAAAGTATTGGGGAGGAAAAAATTTGTGTTGGAACACGCCATTTTAGGATTAGATTATTAATCCGTGTGCATGCACGCACACGCGCCCTCGTGCCCCAACTGCCCAAGTGCCGATCTTTGACATTTTTAATTTATATGTGTATGAATACCAAGTCATCATGTCTATTCAATTCATTTAGTTGTATTTCAATTGTGTCTATGGTTTGCATGCTTATATATATACAAAGCTGCATATGATGTTTTGGCAATGTGGGACTAATATTTACAATGTTGTCATTAACATAACACACATAAATTAAAATTAAACACATAAATTAATTCAAAACAATTAATTTAACAATTAAATACCACACTCAAATACCGCGTTCGTAGCTAAAAACACATTCCCCGCTCGCTACAGTACCACGCTCACATTCCCCGCTCAAATGCCACGCTCAAATACCCCGTTCACGTTCGTTAAGAACGCACCCTTAAAAGTCCGGTCTACGTATGTTTTACCTTCGACAGTAATTAAAGGCGTTTGATATGAGCGTAGGCGTTAACTTCTTATTTTTGGGGGCTTACGTAACCTACCCAAAACGCCACTTCAAATGGAAAATTTCAAATCCACTTAGGTTCTAATATAAACTTCCTATACCACTTCAAAATACCTCTCCAAAATATCATCAAATCATAATATTACAAATAAATAAGATGTAACAAATAAATTTTTTAATAGTAAATAATAGAAATAAAAATTTTACATAATAAAAAATAACTACATGTGTTTTCAATGCAAAATATAGTGTGTGTGTGTGTGTGTGTGTGTATATAAGGAGGGTTCCATGGCACCCCAAATTTGTAGCACCCCTAAAGCCCCTTAATGAGAGCCACTCATTTATTATTAAATAAGATAGTGGGGGGAGAAATAGTTAGTGGAAGGAGAGAGAAAGGGGATTGTATGGTGGAAATTAGGGGGGCTAAAGAGGTGCTACACTATTTGGGGTGCTCTTGATCATATATATATATATATATATATATATATATATATATATATATATATATATATAGAGAGAGAGAGAGAGAGAGAATAGAGAGAGAGAGAGGAGGGTTCCATGACACCCCTATTTGGGAGCACCCCAAATGCACCTCATTAATAGCCACATATTTATATTAAAAAAAGTTAGTGGTGGAAGAGAGAGTCAGTGGAAGGAGAGAGAAACAGAAATGTGTGGTGGAAATCAGGGGGCTAAGGGGGTGCTACACTATTTGGGGTGCTCTTGATCCTATCTCATATATATATATATGTGTGTGTATATATATATATATATGGAAAATCTATTTGAACACAACAAATAGACAAAAGTAAGGGGACATAAAATCTACACCATTGGATCTTCCCTTGAATTCCACTTCTCCACATAAAGACAAAAAGATCCAATGGTCAAGATTCTGTGTCTCTATGTTTGTGTCTAGTTTTATGTCCCAATAGCCGCCCCCATATATATATATATGTATGTATGTATGTATGTATGTATGTATGCATATATATATGTATATATGTATATATATGTATGTATATATATGCCCAAATCATTATTTCTTATAATGTCAAACAAAAAAATAATCACGTGCTAAATGCGTGTTCTACACTCATATGAATACCCGACAGATTACTGAATATTGCAAATAAACACAATCTGTCAATGCATTATTTGAGTCTACTAAAATAATTCACTTTCTGTATTTGTAAGTCAAAACCGCATTTTGTTTGTCCTTTCGAGTTTTGTGTTTACATATAAAAAAGGTTACACACTTCTTATGTATTGTTGGAAAACAAACAATTTAAAAAAAATGAAATTAATATACAAAATAGAAAACAAGTTTTTTTCTTCATGTTTGTGACATTACAAAAGGGTAGAAAACAACTATTCTCCTCCATTACTTGTCCATTTTCGCAATGACTAAAAAAAATCTTAATTTTCTCGTTTTTTTATAGTGCTTAAAAATACAAAACATAAAACTCAAAACAAAACTAGACGGATCCAAAAATGAATCTGTTTAGGCTTTCAAAATGAAAAGGTGGTCGATCCAAACCGAATCTAAAGTATGTGAAATTGATGTGAGTTTGAGCATCACATTTGAATAGTATTGTCGTTGTGTCACTTTATCAGATTCTTAAGGTGTCATATGCTCTCTTTTTACGTCTGAGTTCTCATCTATAAAAAGATGCGTGGGACACATACATATCGTGAGTGTTGTAATATATATGAATTTTGTGAATATGCTTTTATTAGTTCTATGTTTAGTCCCACATCATGGGAATAAGCTAAAGATCAGCTCCAAAAGCCTATATATAAAGGGGCCAATGTAATAGAAAGAATATACTTCTGATTGGATAGAATTGTCCTCTCTCCCTTATTTCTTCTGTTCTGTGTTCATTTTATAACACGTTATCAGCACGAAGCTCTATTAGAGCTATTGTTTGAAATATTCTAGATCTATATTTATGGATCTGTCATGTAAGTTTTTTTTTATGTTTTGAAATCATATAGATCTACATATATGAACTTGTTGTATCTTCTGCTTAGATGTGATCCATACTTCTAGATCACTTTTCTTTTTCAGTTTTTGTAGATCTAGATTCTATTTTAGTGGATCTAAACTTTTTAGATCTAATTAATTTTTAACTTAGTGGTTTTTAGATATTCACCTATTCATATTTGATCTGATATTATGGTATACCAAATTTTTTTTTTTAGGAAGATCTATTCATTTTTTTTATATATAATATTATATATGGATCTTTTACCCCATATGCCATATATAAAACATCTTCAATTGCTACTTTATCTCTTCAATAACAGAGAAGTCATTGCTAATAGGTATGCATATATGTAAATAGCAAGCTGCTTGTTAGCCAACATATGTATTAATGTGACCATTATTTTTGTTATGTAACATGGTGTATGGCTCCTTGACGATTTGTAATGTTTCATTATTGTAAGAAGTTCATTATAAATGTATAAAGAAAGACTTGCAGATTTGGATTTTTTTTTAATGATTCTGTGCCGTAATATATTCAATTTATTACATCCATGTATACGGTCCTATTCTATTTTACGAGATCTGCACATTTTTTTATATGATATAACAGTACTACAGTTTCATCGTTTTGTCTGTTCGTTAATTTATTAATTCGTTTTGATGATTATAGAACATGTATACTGACATGTGAATTTTGTTTAATTAAACATCTGTATTTATTATTTTTGTGTAGTTCACAAAAATGTCGAACACTGAAATCCATTTACAATCTCAATGCTTAGAGAGTACCATTAAAAATGGTAATAATATGTTCCAGAAAGACAAAGCAAAGGCCCTGATATTTTTAAGAGATCATATTCACGAGGATCTAAAATTAGAATATTTAACTGAAAAAAAAAATCCTCTCCACTTATGGAACTCCCTGAAGGAGCATTATGACCAACAGAAGATGGTTATACTTCCAAACACAAAGCAAGAGTCGTTGAACCTGAAGTTCACATGAAAATGACCTGAAGCTCATATGATCTAAAGTCCATATATAAATTCTTTCAAATAAGGAACTGTAACGACAAGGATTTCGCCCGGACCTAATCGATCGCCAAATCGACCAAGGCCGTTCGAATCCCGCATACGCTAACTCTAGGCATACAACACATCAGAACAAATAACAGAAGACTTTTATAAACATCATAATAATGTTACATCAGAGCACAGAATATCAGAGTATATCGAAAATAATACACAGCGGAAGATAAATTTACATAAATGTAATACAATGCACAACGGAAATATAAACTACACAGCGGAAGACTGTAAATGCCTGGACACAGCTTAAAGCTTCAATCCAACATCCTGCTCAATACATCTGCAAAATAAAACTACTCGACTGCCCGTGTGGAAAATAGGGGCACCCGAGTTCGCAAGGGAAAAGCAAACTACAGGTTAGTCATGGGACTGGTTTGAGAAACTCTAAACAAATATAATTAACTTATTTAATAATATGGCATATCACGGGACCACGCTGCTAACGCGGAACGGGTTTACCCTCATGAATGTCAGTGTATAAACAACAATCAATATAGATATATGGATCTACTATGCATCAATCAATATGCAATATCCCAATCTACCCACTTAGATTAATCACTACACTTAGATTTTCCAAATCCAATTCAATTTACAGAAATTATTCCTTTGGATTATATTCCCGATTTCTTATTTCAAATCATTTGAAATACCTATCTAACTTTCTATATCAAAGTAGATTTCACTTCGGGATCTCAAATCAAATCGTTTGGAAATATGAATTCCAAAACATAACAATGCATACAAACAAGTATACAACCAAATATCGTGCTCCCCATCGACAAGGCAAAGGGTACGCACCTCGCAATTCGATATATAAATGTGCACCTACCCCACATAGGAGTAGGCTACACCGACGATGCACCTACCCCACATAGGAGCAGGCTACACCGCCCTCTCACCCATACTTTTAGTCTCAGGGTCACCCGACTCTTTAGCCACATACTAAATCATTTCATATCCCCAAGTAGGGAAAATCATTTCACAACATAATAATCACAAGTACTTTCAAAATATAGTACTTCACATCAGTAATTCACACATATGATCAGTCACTATTAATCACATAACCTTTGAGCTCGTACGTCTCAAAGAACGGTGTTAAGCAAGAGAATAAATTCTCCGCCACCAAACAGATACATCATCAATAACAACTAATCGAATATGCGATGAACCACAATGTAACATATAATACATTTCTAAATCATTTTAGAAATCATCGGGTTTTGGGCCTCGAAATCCTTTCTGTTTTATAAAACTTTTTTATAAAACATTCCCTGTCCAAAATCGGGAATACATTTCTTTTCACTTAAGAAAAATATCATCTCACAATCATTCATTAAATTTGAAATGAACACAACATCGCTAAGCACCTTATCATCAAATCTTGAAGTGTTTCACAAGGTGTTAGCACACAGATATTTCTACCCAACCCAATGCTAAATGTAAAAGCATATTTTGCTCATAAACTGGTCAAGCACAATCCAAACAATCAATCAATCAAATTTGACATTAAATATAAGGTTTTGAATAGAGATATTATCGACTTATATTCAACATCAAATCCTGAAACCAACAGATATCATATCGGGAATAACGATATCGATATCTTCCAAATTCCCATCACAATATCTGTATAATCACGGAATCCAATATCGAAAATATCCAAAGATAATTTCAATTCAAATCCAATCCAATTTATTTATTTATAACCATTGGATTATTTTTCTAGTTAATAACTAGTTCGTTTTGATAAAAGTATACTTTTATCTTTTCAAATATGGAATTTTTCATCCTAATTCTTCACAAATCATTTCTTATGATTTTACACAAATTATCGATATTTTTAATAATTTTATCAAGGCCCGTACAGTCGATTTCCATCAACGGCCATCGAACTGCACTTACAACAACCTTTTTAAAATTTGATTTGGATATAATTCCAAATCCAACCATTAGATTTCAAATTTCTAATATTCATTGGAAAGCTCTTTTCGATACGAACCCCACGGTTCCGGTTTCAGGAGAATCCGACGGTCGGATCTCCCGTAATGTCTGTTCGAAGTCAATGGTCGAAATTCGCGAACTGCCGCAGCGCGGCGCATTCTATTCAGGCCATTATATTATATATATATAATATATATTTCGTCGATTTCTATTTAAAACGAATTTTATAAATCGTTTTAAATTCACTTCCAAAACAATTTCAACTTCCATTTCAAATTCAAATCAAAATTGAATTTTTCCTTATAAATTTGTTTTACATTCATTTCTATTTGATTTCAATTCAAATCGATTTCAATTCAATTCGAATTCATTTTCTACTCAATTCAATTCGAATTCATTTTCTATTCAATTCAATTCGAATTCATTTTCTGTACAGTTCAATTCGAATTCATTTTCTATTCAATTCAATTCGAATTCATTTTCTATTCAGTTCAATTCGAATTCATTTTCTATTCAGTTGAATTCAAATTCATTTTCTATTCAGTTCAATTCGAATTCATTTTCTATTCAGTTCAATTCGAATTCATTTTCTATTCAGTTCAATTTGAATTCATTTTCTATTTTATATCAAAATCGAATATTTCGTATACATGACACTTTTATACAGTGTATATATATATGTTAAAAATTATATTTTTAACAATCAAATCCCTTTCACATTTCATATATATATATATATATATATATCGTTTTCATTTCATATATACATCGTTTTCATTTCATATATATATATATATATATATTATTTCCATCTTTCATATATACGATATTTCCACCTTTCAATATATACGATATTTTCACTTTTCAATATATACGATATTTTCACTTTCAATATATACGATATTTTCACTTTCAATATATACGATATTTTCACTTTCATATATATAATATTTTCACTTTTCATATATATAATTTTCACTTTTCATATAGATATGTTTTCACTTTTTTTTTTTTTATATATATATATATTCACTTTGTATATATATAATTTTCCATTCGCATATATATATATATATATAATTTTTACTTTTCATATACATCATATTTTCACTTTCTTATATATAGTATTTTCCATTCATATATATATATGATATTCACTTCGTATATATATTATTTTCCATTCGCATATATATATAATTTTTACTTTTCATATACATCATATTTTCACTTTCATATATATAGTATTTTCCATTCGTATATATATGTTATTTTATACATCGCATATAAACATTTCATTCACCTTGCATATATATATATATATATATTCATTTACATCACATGTATATTTTAATTTACATTTCTCATCACAATCACAACACAATACAATCAAACAAGTCGTCCATGGTCTGTGGACGATGACGGGGAACAGTTCATGTATGTAGTTATAAAACAAATAATTGTACAGAAAATTATAGTGAGAGAATTCTCACATTGGTCCTTTTATTTCTGAATTTCCGTTCTGTTCTGATTTTGAATTTTCCTGAAATTCTAATCTGCTCTGTTTTGACTCTAGTCTGTTCCATCGCGAAGAGTTTTTCGTTGCGAATCCAACGCATTTGATTTCGTCTGATTCTATGAACATGTTATGGCATTATAAACATGGGATAATCAAATTTATAATTAATTAAATAATGAATTCCTTAATTACATTTAAACCCCTCATTAGGGTAATGACCACGTCGTCCTTTTTCCTGGAATTGCCAAAACCGTCGAACCCAACTCCATCAGCAACTTCCGCCACCGCTCCTCCTCAACACCGCCTGGACCCCATCCAACCCCTCCACGTCACGCGCCTACGAGGGGGCCACCACCTACCCTGACCACGTTCAACTCGGTGGCCTCTCCACCGTGAAAACCCGCTCCGAACAGATGCAGTTCGAGCTCAAATTTCACGCTATACACTCAATGATATTCAATCATCACCATACAGATCTGAACAACAGGAGAATCTCAACAATTTCGTATATAATTAATAGTTTAATTCCGCTTGGATTGGAGATGATTAACGAAAGAAAAAGGAATGAAATCGCCCCTTGGTTTCAGAAGAATGGCGTTGGGTGTGTTTGACTGTAGTGACGTTTGACCTAGGGTTTATAAAAGATAAGGGTTATTTATGATATGAATTAAATAATATTTTATTCAACCTTTGTTTGTTTATTGCTCCAAGCTCCAAATCAAACCCTACGACTGTCGCCCTTAGCTAATTACCCTCATCGCGAACACGATGGGACATGTTTCGTAATCCAATTCGGCTGTTACAATCAGTTTTCGTCAAAATTAAAATATAAATCATTATATATTTAATTTGAACACACATTTCAATTTACCGTGGCCACATACGAACTCGAAAAATTCCAAAAAAATATTTTCTAGCTTCGTATTGACGATACGGTCCTAACAAAACTATTTTCGTCGAATTCTGAGACCGTTTGAAAATTGGTCATTTTCCAGTCGATTAAAATTAACTAAAACTAGTCAAATGCGTTTTCCTTTGCCACGCTCACATATTGATTCGAAAAATTATGAAACTTGAAACCTAGCAATAACTTTACATCCCGGATCCAACAAAAGTGGTTTCATCGAAATCCGAGGTCGTTTGCAAAATGGCTATTTTTAAGGGCCGAAATTCCATAGCGACTATTCTGAATTTTCAACTGGACATAACTTTTGATTCCCGCTATGAAATTTCAATTTTCCGGATTCGTTGGAAAGATATTCTCAATTAGATTCAAATATTTTTGGTTTCACTAAAATCCGGTTTGTTTTGCACCCAGTACATTCAATTGAAATTTGAAATCGAATTATTGAACTACCGCGCCATTTTCAATTCCTTTTATAATTATAAATAAAGTATTTATATTATAACGTCGAGCTATATAAATATATACATTCGAATTCTATTCAAAATAAATTTTTCGTCGTTATTATTTAAAATAATTCATTTTGAATAATCAAAATTCGCTAAAATTTCCAAAATAAAATTTTTAAATTGGCTCGGATTTCCGGGTTATTACAGGAACCTGAAGTTCATATGAAAACAAGAAACCTGAAGTTCATATGCAAACAAGGATCCAGAAGTATCGTACTGCTTTTGACATAGTAAATATAACATTGTATGTTGTACACTTTTTCCTTCACTAAGATTTTTCCCATCGGGTTTTTCTTAGTAAAGTTTTGGCGAGGCAACGTTTTGATCCAGAAGTATCAAACATATTTTGATACAGTAAACTATTATTTATGAAGAAGACAAGGCAGTTTTCATGGCTCAGATTCAAGTGAATTATATCAAATATGAAAGGATGGAGCACATTTCTCCAAAATTTCTCTTCACGTATGCATGAAAGTATAACAAGAAAGAGGAGAAACAAATTCAGTTTCAAGAAAAGAGGGTAGATCTGTTCTCAAAGGCAATTTCCAAATCAACATTCCAGAAGATGATATACAAAATTGGCATGCGTCGACTACACCAATAGACTAATTGAATAATGAGTTATAAATAAGGGGGAGCATATAAAATTATCCTATAATGTACTCTTTTCCTTCACTAATATTTTTCCCACTAGGTTTTTGTTAGTAAGGTTTTTAATGAGGTATTATCTTGATCCTGAAGTATCAACCCTTACAGTAACATTGTAAAACATGTTACCTAAAAAGGAAATAAATTTGCACTCTTTTCCCTGTTTATGATTTTTCCCACAGGGTTTTTCATAAAAAGGTTTTTAATGAGGCGTTGTTTAGATCCTGAAGCATCAAACTCTTTTGAGGAGTATCATTTTAGTATGATATTCATAATGTTAGACGTTGTACTCTTTTTCTCGTTCAAGGCTTTTCCCATTGGGTTTTCCTGATAGAGTTTTGAAGGCAACAGACAATAGTTGTATCGACTGAATGGATATATGCAAGCAAGCTGATAATAATAAAGGGGAGCTATCATCATATATGTTTTAAAAGGGACAACTTCAAGTTAGCAGAGCATTCAAGTTTTTGAAGATGCATATTCAAGGGGGAGTGTTGTAATATATATATGAATTTTGTGAATATGCTTTTATTAGTTCTATGTTTAGTCCCAAATCATGGGAATAAGCTAAAGATAAGCTCCAAAAGCCTATATATAAAGGAGCCAATGTAATAGAAAGAATATACTTCTGAATGAATAGAAATGTCCTCTCTCTTGTTTCTTCTATTTTGTGTTCGTTTTATAACAAGATTTAGAATATTAACAAACAAAAATAAGTTTTTTTATTTTTTAGTTTTGGAAAATAATGCAAGCAAGGGAAACAATTTTACCCCTTTAACCAATTAGTTGTCCTCCTCCTCTTTCTTCTGTCTACTCCATCATCCCTACATTCATCTTGTATTTTGCAATTAATGTTGAAAACCCAAAATAAAAAACACGAAATATACCAAATGACAACTAAGGGGCCGTTCGAAGGTCCAAAACGGACCATTAAGACAACGGACCCGTCGGACACATCCGTTGTTCAACGGATGCGTCAGATGCTTTCGTTGTCCAACGATCCATTTCGGACCATTGGCTACGATGTGTCTGACGTGTTCGACGCTTCTGTTGTCCAGCAGTCCGTTTTGGACCATTGGGCTATGACGCGTACGACACATCGTGTTCAACGACTGAATTTCCAGTCGTTGGCCTTCCCCTCCCCTCCCTTATAAATTTCCCCCTCCCCCTTCTTCTTCCCCTCACTTCTGTTTCACTATTTCGAGCTCTGTCCTCCTCTTCTGCTTCCTGTTTCGAATCCATTCCAGCTAAGTTTCAGGTATTTTATTTGTTATTATAGTTTAAATGTTCGTATATTAGATATATATTTTCTTCCCAACATTTTTGTTTATTCTTTCTTTTTTCGGTCAAATGGCAACACACTTTTCTGCCTCTGATTCAGGATCTTCTAACATTTAAATGTGTAATATTATTATGTAGTGACCTGTTATGTTTGGTTAACTATGTTATTCTACATTAATGATACTATTATGTTTTAGTCATTAATTAATTTAATTACAAAAAAAAAATTGGTCCACTTAAAGCGTCAAACGCATTCCCCGCTAACAAGAATTCTTCGCTAAAATTCTCCGCTTCCGCTTCCCACGAACACACCCTAAATCTTCCTAGCTTATAACGTTATTCAGACAATGACAACACATAGTTCGAAAGATTTTGCTACATATTTCACCATATTAAGAAGATTTAACGGCATTGATATCGTTCACTAAAAGAAGAAAATGTACATTTTTTTGGTTGTATTCAAAGTTATACAATAGTTGACCGCATCAAAATCAGAAGAGGTAAAGAATGAATCAACCGCAGATACAAAATCATAACTAAAATAGGAACAAGATGACTAAATTTGCAATAAGTACATATGTGAAGGAATTCAATTTGCATTCTCAGCCCCTTAATGTAGGAGTTTAGGGCTACAAATGTTACAATAATTATTGCAATCAAATAAACATTAACATAAATAATATATATTACCATATGTAATATATATATATATATATATATACATACATATACATGCACACACACTCACATAAATAACATATATCTGCAGCATACTAACTCTGTCAATGATATCTGCAGGACTGCAGTTAGACATTCTAACTCTGTCAATGATATCTGCAGCATACTTTTTCTGAGATAGAAATAGGCCATTTGCAAGATGAGTAACAAAAACACCTAAAAAAAATAACTTACCAAAATCCTTCATAGGAAATTATGAACTCAAAAGAGTAATGAAAGAATTACACAAATGATTTGAAGAAGCAGTAAGAATTATGTCGTCAACATACAACAGTATATATGTCATATCTGAACCTTGTCTATAAATGAATAATGAGTGATCAAATTTACAGTGAGTAAATCCAATGGATGCAACAAAGTCTGCAAATCGCTGATACCGAGCCCAAGGAGCATGTTTTAAACCACATAGAGATTTTTTTAAGCAAACAAACATGATCTGGACATCTCTTGTCTCGAAACCCCATGGGCTGATGTATATAGACAGTCTCATTAAGATGACCATGTAAAAAGACATTCTTGACATCGAGTTGATGAATGAGCCAATATTTTGAAAGAGCGATACTAAGAACTGCTCGTATGGTTGCTGGTTTAACCATGGGCTACACGTTTTCTTCACAATCAATACCCTGCTATTGAGTTTTACCGTCACCTATAAGACAGGCTTTATGCCACTCAAAAGAACCATCAGATTTGTACTTGTGACGAAAAATTCACATAGACCGGATTACATTCACATTAAGTAGCCTAGGCACTAACTCTCATGCCTTATTATCAATTAAATCATTGAATTCATCCAACATTGCATTATTCCAGTTTTGGGTCATGAAAAGCACTAACAGGGTCCTTAGATTTGGGAGATATGTTTGTGGTGGATGTGTGTAAACTGGTAGTGTATTTAGGATTTGGTTTAAAAATGCAATCCATTGCTCGTGTTGTCATATGATGTAATATGGGGTTGTTAGGCCGAGGAGAATTTTGTGGGCTTTGGGTTTGGTTCGTTTGAGCAGCCATAATGGAGGTGTTTGGGGAAAGAGATGCTGCTGACCTAGAGTTTTGAGATTAGGTAGCGGATTGGGTCATGTTTGTGGACTGAAAAGAAGTGGAGTGGGTTGTAGGCTTAGTTGAGTTTGTCGATAAACCTGAGTGTCGACCGTACATGGAGAGAATTGTGGGAGAACTGAGACCGTGGGAGCTAGTGGTGCAATAGAAGAGGATGCATTTTGGTCCGTTTGAGGTTGTGGCCCAGTAAGAGGAGGTTGATTTAGCGGGCTAGAATGAGGTGTTGACTCAGTTATGTTTGGAAGCTTTAAAATGGAACGCAAATAGTTCAATAAAGAATTAAAACTATTGGCAGTTAAAAAATCATGTATTGCATTTGTGGTTTCGGGAATTTTGCAAAAGGGAATTCGGTCTCAATGAATTTTACATGACGACAAATAATGATTTTGCCACTTGCCATATCGTAACACTTTGAGCCTCTATGGTTGCGAGCGAGACCAAGATAAGCACATGAAGTGGATAAAGCTTGCAATTTGTGGATAAAAGTAACCGGAAACAAAGGAAAACATAGGTAGTCAAATACACGCAATTCTGAGTATTTGGGATTGCACTGGTATAGAATTTGGGTAGGAGATTAAAATCCTAAGACTTTAGTTCGAAGTATGTTAAGAAGATATGTGACATTTCTAAAGAATGGTGCCAAAAAGAATGTGGCATAAAGGAATTAGCAAGAAAGGTATGAATGATGTTGTTTATTGATTTAATGTGTCGTTCGGCTTTTCCATTTTGAGGAGAGGTGTGGGGACAAGAAAGGCGGAATAACATCCCATTATGAATAAGTGTTTGACTTATGACTTTTTGGAAATGGGGAAAGTCCACAAAAATTTGCTATAATCATCAAAAAAGAGAACATAATAACAGTGGCGACAAGAACTAACAACAGGCGATGTCCAAAGATCGTTGTGAATAATATCAAAACGTAGCAAAGTGTACAATAGAGAATCATAAAACGGAAATTTAGAATGTTCGCCAAGAGGACAAGAAGAACACTAAGTTTTACAAGTCTTTTTACAATTAATGAAGTTTTTATGGTTTAAGCACAGTAGTGCCAGGATATCCTAAGCAGCTATGCCAAAGATTTGGAGAGAGAGCAGTAAAGACTGACTGACTGATAAAGGGAGTGGCTTGGTTATTGGAGAAGAGAGGATAAAGATCCCTAGTGCTGTCTCATCTAATTAGTTTGGTCCCCGTCTGTAAATCATTAATAGAAAATCCAAATGAATCAAATTCAACAGAAACCATATTATCAGTGGTGAACTTACAAACATATATTAGGTTTTTAATTAACTTTAGGAGCATGTAAAACATTGTTTAGGGTAAATGGTGGCTATGGTATGGGTAAATTTGTGCTACCATGACCAACAATTGGAATTAGATGACCATTGCCAACAACAATGTTATGATAATTATTGCTAGAATTGAAATAAGAAGAAAGTATATCTTGATGCGCTGTCACATGAGATGTGGCACCGGTATACATGTAAAAATTTCCATTGGGTCATAAGAATGATAGAGCATGCATAACAACTTCAATATCAGTTGGCGTGGAGCCATAGTGTTGTACGCATGTGGACGAGACCCAAAAACTCCTTTCCCAGTAGCACGTTGGTATTGATTTACTTGCCTCGGTTGCCATGGTAATGAAAGATATAGGCAAAGAGGTGGACTGATGCACCAAGAGTTTTAAGATCCAAATGAATTTTTCCATTGCTACTAACTTAGTGGAGAGCATGAGAACTATTGATGAGGATTGGGTTGCCAACCTGACATGTGACTAGATGCACCAGTTTGTTTGCCCTTCCCCCACCATTGGTTTTGGCACTATTGTTGTTTCTTCTTTTGTTATTACGGGAACTTTGGGTGAGGTTGGTGTTTGAATTCTCTAGGTTTGTAGGGGTTCCAGCCAGCAGCGCAGCACCACCATCAATGGTCCCACCATTCTCTTTTGCCAAGCGATTTTTAGTTGTTCATTCGGCTAGCTTGAAGCGGGTTCGGCAGCTCTCAAAGGGGGGGGGGGTAAGGGATCTTGGTTTTGAATGTAATCCACAGTGTCGGCATATGCTTCTGGTAAGGCTTCTGTGAGACGCAATACAAGCCTGCTATTAGTCACCAGGGCACCGACATGCGTCAATGATTTAAGGTGGGTGCAAAATTTGTCAATTGAATTAAATTGTTCAAAATCAACTGTTGCGAGTTCTTCTTCAAGATGAGGTTCCCTTGAAGCTTTGTTGTCTTAGAACATGGCTTCAAGCCGTTTCCATGCACCCTCGGCTGTACTGTTGCGGAGGAGAATGGCATGAAGGAGGTCAGAGGAGATTGTACTGTATATCCATTGAAGGACAACACATCAAGTCATTTCCACAGGGATGGATCTGTGGATTTGACAGCCTCGTAGGCAGCTTGGGCGTCTTTTTCGGTTGGTGGTACGATGTGATGGTATAGGCCATGAACTCGAACAATGCTACCCAAGAATGGTACATGCCATGTTCATTGTCCAATGTAATAGGTATGAGGGATTTGACATTAGTAATGGTTAGAGCAGGGTGGTATTTGGAGGATTCAGCCATTGGCAGTGATTTAACAGGAAAAAAATGGTTGAAGAAGAAGAAGAAGAAATAGTGGATGGGAGAGCATAGGTTAACCTGCTCTGATACCTTGAAAGAATTCAATTTGCTGACTATTTTATTATTCCCAACCCCTTTATATATGAGTTTAAGGCTGCAAATGTTTACAGGAATTATTGCAATCAAATAAACATTAAATAAATAATATATATGTATTGCCGTATGTAATATATGTATATATATATATATATTAACATAAATAATAACTATCAAATCTTCTAACATTAATATATATATTACCGTATGTAATATATATATATATATATATATATATATATAGACATAAATAGCATATATTAAATCTTCTATCATTAATATATATATTACCATATGTAATATATATTAACATAAATAACATATATCAATTATACTAACAATATGCAACGCAATGATGAATATGATGTTTGATGTATACTATAATAAACAATCTGCAAAAGATGTTTGGAATGCACTAGAGAGTAATTATCTACCGGAGGACGCACAAGAAACAAACTTTCAATGATCAGTCAATAAAGAGCACTTATTGATCTTATGAATATCTCATACAGTCATACTAACTAACTACATAACATGAATATGGATGAATAGATTAAAGTGAAAACTAGTGTCACGTCCATATTTTTGAGTTTGTTGTAAACAACCTCCCCCCTAGAGTTTCATGCAAAAGCGGATCCTTATTTTCGTCCCCTACATGTTTTTCAACCAATTTTAGGCGCTGATAAATAAATAAATTTACAAATATTCGCAGAAGCATTCTAAAAAAAAAATCGGCAAACTCAGTAATTATCACCAATAATTGCATATACGTATGCAACCATTCATCCTGGGTTTACATTGAAAATCTGGACGAATTAATGCATACATGTATGCAATTATTGGTTATACTTGCTGAGATATATGCAATTAAAGATGAACAACTCTGCATGGCTTACGAATTGTTGCTGAAGTGTATGCAATTATTGTATATAATTGCTGAAATGTATGCAACAATGTTAAAACAGATGAAGGCTTATCAACATGTGCTAATATGTATGCAATTATTGCTTATAATTGCCGAAATGTAAGCAACAATGCTTAAAAATGGTGTATGGTAGAAAACCAGGCGCAAAATGAATTATTGCATCAAACGATGCAATTATTGCAGTACTATTGCTGACATTTCAGCAGTAATATTGCAGTTTGATGCATAACTGCTGTTGTGGCTGAAATGTATGCAACAATTGCAAATAATTGCATCGTTTGATGCAATATACTGGAGATTCACGTTTTTTTTGGTTTTTTTTATGCGTTTTTTAGTGGTTTAATGTATTAATTTGATGATGTTTACATATTTAATTTAATTATGAATTTACGTGATTTTTTTTGATGAATTTACGAAAAATAGGGACTTAATTATAAAATTTTAAGGGGGGACGTGAGCTGAATTTCGAAACCTTTTAGGGACTGGATATAAACTGACCCTAGCTTAAAACCACTTCCATATTGCATAAACTCTCTTCTTCCCCAAAAGATTAAAGGATTATTGTAACGACCTGCCATTTTGACTGCTCCAAGTCGGTATTTAAACCAACTTCGAACGTTCAAAACGACAATTCGTTATTAACTTACAGGGTTTAATCAGAAACAACACATAGAATCACATACAGAAAAATATATAACAGTATATCTCACAGTGAATTTTAAATACAAAATTAGAGTTATACAAAATATTTGTCCAGCGGAAGCAAAATATGAGATATGTACATGAATTTATAAAAATAAAGTTATACAGTTTGGTTGAGCGCGCGCATAAGCATCCCGCGTCTTCACGTTCCTCTTCAGCTTAGCGAACCGCATATATATATATATATATATATATATATGTTAAAATTATTTTGAAATGTTAGAAAATATTTTAACATTGATTTTTCGGTAGGCCAATTTTAACGTCAGGTAATTACTGAAAACATCTTTCTATATTTAAACAGAATATATATCAAAATTTTCAAATCATATATTATAAATAATATATTTCAAATCATTAAAATTATAAATACGGAAATATATATTTTTGTTTAAATATAGAAAGATTTTTTGAGTATTTACCTGACGTTAAAATTGACCTATCGAATACTTGTAGGATTTAACATATACGTTGATCAGACGTATACCCCGAAAGATTAAAGGATTATACCCTGAAAGATTAAAAGATTATACAAAAATCAGTAACAGGAATGAATCTGAACAACCAACAGGTTACTTCTAAATTGTAGAACAACTAAGAAAAAAAAGTGAGGATCGGTCGATGTATTCATCAAAAATCCCATGGTGGAAAAAAAGGGAAATAATGCCTTTGATTGCTAAGGTAGTTTATTAACAACAATGGGTGGATTGCAAATGGTAGATGCCTTCCAGGAGCAAACAATTGAAATACCTACTACATGACAAAATTTATACTCCAACCGATGGCAATTGTCTAATTAACACGCCAACCAGATAAATTAAATATTTCATCTTATGATTTCATTGAAAGGAAAAAAATATGATTGCTCGTATCATTTTATGTATTTCAAAGTGTGCATATTTGATTATTAAGGACACTCCACTGACTATGCATCACCTCGTTAACCAAAACCTAATAAAAGAGGGCGAAATTTCAAAATAGATTAGTTTTTAAAACTAATAGCACAAATAGACTATTTAAAAACTATTTGCAAATATAGGCTGGTTTTGGTCAGCTCAGTGATGAGCTAGCCTGGACAAAAATAACAATATGGGAAGCACTTTTCAAGTGCACCCCTTTATATTAACATGGACACACTTGCCAAGTGCGCCCATATTTTTTTTTCCAATAATACTATGGGCACACTAGGCAAGTACACCCATGTTAATATGGGGAAAAAATCGTAGTCGAGTATTTTGAAATTGCAGAATAACAATATGTAGACATACGTTGTTCGTAGTTCCTATTTTATAATTAAAATAATTGATAATTGATTTTAAAATATCCGAACAGTCAGTTGCTGGTCCGTTCATGCTCATTTTTCCATGCACCTCGTCAATTTATTGGTCATTTTATCTCACACATTTCATTTTCTCTTCCCTTATTGTTTCTTCTTGCTTCAATCAAAATAAAATGAAAAAAAACTGAAAAAAAAAGAAAGTGTTTTGTCCTAAATTTTTATGTTGAAACAAAAATGAAATTACGCATGCATGGCCAAATACGTATATGCACTTGTACCTTTAGCCTGTAGCAAATATATGCGTGTCTCTCACGCAACTCCTTTCCTTCTACAACTTCTCCAAAATGGAGAGAGAAAAAACGAACGCCGTCCATGCTATTTCTTCATACATTTCAGCACTCCTTCCCTTAAAAAAATAATATAGGTGCACTTGCCAAGTGCACCGTGCACTTGGCAAGTGCGCGCATGTTAATATAAAGGGGCGCACTTGGTAGGTGCGCCCGAATTATTATTTTTTACTCCAGGCCAGCTCATCGCTGAACTGGCCAAAACCAACACATATTTGCAAATTTGTCCAATAAAAGATGTAGATCATATAACAAGGGTAAAAAGAAAAATTCACGGATTCATTAAATATGACTAGGAAACTTGCACAATTGCATTTATAGCGATTTTCTAGAAATATAATGTTTTGAAACTAGAGCTAGAATGAAAAGTTATTAATGTTTATAATTCGAAATCAAAATTAATTAAATAACCAATTATGGAAGAATTTCTTTTACCAAAGAAGATAGCTCCATCATCCAACACTATTAGGCTTGGCTTACCAACCCCTCGTGATCGATCGCTCTAAGCCAAGAGGTCGACCGATCAACGTTATCAAGTTAGGGATTTGGATGGCTGAATGACTTAGATTTACAGTAGAATGGTCGAAATTAGTTCTAACTCTATAAATAGAATCTTAGGCTAAATGCTAGAACCCTAATTCAATTATTGTAGGTCCAAAATCTATTTCTCTAAAACTTGAATTTCTTTCTTCTTAAACTGAATTTCATCAGCCTAATTAAAATTAAAATAAGAAAGATTAAAGAAGAAGAAGAGTTCAAATAAAAGTAAGATGAGATCTACATGAAACGAAGGCAATTCGAAGCGCGTTAGGAAAAGGATAGCTTTTTTAAGGTGGATGGGTTCATAATTAATTTAGGATTTTTTTTTGGTAATTTTACTTGAAAATCTGATCCCCTTATCTAGCTTATTTTGGTGTAAATTGATCTGTTGAATAAGTGCAGATTTAAATTGATTGCATACGCTTTTGTTGAACTAAATAGTAACCTCCTTAAACCTAAACATGAGTTTGATTTATTTAAAGTATACTCGAAATTGAACCTATTATTGTGAGTTATAAATCTTATATTTATAAACTTAAGGTTTTATTGTGATGGACAAAAGCCTTTATTGGAATGATGAAAAACATTATAATTAAAAACCGCACTACAAACATTAATTTATACTATACTTTGGATTTTGATAGCACAGAAACCCTCTCAAACGAGGGGGCGCTGATCACCTGAACCCAAAGTATAATGGTCCCTTGAACCCGGCCAATCAAGGGGACCTGATTCCTCCATTTTGCAATTAAACCCACATTCTTTTAGGATTTAACTGCAAAATGGAGGAAATCAAGGCCCACTGATTGGCTGGGTCCCGGGGACCATGATACTTTGGGTCCAGGTGATTTCATCCCCAAATAAAGAACTCAATTGTCGCATATGCTTTATTTTTCAGAATGTTTCCACATTTATTCGCATACTAAAGCATCACTTACCTTCTCGAGAGATTAAATAATTCACTTCTCCCTCTTAGCCGTTTCAAGTTCAACCCAAATAGATCTCCAACCTATAAAAGCGTTCCTAACTTAGTGTTGGGTTGGGAAGCAATCGACCCCAATAGGAGGTCAATTGTCCTCTTTAGCAACCCTAAAGGTTGGCAAACAACCTTGGTAAACCGACATTTTTTTAGTCTCTTAATATTAGTCGATTAAAAGAAAACCAACTAACATATATTAATTAAAATAAATTGCCTTAACAGACTAAAAAATAAGATATTAGTACAATATATATATATATATATATATATATATTATATATTCTCAATTGGCTAAAGAAAGTCGGCTATGGACCTTTGTTTGGTGTTGGGTCGGGTTGAGGTCAACTGCACAACCCGCTTCATTGACAATGCCTTGATATCGCTATAATTTAATATGTGTCGCTCTACTACCGACGAACTGTCCAAATTAGTTGATAGCTTACTCCACTACAGCAGCAATTTTGGTCTTCCACGTCCCTTTTTTACCGAATAGCAATCTTCTTCGACAATAATTACGCTTTCACACTCATCCCACAGTGGCCTCTGAGCAGAATCCAATAAATCATAAAAAATATTAATTCCTACAGCCGGTTCTTCTTCAACATTTTCGTTCTCATCGTCGCGTTGATCGATCGTAGGAAACATTGATCGCGCTGCATCTTGCACCATATTTTCTATTGAATTCATCATAGTATTATCGCCCTCAAACACTACAGAATTAGGTGTAGGTTGAACGAGTTCTCCATAACAATTCCATAAATAATAATTCGACATAAAACCAGATTTATACAAATATACTTCTACTACATCTATCTTTCAATGCTACATATGTTTGCACTTACTACATGGACTACGAATGCCTACGTTATTTCGATTATTACATTTAGAAAATCTAATAAATTCGTGTACATCATTACAGAAATGTTCCTTTATTGATTCTTTCATACTAGTTCGGGATTCATACATCGAACTACGATTGAGAAAGTAATCGAACAAATTTCTTGATTTGCAAAAAATATGTTTGAAAATTCAACCAAACACTTCATATTAAATTGTTATAAAAATTCATTTATTACCCTTCACTATTGTAACAAATTTAAATAACAACTTCATTTTTTTTAGTTTGTTATTTTTTACTTTGATGGCCAGTCATCTCACTTTCCATTACAAACACAACGACATAATTACATTTTATAAATCATTTCAAGTTAAATAATTCTACAAAAGTTCGACAACACTCCCCTTTATTCCTTGTATCGTACACAAATGCATGTACATAGGAAAAAAGGAAGTACCATCAAATTTCGTGAACCGTTTAAACTGAAATCCAACAAATATTGTATCAGATTAACATAGATGTCTGTTTTGTGGAAAATGAAAATTCATATAACGATCATGTACAACACTTGTCAGATGAAGCCAAAAAAATATCTCTAAGGGGTTCATATAAATAAAACACATGTTGTAAATTCTATTTTAACAACTACAAAAATAATTTATAAATAAAACATACTTTAATATTTAGCAAACTATTTTAAATTTTAATTTTATGGATTTCTTTTGACTAAAATTAGAAGCTAGCACTTAATCATAATAAACTAAACTACATTAATTTTAAATTACGCTACCACTTATAATTAACACATGCTAATTAATTAAAAGTTATTTCTTTTGATTAGTCTTACAAATTTACCAACATTTATATTAATCAATACCACATATTTTTGTCCAGACTATAACAAACATTGTTTTAAATTAAAATAAATATTCGCATAAACTTATCAACAAATACGCTAATCAGTATTACATACTAATTTGCTAATCAAACCACCAAGCAATATCCGTACATCAACAAACACATAGTATGATAACTACTATGCTAATTATCGTTACCAATCTAATAATAAGCCAATTTTATTCCCTAATTGACTTACAACACTAGTGTCATCTATTAACACCACTAAACCATCAAATTCAAACCCATAAACAACCAAAATTTCAAACCAGGGTTTTGGATTTAAACCTAAAATATACCCTAAATTAATCTAAAATTGAAGATAGAAGTCACACTGAAGAAGTTTTGGAGTGGTTGAACGTCTTGAAGGTGGGGGTTACACCTGGCGACCCAAGGTAGCGGTGGTGGGGATTTTGGAGTTAAATTGTTCGACAAAGGAAGTGATGTGGTCTATTTTTGGGTTGCTGGGTATAAGCAGGTCGAGCAGCGGTTAATGAAGGCTTGTAACAGCCGCTTTTTTAGCCGTCGCTAGTCGTTGCCCCAATCTGCCACAAAAAAAAGCGTATCTTGGGGCATAAAAATTAATTCATTATCATAATTCTTATACAAACACACACACACACACATATATATGTATATGTATGTGATATATATATATATATATATATATATGTATGTATGTATGTATGTATATTGGAATTGTGTGGATAGTGGAATACATTAAGCAATTAAACCATTATCTATTCCAATAAATATTTATATATGTTAAAAATTAATTATTCTAGAGATACTTTTCATAAAATGTACCAATGCCAAATATGATGGCCTCTCATATTTTGAAATAATAAAAAAATATGCTAAGTCAAAAAGGTTATAAATTCGTGAAAAAATATGCATAACTTAGTTTGAAAATTTAACAGTATTGTTATTTTTGTTAATTGAAAGTTGGTAGTATATCATGCTGACATGATTAAAATGTTACATAACCAAACTGGAATAAATATGAACACCAATGAGGCTATTTTCCCAGTGACTTGAACAATTACCAGTAAGATTAATCGACTTACAATAGAAAATTCCTGTACAAATAGTTCATTAATTTTTCTTTAAATATTTCGTTTTAAGTATTATATGTGCACATAGTTGATCTATAAAAAATGAATTTGCTTATATATTTATTTATGTGTGCCTACCAAACATGTTCACATTGTTAATGTTCATAATAAGAAAGCCAATCAATCATATCAAATGATATTTTCCATGTAACATGTAAAAGAAATTAGTACAAATTCCAACTGATTAGTTGTCATATGCAATATATAATACAAGTTTAAATTAATTAGTGAAATAAAAAAATTAAATCCCTTTGATCAACATAGCATTGTGTAAGCACAATAAGTTGCATATTAACTCTTTTAATGCTAGTCATTTGGAAAACTGGTTTTTAATCAATTAGTTCTCAATCAATTATTTTAATAACGACATTCTAAAAGTACTATAAGTTGCAAATCTATGAGAGAATATGTAATATGAACTATTATTTAAATTGAACATATGATTTTTACTATTAAAAATGATAAAGTAGAAACATATTATCTATCCTTACGAATATATTTCTTTTCTTATACACTTTAGGAATATAATAAATAAATGAAAAAATATATTTAATAAACATTTTCAATGAGCGATCAAAATATTATTAAGATAATATTTATTTATACCTTTAAGTATTATATTATATATTACATATTATCATATACTTGAAATAAAATATCACATATTCAATATACATATATAAAAAGTTTATAATCGGTATGTTACATATATGACATGTGAATCCAGCCACAATAAAATTCGGACCAATGTTTGAATAGTCCACGAGGAATACTCCCTATCAACGTTTGGATCATGATACCATACGGTAACGTGACGAATAAAAATGAACAAATGCTACTTACTTTAAACAAAAAGCTTTGGGAAACACGAAATTCACACATTTCTTTAAATTACAAAGAGTATTATTTACTAAATGGTTTTATATATTTTTTCATAGGTAATATATAAAGTGTAAATTATTTTTTTAATCATATTTAAGGATGAAGAACTTCAGCAAATAAAATAATTAGAGTCTTTTGTGACATAATCTAGTCGAAGTTAAAAAGAGTTAAATAAAAAACGTATATTTTTTCGTAAATATTAAGCTTAGATCCTTAAAATCAAACTTAATGCACAAAAATTTCTTCCTACGAAAAGATTGCAAATTAGGTCCCTAGAATTTAAATACTGAACGATTGCACAAGATTATGTAATTATTCAGTGAATAATTACAAATATTTATAAAATTTTATCAAAAAATTACATAAATGTATATAATTTTTTCTGTGAAAAAATATGGAGATTTCCGCAAAATTTTCAAGAAGTGCAAAAATTTCTACTACTTTTTTAGTTAATAATTGCAGAAATTTCCTTAAATTTTCGTTCAATAATTGTGTAAGTTTCCGCAAATTTTGGATATTAATGTACAAATGTCTGCAACTATTCATTGAATAATTGCACAAATTTATACAATTATTATTTTATTTAATTATAATGACCCAATTTACATGTCTTTTTTTTGTAAGGATGTTTTGGCTATTTTGATACTTAATAGGGACTTTACCCAAACATTCCCTATTTTTTGAGTGTCTTAAGTAGAACTTACGCTGCGACGACGCCTTGAACCAGGGGTGACTTAAAGCACTGAAGAAAAAAAACAAAGCACTAGAATTGCCAAATAGAACCTATGCAGCGTTCAGCGACGCCTTTGGTAGCATGGCACACAGCTACATACTTGTGTTGGCACATCGTAGATTGCATATACCAACGCATGACAAAATACGTGACTCACCGCAATGAGTCCAACATACTTAACAAATTCTCATATAAGTGTCATTCATGAGTAAAGAACAATTAAATAACATGTCTCATACCACCACGTTGTACTAATGCTTTACACTCTACTCACATATAACACTCGCTCCTTCAGTTATGTATAAACCTGTCCAAGGAATAACCGAAAAAATATTATCGAATGTCCTAGTTCCATATATCACTAACTCCGTTTATTTAGATTTTTTGGCCGTGCAGATTAAAATTGATCTCAAAATCATATTAAAATATGTCATAGCCGTATCATTCCAAATCACCCAACAACTCAATATTAATGGTGAATCACTCAAATAATCCAATACAATATATAAGAGAAGAATGATCAAGAAAATAATATAAAATAGATTATTCAAATAAATAAACATAAAAATAAGCAAATCAACATTTAATAAAATGGATTATTCAAATAAATAAACATTCCAACATTTTAATAATGAATCATATATAACAAATAATATTATACAACAAAATAAATACTTAGAAGTAAATACTAAATATATATTACCGAATTAGCTAGATACTTAACCAATACCCAAACATAATATATTTATTTACAATAATAACTAATTTTCAACCTTAATTTGTAAAACCTTCTCAAAAAGCATTAAAAGTTATCTCATTCTTTTATAAACCCAGAATTAGTTATAAAACTCAGTGTTACACAAAACAAGAATTTCGTAATTTTTGTATAACCAAATACATATGTTAGCTTCAAAAATATTTCTTTTCATTTTAAACCATAATTTATAATTCAAACATATACTATTTATAAATTTCTAATAAATCATACTAAAAACCACCAACATTTACTTTAAATTTCATTTCATAGTTTCCTATAAAAAAACACTAAATTCCTTTTCAAAAATATTATTAAAACCATTCAATTACACCAAATCATTAAATAAACTAACTCTAAACTAATAAATTTATAAAAAGGGAAATAAATGTCAAACTCTTATAAATAGATTTATATAATAAAAATAATCCTATTTGAAATTTCATTTTTACCCTTATCATTAAATATTGTATTCACAAAGGAATTTCATTCTTGAAATGTTATTAAAAACCTATCATTTATACTTACAAGATTTAACATTCAACTATTCTTGAAGTTCACTATTTCCAATTTTAAACTTATATCCAAAACAATTTCCTACAAATCATTTTATTTTACATACTTTTATTTATAACATATTTTAACAAACTATAGAACAACATCAATATAAATTTTATCATTCGATATGAATCAAATTACATCATTTTTTAGCCATATGTAAAATGAAAACATACATATAAAAATAACTTGCATACCAAAATGTAACCAGATAACATCCTCTTTGGATTTGAACGTTCCAACATACATACAATTCAACCTTCAAACCCAAAATCACATTTGACATCGTGACAATGAGTTCAATATCATATCCAAAATCACTAAAAACCAATTCACCCAATATCCTAAACAACATTTCAAGCAAGCAATTCATTAATAATTGGATAATTTTATGTATATAAAGCACATGACATACCCTTCCTGAATATAACTAATATCCAACAATTTGCCCAAAAACCCCCATACATAACCACCAATGAACAACAAGTTTCTGCTTCCTCCACCTGACATGCCTGCTACCATACATGTGGAAATCCTCAACATTCAAGCCTCATCCCTATTGCTTGCTTCCGTGTGCTTCTGAAAATCTCGACCCCTTTCATAAATGGCTATCACTCAGTGATATTTCCAGGTCGCACAATCACCAGGTTGGGTCCTCTGTTCTCACCTTCACGCCTCTAATACGACCACCTGCACATTCATTACGAGCTCCTTATTGGTCGACGCTTGAAATCGAGCGCTCGTAATTTCATCCTTGTATGTGTGTCTGTGTTCCCGTGCGTTTTATAAACTTATAGTCATGATTATGTAAATGAAAATTCAGATTTGAGATTGAAATCGCGATCAAATGAGAAACACACTTGAAACAAGACAAGGAAAGCATCTAGAGGACGGAGAAAGGTATTGGACCTTGACCCGAGCTTTGTTTTATTTTAGTATGAATACTTTCCTTTGCATTTTAATATAGATATTATATATTATCAAGAATTAATTTAATATGCTTCAATCCCATTAAATAAAATTACACTTCAAATACTTCATATTCAATATAAACGGTTTATCTGATTTCAATATATTGTTGGGGAATAATTTATTAATTTAATTCAATTTATTGAATCAAAATCATTATTAAACTGAATTTTTACTAATTAAATTTATCTTTTCAAAAGCCAAACATCGAATACGAATAATTTTAATTTAATTATGTTTATTTATTTATAAGATGTAAATTATAGGTTTGTTACCACTTACCACATGCGTGTAATTTGCAGCAATTTAGCACTCCACACATTTAAAAATTTTTACTAAAAAAGTAAATAAGTTTTTGAACATATTATCTTTATATGTCTATGGTAGTTGCTTTGGACAATACAGACATTCCCAACGAAGGGGATTGAGAGTGCTCAGCTCCAATCTGGTTGACCCCCAACTCATCCTAACATAAGAAAAAAAAACATAGTTCCTTAGTCGACTAAGGAAATGTGTGTGTGTGTATATATATATATATATATATATATATATATATATGTATATGTATTAAAAAAAGGTTGTCCCAGCAGGCTATCTTTTAGCCTACTAGGGCAATTTTTAACTAATATATGTTAGCGGGCTAACATTGTTGTTTTGTCAACCTTTAGGGTTGATAAATCGACCCTAATCTGGACAACCGACCCCTTGTTGGGGACGGTTGCTTCCCAACCCAACACTCGGTTGAAATGCTCTTTGAGGTTCCTTACCTTGAACAGTTATGACCCCAATTTGAAATAACCTAGTGCAACAGAGATCTATGGGGACTTGTGCAACCTAAGCAGCTATATACCCGTAACGGAGAATGGTCTGTCGTTTTAATTAAGACTAGCGAAAAGTTAGCTTATATCATTACTTTTCAAAGTAATGCTAGCCAAAGTAGGTTTCTTCACGGTTGAGTCGTATTTATTTCAACAAGTGATTTGATTAAAACCGCATTTAAATTAGATACGTGTCACTTTCTACTACCGTTGTAGAACAAAATCACAAGACAGTGGTATATATTTAAAATTAAAAATTACCTTTAGATACAGGCTAAACTAACTGGTTTAAAAAGGCCCATAACTCCTCCTAAACTTGTTTATACACCCTGAAAAAAGAAGTCATTGATGTATCATTCAGTGACAAATAATATTCAAAATACAAGGAGAATATCTAAACAAAATGATAGGTTGATGTTACTAACACTAAAATACAACAAATTTGAATTGTCAACCAGTTAAGGATTTTGTTTCGTGGTAAGAGGTAACAATGGCGCAAGTTTGAAACCCATAAATGCATCCTAAGAGCTTACTATGTGCATGCGCTGAGATCAACTACTTATGAGATGACCCGTAACTTCCCCGGTAAGGAAAGCCCGGATTACCTTGAGAACAGGACAAAATGGAACGCAAACAGAAGAACATTTCATTATTATTACAACAATTCCATCAGATACAAGAATATACAGAGTATAAATGAATAAAATACATTCGAAGAATACCAGAGATTACAATAAATTACATAGCAGTAGAAAATAATACAAAGCACAACTGAAGGTGATATACGGATACAGAGCTTTCCGGATATCATTCCAGCTGTAAACCAGGATCCTGTGAATATAAATCTGCAAAACCAAAACTACTAGCTGCCCGTGTGGAAAATAGGGGCACCAAGAGTTTAGGTTAAAACAATAAACTCCAGGTCAGTCATGTGACTGTTGTGTGAACTAAAATAGTTATTTAAAACTTTACTTTAAAAGAGAGTAATTCAAGGGACCACTCCGTATAACACGGAACGGGTTTCCTCCCAAGAACACCAGTGCATAGAATAAACAACGCAATGCTTTTTGGAAAAATGAGGCTATTGTAAGACCCAGGTCCCATCACACAATGCAATGCAAGCCGGAGGATAGGGTTTTCCCTTATAATAGCCAAACATGCTTGGTACGTTTTAAAAAAAATCATTTGATACTATAATAAGTGTGTAGTGTCAAAACAATTTCAATCATAAATACCAATCCTAGGCGGCATGGGTACCATCTATCATGTCGCCATACTAGGCTCTACAAATAAAACCGAAATACACGTATTGGAAATTGGATTTCCGTCATGAGTCGAGGCAACGGGCAAGCTCCTCTCCGATTCGAGACACTCTAGCAAATGCCTCGGGACTACACACTCTGGGTAACCCCTGGATGCTTCAGGGCTGGTCCAGACTTACGTTAGTGGATTAGTATTCCTGAACACACGTTTCCCGGTCCTTACAGACTTAAAATCGAGGCGCCTCATCCTACAACCACATAGGTGAAAAGTATATAAATGTCAGGGCTGGTAAGTCACAGACACCACCAAAGCTAGAAAGAAACGACATGCTCTCCCTGCAGTCCTTATCCCGTTTTTAACTCATACCGAAGTGTGAGGCTCGCGAATTCACGTTATACACAAAGCTGCGCCACAAAGGTCGTGCTTTGATCATCAACCACGAGACTTTGCTTTTCAATAGAAGCCTTGATCATTTGCCACTCAGGCATGCCACACTGGCAATTCATGCCATGCGACTAATGTCCGTCGATATACAACCTCTGAGCTTGTACGTCTCAGAGAAGGGCGTTAAGCAAGAGAATAAATTCTCCGCCGCCAAACAGATGTATATTTAATAGAGATTAATCAACACAGAATAAAATCCAATGTCAGACAAACAGTCTATTTACAAGTTCGTTCTGGATCTGAACGAAACCGGAGGCACTTTCCTCGCATATCCATCGATCTCCAAGTACGTCTGGACGACCACCAACTATTTCCCTCCTCTTGGGTGTACAACCCAATCAGGATCATCAGTAATTATCCAAACGATGTGAAGACTTCCGGTCTTCAACCACCGTCTTCATCTTTCGACATATCGTCGAATCGGTTATTCATAATGGGTATAAACCCGGCCTTTCTGAATGACCCGCGTATATAGTAAACAAATGTTACACAAACATAACATACTCCACATTCCAATTCAGCAGTCACTAACCGTAAATCATTAAGAGAGCAATTTCCCAAATATTAACCCCGAAGGCCGAAACCAACATCAGATCAATACCCAGGAAACCATTCTTCTTAACGAACCTACAGCTAGTTTCTAAATTTCAATTCTTAGGGAAAGGTCCCCATTAATTTTACCAAAGATAAATTCTTTAAAATTTATTCTTTAATCTTCCATTAGATGTCATTTCAAACCGAATTATGGTTTTCCAAACTAGTCGGGATTAGCGAACCACACTGAAGTAATTATTTTATTTTATTTCCCCATCCCAACCTATTCATCCCATGAAGCAAAATTGGTAATACTCCATATCTAACACCATGGTGTTATCGGTAAAATTAATTACCATTTCACGTTCAAATCTAATTAAAGATTTAACTATCGCTTTGGAGCAAAACCGGTGATACTCCATCCTCGCTCACTTTCCTAATTTGATAATTTTCATTATCAATTCACATTTCAATCTAATTACAGATTCATTAAGACTCCCTTTTACTGGGTTAAAGAACTAATGTCATTTTAAACACAGTTCACGATAAACCCAAATCACATTCTATTTATTATCGGGTTAAAGAACAAGTGTTATTTAAAACACCCTTCACGATAAACCCACAAATCAATTCTATTTAAAACCCATTTCAAATCGAATTTATTTATTTAAAAATAAATGGGTTTTAATTTTAGTTCAAAACTAGTTCATTTCGATAAAAATCTAATTTTATCTTTTCAAATATGGAGTTTTTCATCCCAATTTTTTCCAAATCATTTCTTATGATTTTACACAAATTATTAATATTATTAATAATTTTATCAAGGCCCATACAGTCGATTTTCATCAACAGCCATCGAACTGCACTTACAGCGACCTTTTCCAAATTTGATTTGGACGTATCTCCAAATCCAACCGTTAGATTTCAAATTTCTAATATTCGTTAGAAAGCTCTTTTAGATACGAACCCAACGGTTCCGTTTTTAGGAGAATCCGACGGCCGTATCTCCCGTAATGTCCGTTTGAAATAAATGGTCAAAATTCACGAACTGCCGCACCGCGGGGCATTCCTTTCAGGCCATTATATTATATATATAATATATATAATATATATAATATATATTTCATCCATTTCCTTTTAAAATGTATTTTATAAATCGTTTTAAATTCGTTTCAAAAACAATTTCAACTTCCATTTCAAATTCAAATCAAAATTGAATTTTTCCTTATAAATTCGTTTTAAATTCATTTCAATTTAATTCAAATTTCGATTCAATTTGAATTCATTTCAAATCAATTTTTATTCTATTTCAATTCGTTTTCAATTCAATTCGAATTCGTTTTATATATAATTCAATTCGAATTCGTTATATATTCAATTCAATTCGAATTTCTTTTATATATTCAATTCAATTCGAATTTCTTTTATATATTCAATTCAATTCGAATTTCTTTTATATATTCAATTCAATTCGAATTTCTTTTATATTCAATTCAATTCGAATTCGTTTTATTTTCAATTCAATTCGAATTCCTGTTATAAATATTCGATTTTTATCTCTTTTCAATATTCATTATAAAAATGAATATAATCGATATAGATATCGTTCGCGTCAAAATAGCGCATCTCTAATCAACACGGCTTTATATTTTTCAATAGCTTCGTTATTCTATTCAACAAATGAATCTATATTTCTTTCAATACATGACTCTATATTTTTGTCAACACATGACTAATCTCAACGAATGAGTACTATCCATGTGTGACTATTTTTGTTATTTAATATATTTTATAAAAATTATGGTATCTATCGTTTGATTTCAAATCAGACTCCAACCGTAAATTAGCCAGAGAACGATTCCCTGAATATTAACCCCGAAGGCCGAAACCAACATCAGATCAATATCCAGGAGACCACTCATCTTATCTATTTTCCAGTTAGTTTCTAATTTTATATATGATAAAGATGTAAATTTTATTGTTAAAATATTTCGTTCAACACATGACTAATCTCAACGGATGAGTACTGTCAACACATGAACCTTTATTTTATAATATTCTTTATTTTTCCAATTGGAATGAGGCCCAATCAATTACCATATAACGTTAATTATATGGATTCCATACAACACATGTATATAATAGCAACGATAAATAATCAACCTTCATCCAAAGTGCACTACTCTATATACGCATCAAATATAGATATCTAACGCTTATAACAACCTGTCAATCAATCGATCGACATATAACTAATTACTGGGATTAGTGTATGCCATATTTTATCCCAATACCCGTGTGGGGTTTCAAACAATCAAACACAAATTTTATTTGTGCAGTTGGGCGATGTGTAAAATTTATCGTCCCAATCAATGTCCTTCAAATAGGTGTGCATAAACAAACCGTCCGGTTTGAAAATGAATATTTATTTATTCACATTCACGTTAAAAATTATATTTTTAATGACCAAATTATTTTATTCAACCTATGTATATTCTATTCGGTTTATTTATTAAATAAAATGATATCTTTATTTTTCTAACTTATTTTAGAAAATTTCGGCGGCATAACGGCACGATACTAGAAACGGGACAAGGCCTAGCCTTATCCCCGGTCTAATAATGGCTGTAACGACCTGCATTCTACGCATCATAGGATCGTGGAATATTTATTTCTTTCACATACGAAGTCGTATGGTCATGTAACTTTGGGAGACGATTATTGGGGTCATTTCCCATGTTCATGATTTTTGTCGATTTTTAAATGACCGTTTTGCCCCTAGTAGGTACTGTTTTGGCCATAACTTTTGACTGAAAAGGTGTTTTGACCTGAGACCACTTCCATTGGATTCGAATGATGGTTTCTCTTTCCGTAGAGTGGTTACATTAGCCAAACGGACTAACCGTTTGGGAGATATGGCTGAAACAAGGTTTAGTAGGTGAAAAACAGCTTAATTGGGCTAAACCGGGTGATTAACAGCTAGGCCCAATGAGGGATTTCGGGTTTAGAGGTATTTGATGGCTGCTAGGGTTTAGAAATCGATTTTTCATTCATTTTCCAGCCGCCAGTTACCTCCTTCAAGCTCTAGCAATGGCCTCCACCTTCTAATTTCATCCCAAATCGTCTCTAATCACTTTCTAATCGAAGATTAAGCAAAACTACATCAAATCAAGGGAGGGTAGCACCAAATCACAGAGAGAGCTGCTGGAACACATAGGGATTGGATCCAAATCAGAGATTATTTCAGATCTAAAGTTTGTTTGTGGCTAAGGTGAGTGATTTGCATTGTTTTTCACTAATTATGGTAATTAGCGAAGATTAGCGAAATTATGGCTCAGAAAAATCTAGAAAAATTCCTAAAATTCTAAACATCATTTTATGCCTCTGATATGAATTTGGGTTAATTTCGACTAATTTTGCAAATCCCGGAATTTGGGGGATTGAGGGGTGATTAGTGATAATTAGCGAATTTATGCATGTTAAAAATCTGGAAAAATATTCATAAATTCTGAAATATTGTTATAGACCTCTAATGTGAATTTGGGATAATTTGGTTAAGTTTTGCTAATCATATCATAAGTTTCACCCAAACATGCTTAAGGGGAAAATATGGGGTTTTGGCTATGTTTGATCCATTTTAACCTATCATATTGTTGTTTTGGTGTTTGTGGTTGATTATACATGTTGCTATGACTGTACGGTATGCTTTGTGATTGATTTGAATAGTTGGAATGGTCGAAAACGTCGTCGAATGGCGTAAAATGTTTGCTGGAAAAGTTACAGAAAAACAGTGCAGGCTTTCGGATCGGATCGGGTGGATGGGCTCGGACCGGAGTGGACTGAGCAAAGTATCACCGAACCGAACCGAAGCTTGACATAGGAGAGAGTGGCAAAAAGGAAGGCCACCATTATATGAACCAGATCGGATCGGCTATAGAGACCACGACCTGATGGTGGAAGGAGCTCGAACCCGAACCGCGCCACGTACTGGAGTACCCGATCCGCTTGCACGATCTGAACCGTGGAGCATGGAGCACGATCCGAAGATGGTCCACGACTCCGCCAGCAGCGCCGACCCAAACCCATGGATGGAGATGGACTTGGAGACCCCGACCCGACCCGTTGAGGTGTTGATGATCCGAACTGCCACCAGGTGGATACCACGAGTTGGAGCATGGAGCATGACCCGACCCGATCCGGTGCATCATGGAGGGACTTGAGGAACTCGATCCGATCCGAGGTGATGAAGCAATCTGAACCGAACTGATGGCAAGGAGGAATCCGAACCGATCCAGTATTGACCAAAAACCCGAGATGCAAAGGTATTCCAAATGGAAGTTAGAGCTCAGGATCCAGATGGGAACCAATGAGGTCACTTCGTGATTGAGCTTTGCTGCGGGACGTGTGCAAAGGGGTTGTCGGTATTCATAACTTTGGTTCACCACTGAGAGATGGATGGTGGGCTTGTAGTGATAGTTACACGGGATTGGATTCCGTCATGGCCCAAAGTATTAGGTGACCAAAGTAGTGGATATCGTATGCTTTACGCACTGAGTGAGGGATGTGAGGATGATTGCTATGCTTGATTGTTTGACACCACTATGACATGCACACCCCCACCCCCGTATCTCTTACACAGTATGTTAGTGGCACCTTAGAGTATTGTACAGTATGTAGTGCTAACTCTTTGGTTGCAGGTCCAGGTTCAGGTATGATTGGATTATACCTGTTATTATTTTATTTAGATGCTTATCGCTCATACCAGGCTTTATGTCTGACCCAGAGTTTTATGTCTCTTCTTATTACTCTGGGTGCTCACACGAGCAGACTAGAGACAGGTTAGCTGGTGATGCGCGAGTAGCTGATTCGGAGGCGAGCAGGAGGCTTCCACGTATGATATATAGATATTCTCCCTGTGTCGTTGGTGGTCGCTACTCGGGCATTAGTAGTGTACCTCCTTTATCTTACTTTTGCTTTTTGAGACAGTTTGGAAAGTTGTAATAAGCTGTATTTTGGATTTCCGCTGCTAGGATGCTTAGTTCTGGTTTTCAGCTTATGCACCGTCTCTCCTGTTTTATGTCAAGTATGTTATTATTATATTTTGTTCTATGCGCTGTGAGACATATTACAGGTTCCTTGATTAGTTCATTTCCTTCTTCCCTTTCCTTCTGACGACCCGTCCAGTGCTAACTGGACATGTATACAGCGCACTTTTGGAGTAAATGTCGGTTGGTGCGGGGCGGGCCGCCACAAAGGCCCACGCCATACACATATCAATCAAATCCATTCCATTTCACCAAACAATCAAATTCAAATCAAATAATCTAACCAGCTACACAACCAAACAAACAAGTCCATGATCTATGGACGATGGTGTCGGGTGCTACTAAACACCGTCTGCATCCTAGTATATATTTATATAACTAGAAAAGAAAAGTTAAAGTGAGAAGTTATCACTAAAGCTATCCCAACTCCACGACACTTTAAATGTAGGAAATCATCACTGTTCTCGCCTTTTGTCACTTTCGTTGCCCGTAGTCACTACATATATAAAAAAATCACATTTTTATATTGTTGCTATGTATATAAAAATCATATTTTTATAATCACTCCATATGGATAAAAATTCTATTTTTACATCGTTACTATATAGACAAAAATTCTATTTTTACAACGGTGTTCATATAATAAAGATTATATTTTTATCATGCTATTTTCTATATAAAGATTTCGTATTTTTAAAAGTAAAGATTTAGCCTTTTCCTTACATCACTATATATATAATAAAAATCAGATTTTTATTTCACTACATATATAAAGATAATATTTTTATATTCTCTATTATATAAAAATCATAATTTTAATGCTTCTACTTTATAAAAATTATATTTTTGCTTCGCCACTTTAAATAAATAAAAAACCATATTTCTATTTCGCTACATATAAACTAAAGTTCGTATCTTTATTTCGCTTCATGTACTGTAAATATTATATTTTTATTACTTTACCTTAATAAAAATCATATTTTTATTATTCTACATTAATAAAAATCATATTTTTATCTCTCCCTCAAGATGATAAAAATCTTATCTTTATAACTAAAAATAACTTTATTCATATTATATAAACCCAATTTTTAACTTCATAAAAATCCTACCTTTCCTTTAACTAAAAATCAAAGCTTTTGTATAGTTAAAAAAATCAAACTTTTATATTCATAAAAATCTAATTTTTAATCCTATTCATTTACATAAAAATCAAATTATATAAACTAAAAATTGTATCTCTTCTTTTATAAAAATCAAATCTATACTTAACATAAAAGATCTAATTTTTTTTCATTTAAAAACCATTACAGAAAAGAATTGAAATAAACTAAATAAACAAAGTAAGAAGAAGAAAAAAAAACGTACTGTTCTTCGGAGGGGGGGTGTCGGAGGTAGGTTCGACGGCGGTGTGGTACTAGGTGGCGCGGAGGGCTTCAGCTGGCGGCAGGGGGCTTCAGGGTGAAGCGACGCAGGCAGTGGGGGGGGGGGGGGGGGGGGGGGTTGGACGGAGGAAAGAGGTTGGGTTTCGAATCGGGTTCGGGGAAGAAGGTGGACCGGAGGATCATCGGATTAGGGGAGGGGAGGCGCGGTGAGGGGAGGCGGAGGTGCTGGCCGCGACGGTGGCGGCGATGGGAGGAGGCCTAATCGAGATCGCGGTTTACCCTTTTATTTCTTTTTTTTCTGTTCGTTGAATAATGAAAGAGGAGAGAGAGAGGGGGCTTAGTATAAGGGAAAATATTTAATTTAATTTATTTATTTCTAAAAGGCAACTTTAAAATTCGAACTCGAAATTGAGCCCACCGACTGTCATCCCTAGCTAATTACCCGCATTCCGAACACAATGGGATACGTATCGTATGCTAATTCGATCGTTTCGATCAGTTTTCGCCAAAATCAACATATAATTCTATATATTGAATTTGAACGCGCATTTCAATTTACCGGGGTCACATACTAACTCGAAAAATTTCAGAAAAATATTTTCTAGCTTCGTATTGACGATACGGTCCTAATAAAACTAATTTCGTTGAATTCTGAGACCGTTTGAAAAATGGCCATTTTCTAGTCGATTAAAATCAACTGAAACTGGTCAAACGCGTTTTCCTTTGCCACACTCACATATTGATTCAAAAAATTATGAAATTTGAAACCTAGCAATAATTTGACATCACGGATCCTATAAAAGTGGTTTCGTCGAAATCCGAGGTCGTTTGCAAAATGGCTATTTTTAAGGGCCTGAATTCCATAGCGACTATTCAGAATTTTCAACTGGACATATCTTTTGATTCCCGCTATGAAATTTTGATTTTTCGGATTCGTGGGAAAGATATTCTTAATTAGATTCCATTATTTTTGGTTTCACTAAAATCCGTTTTGTTTTGCACCCGGTACATTCATTTGAATTTTGAAATCGAATTATCGAACTACCACGCCATTTTCAATTCCTTTTATAATTATAAATAATTATTTATATTCTAACGACGATCTATATGAATATATACGTTCTAATTCTATTCAGAATAAATTTCTCGTCGATATTATTTAAAATAATTCATTTTAAATATCCAAAATTCGCTAAAATTGCCAAAATAAATTTTTTAAATTGGCTCGCATTTCCGGATTGTTACAACTTATGTGGTGCTTGTAGACTCGGGTAGGTGCACTAAAGGGGTTTTACAAGTTCGATCAGTTTCTCCCTAAACAAATTCATAAAAAATACATTGGTAAGCTGGCAAAGAAGTATCTGGTACAACTATATATATATATATATATGTATATATGTATATATGTATATATATATGTGAGGAGCGCTTCTGGGCACCCCTATTGTATCATGAGCTAGATGATGTGCATGTAAATATGCACACTTATATTCACAAATTTATTCTTGTTTTAGTTAAATAAATAACATAACTAGGCTATCTTTACATGTTTTAACCAAAACCCAAAATTTTCAAATTATCATGCATTCATCTTTATATTGGGGGAAAACAGATATTTGTGCATGTATTTATTTTTGAAAAAAAAAAATTACTTGTTCATTTTCATGTGTCTTATAGGAATTTAGGAGCAAAAAAAATGAAGTATGCACATGAAGTTTACATGGAGATATGCATGCACAAAGTGGATACAAAGGAATGAATATGGAATTAATTCATACACAACTTAGTGGAGGACCCTACCATTATCACTCTTTCTTTAGTGGAACAATTAGAAGCAAATATATTGGCAAGTGGAAACAAAAAGGGCTTCATGAACTTTTAATGATTAACTAGAGGCTAAAGACAAATGGAAGCTTCATGAAGGAGTATTTTTGGTAGTCCCTAACAAAATGGATTAGGGTTTTAGGGTTTCAAACATGTATATATACCCCTTCATGTCATGTAAATAAATCCTCCTTTAGTTAGTTAGTTTTAGTGGAGGATCAAAAACTCTCTTTTATTTTTATGGCCTCTAGCCATTTCTCCCTTTTGTAATTTTTTTCTATGCAATGTAATTAGTGTTCTCTTTATTTACATGTTCTTTTTCTTCTATGTTAGTACTGTAGTTTAATTTCATGCAAGTAGTTTGTTTTTATTTGTTTTTGTTAATTAGTTCTCTCTTTTGTTTTGTTTTAGTTTATGTTGCAATTTACTTGTGTTGTCATGATTACATATATTAGTGGTTAATCCCTTTCAACTTAGGGGTAATGAAGTTCTCTTGATTATGTAGACGCAACATATTTTGTTTATTCATGCTGTCATTTTGTGCTTCATGTCGTGTTGATGTTGTTGGTTTTATGTGTTCATTATTGAATTTGATAGCCTATATTGTTGACACCAAATAGGCTATGCTTAGTCATATGTTCACTAATTACTTCTTCTTCTACATATGATGGTGGTGATTAAGTAGAGGTTAAAATAAAAATTTGATGGTCTATAGTTCTAATTAATAGTTCGTAGGTCATGGTTAAGGTATATTTCACTTTCATCTTGTGATTTTTCATTAGAACTAGTAGGATGATTTATTGGGTATGTTATAATTTGATAGTTTATTTTGTGCTAATTAATAGCATGAATAAGCTATACTTATAATAAGTATATCAACTACATTCACAAATGACCACAAAAAGAGAACATGATTTCATTTTATGTTGATTCATGTGATCTAGAGAGTGAATTTATTCCTAAGTTGTTATTTAACTCTCATATTTTAATCTATCTTAATTTGTTAATTTAGTTTAGTTGTAGTTGTAGTTAACATTTCATTCGAATTTGGTTTAATTTGATTGAGTATTACTAAAATTATTTCTTTCTCCGTGGATCGACCCGTATTCTCCACGTACTACAAGTGTACGCCGTGCGCTTATGGTTTTGTACACTTCGCGACCGATTTCTAATCGATAAAAACTTCGTCGTCAAACACTACACTAATCCTAATTCAAAAAAAATATGTAGATATTCAATCAACATATATATTATCATTCATCCAAAATTTGAGCTTGTTTTGACATTCGTATAATAATATATTATATGTTTAAATTTAACGGTTCGAATAAATATATGAACAGTGAATAATTGAGCTAAGATTTTGAAAATGTTATGAATGTCGACGTGAGCTCAAATTTTGGATAGAGGATAATGTGTATGTGGAATGACTTATTGGGTCGGTGTAGCAATTATTGATGACAATACATGCATGGATGGATTTTCAAGTAGAAAAATGGACGACAAGCTCAAGACCGCTGTAAGAGGTCACACTCTAAATGTGGCATGAATGATAAGTAATTCAATGGCAGTAAAATTCTATTGGCTGCTCAGAATGTATCTAAGAGAACATTTAATCAGTATGTGTACATCTCTATGAATTATTTTCTAAAATTTTCACTATTTTAATTTTTTTTATTAAGAGATAGCACATAGTTTATTTACATGTACGTAAAACATAATTTTGGAAATAACACTTTTCAGAACTGATTCATGTTATCTTCAAACCAAGGAAGATCTACAACGAATGTTTACCCCATGATTCTAAACTTAGTTCATTTCATGGATGGCACAAAATTTTGGCAATTTTTTTGTTAACGATATTTTCGTCAACACTGGAGATGTGTTAACAGGAGCAGATCTAAAGGAAAAACAGGCAGTTCGACCTATTTTTCAGGTTAGATTGGATCTTCACCCTAGATATCAAAGCTTGGAGGTATGGGATCGCTAAGGACTATCAGAATGGATCTAAACTCAAAGAATGAAGTATATTCTACTATTCGAGGACATGTAGGGACGGGAATCCATGCTTATCTAGAGAATGAACAATAATCTGCAACAGTGATGATTAGAAAATACCAATATACACTTAGAGAGCAACTTTCTTATAAGAATATCCCTTTTTATCAAACTTTTGGTAGGGGTACATAGATGTAATAGGAGGAATCCATGGGTTAACCTCAGTGCCAAATTTATTTTTAAGAGTACAAGTGTAAAGGAATTTTTTTTTTCCAGAATGTGACCCCTAGGGTCTTATTTATAGTGGTTCAGGGCTCCTTCCGCTGATCGGCTATTGGGCCTTTGGGGGTCTTTGCCAGTCGCTTTATCCTTGGTTTCGAACGCTTGACTTCAGCCCACCTTTGGAGTATTAGTTATGGCCTTTGAATGGTACTTAAATCCTTGACAACAGCTCCTGAATGTAGGATCTTGGACGCAAGCTTTCGGATGTAGGCCTCTAGCTTTATTATGAATACTTAGAGGGGCTTGACCTCATGATGTATGTTGATAACTTCCTATTCGAAGCCGCTGCGGGTTTTTGTACTAGGTAGATTAGTACGGGTAGCCTGTATCTCTGCTTGGGTCCCAGTTAGTTCTTTGACGAAGGTTTTTTGAAGTATCCTGGATCCTAAAAAGGGGGGCTTCCGATGTTACTTCTATTTTACTTGTGGATTTTGTCTTCCGGTATTCGGACGAGAAATGCCCTGGAAGCTGGTTCTATATGATCCTTGCGATTCCTCGGTTTACTGTCATCGGCGCCCTCGCCTTCAGGTGTGTTAGTTCTTAGGAAGTTCATTACCAAAGATCCATTTGAGCTTCATCCGATGGGTTTATTGCTTTTAACTTTCTTGGTTCTGGATTAGGATGACTCTTTGTCACATAATCTTCCGTCGAACTGATACTGTTGGAAGAATCTTGTCGGATTGACCCTGGCGGATAGGTCCTGGCGGTTGCACCCTGTAGTTCTTATGATCCTTTCCACTAGAAGGATTTCAGTTGATGCGGCTTTTCGGGTTATTTATTCCTGCTCTCAGCCCTTCATAGTATTTGGCCCTACTTTCTGTTGAGCCTTTGGTGACCTTCCGTTCATCCGATGCCCCTTCACCGCCAGCTTGTTCCACTGTTAGTTTTTGTAGTAACATTTTTAATTTAACTTACATGTAAATTGTAACATCTCGTATTTTTCGATCATTTTTATTTTAAAATGTAATTAGCTTTATTTATGATTGTTGTTGGAATTTAATAATATAATGATTTGACTAGAATTAAAAATTGTAATATTTAAAACATTATTAATTTATTTTGAATGAATGAAATAAATGAATTTATTTTGTAGATGAACAATAATATGTAACGCCGAACAATTAAACTGAACAATTGTCAAATATAAATGTAACTGTTTAACTGATTCAAAATTGTGTAAATTAAATTTATGTAAGTTTATAAAATTAAATTTAAATATTATATTTGAATTAATGAATATACTGACGTTCCAAATCTACTGAAATATTAAATTTTCCGAAAATGTCAGTTTTGTGTCAAATTTGGTTAAATTCATAAATTTTGTAAAAATTTAAAAGTTGTCAAAATTTGAATTCATATTTTTTATGGATCTATACTGAATTCTGAGAATTAATCATTTTTCAGTTTGTTAAAATTTAATTTCATTTGTCCGGAATTCACATTTGTAAGTGTAAAAAAGGACGATGTATGTGATATGTATACTTGTCTGAAAGTAATCTATATCTTCCTTGATCTTATCCCATTGAATTTGAATAGGTGAAATTAATTTGTGTGGACACTTATTAATTGGCATTAAATACTTCGTAACTATCATTCTCGAGCAAATAAAATTTTTCGACCATTTAGGTTCTTGAATTTAAATTTAGTTATTGAATTTAATATGGATTTAAAATAATTTATGATAATAATGAATGGTTCAATATGATTTTAAATAAGAAATTATCACGAAGTTGAGTGTCAACGATATATATGTTACATTTGATTTGAAAACAATGCGTAGATTCTAAGTCAAATAAATTCTAGCAACATACATGTATATATCTTTGGCTACATTCCCCATCTATTCAAAAAGTAACGTTTAGGAATTTGGAATGGGGATTAGATGTTCAAATCTTCATTAATTAATTAATTAATTTTGTAATTTGAATAAAGTAGCAGTTTTAATGATCTTCCCTCTTTGTTGTTTCTTTAATGCAACATTCATTTCTTTCCTTAATTCTATGATATTTGTACCCTTCACTATATTAATTTATTTCCCTTCATTCTATTTTTATGCATCTTATTTTGTTTATGTACTTTTATTCCTTAAATCTCCATCCCTTTAATTCTCCTTTCCCATTTTTTCCCGTCATTATTTTCTTTAATATCAAACCGTCTCCACGTACATACATGTATTTCCCTTATCTTTTATATCATGTTGTTTATATTCAGAAGCAAAAAGATTACCGTAAACTTTTAACATTATCTTTGCAAAATGTTCAAGACATGATATTTAATATTATATGTTTTGAAATTTTAAAAGTCATAAACTTTCTAACAATTAATCTTTCATTCATTTATTTTCGTTTATTATATTTCTCTTCGTGATTAACTTTTGAAATTTAAACGAGAAATAAATATAGTCCACTCAACCTTAATCAGTCAATTTATTTCCTTTATAACCTAAAATATGTGAAGAGATAGCAGTGAGAAATAAATCACATATCTTTCTCAATTTCCTTCCTTATTTTTTTTTTCCTTCTCTACAATCATCTTCTATAGATTTTAGATCTTCCTCCTTCTCTCCACGTAAAAAAAAAAAAACTAAACCTAAATTCCTTTCTACTTCATCCACCTCCTCTTCCCTAGAAATTTGTGGTACCCTCTTCTTCTTAAATTTTAGTCCTCTCCTCCTCCACTTGTCTATGTAAAAAAAGTGAGAGAAAAAAATTCAATTTGGTTTTCTTTTGTTGATGTCTTCTATTGGCTACCTTGTATCTTCTTGTATCCATCTTTGAATCCATGCAATGTGAGTTTATCTCACTGTTAATTTGATTCAAGTATTTTGACATTGATAAAAACTAAATTATAATAGTAAATTCTTGATGTTGCTAGTTATTTTGTGTTGATGTGTGATTCTGTCATATGCCATGCTCTCACTTTTGAATTTAATCACCTAAATTTGCTTTGTGATAAACTGAAAGTTACATGATAGTATTGTGCTGCCCTATTATCTAGAACTTGATCATGGCTGGCTAAATTGAAAAGAAAAAAACTAGAATATCATGACTGCCTTGTCATTACCTGAAACTTATGCTACCTCCATTTTATCGTGTTGTGTACTTTCATTTGACATGTACAACTTGAAATTCTTAAGTAAATATTTGTTGTACTTAGCATTTGCTGGCATCATTTTCTTTTTGTTCATTTCTGTTAAAATGATTACTACTGTGGAAAATGAAACAACTCACATAGCCTTGTTGTGCATAATTCATCTATGGATCCATCTTGCTTGCTACTTAAGTATGAATGGTTTTTATCTTTCATTGTACTTTTGTTTCAGAAATAAACGTTTATATATTACTGTACCTTGAAATGTATGAGACCTTATATCTCTTGAAATTATATATAGATCAAAATCATGTATTTAGTAACTTTAAATTTATGTTAGGATTAACTATTTTATTTTAGTATTTTATTGAAGTTGATTTACTGGAATAAAGTTAATCCTGACTCGGATGTTTTTGTGTTTTGTTTAAACGCTCGGGTCAGACCGAGTGTTGCAGCTTAAATATTTTAGCTATCGAAGTTAGAGACACGTGAAGATGCACGCACGCTTATTTGACAAAATCTGTAAAATTCTGTATAATTTATTTTATTCTAAAGCTATGTATTTTTCCGTTGTGTAAATTATTGTATAAATCTGATATTTTGTACAAAATTATTCCGTTGTGAGATATTGTAGTTTATTTGTTTTGTGATTTCTGTGTCTGATTCTGTTTGAGCCTTATAAGCAATAACAATCTCTCATTTTGAACGGTTCTGGTTGGTTTAATTATCGATTTGAATTGGTTAAAAAGGCAGGTCGTTACATAAATGGTGAGGTGGAGTTCTTTGCTCTTTAATCTAAACCTAAAGAAAAAGAACTGGTTCTTCAATCTCCTTACTTTCTTTTCCTTTTAACAAAAGAAATAGAAAAAGGAACTGTGATAAAAAAGGAAAACAAGAACAAAAAAAAAGACTTTACATCAGTACATAGTATTTATATATAGACCCAATATGTAAAATTTGGATCCCCTTACATAGTAGCTGAAAAGGTTCTAAATTTTTGAATTTCAGTCATGTCTCGAGAATTTTACAAACAAAATCTCGTAGCGGATTTAATTAAGCTCATTGCAAAGAACAACATTGTTTGCCAAATAAAGAAGTCTCAATGAAAATTAAGGGTTTTATTGCGCATAAAATATCTAGAATTTATGAGCTACAAGGTTGCAAGTTGAAGACATTTCAGTGCTACCATCACCAGTTAAAACTAACTGTTTGACCTTTATATAAGAAAAATGAAGTATAGGTGGCAGATTAACCAAAAATTCAGCTCAAATGGTAGTATGAATACATGCTATCTTTTTTCATATATGCAACACTAAAATTAACATTATTTTGCTCATATAATAAACACGGTCGTTTAAGCTAGTACCATGCAGTCCTTATCCTGAAGCACTACCTTGATCTTCCATGAAAAATCATATACTACTGTTAAGATCTCAAAATCAAAAGTTTCTCAATTTTCACCGATTGGCCAGGATAAACACCACTGTATGTGAACAAATCGAACATTTACAAACTCAACAAATGCAGAAGCCCAGAATAGTGGTCAGAAGTTGTGCCCGAACATAATCTATTGGATGAAATTAAATAAAATCCTTCAAATGAATGGCTCTGCTGATTTTTACGCCTAAACCAGTTCAAATTCACTTAACCAGTTAGGGGATTCCTAGCAGTATTACTATTATAGATTATATGCAAATGCATTAATGGAAGTTGACTTAGGGTTGGTATTTGCATTTTGTAGTCAAAAAGTTGAGAAAAATCAGATGAAACTAACCAACTGAGGTTGAACCTCCAATCTTCTAGGAAATCAGTAGAAAAAGGTTCTGGATAACAGGCCAAGTTCTGGAAAGTGTAGTCCTATTTGAATATACCCTTAAAATACAACCTCTATTCTTTCAGGAAATCAGTCAAAAAAGTCCTGGATAACAGACCAAGTCCTGGTAAGAGTGGTCTTGTAGAATATAACCTTAAATTTGGACTTCAAACGCTAGAAGGAGGGCTTGAACCTCCGACCTTGTGGTTAACAGCCACACGCTCTAACCAACTGAGCTATTCCAGCTTGGATGCAAAACCATCAAATCATGTTACATCAATTATGTTAGTAAAGTTCATGACAATTTCATAAAGGAAAACCTGATCGTGTCCCGTTCATTCCCTCCTATCTTCGGTATTTGATTAGATGGTTACGATTTTTGTGTTTTACAAGGTGGGCTTGAACTTCTTTGCTGCTGACAGCCACAATTTTTATCCCTTACAAGAAAAATTATATGTGCAAATAAATATTCATTATATATCTATAGTGGAAGCTAATATTAGTTATTTTTTATATGTTGACAAGTAAATTATTTTGTTAAGTTGATCGTAGAAGTGCAAGATCTATCATAAAAGTTTTTGAAGCTGTGAGAAAAAGTAAACAACAGAGTTCTAATATTAGTCAACTCAAATCTAAGTTGTTAGTCAGTGTGGGCAGTAGGGAAGGGGAAAAAATCCAAGGGCTAATTCTATTTGGACCTAGGAAATAACCGAGTTCACCCAGCAATTTTTATAAAATCTTTACACTTAAAAAAATACCGAGTAAACCCAATTTTACTTACATTTATTCCATTTTTACCCTACCACTCCTCTTTCTGTACCTTGTTTTAACTCACGTAACAAAACCCTTCTTCCCCAAACCATAGTACACAAATCACATCAACGTTCGTGATCCGTTTCTTCCCCAACTACATCTATACCTAAAGCCACCAATTGAGGTAAGAAAAGTGTGCATGACTTTTCTATGCGATTAGAATACAATGACGTACTTTCGATTTAATTTTATGTAGAACGTTAAATATTAGGTATTGGTCTACCATAGGGTGAAGTGTTTGAAAATTGGGTGAAAAAAATTGTAATCCCGCGTAGGATTAGCGTGGAGAAAATAGCACACACGCATTGCTTATGCGTGTTGATATTGCTATCCATGCATAAGCAATGCGTGGATACAACTTTTTGTATATAGTCCCCTTGCAAAGTCTCTTCATGGAAAAATATCTGGCTATATAGAAGCTCTACGTAGAAAATGTGCTTTCCACGTAGTATCTCTATGTGGTTACTATATTTTTTACGTAGATTATCTACGTGATAAACGCCCTAAAGTATTTTTCTGTGAAATTCATAATGTAATTCGTTCATTTATGTGTGCAATATGTGTGATTCAGTTCGTAATCAATTGAATATGTATTGAAACATTGTATATGTGTAATTATTATCTAATTCATTATGCATGCAATGAAACATTGAATATGTAAAACATTGAACATATGTTGACCTCGTGCACTGAATGAACATTAAATATATGCATATTTTTTTATTTATATGCATGTTTTAAACGTTGAATCTGATTGTGAATAGACATTGTGCACTCGAAGAATGTTGTGTTGTGAAACATTAAATATATGCACTGAACTCGCATGACTTAGACATTGAATATGTGTTGTTTTGTTTACATTACTTAGACATTATGTGATCATTTTTAATTGTTTCTTGTAGATGCCTTGAACTCGCATGATGACTTCTGAAAGAAGAAGGGCTGTAGAGAGAGAAATACAAGGAAGACACTAGTTTGGATGGAAATGCCGATATCAACGATGTAGATGATGTAGGCTTTGAGGAACTTTTAGATGAAGTTGAAAAGTACGGTGTAGAAGAGAGTGGACAAGTGGAAGAGGAGGGTGAAAAAGAGGGAGAGGAGGAAGGAGACGAGGATGCGAGAGAGGAAGGAGATGAGGACGAGGAGGGAGATGATGAAGACATGAGGAAGAAGGAGAGGGAGAGGGAAAGGGAGAAGGTAATAAGGATGAGGGAGACTAGGAGGAAGAGGATTATGATGATGAAGAAGATAAGGTTGAAGAAACTACACATGTATATGGTGGACCAAGAAGCAGTGATGTTATCAAAGAATTTGATACTCATATTGCATTCAACATATGGAGCGACGAGGTATAATTTATTTTTTAACTTTTTCCTAATTGTTTAAAGCAATAAAAATTACAAAATTCAAGTAAATTTATGTTATTGTTGGAACGAGCACCACTAACATGCGTCAATCATGCACACAAGGTACTAAAATGGAAGTTCCCAGGAAATGCTACTGGATTTAGGAACATTATTGAGTAGTCCGAAATGTTTCCCATTGTTCACACTTTCTACAGAAGTATGAACAAAAACTTGATATTAGCTTTTGTGGAATGTGGGTATCCGGAGACAAACAAGTTCCATATGCCATTTTGTGAGATTACCATTACCTTTGATGATGTAGCATCTTTGTTACACATTATGGTAGAAGGAAAATCCATGCAAAGTCTTTCGTGTGATATGAAACAAGCGGTTAACATTGTTTCCAAATGTCTAGGCCTTAGCAAAGGAGAAATAAGAATGGAAATGAATGAAAGAGTTGGGTATAAATTAAGTTTGTATATGCTATTTGATAAGTTTAAGAATGTTACTAATGATTGGACAGATCGAGCGATTAGGCATGCTGCTCGTACCTATCTTTTATTCATGTTAGGTTGCACCTTGTTTATTGATAAGAGCAAGTCACATGTGCACATGTCACTTTTGGATTCACTAAAAAAATTGTAATCTGTCAATACTTATTCGTAGGGTCCAACAAAATTATCATTTATGTATAAGTAGCTTGGATTAGCCACTTACATTGGTGTGAAGCAGATTGCATGTTATCTCTGCTTACAAAAGACATGGATTTTTGAGCACTTACCCTGCTTTCATTCTTCCACAAAGTTGTACTATGAAAGTTTACCACGAGCTGCGAGATGGAATCCATTGGTAAATAGTGCTATATCAATCACCGAGATTCGTATATATCTCGATAATTTCAGATAGTACAGGCACTTATCTTTATTTAATTTTGTACGTTCTATACTAATTGTAACAGATTGAATTTCCGTACTCTTCTAAGTAGACTAAATACAACACACATACAACCCAAATTGCATAGAAATATGAATCATTATGCTAAAGAAGAATAAGTTAGAAGAAGAATAGAAATTACAACATAGAATCTCACATCGTAGTAGAACAAAATATAATACATACATACATACATACATATATATGTATGTATATATATATATATATATATATATATATATATATATATATAATAACCTTTGAAATACAAAACTGTATTTGTGCTTATATACATCATCAGAGTACAATACAATACATTACAACGGAAATAAACAAAAAATATCTAACGTTGAAGCTTCCTGCTCCAAAGTCCTCCAAATATATCTGTAAACACCTTAACTACTTGACCGCCCATACAAATTTGGTCACCCAAAGGTTTAGGGTAAAACAAAACAAAACTCTAGGTCAACCATGGGACTAGTGTGAGTAAACTTCAATCACTTGGTTTAACTTTTAAAAATCTTTCCAAAAGAAAAGATAATCGTAAGACCGATCCACGCATAAACATGGATGATTTTTACCTTACGATAACCCAAAATATTCTTCATATTAACACTATTCTGATATCATAATAGTGTCTAATCAAATCAATAGCAATCTAGCGGAAAGTTGGCATCTCACACTTCACATACATGGTATACAATAAAAAACCGCAAGGCTCTTACCGGGGATTGAATTTACCACTATGACAAGGTATTAACCACCTTCTGATAGTGCATCTCTAGAGAAGAACACACTAGGTTCAACAACAACATCTTGTAACTCGGGCACGCATGATCGACCATTCATTTCTCTTGAGTGTACTGAATGTCTTATCACCAGTGGTTGGGATCAACAACCGTTACCGAAGCATACAACAATGATAGAATAAAAGAGCAAATGGATTTTTCTCTAGATTAGGTGATAATACACCCAAATGAGAGTGACCCACATAGCCATGTTGTCTGATCAGTTTTTGTCATTTCACAGTGTTGAGGCTTGAGTCCATACTTACCTTTTTAACACCACAACATCATTCACTTTGAATGTCACATCGTCAAACCCGCTAAATCATTAATCGATTTCCCCAAAAATATCACATGCATAAAGCTAAGATAAATGATTTCCTTCGCCACCAAATGTAAATAGTTTGAAGAGATCAATGTAGATGATCTTTTAGGCACACTCTTTTAGACATTTCCATACAAGCGGTCCTGGACTGGACAAACTGAAGGCACTATTTCCATTAATCCAACTTAGGTAATTTCTACCTTGGATTGACAGAAAAAGCCTTTGCACTTTCTCCATCTTTGATTATCTTCTATACCATATGATTCACAATGCTTATGCCTATACAGAGTGGTTTTCGGATACTAAATCCAGCAGGTCTCTCCGTATTGACAATGATGGTACTAGATTGACCAATACTTAGATAGTCGGTTATCTAACTATCGAAGAAACAAACATTCATCCAAAGATAGTATTCCTGAAGGGAATACTATTGATTGTCACGATACAATCATTGATCCCTTTTTAATTAATATTTCATTAATTAAATCATTTTCCAATTCATCTCAAATATCCTTATCGATATATTTTTCAAACTGTTTTGGCCTTTCACGATACTTGGAAAACATTTCCAAATTCCCATCATTTTCTTATTTTCTCTACTTAGAAAATATTCCTCAATTTATTTGGAAAATGTTTCCAAATCACATTTACTTGGGTTAAAACGAATATTGCGTTAAACATAGTTACAACAACCCAAAATACTGCATTAATTAACTATATTTAAATCTCATATTAAATATTAATCGTTTCCTTTTCAGAATTCATTTATTGTAACAGTAGTATTATAGTCCATGCTATTTCTTAAAATGCCTATTTCAACACGTTATATTTTATTAACCGATATGGTTCCAAATTCTAAATATAATCGATAAATCAATTTCTAGCTATCAAATTCCTTAAAATTTTCTATCTCCTTAAATTTTCGGAAAAATTCACCAGCGTCTCCTTTGTAGGACTCAATTGGTACAAGTATTGATTGCCTCTCTAGGCCATTTCCATTCAAAAAGAAAATCAAAAAGCCAAGTGGCTTGCCCAATAGGCTCATAAAAATCTTATATTGAATTAAATATGTACCTCCTTTATCGGGCATTCAATTTATTTTCTTCCACTAGCATCATTCCATGCCTGATAAAACATATTCATCCAATTCCAACTTATTTCAAATTAATCCAATCATTCTTAACTCAATTCGCTAATTTCTTCTCTAATTAGCTCTTTTTCCAAATCCACTTTTGCTTTGAAGATATCATGTTCAAATACATTTTAAATTCGCTTATACACAAGTCAAATTTTGTTTCTAACTCGATTTTCATATTCAACTTCATATTTAAATTTACAAATCCAATTCACATAACCCAAGTTAAGTTCGATCCAATTCCCTGGATTAACCTCAATGCCAAGTTTATTTTTAAGAGTACAAGTGTAAAGGAATTTTTTTTCTGAATGTGACCCCTGGTGTAACGAAAAGAAATTTCGCTCGATTCGAATCAGTCGCTAAACCGACCCAGACCGTTCGAAACCCCTGATTGTTTTGAGAACACGACAAAAGAGAACGCAGACGGAAGAACATTTCATTGTATATTACAACAATTCCATCAGAATACAAGAATATACAGAGTATAAATCAATATTACACATTTACCAAATATCAGAGATTACAATAAATTTCATAGCAGCGGAAAATAATACAATACACAACTGAAGGAGATATACGGATACATAGCTTTTCGGATATCATTCCAGCTGTAAACCAGAATCCTGTGAATATAAATCTGCAAAACCAAAACTACTAGCTGCCCGTGTCAAAATAAGGGCACCCAGAGTTTAGGTTAAAACAATAAATTCCAGGTTAGTCATGTGACTGGTATGAGAACTAAAACAGTTATTAATCTTTATTTTAAAGTTAGGTAAATCGAGGGACCACGCCGTATGACACGGAACGGGTTTCCTCCCAAGAATACTAGTGCATAAAACAACAGTGCAATGCTAAATAAAGAACAATGAAGCTATTATAAGACCCAGGTCCCATCACACAATGCAACACAAACCGGAGGATAGGGTTTTACCTTATAATAGCCAAAGAATGCTTGATACGTTTAAAACAAATCATTTGATAGTACTATAAGTGTATAGTGTCAGAAACAATTTCAAATCATAAGTATCAATCATAGACGGCATGGGTACCATATATCATGTCGCCATACTAGGCTCTACAATCAAAACCGCAAAGTCACGTATTTGGAAATTGGATTTCCATTTGTGAACCAAAGCCATAGATCGTCCTTTACCGATTCGAGACAATCTAGCCCATGTCTCAGGCAAGCGCGCAGACAAGCCTTGGATTGTCAGGGTCGGTCCACCGATGTGGATTAAAATGCCTGAACACTACGTCTCCCCGACCTATGGGGCGTAAATGAGCCAAATGACTCCATCAGCTACACAAAGCCACCTATATATCCGAGGCACCTCGCAACAGCAACAACCACATAAGTCAAACTCGTCAGGGCGTGTAAAACCACTGACGCCATTTCTAGCTAGAAGGAAACGCATGCCCTCCCTGAAGTCCTCTCCCGTTTCTGGTTCACAACCGGGGTGTGAGGCTCGCGAATCAACGCTACACAAAGCTATGCCACACAAGCCGTGCTTTGATCATCATCCACAAGACTTTGCTTTTCAATAGAAGCCTTGATCATATTGCCACTTAGGCATGCCACACAGGCAATTCACTCCATGCGTTTGATATCCATCGATATATAACCCCTGAGCTCGTACGTCTCAGAGAAGGGCTTTAAGCAAGAGGATAAATTCTCCGCCGCTAAATAGATATATATTTAATATAAATCAATCACACAGACTAAAATCCAATGTCAGACACGCAGTACATTTACAAGTCCGTTCTGGGTCTGAACGAAACCGGAGGCACCTAGTACCTCGCATATCCATCGATCTCCAAGTACGTCTGGACGACCACTAACTGACTCCCTCCTCTTGGGTGTACGGCCCAATCAAGATCATCAGTAATCACCCACACGACGTGAAGACCTCCGATCTTCGACCACCGTCTTCATCCTTGACACCACGTCAAATAAGTTATTCAGAATGGGATAAACCCGGTCTTTCTGAATAACTCGCGTATATAATAAATAGGTGTTACACAAACACAACATACGCCTCATTCCAATTCAGAATATTCTTTTATTCAAATATTCTTACACTTTGGGAAAGGTTCCCATTAATTTTATCAATGATAAATTCTTTAAATTTATTCTTTAATCTTCCTTTGAATATCAATTCAAACTAGTCGGGATTAGCGAACCACACCGAAGTAATCATTTATTTTATTTCCCAATCCCAACCTATTCATCCCATGAAGTAAAATTGATAATACTTCATATCTAACACCACGGTGTTATCGGTAAATTTAATTACCATTTCATGTTCAAATCTGATTAAAGATTTAACTATCGCCTAGAGTAAAACTGGTGATACTCCATTCTCGATCATTTGAATCTAATTAAAGATTCATTAAAACTCCACTTAGTTTTAATCTTTAACTGGGTTAAAGAATCAGTGTCATTTAAAACACTGTTCACGATAAACCCAAAAATCAATACCAATTCAATTCCAATTATATATTATTTAATTAGTACACTTCATTAAATCTAAATAAAAAGATTTAATCTTTTTCTCAACTGGGCTTAAGAACAGTGTTAATGAAGACACCATTCACGACAAACCCAAATCACATTTGATATTAAATACAAGGCTCTGAATAGAAAATATATCGGCTTATATTCAATATCAAATTCTACGACCAACAAATATCGTATTGGAAATAACGATATAAATATATCTTTCAAAGCTCCATAACAATATCAGTATAATCACGAAATCCAACATCGAAATACTCCACAGACAGTTTCGATTCAAATCCATTCCAATCCAAATATTGGAAATTCTGGTTATTTTCAAAACCATTTCAAATCCAATTTATTTATTTAAAAATAAATAGAATTATAATTCTAGTTCAAAACTAGTTCATTTCGATAAAAATCTATTTTTATCTTTTCAAATGCGGAGTTTTTCATCCCAATTCTTCACAAATCATTTCTTATGATTTTACACAAATTATTATTATTTTTAATAATTTTATCAAGGCCCCTACAGTCGATTTCCATCAACGGCCATCGAACTGCACTTACAGCGACCTTTTCCAAATTTGATTTGGACATAATTCCAAATCCAACCGTTAGATTTCTAATTTCTAATATTCCTTAGAAAGCTCTTTTCGATACGAACCCAACGGTTCCGATTTTAGGAGAATCCGACGGTCGGATCTCCCGTAATATCCATTCGAAGTCAATGGTCGAAATTCACTAACTACTGCGGCGCGTTCTATTCAGGCCATTATATTATATATATAATATATATATATTACGTCGATTTCCTTTTAAACGTATTTTATAAATCGTTTTAAATTCGTTTTCAAAACGATTTCAACTTCCTTTCAAATTCAAATCAAAATCGAATTTTTCAACATAAATTCATTTTAATTTCATTTCAAATCGATTTCAATTCAATTTCAATTTAATTCGAATCAATTTCAGTTCAAATCAATTTCAGTTCTATTTCAATCTAATTCGAATTTCAATTCTTTTCAATTTAATTCGAATTTCAATCCATTTCAATTTAATTCAAATTTCAAACCTATTCAATTCAATTCGAATTTCCAATCTATTCAATTTAATTCGAATTTCAAAATCACTTCAATATTCATTGAAAAATGAATAAAATCAATCTAAATATCGTTCACATTAAAATGGCGTCAATCTAATCAACATGACTTAATATATTTCTATTTCCAAATATTCTATTTCAAATATTTCTTTTCCAAATATTTCTATTTCAAATATTCTATTCAAAACTGGAATGAGGCCCAATCAATTACCATATATTTTATTTCTATGGATTTCCATACAACGCATGTATATATCTACAATGACAAATAATAAACTATCATCAAAAGTGCATTCTACACTATATAAGCATCAAATATAAATATTCAACGCTTATAACAGTATGTCAATCAATCGATCGACATACAACTAATTATTGGGATTAGTGTATGTCATATATCATCTCAATACCCGTGTGGGGTTTCAAACAATCAAACACAGATTTTATTTGTGCAGTTGGGTGATGTGTAAAATTTATTGTCCCAATCAATATCAGTCAAATGTGTGTTTATAAACAAATCGTCCGATTTGTTTATTTTAATTTCGTTTCATATACACGTTAAAAATTCTTTTTTTAACTATAAAATATTTTCCACTATAAAATATTTTATTTCAACTACATAAATATTTTATTTCATTACACATCACATCACACAATCAACTACACATCAAAATCAAACAAACAAGCATACAAGCCGTCCATGGTCTGTGGACGACGGGTGTCGGGTGCTACCAAACGCCGTCTGCATCCTAGTATATATTTTAACTAGAAAATTAAATTAAAGGCGAGGAGTTCTCACCGAGGGTTCCACTCCGCCATGCTTTGCTTTTGAACTGCTGAACTGTCTGGATCTGTTTGCAATTCCAATGCAGTTCTTTCCACACTATTCAAATAAAAATTATATTTTTATTATTTCATTCAGTAAATAAAAATCATTTCATGTTGTTTATAAATCAATGCTTATTTCTATATAAAAATTATATTTTTATATTTCTACCTCTTATATAAAGATTGAATTTTTTTTATTATCATAACTATATAAGAATTATATTTTTATCTGCTGCTTATATAAAAATCATATTATTATAAGGTTTTCATATAAATAAAAATCCCATTTTTGATTTACTACATATATAAAAATTGTATTTTTATAACTCTAACTTCATATTAAAAATCAGATTTTTATAGTTTCAACTTCACATTTTCCATACAATAAAAATCAAACCTTTCTCTATATAAAAATCGCATCTTTGTTAGAATAAAAATTCGATCTTTGTTCAATTTAAAAATATGATCTTTCTAGTATAAAAATCCTAACTTTCTAATATAAAAATTCTAACCCTTTTAGTTATTCTCATGTAAAAATCAACACTTTATGATATCAAAAATCTCACCTTTCCATTGCCTTTCATATAATAATTTCAGTTTTAATTTAAATAAATTTTCGTTTTAATAAATAAATAAAGAAAGAAAGGGAAAGGGGGAGAACTCACTTTCTTCGTCGGGGCTGAGGGATGGTCAGCGGTCGGGGAGGCGCCAGGCAACCAACGACGGTCGGAGGTGGCCCAAAGGCGGCGGAACACAGGCGGAGGCGGTGGTCCTTGATTGGATGTGGCGCCGGCAGTTGGGGGACTCGCAGCGGCTTGGAGGAATGGGTTCGATTGGAGAAAGGAGGGAGCGGTGACTCGAGGTGACGGCTGGCAGAGGGAGGCACGGTGGAGCGGTTGTCGACGGTGGAGCGTGGTCCACGGTGGAGCGACGACAGCGACGCAGTTTTTTTTCTTCTTGATCGATCTGAACGAAAAGAAAGGGGGTGTTGACTAAGGAGAGAGGGATAAAGGGAGGAAATATTTAATTATTTTATTATTCAAAAAGTAACTTTTTCTTTCGAACTCAGAATCGAACCCACCGACCGTCATCCCTAGCATACTACCCCTATTTCGAACACAATGGGATATGTATCGTAGGCCAATTCGACCTTTTCAGTCAGTTTTCGTCAAAATCAATATATAACTCTATATATTGAATTTGAACGCGCATTTCAATTTACTGGGGTCACATACTAACTCGAAAAATTCCAGAAAAATATTTTCTAGCTTTGTATTGACGATACGGTCCTAACAAAACTAGTTTCGTCAAATTCTGAGACCGTTTGAAAATGACCATTTTCCAGTCGATTAAAATCAACTAAAACTGGTCAAACACGTTTTCCTTTTCCACGCTCACATATTGATTCGAAAAATTATGAAATTTGAAACCTAGCAATAACTTGACATCGCGGATCCAACAAAAGTGGTATCGTCGAAAACCGAGGTCATTTGCAAAATGGCTATTTTTAAGGGCCTGAATTTCATAGCGACTATTTAGAATTTTCAACTGGACATATCTTCTGATTCCCACTATGAAATTTCAATTTTTCAGATTCGTTGGAAAGATATTCCCAATTAGATTCAAATATTTTTGGTTTCACTTAAATCCGGTTTATTTTGCACCCGGTACATTCATTTGAATTTTGAAATCGAATTATTGAACCACCGCGCCATTTTCGATTCCTTATATATATATAAATAAATATCTATATTCTAACGTCGAGCTATATAAATATATACGTTCTATTCCATTCAAAATAAATTTCTCATCATTATTATTTAAAATAATTCATTTTAAATAATCAAAATTCCCTAAAATTGCCAAAATAAAAATTTTAAATTGGCCTAGATTTCCGGGTTATTGCACCTGGGGTCTTATTTATAGTGGTTAAGAGCTCCTTGCGCTGATGGGCTATTGGGCCTATGGGGGTCTTTGTCGGTCGCTTTATCCTTGGTTTCGGGCGCTTGACTTCCGCCCTTCTTTGGAGTATTAGTTATGGCCTTTGGATGGTACTTAAATCCTTGACAACAACTCCTGAATGTAGGCTCTTGGACGCAAGCTTTCGGATGTAGGCCTCCAGCTTTATTATGAATACTTAGAGGGGCTTGACCTCATGATGTATGTTGATAACTTCCTGTTCGAAGCCGCTGCGGGTTTCGGTACTAGGTAGATTAGTACGGGTAGCCTGTATCTCTGCTTGGGTCCCGGTTAGTTCTTTGACGAAGGTTTTTTGAAGTATCATGGATCCTAAAAAAGGGGTATTCCATTTACTTGTGGATTTGGTCTTCCGGTATTCGTACGACAAATGACCCGGAAGCAGGTTTTGGATGATCCTTGCATTTCCTCGGTTTAGTGTCTTCGGCGCCCTCGCCTTCAGGTGTTTCGGTTCTTAGGAAGGTCATTACCGAAGATCCATTTGAGCTTCACCCGATGGGTTTATTGCTTTTAATTTTCTTCGTTCTGTATTAGGATGACTCTTTGCACAGAATCTTCCGTCGAACTGATACTATCGGAAGAACCTTGTCAGATTAACCCTGGCGGATAGGTCCTGTCAGTTACACCCCATAGTTCTTATGATCCTTTCCATTATAAGGGTTTCGGTTGATGCGACTTTTCGGGTTATTTATTCCAGCTCCCAGCCCTTCATAGTATTTGGCCCTACTTTCTGTTGAGCCTTTGGTGAGCTTCTGGTCATCCGATGCCCCTTCACCGCCAGCTTGTTCTACTGTTAGTTTTTGGTAGTAAAATTTTTAATTAAACTTACATGTAAATTGTAACATCTTGTATTTTTCGATCATTTTTATTTTAAAATGTAATTAGATTTATTTATGATTGCTGTTGGAATTTAATAATTTAATGATTTGACTGGTATTAAAAATTGTAATATTTAAAACATTATTAATTTATTTTGAATGAATGAAATAAATGTTTTCTAGATGAACAATAATATGTAACGCCGAACAATTAAACTAAACATTGTCAAATGTAAGTGTAGTTGTTTAACTGATTTAAAATTAGGTAAATTAAATTTATGTAAGTTTATAAAATTAAATTTAAATATTATATTTGAATTAATGAATATATTGACGTTCCAAATCTATTGAAATGTTAAATTTTCCAAAAATGTCAGTTTTGTGTCAAATTTGGTTACATTCATAAATTTTGTAAAAATTTAAAAGTTGTCAAATTTTAAATTCATATTTTTTATGGATCTATACAGAATTCTGAGCATTCATCATTTTTCAGTTTGTTAAAATTAAATTTCGTTTGTCCGGAATTCACATTGTAAGTGTAAAAAAGGACGATGTATGTGATATATATACTTGTCTGAAAGTAATATATATCTTCCTTGATGTTATCCCATTGAATTTTAATAGGTGAAATTAATTTGTCTGGACACTTATTAATTGGCATTAAATACTTGGTAACTGCCATTCTCGAGCAAATAAAAAATTTCGACCATTTACATTATTGAATTTAAATTTAGTTATTGAATTTAATATGGGTTTAAAATAATTTATGATAATAATGAATGGTTCAATATGATTTTTATTAAGAAATTATCATGATGTCGAGTGTCAACGATATATATGTTACATTGGATTTGAAAACAATGTGTAGATTCTAAGTGAAATAAATTGTAGCAACATACATGTATATATCTTTGGCTATTGTTTTTAATACATTCCCCATCTATTCAAAATGCAATGTTTAGGAATTTGGAATGGGGATTAGATGTTCAAATCTTCATTAATTAATTAATTAATGTTGTAATTTGAATAAAGTAGCAGTTTCAATGATCTTCCCTCTTTTTTGTTTCCTTAATGCAACATTCATTTCTTTCCTTAATTCTATTATTTTTGTACCCTTCGTTATATTAATTTCTTTCCCTTCATTCTATTTTTATGCATCTTATTTTGTTTATGCACTTTTATTCCCTAAATCTCCATCCCTTTAATTCTCCTTTCCCATTTTTTCCCATCATTATTTTCTCCAATATCAAACCGTCTCCACGTACATACATGTATTTCCCTTATCTATTATATCATCTTGTTTATATTCAAAAGCAAAAAGATTACCGTAAACTTTTAACATTATCTTTGCAAAAGGTTTAAGACATGATATTTAATATTATGTGTTTTGAAATTTTAAAAGTCATAAAATTTCTAACAATTAATTTTTCATTCATTTATTTTCGTTTATTATATTTCTCTTCGTGATTAACTTTTGAAATTTAAACGAGAAATAAATATAGTCCACTCAACCTTAATCAGTCAATTTATTTCCTTTATAACCTAAAATATGTGAAGAGACACCAGTGAGAAATAAATCACATTTCTTTCTCAATTTCCTTCCTTATTTTTTTTCCTTCTCTGCAATCATCTTCTATAGATTTTAGATCTTCTTCCTTCTCTCCACATAAAAAAAAAACTAAACCCAAATTCCTTTCTACTTCATCCACCTCTTCTTCCCTAAAAATTCGTGGTACGCTCTTCTTCTTAAATTTTAGTCCTCTCCTCCTCCACTTGTCTATGTAAAAAAGGTAAGAGAAAAAATTCAATTTCGTTTGCTTGTGTTGATGTTTTCTATTGGCTACCTGGTATCTTCTTGTATCCATCTTCGAATCCATGCAAGGTGAGTTTATCTCACCATTAATTTATTTCATGTATTTTGACATGGATAGAAACTAAATTATAATAGTAAATTCTTGATGTTGCTAGTTATTTTGTGTTGATATTTGATTCTGTCATATGCCATGCTCTCACCTTTGAATTTAATCACTTAATTTTGCTTTGTGATAAACTGAAAGTTACATGATAGTATTGTGCTGCCCTATTATCTAGAACTTGATCATGGCTGGCTAAATTGAAAAGAAAAAAACTACAATACCATGACTGCCTTGTCATAACCTGAAACCTATGCTTGCTCCATTTTATCGTGTTGTGTACTTTCATTTAATATGTACAACTTGAAATTCGTGAGTAAATATCTGTTGTACTTAGCATTTGCTGGCATCATTTGCTTTTTGTTCATTTCTGTTAAATTGATTACTACTGTGGAAAATGAAACAACTCACATAGCCTTGTTGTGCATAATTCATCTGTGGATCCATCTTGTTTGCTACTTAAGTATGAATGGTTTTTATCTTTCATTGTACTTTTGTTTTAGGAATAAACATGTATATATTACTGTACCTTGAAATGTATGAGACCTTGATATTTCTTGAAATTACGTATAGATCAAAATCATGTATTTAGTAACTTTAATTTTATGTTAGGATTAACTATTGTATTTTAGTATTTTATTGAAGCTGTTTTACTTGAAAGTTAATCCTGACTCGGATGTTTTTGTGTTTTGCATAAACGCTTGGGTCAGACCGAGTGTTGCAGCTTAAAGATTTTAGCTATCGAAGTTAGAGACACGTGAAGATGCCAGCATGCTTATTTGACAAAATCTGTAAAATTATATATAATTTATTTTATTCTAAAGCTATGTATTTTTCTGTTGTGTAAATTATTGTATAAATCTGATATTTTGTACAAAATTATTCCAATGTGAGATATTGTAGTTTATTTATTTTGTGAATTCTATGTCTGATTTTGTTTAAGCCTCATAAGCAATAACAATCTGTCATTTTGAACGGTTCGAGTTGGTCTAATTACCGATTTGCGGTCGAAAAGGTAGCTCTTTTCATAAATGGTGAGGTGGGGTTCTTTGCTTTTTAATCTGAACCTAAAGAAAAAGAACTGGTTCTTCTATTTCCTTAGTTTCTTTTCCTTTTAACAAAAGAAATAAAAAAAGGAACAGTGACAAAAAAGGAAAACAAGAACAAAAAACAAAGACTTTACATCAGTACTTAGTATTTATATATAGACCCAATATGTAAAATTTGGGTGCCCTTACATAGTAGCTGAAAAGGTTCTAAATTTTGAATTTCAATCATGTCTCGAGAATTTTACAAACAAAATCTCGTAGCGGATTTGATTAAGCTCATTGCAAAGAACAATGTTGTTTGCCAAATAAAGAAGTCTCAATGAAAATTAAGGGTTTCATTGCGCGTAAAATATCTAGAATTTATGCGCTACAAGGTTGCAAGTTGAAGACATTTCAGTGCAACGATCTCCAACTAAAACTAACTATTTGACCTTTATATAAGAAAAATGAAGTATAGGCGGCCGATTAACCAACAAATTCAGCTCAAATGGTAGTATGAATACATGCTATCTTTTTTCATATATGCAACACTAAAATTAACATTATCTTGCTCATACAATAAACACAGTCGTTTAAGCCGGTACTATACGGTCCCTATCCCAAAGCACTGCCTTGATCTTCCATGAAAAATCAAATACTACTGTTAAGATCTCAAAACCAAAAGTTTCTTAATTTTCACTGATTGGCCAGGATAAACGCCATCTGTATGTGAACAAATCGAACATTTACAAACTCAACAAATGCAGAAGCCCAGAATAGTGGTCAGAAGTTGTGCCTGAACATAATCTATTAGATGAAATTAAATAAAATCCTTCAAATGAATGGCTATACTGATTTTGTGCCTAAACCCATTCAAATTCACTTAACTAGTTAGGGGATTCCTAGCAATATTACTATTATAAATTATATGCAAATGCATTAATGGCGGCTGACTTAAGGTTGGTATTTGCATTTTGTAGGCAAAAAGTTGAGAAAAATCAGATGAAACTAACCAACTGAGGTTGAACCTCCAATCTTCTAGGAAATCAGTAGAAAAAGGTTCTGGATAACAGACCAAGTTCTGGAAAGTTAGTCCTATTTGAACATACCCTTAAAATATAACCTCTAATATTTTAGGAAATCAGTCAAAAAAGTCCTGGATAACAGACCAAGTCCTGGCAAGAGTAGTCTTGTAGAATATAACCTTAAAATTGGACTTCAAATGCTAGAAGGAGGGCTTGAAGCTCCGACCTTGTGGTTAACAGCCACACGCTCTAACCAACAGAGCTATTCCAGCTTGGATGCAAAACCATCAAATCACCTTACATCAATTATGTTAGTAAAGTTCATGACACTTTCATAAAGGAAAACCTGATCATGTCCCGTTTATTCCCTCCTATCTTCGGTATTTGATGGATGGTTACGATTTTTGTGTTTTACAAGGTGGGCTTGAACTTCTTTGCTGCTCACAACTACAATTTTTATACCTTACAAGAAAAATTATATGTGCAAATAAATATTCATCATATATCTATAGCGGAAGCTAGTACTAGTTATTTTTTATATGTTGACAAGTAAACTATTTTGTTAAGTTGATCGTAGAAGTGCAAGATCTATCATAAAAGTTTTTGAAGCTATGAAAAAAAGTAAACAATGGAGTTCTAATGTTAATCAACTCAAATCTAAGTTGTTAGTCAGTGTGGGCAGCAGGGAAGGGGGAAAAATCCAAGGGCTAATTCTATTTGGACCTAGGAAATAGCTGAGTTCACCCAGCAATTTTTATAAAATCTTTACACTTAAAAAAATACCGAGTAAACCCAATTTTACTTACATTTATTCCATTTTTACCCTTCCACTTCTCGTATTGTACCTTGTTTTAACTCACATAACAAAAACCCTTCTTCCCCAACCCATAGTACACAAATCACATCAACATTCATGATCCCTTTCTTCCCCAACTACATCTATATCTAAAGCCACCAATTGAGGTAAGAAAAGTATGCATGAATTTTCTATGCGATTAGGATATAATGACGAACTTTCAATTCAATTTTACGTAGAACGTTAAATATTAGGTATTGGTCTACCATGGGGTGAAGTGTTTGAAAATTGGGTGAAAAAATTGTAATCACGCGTAGGATTAGCGTGGAGAAAATTACACTCACGCATTGCTTATGCGTGTTGATATTACTATCCATGCATAAGCAATGCGTGGATACAACCTTTTGTATATAGTCCCCTTGCAAAGTCTCTTCATGGAAAAATTTCTGGCTATATAGAAGCTCTATGCGGAAAATGTGCTTTCCACGTAGTATCTCTATGTGGTTATTATATTTTTTACGTAGATTATCTACGTGGTAAATGCCCCCAAAGTATTTTGCTGTGAAATTCATAATGTAATTCGTTCATTTATGTGTGCAATATGTGTGATTCAGTTCGAAATCAATTGAATATGTATTGATACATTGTATATGTGTAATTATTATCTAATTCATTATGCATGCATTAAAACTTTGAACATATGTTGACCTCGTGCATTGAATGAACATTGAATATATGCATACATTTTTATTTATATTTATATGCATGCTATAAACATAGAATCTGATTATGAATAAACATTTTGCACTTGAAGAATGTTGTGTTGTGAAACATTAAAAATATGCACTGAACTCGCAAGATTTAGACATTGAATGTAACATCCCACCTCCGCTAGGGTCACTCACAAAGGGAATGCACTAGTTTTGGAGAGGTATTATCGAGATAACATCACAGAATTATCACAAGACAGAACATAAATAAATAATTAAGTAAACAGCGGAAGAATTTCTGAGCAAAACAGAACTTCATTTCATTCCAAAATAAACCATGTCTTTTACAAACATTTCAAGTAACTTCATTACAACTGTCTTGTAATAATAGCCAAAGAAGCAATAACTTAAAAACAAAAAAACAGCTTATTCCCCAAGTGCAGTAAAATGAAGCAGCCATAGCAAACCGTACATGCTGAGCCAAAGCAAGTGATATCCAAGCTAAGAGATAGTGTTTCCTCCCTGAGAACCTGGGGGGGGAACGAAAGAAAAAGAGGCGAAAGGAAAAGGGTCAGTCATAAAGACTGAGTAAGTCCTAGTGACTTTCAGTGTAAAAACGGTTAAAACAACCTGTCATATATGAACTGGAATTAAACTTAAGAATGGTGTCAAGGTGAACAAGATAGACTAAGGCGATCAGGATAAGTCAAGACAAGTAAAGCATCACATGTTCGAGATTCGTTGCATCGACTGTACTAGTATACTAAGCCCATGTCACAAGTTAATCACGAAATAAATCCCACGGCCCAATATCATGAAATGACCCTAAAACGGGGTCTGACCCAAGTACGGGGTCCTACGGAGCGATTATCTAGTCGATCAGCTCCCTACAAGTTAGCTCGTCAAGTGTCCGTGTCATACGGCTAATCACGAATGTAGTCACCTGTGCTGGGTCCACCTTCGGGTGTATCAGCCATAGGGTGTCAACCCCTGACACGATTCAAGATGCATAGATAAATCTACGGATACCCAGTGTCTGCCCCAGAATACGTGCACGACCGTAGCCCACCGAACCTACACTGGCGTACCCCACTACCGTCGTTCACCTCTTACAATCAGCCCAGTAATCGTGCCCCACCCGGCCTAGCCCCAAGGTACCTTGATACATCTAGAGGGTTACTGCTGAAAGGGGTCATGTCTAGGGTTTCGCCTAACAGATTAGGTCATGTAATTCGTGACCTAACCCGCCTAACCGATTAAGTCATGTAATTCGTGACTTAATCCTTTTCCAGTCTAGTCATGTCAAGATGGTTAAGTATGTCATTTAAATTCGTGACTTAACCCGCTTACGTGTCTTGTCAAGTTGGCTAAGTGTTGTCGTTTCAAGTCCATGACTTAGCCCTAAGTTGGTTAAGTTGTCTTTTCATGTTCATGACTTAACCCTAATTGGCATAAATTGGTTCTTTAATGCACCGAACCACTCACATTGGATCTTATTGTTCGTAGCCACTGGATTTGTCGGGCGGTTCCAGGCAGGTTTACGCTACGAACTCAACCCAACCTCGGGTTTCAAGCGCGATGTGACCAACTACCCACATTGGATCCTATTGTTTGTAGCAACTGGATTTGCCGGGCGGTTCCAGGCAGATTTACACTACAAACTCAACCCAACCTCGAGTTGGCCACTTTCTTGTTTTCTAAAGTCATGCCCATGTTCTTATCAGATTCGTGCTATTTTCATAGCATGTTCATATGTCAATTTCATGCCCAACTAAGGCATGTTTCAAGTCAAGTCATAGAATATTCAAGTCAAGTTTTTCGTTCTATATTTTATTTTCTACTTATGCCAAATTTCATGGTTTATGATTATAACCAATTCTAGTTTTGCCTATTCTACCCAATTGTATCCCCAACGCATATAAACGTACTTCGTTCACAAGCATAAACAATTCAAGAGATAAAGGGGAATAACACCAAACATGTGATAGGCATATGTGACAATTCCACCATCACTTGCATAATAAACAGGCTATAACATATCACATGGTTTCGATACTAGCATGATGATAACTTGGCATAGTAATGGTTCCAACTTAGTTCAACATGATGAATTCAACTTTACATCATAGGCATAATAATCATTGCGGGCATAATAATAATTTTATTACAAACATGAAACATTAAAGGCATGGTAATTCTAATAGGCATAGTGGATTCCAATTTAGTATTTTTAACATAATGATTCTCATCTAGCATTATAAACATAATGATTCCAACCTAGCGATTCCCAATTTAACATGATAGGCATATTAACATCACAAGCATAGTTTCATTAATATCATGGACATGGTTTAATTAGCATCATAGGCATGGTTTAATCAACATGAGGATTTCAATGAACATAATGATTCCATGGACATGTATTTGTTCAACTTGCAAAAAAATTAAGCCTAAGTGATTCGTAACAACATCAACATCATGATAAGTTTAACTTGCAACACTAACATAGCAATATTCCCAAATTTTGATTCAAAGTTAAACAATATAAACATGGATTAATAATAGTTCTTAAATCCAGTTTCAATTCATAGCATGTCCATGTTATTTTAGCATTTTTGCCTAAAAAGTGACATAGAACTTACAATATGAAGCAAGCAATCCAAATCAAAACTTTAAATCAAATAGCCCCAAATCCGTTGTCTAAAGCATCGTAGTTGTTGTAGCTTCTAGTTGTAGCCTTCAAGAATCATCCTTCGTCTTCTTTAATTTTTGTTCTTTGTATTTTTAATTTAGAGTTCTAGGTTTAATTGCGGCTGCATGAGTGCTAAAATGAAATAGTATGATTTAGGCTAGGTCTTTGGGTCTTTAAATAGTTGTAGGCAACTCATTTAGGCCATTAGATCAACCCCAGAGTCAATCCGGACCATCAAAACACATACCGGGCTTCAAAAATGGGTTCTGGGCCAAACCAGGCCGACCAGGTCGACCTGTACAGGGGGGGTCGACTCTAGGGTCGACCTGGCCTGGGGAGGTCGACTCTAGGGTCGACTCTAGGGTCGACTCGGTTCTGTCTGCCAGAAAGTCTACTGAAACTTGTTTTGGCCATATCTTGGTCATACGGACTCCGATTTTCGAAAACTCGGACTCTGTTTCGCGTATTTTTTCGAGAGGAACGCAATGGTGAAGTCCATTTTACCTAATTCCTGATTCTTAAATTAATTATCCTTATTTTACTATCTTTTCCGTTACACACACCGTTACCGAACTAATTTTTCTCCTCTTCCAAATATTAATTAATTCTTCTTATGCATCACCATTATTTACCTATCTAAACCTATTTTTATATATTTTATTTCATTTTTAATTATAACTTGATTTCTTGTTTTCACATGTTGTTAAAATTAGGGTTGTTACATTCTCCCCTCCTTAAAGGATTTCGTCCCCGAAATCTTCAAGTTAAGAAGAATGTGTCCTACCATCCATCGTCCATCTACTCAAAACATCATCCACAAGCAACCATGGTCCTTAAAAGACTTCTAATGTTTTATGAACACATGCAAAGAGTGTGTGTATATGTTCCTTATCTAATGCTGATGATCAGGCCTGATTGATCTTCTAGACGCAAAATATGTTTAGTGCCATGAGTCCAACATGTATGCAAATAGTCCTAGTCACATAAACACTATATGTGTGCACAAACATTCATCCATATGCAACATTCACATGATAAAACATTCAATTTCATCCATAAATAAGTATAAACACTCATGCAAATGCAACATGAGATGTGACTGAGCCGATCTAGTGCCTAATGTGTGTTCATGCATCCACGAGCAACCACTAGCAACCACTTGCAACCATCAACCATAACATGTCTTAAACACATGTTTACACCCATAGGGTTCTACCTAAGGTTCCCAAGATAGGATCGAGAAAATAAGCGAGACAAACTCCTTATGGGGTTCGCAACAGAAACAAGATTGAGGATAGGACCGAGAGGATATACCTAAAAGATAGCATCCAAGTAAGCTCTACAGGAAAACTAAGGATAAAGGATATACTCTTAAGAAGAGATATGATGCGCGTGTCCAGTCTTCAATCTTCCAAGTTGTATTTCCTTGAGCTTAATTCCATTGTGCCTTGACCATCTTTTAACTTCATGACCCCGTAGCTTCTTAATTCTTGTTTCCAAAATATGAGTTGGAACCTATTTCACTGTTGCCTCTCGTTCCATTTTCACTTATTCTCCTTCTAGTATACTTGGCTCAAACATAACTACGTACTCATGGTTTCATGAAAGCTCTCCAAAATTCACTAGTGAATCTTGGATCTCGTTCACTTACAAAGGTGATTCTCTACAACTCATTCATAAGCGAAATGATCCATCCGCCCTAGGTGGCGAACACTACTCGAGCGGATCAACTAATGTATCAAGAGATTCTAAGTAACTAACCATGACAGAACCCTAAAGGTTACTCGAGACTTCGAGGGTATTACTGAGGCAAGTCAAGAGTCTAACTACCCTCCTTTCGAAACCGAGAATGGCATCCTTAATGGATAACCTCTTCATCGCTAGGATCAACCCATAGCCCAAAACATAAACATTACTTCTAAACTCAACACTTAGCATAGACATTCTCAAATCCTAAAAAGTCATGAATAAATGAGCTGATTCCCCAACAGGATTTGAGACAAAAAGGGGATCCTCTACTATGCTAGTACTAAGGTGTAGAGACTCAAATATCGAAGCAGAATTAAAAGGATGCGATGTACAAAAACAAAGTTCTAGCGGTATGATAGAAAAGAAAAGCTAAACATTACCACCTCTCTTAGGTATACAATTGCCCTCTCGACGATCTTGCCTTTTGCCCTTGTCCTTGTCTTATACTTAACTACATGTCCCTTTTTACCATACTAAAGATACTCTCTCTTGTCATGGGTTCTACTATTCTTTCGCTTTGGCCTCTTTCCTTTCACCTTTTTCCTCCTTCGTGGATTAAGCGATAACAACTAGTTTCTTGTTCTTACTATCCTTGTATAGTTTGTTGACAAGTCTCTCGAAGCTACCTCGAACGCACGGCAACTCTACACAGCTTGAAATAAGATTAGACGCAGATGAAACTTCTGCGGCTACAGATGAAGGTTGGGAACTCCTTTGCCCTCCGACACGTGTTGGATGCCTACAAAACTATGGTGAAAAGAGAGAGAAGAGATTTCAAGAGAGAATCAAAAGATAGTGCATATAGCTTTGGGGAATATGCCTTTTAATCAAAACAAAATTTTCTTAAAAATATGCTTCTTTGTAAACGTTTTGAAAATAATTTCAGAAGGTTTTTGAAAACTTTTGCCCAGTCTGGTAACCTTCTGCTCTGATACCAAGTGTAACACCCCACCTCCGCTAGGGTCACTCACAAAGGGAATGCACTAGTTTTGGAGAGGTATTATCGAGATAACATCACAGAATTATCACAAGACAGAACATAAATAAATAATTAAGTAAACAGCGGAAGAATTTCTGAGCAAAACAGAACTTCATTTCATTCCAAAATAAACCATGTCTTTTACAAACATTTCAAGTAACTTCATTACAACTGTCTTGTAATAATAGCCAAAGAAGCAATAACTTAAAAACAGAAAAACAGCTTATTCCCCAAGTGCAGTAAAATGAAGCAGCCATAGCAAACCGTACATGCTGAGCCAAAGCAAGTGATATCCAAGCTAAGAGCTAGTGTTTCCTCCCTGAGAACCTGGGGGGGGGGGGGAACGAAAGAAAAAGAGGCGAAAGGAAAAGGGTCAGTCATAAAGACTGAGTAAGTCCTAGTGACTTTCAGTGTAAAAACGGTTAAAACAACCTGTCATATATGAACTGGAATTAAACTTAAGAATGGTGTCAAGGTGAACAAGATAGACTAAGGCAATCAGGATAAGTCAAGACAAGTCAAGTAAAGCATCACATGTTCGAGATTCGTTGCATCGACTGTACTAGTATACTAAGCCCATGTCACAAGTTAATCACGAAATAAATCCCATGGCCCAATATCATGAAATGACCCTGAAACGGGGTCTGACCCAAGTACGGGGTCCTACGGAGCGATTATCTAGTCGATCGGCTCCCTACAAGTTCTAGCTCGTCAAGTGTCCGTGTCATACGGCTAATCACGAATGTAGTCACCTGTGTTGGGTCCACCTTCGGGTGTATCAGCCCTAGGGTGTCAACCCCTGACACGATTCAAGATGCACAGATAAATCTACGGATACCCAGTGTCTGCCCCGGAATACGTGCACGACCGTAGCCCACCGAACCTACACTGGCATACCCCACTACCGTCGTTCACCTCTTACAATCAGCCCAGTAATCGTGCCCCACCCGGCCTAGCCCCAGGGTACCTTGATACATCTAGAGGGTTATTGCTGAAAGGGGTCGTGTCTAGGGTTTCGCCTAACAGATTAGGTCATGTAATTCGTGACCTAACCCGCCTAACCGATTAAGTCATGTAATTCGTGACTTAATCCTTTTCCAGTCTAGTCATGTCAAGATGGTTAAGTATGTCATTTAAATTCGTGACTTAACCCGCTTACGTGTCTTGTCAAGTTGGCTAAGTGTTGTCGTTTCAAGTCCATGACTTAGCCCTAAGTTGGTTAAGTTGTCTTTTCATGTTCAAGACTTAACCCTAATTGGCATTAATTGGTTCTTTAATGCACCGAACCACTCACATTGGATCTTATTGTTCGTAGCCACTGGATTTGCCGGGCGGTTCCGGGCAGGTTTACGCTACGAACTCAACCCAACCTCGGGTTTCAAGCGCGATGTGACCAACTACCCACATTGGATCCTATTGTTTGTAGCAACTGGATTTGCCGGGCGGTTCCGGGCAGATTTACACTACAAACTCAACCCAACCTCGAGTTGGCCACTTTCTTGTTTTCTAAAGTCATGCCCATGTTCTTATCAGATTCGTGCTATTTTCATAGCATGTTCATATGTCAATTACGTGCCCAACTAAGGCATGTTTCAAGTCAAGTCATAGAATATTCAAGTCAAGTTTTTCGTTCCATATTTCATGTTCTACTTATGCCAAATTTCATGGTTTATGATTATAACCAATTCAAGTTTTGCCTATTCTACCCAATCGTATCCCCAACGCATATAAACGTACTTCGTTCACAAGCATAAACAATTCAAAAGATAAAGGGGAATAACACCAAACATGTGATAGGCATATGTGACAATTCCACCATCACTTGCATAATAAACAGGCTATAACATATCACATGGTTTCGATACTAGCATGATGATAACTTGGCATAGTAATGGTTCCAACTTAGTTCAACATGATGAATTCAACTTTACATCATAGGCATAATAATCATTGCAGGCATAATAATAATTTTATTACAAACATGAAACATTAAAGGCATGGTAATTCTAATAGGCATAGTGGATTCCAATTTAGTATTTTTAACATAATGATTCTCATCTAGCATTATAAACATAATGATTCCAACCTAGCGATTCCCAATTTAACATGATAGGCATATTAACATCACAGGCATAGTTTCATTAATATCATGGACATGGTTTAATTAGCATCATAGGCATGGTTTAATCAACATGAGGATTTCAATGAACATAATGATTCCATGGACATGTATTTGTTCAACTTGCAAAAAAATTAAGCCCAAGTGATTCATAACAACATCAACATCATGATAAGTTTAACTTGCAACACTAACATAGCAATATTCCCAAATTTTGATTCAAAGTTAAACAATATAAACATGGATTAATAATAGTTCTTAAATCCGGTTTCAATTCATAGCATGTCCATGTTATTTTAGCGTTTTTGCCTAAAAAGTGACATAGAACTTACAATATGAAGCAAGCAATCCAAATCAAAACTTTAAATCAAATAGCCCCAAATCCATTGTCTAAAGCGTCGTAGTTGTTGTAGCTTCTAGTTGTAGCCTTCAAGAATCATCCTTCGTCTTCTTTAATTTTTGTTCTTTGTATTTTTAATTTAGAGTTCTAGGTTTAATGGCGGCTGTATGAGTGCTAAAATGAAATAGTATGATTTAGGCTAGGTCTTAGGGTCTTTAAATAGTTGTAGGCAGCTCATTTAGGCCATTAGATCAACCCCAGAGTCAATCCGGACCATCAAAACACATACCGGGCTTCAAAAATGGGTTCTGGGCCAAACCAGGCCGACCAGGTCGACCTGTACAGGGGGGGTCGACTCTAGGGTCGACTCTAGGGTCGACCTGGCCTGGGGAGGTCGACTCTAGGGTCGACTCTAGGGTCGACTCGGTTCTGTCTGCCAGAAAGTCTGCTGAAACTTGTTTTGGCCATATCTTGGTCATACGAACTCCGATTTTCGAAAACTCGTACTCTATTTCGCATATTTTTTCAAGAGGAACGCAATGGTATTGTCCATTTTACCTAATTCCTGATTCTTTAATTAATTATCCTTATTTTACTATCTTTTCCGTTACACACACCGTTACCGAACTAATTTTTCTCCTCTTCCAAATATTAATTAATTCTTCTTATGCATCACCATTATTTACCTATCTAAACCTATTTTTATATATTTTATTTCATTTTTAATTATACCTTGATTTCTAGTTTTGACATGTTGTTAAAATTCGGGTTGTTACATTGAATATGTTTTGTTTACATTACTTAGAAATTATGTGATCATTTTTAATTGTTTCTTGTAGATGCCTTGAACTCGCATGATGACTTCTGAAAGAAGAAGGGCTGTAGAGAGACAAATACAAGAAAGGCACTAGTTTGTATGGAAATGCCGATATCAACTATGTAGATGATGTAGGCTTTGAGGAGCGTTTAGATGAAGTTGAAAGGGACGATGTAGAAGAGAGTGGACAAGTGGAAGATGAGGGTGGAAAAGAGGGAGAGGAGGAAGGAGACGAGGATTCGAGAGAGGAAGGAAATGAGGACGAGGAGGGAGATGATGAAGACATGAGGATGAAGGAGAGCGAGAGGGAGTGGGAGAAGGAGATAAGGATGAGGGAGACGAGGAGGAAGAGGATGATGATGATGAATAAGATAAGGTTGAAGAAACTACACATGTATATGGTGAACCAAGAAGCAGTGATGTTATCAAAGAATTTGATACTCATAATGCATTCAACATATGGAGCGGCGAGGTATAATTTATTTTTTAACATTTTCCTAATTGTTTAGAGCAATAAAAATTACAAAATTCAAGTAAATTTATGTTATTGTTGGAACGAGCACCACTAACATGCGTCAATCATGCACATAAGGTACTAAAATGGAAGTTCCCAGAAAATGCTACTGGATTTAGGAACATTATTGAGTAGTCCAAAATGTTTCCCATTGTTCACACTTTCTACAGAAGTATGAACCAAAACTTGATATCAGCTTTTGTGGAATGTGGGTATCCGGAGACAAACAAGTTTCATATGCCATTTGGTGAGATTACCATAGTAGAACAAAATGTAATACATACAACCCAAATTGCATAGAAATACAAATCATTATGCTAAAGAAGAAAAAGTTAGAAGAAGAATAGAAATTACAACACATAATCTCACATCATAGTAGAACAAAATATAATACATACATACATATATGTATATATATAATAACCTTTGAAATACAAAACTGTATTTGTACTTACATACATCATCAGAGTACAATACAATACATTACAACAGAAATAAACAAAAAATATCTAACACTGAAGCTTCCTACTCCAAGGTCCTCCAAGTATATCTATAAATAGCTAAACTACTTGACTGCCTGTACAAATTTGGTCGCCCAAAGGTTTAGGGTAAAACAAAACATAATAAACTCTAGGCCAACCATGGGGCTGGTGTGAGTAAACTTCAATCACCGGGTTTAACTTTTAAAAATCTTTTCAAAAGAAAAGATAATCGTAAGACCAATCCATGCATAAACATGGATGATTTTTAACTTACGATAACCCAAAATATTCTTCGTATCAACACTATTCTGATATCATAATAGTGTCTAATCAAATCAATAACAATCTAGCGGAACGTTGGCATCCCACGTTTCACATACATGGTATACAATAAAAAACCACAAGGCTCTTACTGGGGAATGGATTTACCACTATGACAAGGTATGTAACCACCTTCTGATAGTGCATCTATAGAGAAGAATACATTGGGTTCAACAACAACATCTTGTAACTCGGCCACACATGATCGACCATTCATTTCTCTTGAGTGTACCAAATGTCTTATCACCAGTGGTTGGGATCAACAACCGTTACCGAAGCATACAATGACAATAGAATAAAGGAGCAAATGGAATTTTCTCTTGATTAGGTGATAATACACCCAAATGAGAGCGACCCACATAGCCATGTTGTCTGATCAGTTTTTGTCATTTCCTAGTGTTGAGGCTTGAGTCCATACTTACCTTTTTAACACCACAACATCATTCACTTTGAATGTCACATCGTCAAACTTGCCAAATCATTAATCGATTTCCCAAAAAATATCACATGCATAAAGCTAAGATAAATGAATTCCTTCGCCACCAAATGTAAATACGTTTGAAGAGATCAATGTACATGATCTTTCAGGCACACTCTTTCAGACATTGTCCATGCAAGCTGTCCTGGACTGGACAAACCGAAGGCACTATTTCCATTAATCCGACTTAGGTAATTTCTACCTTGGATTGACAGAAAAAGCCTTTGCACTTTCTCCATCTTCGATTATCTTCTATATAATATGATTCACAATGCTTACGCCTATACAGAGTGGTTTTCAGATAATAAATCCAGCAGGTCTCTCCATATTGACAACGATGGTACTAAATTGACCAATACTTCGATAATCGGTTATCTAACTATCGAAGAAACAAACATTCATCCAAAGATACTATTCCCAGAGGGAATACTATTGATTAGCACGAAACAATCACTGATCCCTTTTTAATTAATATTTCATTAATTAAATCATTTTCCAATTCATCTCAAATATCCTTATCGATATATTTTTCAAACTGTTTTGGCCTTACACGATACTTGGAAAACATTTCCAAATTCCCATCATTTTCTTATTTTCTCTACTTAGAAAATATTCCTCATTTTATTTGGAAAATGGTTCCAAATCACATTTACTTGGCTTAAAACGAATATTGCGTTAAACATCGTTACAACAACCCAAAATACTGCATTTAACTAACTATATTTAAATCTCATATTAAATATTAATCGTTTCCTTTTCATAATTCATTTATTGTAACAGTAGTGTTATAGTCCATGCTTTTTCTTAAAATGCCTATTTCAACACATTAAATTTTATTAACCGATTTGGTTCCAAATTCTATATATAATCGATAAACCAATTTCTAGCTATCAAATTCCTTAAAATTTTCTATCTCCTTAAATTTTCGGAAAAATTCGTCAGCGTCTCCTTTGTAGGACTCAATTGGTACAAGTACAGATCGCCTCTCTAGGCCATTTCCATTCAAAAAGAAAATCAAAAAGCCAAGTGGCTTGCCCAATAGGCTCATAAAAATCTTATATTGAATTAAATATGTACCTCCTTTATCGGGCATTCAATTTATTTTCTTCCACTAGCATCATTCCATACCTGATAACACATATTCATCCAATTCCAACTTATTTCAAATTAATCCAATCATTCTTAACTCAGTTCGCTAATTTCTTCTCTAATTAGCTCTTTTTCCTAATCCACTTTTAGTTTGAAGATAACATAACATGTTCAAATACATTTTAAATTCGCTTGTACACAAGTCAAATTCTATTTCTGTCTCTAGTTTTGTATTCAACTTCATATTTTAATTTACAAATCCAATTCACATAACCCAAGTTAAGTTCAATCCAAAACTCCATTAACTAATTGTTTTTCTAATTAGTTAGCTTTATTCAATATTTTAGGATCTGATTTTTGTTTCAAAAAATCACTTGGGTACACATTTATTTTATAACTCAAGTCTGGATTTTTCTAACGGGAATCCGAATTTTATTCATTCTAAATCTTCTACTTTATTAAATAAACCATTTAACCGCTATTTTTCTAGAAATTAGATTTTAACATGACTCAAAATCTATAAGATGAAATCCAGATTTTTCTCTTTCATTAGAAAACTATCATTCAATAGGTCTTGACGGTTCTTGTTTCAAAGAATTCTGACTCGTATTGAGTTCACTACACCAGAAAACAACTGTAACAACCCGTACTTTTCTACTAATTAATTTTTGAATTTATTATGATTTTTAAATATTTTATGGTTATAAATAAAATTTGATGACTTAATTATGTAAATTTATTTCTAAACTTAATTAGTTTGATTAAGTAATGAATTTTAATTGTTTACAATAGCAATAACTTGTAATTATTGTAAATGAAATTACAATTGGTTTGTAATTATAAATATTGAAATTTGAAATTAATATTAAAATGTTTGGATGAAATTGATTTATTTAATTTACAACTGAAATTCAAGATGAATTTAATAGATAATTGAAATTTAATATTTGTAGACGTTTGAATTGAAATTTAATATTTGTAAACGTTTGAATTGAAATTTAATATAAGAAAAGTGAGTTATTAAGTTAATTTGAATTTTATTTTGGATTGGATAAGGTTACTAAGTTTTTGAATTTTATTTGAAATTGTGAATTTATAGTAAATTATAAGATTTAAAATGAATCATTTATTTTAAAATTTAATTGTTTAATTGAATCGTTGAATAATTGAAATTTGAGATTTACATAATGCGTATTTCATTCATATAACTATAATAAACCCTACTTTGGATTTGTATTAAATTTATGAAGTTTAGAATTGGATTAAGACGAATTAATGGAAAATTTAGTAATTTGTTTGATTTTTTTAATCATTGAAATTCCTTAAATATAAACAACTATAATTCTAACCTAATTCTCTGCTTAAACCTAATCGGTTGTTTCCCCAGTAGCAAAACATAAGTAAATTGCCATTTTCTGAGATAAACCCAACGGCGGCTCCTCATTCAAAAATAAAAACACTGCGAATGAAAATCATAAAATGCTAAAACTTCTTTCGATGAATTTATCACGTTGAGATCTACATGTAGGCTAGTTCTAAGATGGAGCGATTGAATTTTGTCGGGATCGACAGTTTTTACAGTAAATTTTTTATTTTAGGGTTTGTGTTTACAATTGATAAAGGCAATGATGCACATAATGGAGGTTAGATTTGAATTCGTAGCATCAAATAGCAATTCGAGATGAAATTTCATGGGGTTTGGTGTTATAGAATGTCGTGTGTAACGTAAGGGGGACGTGGGCTGTCTGGTGATGCGATCTTGAGGGTGAGTTCGAGTGGGAGGGTGGTTGTGTCTAGGAAAAAGCATTTGAGAAGAGAAGGCCGACGATGTGAACGAGAGGCGATTTAGTGAGGTATCGAGGGAGGTAGAAGGGATTCAGTTTTCAAAAATAGCGTTTTAAAATCTGGAACGTGCGTGAGAAACGGAGAAAAGGAGTGGGGAGTTAAAGGCTGACGTGGAAAGCTAGGGTAAGATTTTATTTTATTATATTTTAATTTGAAAATTTGAAAATGGAAAAACGTTAATAACTTTCTCATGCGAACTCAAATATATGCACGGTTGGATCCATTGGGATCATATCGAAATTCCAAACAACATAGAGCTATCACGGACTAATTCTGAGACTACCATATTTTGATCCTATTTTGGGATTTCATACTCTCTTGAAATCAAAGGTGAGTGATTAAACCCACTCACATCTAACTAAAATAATTGATTGCTAGTTAAATTTAATTCATGTTATGATATGATTGTATTATTTGTTGTTTGATTGTTTAAATTGCTTATTTGTGTTAATTTGCATAAACTGTGTAATTTAATTTAATTTCTAGTTTAAAAACCTCATACCTATTGACTAGCAAACCGATATTATATTAAACTGTTTAGATGTATTGATTTTGACAGATGCCTTGGATTTATATATTTAATGTAATAATGTGTAATTCATCTTGTTATCGACATTGTTTATATATGCTCATTGATTATGTTGATAAATCCCAACCATTACCCTAGATGTTACGGGCCTCAAATAAACCCGGGATTAATCATAGTAATGAATTGAGAACGTATGTTGAAATGATAAATACCAATGATCCTGATTTTGATAGAAATGAAATATATCCTTTCCTAAAAGACTAAAATTAAATTTTAAGTATCACTTGGCCATAGGATAGCAAATTATATATAGACACCGGTTGGTTAAATGAAATTTGTTTAAACCTTGAATCTTGAGATATGGTTTTAAGACAATGTAAATGTTGTTTTATAAGACGATTTCCATTGAATTTGAATATGAATTAAATCAATTGAAATTGAATTGTTTTATCCACCGTTTAAAATTATTTCAATTAACATTGATTTAAAGCGATATTTCAATTTGTGAACTCAATACTTATTATGATTAGAAATCATTGAAAATGAGAATTTGATTGGAACTTAACTATTTGAATTTAATTGATTGGATTGAAATGAATGTAAAATGAAAATTTAATCAATTGAAATACTGAAATTGAGCTGGTTTGATTTGAAAGTGGAATATGACTTCAAGGCTAATTGAAATTTTGGCGAAACAATTCTAATTCCAACAGTAGTATTTTTAAAGCATTATATAAAATATTTTGGTAAATAACTATTTTTCTTATAATTATTCCATTTTTAACTTGTAAATATATTTTAACTATTCTAAACTATTTATAAATAACTATTTTACTTTATAAACTTTTTTCTTATACATATTAATTATTTTAAATAATCTATTTTAAAATTGTAATTTCATTAAATAATCTATTTTTTATTTGTTGTTTATTTAATATTTAACTATATATATAACTAGATATTGATAAATGTTATTTTTATCGTAAAACCTAGTATCTAAACTTTTATTGTCCTAACTATCTATTTTCAAACAATTAAAATATAATCTACTTCATTATACATTTCAACTATTTTAATATTCAAATTTTCATTAGAATTGGAATTGTTTCAAGATTTTAAGTTTGGTTTTAAATTGAGACTTTAATATGAATAATATTCTACATTGAATTATGAATTGATTTTTAAGAAAATATGATATTTTGATATGCAGTATGAACCCCTTTGGATTGTAAAAGAACTGGCTGGTGAGAAAAATGTAAATGTTTGATTATTAAAGAGACCGGGATCGAATATTGTCATACTCTCTGCCAATACCGAAAACCACTTTAACAATTGTGCACGTGGTAGATAATCCAAAATGAAGTAGGATGATTTGGAGGCGATTATTGGATTTGAAGAAAGAGAACGATGATGGACAGCCTTGACCTTCGGGTCATAATTGAAATGACTAAATTAGGAGCCATACCCAGGCCAATGTAAGTTAGCTACTCCTAACAGGCATGCTTCTTCGATACCAGATATATTACTTTGTGATTGATTGGCGCCTTCGATTTTTGAGAGTATTGTCTGAGGCGAGCGGTAGCTAGCGGCTATGCGTTAGCACCAGTCTGGGTCCGCAATCTGGTAGAATCGGTACTGATGGGTATTGCCTCGATGCCTTGTCATATTTATCCTGACTGAGCCCCCTATAACTTTGATTTGTACCATACCTATGGAGTGCCCTCTGATATCCACTAGTTTATAGTGAATTTTACGGTATCTGTATAGACAACGGTATTATAAACGGTGTAAGGGTAAAAATGTAATATCACTTACACTGTTTTAATATTTTATATTTAACCATATACACTATTATAATAACATATTGTATTATATAGTATCTAGTTTAACGGATCCTTAGGATATGGAAATTCCCGTAACATCTCTTAAGTTATTGCACTCATATTATCACATGAATTTGATTTAACTAATATAAGAATATTTTAGTTCTGATCCGAGTGTTTTTTTTGGTCTTTTCATTTGTGCTCGGGTCAGCCTGAGTTTCTTGTTATTGAAGACACTGTTACGAAGATGAACATGGTGCTTGACAAACATATTATTATTATTCCACTGCAAATATTGGTATATTGTATAAAAGTTAACTCTGATAATCGTTGTAAGTGGATGATCAAATGTATGTTTTGACAGCTTCATAGAGTGTTATTTATTTGTTATATTTTGTCCTTCCACTGCGAGATGCTGTATTTTTTTTCTTTCTTCATTTTCTTATGTAAATCACAATAACTATCTGTATTTTTGATTTGTTTAAGTAGACATTTAAGGATCATTGTCGATTTGAACGTTCAAAAATCTAGGTCGTTACAACACCTTGGTAGCATTTGAAAAATGTTACCAAAACAGTTTTGGTAGCGTTTTAATATATGCTACTACATGTCCCAAAACTAAAAGTCTGCTTTTTTGTTGCATTTTAATAAGCGCTACCATTTGAAAAGCATAGTTGCGTTTTCCAAATGCTACTGAAGGTCCGTACATTGGTCATTTTTTGCTTTTCTGTAGCGTTTATTTCATGCAACTAAAAAAAAATTGTTACATTTATTTTATGCCATTAAAATTCGTATAGTTTTTTTTTGAAACGCTACTAAAGGTCTATACGTGGGTCCTTTATTGCTTTTCTGTAGCGTTTATTTTGTGCCACTAAAAATTCACATGGTATGTTACATTTATTACTATAGCGTTTCTAAAACGCTCAAAAGGTCTTGATTGTTTGGTAACATATTTTAAAAGCTACTATATAATATTACCGGCTTTTATTATTTCCGGCAACTAGTTATATAATAATTATATTAAAATTATCAACAATCGTATAAAATCTGATTGAGAACAACAATCAATGAATCATATAACTATAATATTAAAATGACTAAGAATACATGTCACATAAGTATTTTCCATAACCATTTAGATAACAGTCGTTTGACTAAATCAGCAAATTCACACACCACAAGCATTTAGAAACAAAATTTACACAATAAGTACTAACAGATACTATAATACATACAACAATTAAAGTTTTTTCCATTATTCCTGATGTTCTTCACATCAAAAAAAATGAATTACAAGCAGACAATATTAATTGGTTATTATTTAACCAAGCACATAAACAATCTTAATAAAACTCAATCATGAACAGTTTATTCCATTGCAAAATTCAGATATCCACATAAACAATATTAACTTTGCGCTCCTTTTACTTCACAAAAACCCAACATACATTGTTAAATCAATGAAATAATTGGTATATGAAAATTTGAGACCTAAAATTGGTTTTGTTCGAATATGCAACGTGTTTAGTTCATAAAAATACCACATACCGGCCACCTTCGCATGACCAAATTGACTAGGTGTTCCAACTATTTTTGAACACCTGCATTCCCAATTATTGAATTGAATTTAATAACCAGATATTTCCATGTAGAAAAACAACTGTCTTTCCTAGTGACTGAATTTGATGAAAGGCTTCCCTGTATGAAAATCAGACCAGCTTCTAGGATACACTGATGTACGCCTAATGACTAAAAAAATGGCTACCTTTCCTAATTTATTTAATGATAATTTCGTCACGTATCGGTAAGTTCCAAATAAGGTGACAGTTCAAACTTGGACCTATATCCACTTCTTGTTAAAGTTAACGCATTTCTTATAAATTTAGGAAAAAGTCTAAGATAGTTCTCCTAATTTATTGGTCAAAAAATAGTAATCAGTGGCTTGAGTTTAGGAAGTAGTTGATTATGTTTTTATTATTTAAAGATGTAATCATTTTGCAATTCAAGTTAATATAATGTAGCCTTTTCTGTTTTATCTTTTAATCTCTCCCCCTTTCTTTTTTGGTATCAAATTCCAACATGGTATCTGAGCCAGACCAATGAGAAGAGGAAGAGAAGATGGAGTCACAGTGAATTCTTATTCTATTATTTTCATTTCTTTAAATGAATGGTTCCCAAAAAAAGTCAAATTTGAAATATGAAATCCACCCAAGCGACCGAGGCTAGATCACGCTGATTTCTGGTTTGTGAGGAGAGGTTGTGAATTAAGTTGATGATGATGAACCAACAAATGATGGGTGGAGAGGCAACTGGGTGACTGGTTGTTGAACTTAGGAGGCGGAGTTAGAGCATCTCCAACAGCTACCTAATTCATGGTCTGAATCATGAATTGGGCAGCCAATAATTCATATTCCTTTGAATATTATGGGGAATATTACGGGGCCAACTCAGAATCATGAATTGGCCCGGCGAGCCGATTTTTTCGACTCATCAAAAATCGGCTCGCCATTCCCACAACTATATTCCCAACAGCTCTTTCCCAACGGCTATTTCCACTTAGGGTTCAATTTCCCAATGGCTATAAAACGGTCAAAACTTCCAAACGGCTGTATTTTCAGTTATAAATTGGTTCCATTTCACCATTAAACATCACGTCATATTCACAATTCCTTTCTATCTCTTTACTTTAAACAAACTCTTGCTATATAATGTCATCACTATTCGGAGACTTTTCACATCCGACGATAGATGGAAGCCAATTTTTCCAAGGCAACACGAGCAATTTATTTGGAACTCAGTCAAGCAGCAAAGGAACCATTCTGTGGATAGATGAAGAGGACATCGATCTATGCAACATCTATTGTCATTTCTTGCAAGATTTGGCAATGGAGAATGACCAATCAGCCGTCAAGTTTTGGAAAAAATTTAAGAACGGGTTCGTTCAGAAGCATCCAGAATGCCTAAGGACGTTATCGACGATTCAAGGCCGTTTTGGCAAGATAAGCCGTCAAACCCAATTTTATGAGTTACAAGTGTACAAAATAAAGATAACGAATCCAAGCGGCATGGGTAGGAAAGATAATCTGGGATATTTTTATTTGTACTTACATTAGTGGTTGTTAGCTTGTTTTTGTATACATATTCTTTTTTTTAATTAGAAACGACTGGCAAATGTGGAGTTTAAGAAGCTTTTTCCTAGAGAAAATGGCACGAAAAGGCTACAGTATTATCAATTTATGCATTGTTATGATCTACTTACTAGTCAACCAAAGTGGAACTCAGGACTTGCTAAGAGCCTCCTGATGTTCAAACTACTAGCAAGAGCAAGAAAAAAGTTCAAAATCTGGGTATTCTTCTAGTCCAAGCAGGTCAACCGCCAATATTTCTCAATGTAAAGGGAAAAACCTACTCGATGAGTTCAATGCCACGATTAACGAAGATTTTGGACCTGAAGGAGCCAAAGCTACGAAAAGAAGGGGCAAAACAACGGTTGAGATTGAACGAAAAGTGAACGCATGCCACGAATAACGCAGTTGTAGAGCGGAAAAAAGACTTGTAGAAGCCAAGGAAAGAACATAAGTTATAAAAAGGTTTGCTGATGTGGAAGAGAAGAAGCTACAAATTGTTGCGGATGACTTAGCGCACAAGAAAGAGCAAAATGCATATAAGAAAGAACAAGATGCGTATAAGAAAGAACAAGATGAGAATGCTATTATGGACAAAGATCTGACTGGAATGTCTGCACTAGAGATGGAATTTTGGATAGGGATGAAACATCGTATTCTAACATCAAGGTTTCCACAGTTATAAGTAGATCACTGACCCCTATAAGTATTAGTAATTGCTTGTATTATGTTGATGTAGTAACGGTTATTTCCCATTGTAGCAATGTTTTTCTTATGAGTGCAATTTGTGCTTTATTTATTTTACTATTCATATCTTAGTCTGATTGTTTTATACTGTGTACTAAAGTAAAAATTAGAAGCACTTCATATTTTTTTCGTAGGATCATCAAATAAACGAAAGATTCAACAACAAGTAAACAAAACCATTAGTCTATTCAGCACCATATCGGGTTAGCCAACTATAACGTAGTTTATACGCTTCATGGCCAACAAAATCAGCGCCGTACTCTACAAGGTAATGAGAATCAAAAGTTGCCTTAGTCATTTTAAATATGTCTTCATCTTCAACTGTCTGTATAATCTTCTGGTACCGTTCACAAGTTTCAACGAACCGTCGAAGAGCCAAATGAATTTCAACAGATGTTCGTGTAGTAGTACAGGTACGATGGTTGTTATGTAATCTTGTTATCATGGACCAAAATTCTTTATGGGTTAGACCTCCTTCATTCTGTGTCAGTAGCAAATCTCTTTTATCAAATTCGATATAGGATTTCATGAGTATAAGTAAGTCCTTAGGAGAGAATTCGGCTGTAGTAGCACTGGAGCTAGCATTACTTCAATTATGACAATTATGGTTAACCCTTTGGCTCGTTATGTTTTCTCGTGGACGTGTCTCAGGTTTATTAACTTCAACTACTTGTGTATCTAGAATGAATCCACCCTCTTTCTCCTCCTCCTTGTTCCGTTCGTACTCATCAAACATTTTATTCATTAATTCATCACTGATTTCCCCATCGTCCATTTATGCTACACGGAAACAAAAAATGTATTGTCTAATACAAATAAGTACTCAAACACGTAGAAACAAAAAGATTAGTGGTTTCTCATTTTAATGTCGTGGTTGATGTAGAAAGCACAAATAATAATTATGGATGGGAGACTAAGTATGAAGTATTTTAACAAGTGGGGGCGATTGTTGATAAAGCTCTGTCATCATTACTTGAGCTATAGCATCGAGACATATGACATGACAACACTATGTCCTCAACAGTTGAGTTGCTCTGGCTCTGTCGTAAAACAATTGATGTTAGTACACGCTGCAACCTTTAATAACATGACATGTCCACTGCTTTAATAAATCAAAACACGAAATCCAGGGACTTGTCAACCAATAAGACCACTTAGCCCTCTACCTTTAAATTCAGCACTCTCAAAAACTTAGGCTGTCAAATTATTTATTTTATCTCCCTACCACTTTTCAAGTAGTTCAACATGTCTGCTTGAGAATACAATGATGAAACCATGGTCCAAATGTACGATCAATATGAAAGAAATAAGAAACTAGTCAATTTTGTGCCTGAAACACAAATGATGATTAAGTAGAAGCTGGAGAAGTGGAGTCTGAGCTCTTCAGTGCCCCGCAACCGAACGTTGCCGTCTAACGTATTGAACCTCTTCCAAAAACCCACAATGCTCGGTTAAGGAAATAATTGCTCGGGAGAACCCAGATAGGTCAAGCTCTAGCATGACGAGTCGTTTAGTACTTTGCTACTGTGGAGTAGACTGTAATGTGGTTGTTTCTAAAATCCAAAGCAACAGAGGTAGGCGCTTTTATGGTTGCAAAGCGTACATTATTGCACTTAACCGACAAGGGGTGGAACGTTGTAATTTTTTCTCATGGATCGATCCACCACTTGCGGAGAGGGGTGTCATGCACGCTCTAGAGATGCAAGTAGAGGTAGGTCGCCTTGAAAGGGTGATTGCTGCAGCAAAGACTGAAATGTTGTATGGGTTCCACCGTGCATCCGAAAGCTAGGGTCTAGCTATATCGTACTATGTCTTATTTCCCTATATTGTGTTCCACATTATGTGGAACTATATTGCAGTTGTATGTTGTGTCGAACATCCACTGCATTCATGTATCTTTGTATTTTTCTATATTGAATGTAGTTTGTATGCAAGTTAAAAGGTATTATATATATTTAAGACTGCAAAATAGTAAAAAACTAGGGTCTTCACCGTTTAAATAAAATATTACAATACACAAAGGAGTTAAAGAATTGGGTCGTGCTCATCCACTATTATGGACCTCTTCAAAAAGGATATATGTCAACTGACTCACAACTTATCTCCCTCAAACAACTCGGGTGGTCCCCATTTAAATTAAACATTTCAACACACAAAGGTGTTAAAAAATAGGGTCGTTCTCATTCACTTGAGCATTAGTGCTGACAAATGCTTTGGAAACCACACAACGTAAAGCAAAGTGGAACCAGTGACCATTCAAATCATGACCGTACGAAAAAGCACATTCCCTACAGTATTACGGTAGGCGAAACAGTGTCGGGCAGTATGTAAAGCACAGTCGTAAAGTGAGTGGTAACATCATTATTTATTTTACTGATTTGTACAGTACGCAGCTATATATTTCTTTCAATTTACTCACATCTTACCTCACTCAAACAACTTCGTTCTCATTCTTGTACTTCCTCCTCCTTTTATCACTCACTCAAAATGCCTTCTTGGCCATTAGCTACAGACTCCGATGAACAGGCGTACGAACAGATACGACTTCAGGAGCTCGAGGACGAATTCCAGTTTCTAAACCAAATAAGACCCAAGGATGAACCATTGCATGAACATGGGAACGTACATCTTCCACAAGAAGCTCAAGTACCACATGTTCAACTATAATACGAACAGGCGCTCGCTCAACCACAACAAGAAGTAGAGTTCTATCGAGTACCACCGTATGAACATGAAGTTGATTCTTATCCAGTACTTTGCTATTGCGGTCGTGCAGTTGAAGTTATGGTTCGAGCATAGGGCAACAATATTGGTCGGTGCATGCAAAAATGTCCATCCTATCCAAATGGATGCAGTTACACAGAATGGATTGACGAACCATTGTGCCCAAGGGGAATATTATATGCAATCAAACTCGAACGAGAGATTAGGCATCTCGAAAATGATATTGAATAGTTGCGACTGAATGTAATGAGACTCCCTTGAGAGTGAACGTATAACATGTACTTTACTTTGATGTTTTAGTTGGCATGTACCATTATTAGTTGTTGTATCTTTAATGACCAGTTGTATCTGTATGCTTATTGTTATGCGAAATACTATTTGAATCATTTTGATCATAACCACTTGTTTCCATGTGATTATTACCAGGTCGTCGTTGTTTGTATCGTTTATAGTGTTGGAAAAGGGGGACTGTAATGATGATTAACTATAGGAGGGGACGAGCCGATTTTATCGGCTCGCCATGTGGCGAGTCGATTAAATTAGCTCGTCCTATTGGTAACAAAGGTGTGTGATCTTAAATGGTGAAGAAGCAGATGGAGTAGTTGATGGAGAAGAAGTGAATGACGATGAATTAGCAGTTACGCAAGAAGTTTATCACGGTTGTTGGTTACAATGGCATAAAGTTGTGGCAGCATGAGGGTTATAGTAGTGTGGAAAATTTTGTAGTAAGCATAGAGAAGGCTTGGGCATCTCTCCATCTTCAGGAAACAACTTTAACATTATTGACACAAGTACTTGCATCAAAGAAACCAGAGACTTTAGGTCCCAGTTCACAGATTGCTGGAGAAAGTTCTACCTTCAACCCTGGATCATCATCTACAGCCAAAGTCGTAGATAGTTTGGTTAAAATAAACCTACACAAGAACCCAAACTACAGGAACATGAGATGATAAGTTAAAGATAATGATAAAATGCCTGATCTGTAAACTTTTTTATGGTCAAATACTGTTGTTAAGGTCAAAGAAGATCCAAATATTCCACAAAGTAGCAAAAGAAAGGAAATTTCAAGCAATGTGACTACAAACATACACTTTTTTTGAAAAAGATAAAAAAGTAACAGGCCCAAATCCCATGATTTTGGGCTAAGCCCAAATACAAATGAACCCAACAAAAAACATCGGTTCATTGTAACCTTAGCCTCCTTAAACACCACTGTACTCTCGAACTCAAATAAACACGATAATGGTGGACTGGAGAGAGATCCATCATCTTCTAACTTTAGTCATGGAAAGCATCATGGTGGTTTCCAGACGTTCTCCTCTCTGTCTTTGAACTTCCTCCTGAGAACGTTGAGCTTGTTAGAGTCGCTAACGTCCTTGTCTTCAATGCTATCAATGATAATAGCTTCAGATCTGCTCTTGCTTGTGTTCAATAACCTGTCTTGGTCATCTCTGTGTCTCTTGTAGCTTAGATCTACTTGAGATCTGAAGCTGTCGCTGCTCTCTCCTCTAACACAGCGTGATAAGTGGTATATTTAGTTGTTGATCCTTCTTTTATAGTAATTGTCCCTAACTTTGTAAAGAAAACTTCTGTCTTTATCAATCTCCTTACATTTGTTATCAGCTTTCTGGGCTGACCAGTATTCTTTGTTAATCTCCAGGATTTTGTCAAACTCCGGATCACTGCTGATGAGTTCTCTGACTGTTTCAGGTATATAATTAGGTTTAATGTTTATTCTCTAAGAATTAAAAGGATGACAGTGATTAAAACCCTGTTTACTTCCCTTACAGAAATGATCTCTGTGATCAGTTTTGAGCTTCTCTTCAGAAAGGAAGCCAAAGTTACCAATCCTGTTATGATTTTCTTCTGAATCACTTCTGGGATCAATTATGTCTTTGTGTCCTGCAATAGGTAATGAACCAGAGTTATTGTTCATAGTGTTGGATATATTTCTTTGATGACTAATATTAATCTGGACCCTTGCCTTGCAGATTTGTTGTCTGTATTCAGAGTTGAGATGATTTATCCCAGATAGGATGTCAGAATAAATGGGTTTGCACTTATTGACAGAATAATCATGCTCTCCAGAATGTGTAGCTTGATTTTGGATGTTGAGCTTGTGAAAGCTTTGCTTGCCATTTAGTAAGAAATCTTCAATGTGTTTATTACAGTCATTATTCTTACTAGCATCCCCATGATAAGTAGTGCAGTCTTTCTTCTGCTTGTCTGCTTTTTTCAAAATGATATGACCTTCAGCATAGATATTTCTCCATAGCTGATATCTACTCGTAGCCTTATTAGAGTGTAGTCTTTCATTATCTCCTTCCAGATATGGAACACCATAGCAGTAAGGAAAACACAAGCCTTATTGAAGTTTTTAGACTTGGATTTGAATTGATTAAGAATATGACCAACACTACCTCTAATATCCAAAGTAGGAATGTATTGATTGATCCCCAGAGTACTTTTGGCATTATTCCAAATGTACTAGGAATACTCACAATCAAAAAATAAATGCCTGGAGCTTTCTAACTCATTTTTGCAAAACAAACAATTATAATCTATATTTTGGCCCCATTTGCAGCATCTATCTTTTGTAGGAAGCTTGTTAAGAATAGCAAAAAAAGGCACGGTGTGCCATTTTTGGGCAATTTGATTTACACCAAATTACTTTATGCCAATCTACCTCAACTTCTCCCCCTTCAATGGATTCCCACATTTTTTTTAAAAGAAAATTTATTATCTTTAGAGCAAAGCTTCCATACCCATTCATCTTTATAACCCCTTTGATCAATATTGATACTACTAATAGCTTCTTTATAAATAGAAGCAGCATTACTAGTATGAAAGCTCCAACAATTATTATCAGTAATACTATCAACATTGTCATTTAAACCACCTAGAAAATACAGATTGTTCCAACCTAGGAGGTTGATAAGGGAATTGCCATAAATCCAGGGGTCAAACCACAAACTGGTCTTAGTGCCATCTCTTAAATTCCTATAAATTAATTTTCTACCCACATCCCTGTAGTCAAGAATGTTTTTCCAGACATATGAGTGCTGGTTGTCTTTTCAAGTAATACAAAAATTCTTATTTTTAAGGTATTTGGCTTTCATCCATCTAGCCCATAATGATCTGCCCTCTATAAATTTCCAAAATAATTTATATTTGCAAACATCGGCAATGTCCCTGATATTTATTAGACCAAGGCCACCAAACTTCTTTGGTTTGCAAACTTTGTCCCTGCTAATTTATGATATTTACCTCTCCAAATAAAGTTGGAGCATAATTTTTTAGTTTTTTGGATAATACTAAAGGGGATGTTATGGGTTTGGGTCCAGTAGATGATAACTGCCATGATGACAGTGTGGGTGAGTTCCACCCTACCAGCTAAAGACAGTAATTTACTAGACCAGCCCTCTAGCTAACCCTGAATTATATCAATTAAGCTAGAGCAATCCCTGTCCTTAACCTGATTAATACTAAGGGGAAGGCCTATATATTTACTGGTAACTTACCCTCTCTGTATTTCAGCAATTTCAAAATGTCCTCTTTATGGGAGGCATCTTTGCTAAAATATATTTTACTTTTATTAGTGTTCACAGTGAGGCCAGCAAATTTTTCCATATTATCCAAAATTTTGCAAATAGTTTGAGCATTATTCCTATCAGCTTTTAGGAAAAGGAGCATGTCATCTGCATATAATAAATGAGTAATATGTGGTTTATTCCTATTAATAGTCTTAATGTTTCCCCTGGCCATCTCTATCTCCATTTGAATTGTAAAATATTCCATGGCAATAGCAAATAGATAGGGTGATAATGGATCACCTTGTCTAATTCCTCTATTGCTATGGATAAATCCTTTTGGGGATCCATTAATCATAATAGAATAAGTCACATTTGAAATGCACTCTTTTATCAACTCACAAAATTTATCATTAAAACCCATTCTTTTCAAGCTGAAAATGATAGAATCCCTGTTTATTTTATCAAATGCTTTGTGCAAGTCAATCTTAATACACATATGATTTTTATTCTTCTTATTAAAATCTCTAATAAGCTCATGAGCTAATAAAGTGTTTTCAGAAATTAATCTCCCTGGAATGAAAGCACTTTGATTCTCAGAGATAATAAATTTGAGAAAATACTTCAATCTGTTACAAAGAATCGAAGAGATAATCTTATAAATGAAGTTACAGCAAGCTATTGGTCTGTAATCTTCTAGCCCTATAGGAGTTTCGATATTCGGAATCAGAGTTAAAAAGGTATGGCTAGTATTTTTTAACATCTTTCCAGAATTAAAAAATTATGTAATAGAATCACTTAGGGGGCCTTGAATATCAGACCAGTGAGTTTTATAAAACTTTGCTACAAATCCATCAGGCCCAGGAATTTTATCGTTATTTGCATGAAATATAATGTTTTTAATCTCATCTTTTCTAATAGGAGTATTCAATATATCTGCACAGTTATTATTAGCAGTATATTTGAACTCGATATTAGGAAAAGATTTGCAGTAGCTTGAGGAATTATATAATGAGCTAAAATAATTAATAGCCTCCTATTCAATAACCGAAGCTTCATTAGTTATTTTACCATTATTATTGATAATTCTCCCAATATCATTTCTATTTCTCCTATTCGACATTTTAGTGTAGAAAAATTTATTGGCCTCATCTCCATAAGTTAACCAGTCAATTTTTGCCTTATGCTTAATATTAACCGAGTTAATATGTAAAGCCTTAACAAGATTAGCCTGAGCATTAAAAAATGAGTCAGCTAACACCTTATCTGAGCAATTATCATCAAGCTTGTTCTGGAGCTCAGCACAATCATTTCTAATAGAATTAATATCTCTTTTATTCTTATTGCAGTTCCAATTTTTGAGGTTAGTTTTGACAGTAAGCAAAGTTTTGTTAAACTTATACTGGGCAGTGCCAAAAAAATTGTTAGAGAGGCTCTTTTGAACAATCTCTTTATAACTGTCATCATACACCCATCCATTTTTAAATATGAAAGGAGCTTTAGGGGTAGCATCCTTTTGTTCTTTAAATGATATTTGAATGGGTGTGTGATCACTTGTATTTTGAGGGAGAGTACAACAGTTCACACAAGAAAAAAGTTTGATGAAAATCTGGTTCAAGAGAACCCTGTCCAATTTGCAATGAATATTTCTATATTCACCTGACTTCCATGTATATTTATTACCATGGATAGGTGGCTCTATTAAACCTGTTTTTACTAAAAAGTTATTAACCCTATCCAATTTATTGAAAGGAACAGGATTACCTCCTCTTTTTTCTATGTTGTGAAAAATAGTGTTAAAATCTCCTATCAAAATCCAGGGACTTTTATTGACAAGACTCAGGAGCTCAATATTATTCCATAGCTTATTCCTGTCATCCTCATAATTAGAAGCATATATGACGGTAATCTTAATAAGCAGACCATACTTATTTTCAAAATAACAATGAATGTATTGCATATCAATAAAGTAGTTAATGAGAGTCCAAATAGAAGGATTATGTAAAACCATAATCCTTCCATTGCCTCCCATTCTATTGTTATTGATGCAATTCCAGCTAGCAAATCTTTTGCTGTGCAAATCCTTAATTTTATGATCATGGAGTTTATGCTCAATCAAACCTATAATGCTAGGTTTATAGTTGATAATAAACTCAGAAAGGTCTAATTGCCTTTTAGGGGAGTTTAGACCCCTAACGTTCCAAGCTATAATATCCATATATAAAAAATATAAAAAAAAAATTATTTAAAGGATACTAAAGGATACAAACCTCTATGGTGGAGCACTGTGTTTGCCAACACTTCCCTTCTTATCCCTTGTTTGCCACTTTTTTTTTAAAATTGTTTTGATTTGTGGCTTTTAACTGATTTCCCCATTTGGCATTTTTGCCAATGTATTGTTTTCTGAAGTCATGGTCTTTTAGATCTTCGGTTTCCTCTATTGAAGTAATGTCTGAAAGACTTTTAGTTCTGGACTTCTTCCTATTGCTAACCGTTGCAGGTTTGGGAGCTGCTGTTGGCTTGGCTGCTGTTATTGTTTGGCTCACAGCCTTCTGTATGTCTGATTCAGAGAATGTTGAATGTTCTTTTCGGTGCCAATCTTTCAGAGACAAGAGAGCTGTTTGTGTATATAGGATCAGCTGCAAGGAGCGATGAACAGCTTGCCAATTCTTCATTGTTAGCATTAATATTCATTGTGTTTGTAATATTTCTTGAATCCTTCATGTGGGTGGAGTTTTCAATGACCTATTCTGTAATTCCCACTTTAGAATTTTTGATTTGATTATGCCTGAAAGGGTTTGTTCATTTGAGACTGATGGTGATATTGACCCATCGTCTCTTTCTTGAACCTTTCTGGACTGCATATTCTTTGAAAGAACAGCAGCTTCCTTATGATGATCTAATTCTGAGTTCCCTGCTTCGTTTACATTAATTTCTTGAACGTCTAGATTCATTGAATCTTCGTTGTTGCAAAAAATGAAATCAAGATCTTGGGTTATCGGAGTAGGTATCTCTAGGTTGATTTCTAAACCGTTTTCCACCAAGTTCAGTTCAAGATCTGTAGAATCATTGGGGTTGGCACTATTTTCTTTATTTTGAGCACAATCTTTTAGTGCATGCCCAAAGATTTTGCATATTTTGCTTCTATCGGGAATCGTTTCATAGGTGATTTGCTGAGATATGATCTCCCTGTCGTGAGTGTAGACAGAGACTTCGTTTGGTAGCTCTGCATTAGCACTAATCTCTACCAAGATTCTGGCATAACTGAGTCTTGTTTCTTTAGCTGTCTGTTCGTCCATTTTTAAGGGATTTCCGACTAGACTAGTTATTCCACTGAAAACTTCTTTATCCCATAACCTAAGATTCAACTCGGGTAATCTTATCCATATCGGCATAGAACTTAGAAGATCTTTATCTAAAACAATTTTCTTGGTCCACTTTTTCAGGATTACAAATTTGCCGTTTATAAAATAAGGACCTCCTTTTAACAGTTTTTCGTAGCCCTCAGCATTAGTAAACCTGATAATGAAAAAACCATTTTCTCTAGTAAAAATTTCGAATGAACCTGTTGGATTCCATGTCCGAACCACAAATGCCCTGAAGTGAAAATATGATGGCCTTTTGCCGAATACATACGCCACTACGGCAAGTCCCCATTTACTTTCTGTAAGAATACTTGTTTCTTCAGAGACAACCACTAATCTTTCACCAGTTGTCTCAACTGGTGGTATAAACTCTAAATCAAAGCTTGTTTCTTGACCCCTACCTTTTACCATATCCTCCCATGAAGACACTTTCAAATCTTTAGGCATATTTACCTTTGGATTTTGAATGGGTTCTTGCAAATTTCTGGTGGTGTTCTTGAATTGTGGTCGGGCACCTTTAGAGGAAGGAAACAACTTTTGTTTCGGTTTAAGAGGAAATTCATTGTATTTGCCAGATCCTTTTCTGAAATGTACTGAAGCATCTGGATTAGATATTTTCTTCTTTCCTTTCTTCCTATTCACAACAATAGTGAAACCATCCTCATCTACCAAGAATTTAGGTGTAGATTGAGGGACACTAGAATGTGTATTAGAAGAGATGAGAGGAGATTGAGAGGATTGCCCCTTGCGGTTGGGGTTATTGTCGAAGATTGAGTTTAGAGAGGGTTTGGGAGCAGCCATGGCTGCAAAGCTTCAGATTTTCTTTTGGCGCAAGACTGTACTTTGTCAAAGGCAAACTTCAAAGTGCACTATTCTTAGGGTTGTAAGTTGTTTTACAAACATACACTTGTCACTGGCTTCAAGAGATATTGATAGCTCTGTTATACCTGAAGAAACTAAAGAAAACCGTTCTGGAATAAATACTGTGGTGACATATGACAAAACAAAGAATAAAGAAGTCTCTGAGCCTGCGGACTGTTCAAATGTGGTGAAGTCTAATGATATTAATCTCAATATTAAAATGCCAGATGGTGGTTTCTTAAAAAGGAAATTTATGATGACCGATACTTTGAGATCATTAAAACAGTAATTAGTGAGAATCTTGGTTGTGTGCACATTGGTTTGGGCGGTAGGCATGATGGACAAGATGTCTGGGTTTGCAGAAGTGGTTGCAGTTGTTTGCTTTAAGTCGCGTTGCATGAAGAATTTGGTTCAGGTTGCATGTAAGATTTGGTTCAAGTGTATGATTGCTGAGCAGAGCTTGGCTGTAGTAGCTTGGCAGGGGTAGGAGTGCTGAATGGTGAATGTTTTGGTTGTATTTTAAGGTGTAGCAGGAAGGGGCTGCAATGATTAATGGTCTTGGAATCATTGTATTGGAGTCTGCTGATGATGAATAGTGAGAATGTTGCATTGGAATGAAGTGTGGATGCATATGATGCTAGAAATAACAGTAGAAGAAGGTGAAGAAGACAAGGTGTAGAACATTGTTTATGGTTGGACATTCTTAGGGTGCTTATGAAGTGTTAGATGATATGTTTACAAGTGAAGTGGACAAGACTGCAAGTGAAGCAGACTTGATTTGTGTTATTCAATAAGCAAATGAAGTAGAGCCACAACTCTAGCATGTGGGGGGTGACAGATATCGCGGCGTATCAAGGGATGTTCTACATGCAGAGACCAAGAAGGTCCCTTAAAGAATGTCAAGAGTAGTTGTTGATGGTTAAAGTATCAATCAACGCGAAATAGTCGAGCATGTCCAACTAGGTAGAAATGAAAGTTGTAATTCGTCAATGTAAGATGATGAAGAAATTGAAAATCACAGTTTGCGTTTGTGAATTGTAAATTGAATATTAGCACATTTAGTTTAAGGGAGGGTGTTAAAGTGAAACATGTCTTATAAATTTAGGAATAAGTACAAGATAGTTCTCCTGGTTTATTGGTCAAGAAATAGTAATTAGTGACTTGAATTTAGGAACGTACATCTTCCACCAGAAGCTCAAGTACCACATGTTCAACTATCATACGAACAGGCGCTCGCTCAACCACAATAAGAAGTAGAGTTCTATCGAGTACCACCGTATGAATATGAAGTTGATTCTTATCCAGTACTTTGTTATTGCGGTAATGCAGTTGAAGTTGTGGTTCGTGCAGAGGGCATCAATATTGGTCGGCGCATGCAGAAATATCCATCCTATCCAAATGGATGCAGTTACACGGAATGGATTGACGAACCTTTGTGCCCAAGGGGAATAGTATATGCAAACGAACTCGAACGAGAGATTAGGCGTCTCGAAAATGATAATGAACAGTTGCGACTGAACGTAATGAGACTCCCTTGAGAGTGAACGTATAACATGTACTTTACTTTGATGTTTGCTTTGATGTTTTAGTTGGCATGTACTATTATTAGTTGTTGTATCTTTAATGACCGGTTGTATCTGTATGCTTATTATTATGCGAAATACTAATTGAATCATTTTGATCATAACCACTTGTTTCCATGTGATTATTACTAGGTCGTCGTCGATTGTATCGTCTACAGTGTTGGAAAAGGGGGACTGTAATGATGATTAACTATGGGAGGGGACGAGCCGATTTTATCGACTTGCCATGTGGCAAGTCGATTAAATCGGCTCGTCCTGTTGGTACCTCCTCAATCCACCCTAAATCTTACGGGTCGTAATGTTACTACTCGTAAGTCTGTTGGAGATGCTCTTAACAAAGGTGTGTGATCTTAAATGATGAAGAAGCAAATGGAGTAGTTGAAGATGGAGAAGAAGTGAATGACGATGAATTAGCAGTTCGCAAGAAGTTTATCACGATTGTTAGTTACAATGGCATAAAGTTATGGCAGCATGAGGGTTATAGTAGTGTGGAAAATTTTGTAGCTAGCTTAGAGGAAACAATTTTAACATTATTGACACAAGTACGTGCATCAAAGAAACCAAAGAATTTACGTCCCCGTTCACAGATTGTTGGAGAAAGTTCTACCTTCAACACTGGATCATCATCTACAGCCAAAGTCGTAGATAGTTTGGATAACAAACCTACTCAAGGACCTAAACTACAGGAACAAAGGATGATAAGTGAAAGATAATGATAAAATGCCTAGCCTATAAACTTTTTTAGAGTCAAATACTGTTGTTAAGGTCAAAGAAAATCCAAATATTCTACAAAGTAGCAAAAGAAAGGAAATTTCAAGCAATGTGACTACAAACATACACTTGTCATTGGCTTCAAGAGATATTGATAGCCCTGTTATACCTGAAGATACTAAAGAAAACCTTTCTGGAATAAATACTGTGGTAACATATGACAAAACAAAGAATAAAGAAGTCTCTGAGCCTGCGGACTGTTCAAATGTGGTGAAGTCTAATAATATTAATCTCAATATTAAAATGCCAGATGATGGTTTCTTAAAAATGAAATTTATGATGACCGATACTTTGAGATCATTAAAACAATACATTAGTGAGAATCTTGGTTGTGCATGTGCACATTGGTTTGGCGGGTAGGCATGATGGAGAAGATGTCTGGGTTTGCAGAAGTGGTTGTAGCTGTCTTCTTTAAGTCGCGTTGCAAGAAGAGTTTGGTTCAGGTTGCATGTAAGATTTGGTTCAGGTGTATGATTGCTGAGCAGAGCTTGGCTGTAGTAGCTTGGCAGGGGTAGGAGTGCTGAATGGTGAATGTTTTGGTTGTATTTTAAGGTGTAGCAGGAAGGGGCTACAATGATTAATGGTCTTGGAATCATTGTATTGGAGTCTGCTGATGATGAATAGTGAGAATGTTGCATTGGAATGAAGTGTGGATGCATATGATGCTAGAAATAGCAGTAGAAGAAGATGAAGAAGACAAGGTGTAGAACATTGTTTATGGTTGGACATTCTTAGGGTGCTTATGAAGTGTTAGATGATATGTTTACAAGTGAAGTGGACAAGACTGCAAGTGAAGCAGATTTGATTTTGTGTTATTCAATAAGCAAATGAAGTAGAGCCACAACTCTAGCATGTGAGGGGTGACAGATACCGCGGCGTATCAAGGGATGGTCCACATGCAGATACCAAGAAGGTCCCTTAAAGAAAGTCAAGAGTAGTTGTTGATGGTTAAAGTATCAATCAACGCGAAACAGTCGAGCATGTCCAACTAGATAGAGATGAAAGTTGTAATTCGTCAATGTAAGATGATGAAGAAATTGAAAATCACAGTTTGCGTTTGTGAATTGTAAATTGAATATTAGCACATTTAGTTTAAGGGAGGGTGTTAAAGTGAAACATGTCTTATAAATTTAGGAATAAGTACAAGATAGTTCTCCTAGTTTATTGGTCAAGAAATAGTAATTAGTGACTTGAATTTAGGAAGTATTTGGTTATCTTTTTATTATTTAAAGCTTCTTAGATGTAATCATTTTGCAAATCAAGTTAATACACTTTAGTCTTTTCTGTTTTATCATTTAATCTCTCCCCCTTTATTTTTTGGTATCAAATTCCAAAGCTTTTGTTTTCATTTTGAAGTCATAATATTAACAATATGAAAACAACCTTTCCATACATGAGAGATTAATTTTGATACAAAAAGTTGCTTATGCTTACGTTTAGCATGTATACCACAGTATAAAAATTGTTATAATTTTAAGCAAATATTTCGTACATCTCTCATATAACACGGAATTTGAAGCAGATTGTATATAAATACAAAGCCATCCTTTGGGTTTCCAAATCTGACCGAAATAAATTTTAACAAGGTGATACAGCGCTGGATTGGTGAACAAAAAAAGGAAGTCAAATAAGTATCCAAATAATCAAACATACGAAGGGTACGATGGTATGCATTTCCAGTTAATTTAGAAAATAATGATGACCACTTAGGAGCCATAACACATGGTGGCACAGCACATGGATGGACGGGATACTATATACTCCATAGATGATGGATAGTCCACCTTAAAAACTAAAATTAGATAACTGCTAACTATAGTCACTTGTATTATATTGCAATTTTATTATTGGTCATAATAAAAGGTGTTTACGGTAACGAGTGGCACTTGAGACAAAATGCAATTTAAGCAATTAGAATGTCATGTGACACCAGTCTCACTGGCCACTGCCTTCTCAGCAGAAATCTCAGTCATGGCTTCCTCCTTTTTCACAGCAGCAGCTGTAGTTCTCACTTTATTTCAATCCAGCCCTCGCATCATGCTTCAGTTCCATTGTAATTTTTAGTGATTCTCTTTCGGATAGTGGAAATTGTCTTGCAGCCCAATTGGATGACAAAGTCGGGCGATTTCCGTATGGCGAAACATATTTTCAGTCTCCTTCTAGTAGATTTTCATATGGAAGACTCATCATTGACTTTATGGCTGAAGCAATGGGAATTCCACACACTCCTCCATTTCTTGGGAAGCCTAGTGACAATATATTTGAACATGGAGTGAATTTTGCTGTTGGAGGTGCTAAGGCAATTGACAGTGATCTCTTTTTGGATCAGGGATTCGATCTCACTGCTAATTATTCATTAATATTAAGTGTTCAGATTAACTGGTTTAAAATTTTCTGCATTCTCTTTGTCTTACTGACTTTACAGAACACTTCTATGATAAGCAAATCAATTTTCATTGTGGGTGAAATTGGTGGTAATGATTATCTTTCCCAACTACTACTGAAAGGGATAAAGGCTAACGAGGTAGAACCATATATCCCTCTAGTATCTTCTTCCCTTAGTTTAGCAATAAATGAAGTAATCAATATTGGAGCAAAGACGATTCTTGTCCCTAGTTTCTTTCATGTAGGTTTCTTATCATCAATTCTAACAAAATATCAAAACTTGTCAAAGGAGGAATATGATGATACTGGTTGCATCAAATGGATTAACATATTTGCCGAACATCACAATGAAAAACTTTTAGAAGAACTTTCTGTTCTCCGTCTTCATCACCCTACTACCAACATTCTCTATGTCCATTACTATGATGCACTCATGGACATTTTTAGCAACCCACATAAATTTGGTTTTGGAAAGGATTATCTATCAACATGTTGCGGCAGTGGTGAACCGTACAATTATGATCAATCAAACTTTTCTGGTAGTGGGAAAGCAAATGTGTGTGATGATCCATCAAAATATATAATATGGGATGGAATGCATCTTACAAAAGCAGCTTACAAAGCAATTGCTGGTCTAGTGTTAAACACTTCCCTTGGTGCCCTGTCGTGGTTGCATGCCGAATGCAATATATTTGGTCAGATATATTACGAGCGTCATGGCACGCGCTTCGCGCATGGTAACGGCACGCATTTCACACGTGGTCGTGGCATGCGCTTCACGCGTGGTGTTGACACGCACTTCGTGCATGGATAGTTGTTCCTTAGATATATATAATGGGTATCTAGCAAACCTTTCATAGCCAGTTAAATGTTATAGCCTATGGTCAAACTAATGTGCATGCACCCATACCCAAATTACTGGGCTACAAAACTTAAGCTACAGAACTATTTGAATCCTTATTAGTACAAATATTAAGCTACAAATTTGTATTCACAAATTCACAAATTTATATTCACAAGTTAATATATTGATTTTGAGATTATGTGCTCAAAAAAGTGATTTTTAAACATGTGAATGTATAGTCCAGATTTATCTTTATGTTATGTAATAATGGTCATATTATGTTTATTTTAATTTATTGTGGATCACCTCATTTTGTTGGTTCACCCTTACCATTTTTGTCTGCATTGATTTATTTACGCATTCTTCATGTTATCCCCCAGCCCCCCAATTCTCTCTCTCTCTCCCTCTCCCTCTCCCCCTCTCTCTCTCTCTCTCTCTATATATATATATATGTTATTCATTTCTATTTATATATGCTTATTTCTTTTTCCTCGCATGCATATTCTTTGGCCAGTTACCTAAAATTTTGCATTTGTTGCCTCATTTGATTTAATGTTGAGCCTATTAAATTCTTTTATGATAAAAAAGGTGCATTATTTAGGTCTATTTTAAAACTGACATTAATTTTGTTAACTTGATTGGAATCTTTCAGTTTAAAAAGAATTTTACGTTAATTATAATCAATGAGTTATTAATACAGTACATATATGTTTATGTTAATGTAAAAGGAAAGTTTTAATAAATTAATTATTTGATTTTGGGATTATGTGTTCAAAAGGCGATATTTAAACGTGTGGATTTAGAGTCCAGATTTAACATTTTTGTCTACATTGATATATTTTCGCTTTTTTCGTGCTATTTCCCTATGTCTCTCTCTCCCTCATTTTCTCTCTCTATATATATATTATTTATTTCTATTTACATTTATATATGCTTATTCGTTTTTTCCTCACATGCATATTCTTTGGATAGTTGCCTAAAATTTTGGACAATTAATTATTTGAATAAGTAAATTAATTATTCGAAGGGCAATTTGGGTACTTCAAGGTCAGACCAGAAAGTAACAGCAAAATGTAATGTACACGTACGTAAGTATGAAAATAAGATAAGCAGGAGAAATTAGTATAAACTTACATGAAATTTTGAATTGATATGAACACCCCAACAGCAAAAAATATTCGCCTAAAAATAAAAAATAAAAATAAAAAATATATTATTATATAACAATAAAATGTGTTATTTGTAATATGAAGACATGCAGTCCACGGGTCTAAACATGCAAGTGACACTGGGGTTAAACGTGATGCAGCCTTATGCATTTGCATGGAGGAAAAAAAGGGATTGTTAAAAGGACTCCACATTTGGTTAAGGGGGGATCAATTTTAATTTTGTGAATAATTGTTATGGGGGAACAAAACAATAAGTATCCCCTTAAACATATTAATTAAAATTCCGATATTAACCTCTATCATCATCATTAAAAAATATTATAAATCCTAAATCTTAATTAATACTTACAAGTTAACACTGCACATATAAATAAAAAATTGATAAATTAATGTAATGGAGGCACAAGAAAGTTTATGAAAGATTGGAAGGCATTGAATCAGGTAATTAATTATAATTTCATATTGGCATTGATATGTTCTATTTAAATTAAATGCAGAAACGAAAATTTTGATCTAACGTGCTGCGTATTTTATATTGTTGTTTATTTTGTCAATGAGCTTTTTTTTGCAATTGTTTTTTATTTTTGAATGCATGCTTTTGTATTTTGCATTAAATTTAGTACGTTAGGTATTAACATAATTAAGTGAAAAGTCAGGGGCATTTAGGTCTCCTTTTCTTTTAAAATAATCTATACCCCCCTTAACAAAAAAAATTAAGATGGAATCCCCTTAAAATTATCCCCCCTTAACCAAATGTGGAGTCCATTTAACAATCCAAAAAAAAATCATGTTTTGAATGACTCAAATCTATAGATTGAATTCAGTATATACGAAAAAGGAAATATACTGAAGCTTTGTGCTTTAAAAATATAAACTCAGTACATATTGGAATACCTGAAGCAGTCAAATGCGTAATTGAAGCAGTCAATTTTGTTGGTTGTGAGTAATTGAAGCAGTCAAACGTGTTAAATATTGCAGATGCTTTTTTCTCGGGCTTTTCAAATGGAAATATGCTATTGTGCTTCAAATAAAATATGCGGATGCTACTTTTCTATATTTTGGCAGATTTTACTGAGATGTATGAAGGGCATTTTCGTCAGTTCAGGTGTACACCAAAAAAGTGTTACACCAAACCTATTCCGATTATTAGTAAGGATGTATAAATATTATTAACCGAATGCAAAGGAGGTTAATTCTAAATATGGTTGCATAGTTACCCGAAGAGCTGCTTTTGCCACACATGGAGAAGTTGCAATGTTTTCTCTAGCCTTGGAAGGAGATGCCACATTGGTTGCTTTTTCAGCTACAACTTTTAATTTTGGCCGTGCTATTTTTTTACCCATGGCCTCTTTAATGCATAACATATCTATTGTGGTTCGCCACAAGCAAGCATCTTTTTTTTTTGGCATAGTCAACCCAAACCACCACGGCTAACGGATCAAGCGGAATACCATTCACTATCATTTTTTAATCACTCGAGCAAAGTCTTCCTTCGGGAACCAACACTTCACCCTCGTTCCAATATAAAGTTTTCATTTGTTGTTTGTGCTACTAGTTATACGCTAAAAAGAACTATAAATATATTTAACAGAAAAAAATATGTATACAATTAAAAATAGTTACCATGAACCATAAATTTTACCACAATATCTTCTATCATATGTCCTTGTAGTGCAACAACACGGTGTGTAGGAAATGCCACTGACTTCCCATTGGCATCTCTTAGTATTGATTTACTAGATGTAGGTCTCTATAAATAAGCGTCTGCTTTCTTTATGTAATCTATAACAACTTTCACAACATTTGGTCCAATATGAATATCATTGACAACTTCTTTTGGATCGGTGGACACCACTCTCCCTTTGGTAACAATTTCGTCTATTCCATCCCAATTCAATAGCTCACATATGTTGTCATTGTTCTACAATTATTCAGTCGAAAATTATGTTGATAAACTAAACTCTAAACGATGTTGTATCAATACAAGTGATTTATACCATTTCAAGTGTGCTCCCTTCTTTCGAACCTTCTTGATCTTACCAAAGAAAATTAGTAGCACTAGATCAAATCTCATACTATTATTTATATAAAGAAAAAAAACCTAGATAAAAATTCATGGTGTATATTTCAGTATTATGTCACTAAAAATCATGATTATATTTTCCTTTGTTGCACTTTTATGGGCTTTAGCATAGGTGTTTCTTGCTACTGTTGTATTTTTACAGTATTAAAGCTCGACTTCACTCTATGCAGTTAAAGCCCCACTGTATCCTCGCTATAGCTTGTAGTTCTCTTCAGCTGCTACGCTATTTCAGTTTAGCGCTGATGAACAGTGTATCCTCTTTTAGCCCCGCTATTTTCAGCTATATCCGCTAAATTAAGGCATTTTAGCACCCGCTTTAGTAGTATTATTATATATAGCTTGATTTAACTAGTTCTACATTTATAAAATTCAATAAAGCTAGTGTAAAGAGGTAAATTTAAGGCTTAAGTGCCGAATTTATGCTAGAAATCTATTATAGTTATCAAAACTAGTGACGTAAACATGATATTCTTTTATTTTGGTATATAAGATTAATTAACATTAGTTTCTTCTACAAATATAATGTGATATTGGTAACTAATTAATTTTTAAATATTTGGTTTTACATCTAGTAAACCTTTTGGCGCTTCCGCTATACCCCAGCTATTTCCCCGCTTTACCTTTTTGCACCTCCATCGCTACAGAACCGCTAAGCGCTTTAACTGCATAGACTTTACAGACTAAATAGGTACAACAGCCTAAATTAATACCATCCTTGTTTGTCTAATAAACTACTGTACTTAACCTTGAATCAGTCGTAAATGATTTGCTAAGAAAAAACTTATGCAAAGTACTTAAATGTTATTATATTCAAAGTACTTAAATGATGAGAGCATACCAAAAAAATTACACTTATGCAAAGTACTTAAATGCTGTTATATTCAAACAGTTAGCCATTGATGTTTGTATCTGAATGCTGGGAGCTGAATCTGGCTAGGAGCAACGTTATTAGTTTTACTTTAGTGACTAAATCCAATATTAAATTAAAATGGACTGAACGGGCATTTAACTTTTGCTGTGTACAAATCTGAACTTTTCAGTGATATTTTTTCAACTGCTTAATACATATGCCTAAAAGAAGGAAGTTAGTATTCTAAACTATTACATATTTGTTACTAACAGTATTCTATCGAAAAAAAGGTCGATCATTGGCTCTTGGTGGCGAAGCTGGCCTTAAGGTCAAAGATTATATCAATGTCCTAACAACACTCATTATAGTTTTACCTCATCAAACAAATATATGGATCGCTTCTTTCAAATATAAGTTGTAACGTCCTACCTTTTTGACTGCCTCGAATCGGTGATTAGACCAACTTAAAACGTTCAAATAGACGGATCGTTATTTAGCTTACCGAGTTTAAAACAGATTCAACACATAGAACACAAAATAATAATTAATACAGTATTGAACAACGAAATAAACTTTTATATATTAATCAAAATCTTTGAATACAAGAATTTTTCTCTATACAACGGAATGAAAAAGATACGGTTTGAATACAAAAGAAATATTTACTCTTAAAAAAATCTTCAGAGTGCATGTCTCTTGGAATCCCCAGCTTCGCCATTCTTCAAATCCTAAGTTGTAATCTTTAAATCTATAACACTCGGGTCTGACCCGAGCATTCCATGCAAAAACATAAAACACTTGAGTCGGGATTAATCATTTGTTCAAGTAAATTAATTTTAACAGAAACTAGATATAGAATGGTTCATTTAACAATTTATTCAATTTCGAGTACACCGAATCCATGAGAAACCGCCGAAATATAGCATAGCAACATGGAATAAAACAAGATAGGGCAGCATATAGATATATACACACACACACACACACACACGTATGCCGATGACATATATATACATATACACTGGTATATATACATATGTGTACATCCATCACCATATATATATATATATATATATATACAAAACATATATACGTATGCCGGTGACATATATATACACATACAGCAGTATATATATATACACACACACACACACACATATGTGCACAACGAGGTACGTAAAATATCCGAGTATCAAGTATAATATCCACGCATATCAGTTTTAATTCAGGGAAAATTGGTCACGGAAGCTTGCGCATACACACATATACAGGTACACGTGTGTACTGCCCCAGCATTCCGGAACCAGGATATATTAGTGCAAGTACTGGGGCACAAGGCCACCTAGGTTAGGCAACAACAGTGTAACAACCCGAATTCCAATGGACCGATTTTTTTTTAAAAACCCAATCCATCAAAACCCGAGTTGGTTGCTCTGGTATCCTGCAGAAAAGACAGAGACAAGAAATATGTCAGAGTTCGGAAAACACCTCACAGCGGAAGGAATGAAATATAATATATATAAACATAGCTTTACCTTAATTACAATACTGCTAAATCAGTATCTCCAAAGCTATAAGTCTTTGTCATTAATCTAACCTGCGAATGATATGGGGGGGGGGGGTCAGAACATAAGGTCTGTGTGAATGAGTTTAAACTACACTTCTTGAATAATCCTACATATACTGTTCAATTACAATTTATTGTTTATTAGGTTATTTGTGTCGTTAGCGCTCAAGGCTTACACACACGTCGCACCCATCTACTCCCAGTAGATTAACCTAATATAATGTATATGTAGCTACCCCCAAACTGAGGTACACACCGTGGTACCCAACTCGCATGGTCCCCACTGTATCCTCGCAGCGATATACGCAGTCCCCTGTCCTATGTCATAGTAATGTTTATTCCTCTTATATATATAATACAACACTACACCCACATAGGATCAACCTAATTTGACTGTCGTTATCGAATAATGCCCACCAGTTTACGATACACCACCAAGAGCAAACATGGTTATATCTAGACTCTTCCACGTACGTATTCTCTATCGTATTCGATATCTAACCCACACACCCATCGTGTGTGCGTGCCCGAGTTCCATGGCAGGGCTACACAAGAAACACGGAACTCGGTCGGGAGTTTTCCTTATATTTGTGCAAGGCCCGCCTTTAAGAGCCTCCCACACAAATATCCCTAGGGTCTGTTTTCTATGGTGGCTATGGCCCCACCTCGGCTCCTCCCATAACTAATAAAGACTACGAGAGCTAAGCGACAAGCCCCTAAGCAACCAATCTAAACATCCATGTGGCGTCTCCCCTCAACCACCATCCCATGATAGTGAATGGTTAATGGTATATTGGGTCTAGCTCTAGTCTTTCCGCATCCTACTGGCTGTGGTAACTGGCACTCGACGACCTATTATCCTTGTTGGTCCTGACCCTCCATCTCTGTTGAGGCAGTTGTCGAATCACCTTTTCCGTCACCGCGAACAACATTCTGACTGCCCAGCTATTCTTGCAGTCAAGGCCCACCCACCTAGTAGTTACGCGCCGACCCAACCTCTGCGGGCACAGCCTAAAACATCTGCCACCACACAGAGGACTACTAAGAGCACCTTTAACGTATCAGGAAGTCGCGTGCTTCTGCTTCCAGTCCGTTGGAGCCGCCAAAACAACGAATGTGCACTCCCCTCATGTCTTATGGCACCGTGATGATTTACCTTGTTGGGTTATTCATCCTACAACGTACGGATTACCCCAAGCACCTTGATTTTATATGTCATTAGACCCTATGTCTAATCAATTCTTACGCGCTTGTGTTACCTTGTCAATTTTTCTTATTAACTTGGTTATTCTTATTCATATTGACTTCCTTTTCAAGTTTACCAAGTTACCCTCGCTTATGAATTCAATTCATACTTAACCCATTTAAGTCCATTAATAAGACCACAACATGTTGTTTTCCAACTTCATAAATTATTCCCTTTCAGGGGTACAACAACATGTTATACATAATTCATAGTTAAGTATGTCTTATCCACATATATACTGATTAGGAGAATAATCCCCTAAACACCAGCCCCGAAGACTGAAATCAACATCAAACTGGCACCCAGAGAATTACTCAACCCAACCAACATATATGATTCTAATTTACTTCTTTTCCATTCATATAACTTATATCATCTTAAATTTCACACTTCTCCTTCCCAAACTACTTAATTTATAATTAAGTATATCTTCACATATAAGTTACCTTATTTTCCTCTATCGTTTCTTATAACTTACCTTATCCCATAAGTTATACTTTCCACTTGTCCCTAAGACAAGTCTAACCTATTATCCTTCCTTTTATTATTCAAAATCATTCATAATAGGTTATTTACCATTCCCCACTTTTGTCATTAATTTAGATTTACTTAACCCGTTACCGAAACTTTACCCAATTCAATTAATTTGTGATGCCATAACGGGTCCCCTTTGGTTAAGCATTATTTATTTATGTCTTACATGTCGCCCATGTCCCATTTAACCTCTTTTATTAATGTTTCCATGTCTTACACATGCTTTACTACGATTAAGTCCACCTTACTCATGTTTTACTTCACGTATCTTACTGCAGTTAAGTCCACATTTACATGTTTTACATGTCTTGTCTTACTACGATTAAGTCCATATTTACGTGTTTTACATGTCTTGTCTTACTACGGTTAAGTCCATATTTACATGTCATATTTTACATGTCACCCACTTAAACCTCTAACCATACTAATGTCACCCACATGTCTTATTATGGTTAGTATTCCTTAATTCATTCATTATAACGAACAGTGCATGACCTCCTACATTAGACCAAACATTTTGTGGCTGCTGGATTTGTCGGGCGGTTCCGGGCAGTCTTACACCACAAAGCGGGTCTAACCTCGTGTCACCAACCGTTACGCCTACAATTCATGCCTTTGACCTCTCACATTAGACGTCCAATTGTGGCAGCTGGATTTGCCGGGCAGTTCAGGCCAGTCTTACACCACAATTGCGCCTAACCTCGTGTCAAAGGTTCATTAAAATCGTATTTCACCCAAATCCCAATTTTCATGTTATGTGTTTCCAATTCAACAAATAGTCATGTTTACAATTTTTCTTATTCCAACTTGTCACTAATTACATATTAATTAGCCGTAATTACAAATTTCCAATTATAGGCAATTTCATCAATTCCATGTAATCCATACCCAAATATGCCAAAAAAAATTATTCTAATTATCCAAAATATCCGATAATACTCAAGTTCATAAAATCAATATTTTTCCAATATATTTCCCAACATTCCCATGTTCATACATATAACCTAATTCACCTTTTAGGCTTATCTTACCAATAAATTTCACCAATCCATGTAATCCAATTAAATTTGTTAATATTAAATTGTACTAATTCCATATCCAATTTCAATCATGCCAAACTACATAAATTTAAAATTACCTTACAATTATGTCCATAATTCTATTCAAATCATACATAAATCCTTCCAACCCATATTATGCCAAAACAACCCCTTTTTCCCTTTTACTTTCTCGTTCTCGTTTACAACGCATAAACTCATGATAGATGTAGGCTCGAGATAACCTAGCTATAAAAATAAAAAGGAGAAAGAATAAAAAGGAGAGAACTCAATCGTAAGCATAAATGAAACAACTGATCTTATTAAATTATCATCATATTCATTATGGGGAATGGCAAACGATAGAAGTACAATTATACAACAACTATATTTTAAACTACTCACCTTGACTGGATTGGAGAAATAAACAATTGGTTGTGGAGGTAGAACGTTGGTTTAGGCTTCTTATTTGATTATTGAGGCAGAACGTGAAATATTGTTGAAGAAACATGCTATTTGATTTGAATAAACTCCAAAATTGATGAAGAACTTGCAATTTAATTTAGAGTTTAGAGGCGACGGCTATGTTGGGTTGAAGTTTGGTGGCATGGAGGTGTAACGACACGGATTTCGCCCGGACCTGATTGATCGCTAAATCGACCAAGACCGTACGAATCCCGTATACGCTAACTTTGGGTATACAACACACCAGAACAAATAACAGAGGACTTTTATAAACATCATAATAATTTTACATCAGAGTATAGAATATCAGAGTATATCGGAAATAATACATAGCGGAAGATAAATTTTCATAAATGTAATACAATGCACAGCGGAAATATAAACTATACAGCGGAAGACTGTAAATGCCTGGACACAGCTTAAAGCTTCAATCCAGAATCTTGCTCAATGCATCTGCCAAATAAAACTACTCGACTGCCCATGTGGAAAAGCAAACTACAGGTCAGTCATGGGACTGGTTTGAGAAACTCTAACAGTTATAATTAACTTATTTAATAATATGGCATATCACGGGACTATGCCGCTAACGCGGACCGGGTTTACCCCCATGAATACCAGTGTATAAACAACAATCAATATAGATATATGGATCTACTATGCATCAATCAACATGCAATATCCCAATCTACCCACTTAGATTAATCAATACACTTAGATTTTCTAAATCCAATTCAATTTACAGAAATTTTTCCTTTGGATTTTATTCCCGATTTCTTATTTCAAATCATTTGAAATATATATCTAACTTTCTATATCAAAGTAGATTTCACTTCGGGATCTCAAATCAAATCATCTGGAAATATGAATTCCAAAACATAACAATGCATACAAACAAGTATGCAACCAAATATCGTGCTCCCCATCGACAAGGCAAAGGGTACGCACCTCGCAACTCGATATATAAATGTGCACCTACCCCACATAGGAGTAGGCTACACCGACGATGCACCTCCCACACATGGAGAGCATACACCGCCCTCTCACCCATTCTTTTAGTCTTAGGGTTACCCGAATCTTTAGCTACATACTAAATCATTTCATATCCTGAAGTAGGGAAAACCATTTCACAACATAATAATCACAAGTACTTTCAAAATATAGTACTTCACATCAGTAATTCACACATATGATCCGTCACTATTAATCACATAACCTTTGAGCTCGTACGTCTCAAAGAAGGGTGTTAAGCAAGAGAATAAATTCTCCGCCACCAAACAGATACATCATCAATAGCAACTAATCGAATATGCGATGAACCACAATGTAACATATAATACATTTCTAAATCACTTTAGAAATCATTGGGTTTTGGGCCTCGAAATCCTTTCTGTTTTATAAAACATTTTTATAAAACATTCCCTGTCCAAAATCGGGAATACATTTCTTTTCACTTAAGAAAAATATCATTTCACAATCATTCATTAAATTTGAAATGAACACAACATCGCTAAACACCTTATCGTCAAATCGTGAAGTGTTTCACAAGTCATTAGCACACAGATATTTTCAACCCAACCCAATGCTAAATGTAAAAGCATATTTTGCTCATAAACTGGTCGAGCACAATCCAAACAATCAATCAATCAAATTTGACATTAAAATAAGGTTTTGAATAGAGATAGTATCGACTTATATTCAACATCAAATCCTGAAACCAACAGATATCATATCGGGAATAACGATATCGATATCTTCCAAATTCCCATCACGATATCTGTATAATCATGGAATCCAATATCGAAAATATCCAAAGATAATTTCAATTCAAATCCATTCCAATTCATATATTGGAACTTCTGGTTATTTTCAAAACCATTTCAATTCCACTTTATTTATTTTAAAAATAAATAGAAGTATAATTCTAGTTCAAAACTAGTTCATTTCGATAAAAATCCATTTTTATCTTTACAAATGTGGGATTTTTCATCCCAGTTCTTTCCAAATCATTTCTTATGATTTTACACTAATTATTGATATTTTTAATAATTTTATCAAGGCCCGTACAGTCGACTTCCATCAACGGACATCAAACTGCACTTACAGCGACCTTTTCCAAATTTGATTTGGACATAATTCCAAATCCAACCGTTAGATTTCAAATCTCTAATATTCGTTAGAAAGCTCTTTTCGATACGAACCCAACGGTTCCTGTTTTAGGAAAATCCGACGGACGGATCTCCCATAATGTTTGTTAGAAGTCAATGGTCGAAATTCGCGAACTGCCGCAGCGCGTTCTATTCAGGCCATTATATTATATATATAATATATATTTCGTCGATTTCCATTTAAAACGAATTTTATAATTCATTTTAAATTCGTTTTCAAAACAATTTCAACTTCATTTTCAATTTCAAATCAAAATTGAATATTCCATATACACGAAAATTTTATACAGTGTATATATTTGTTAAAAATTATATCTTTAACCAATCAATATTTATTTCATTCACACTTCATATATATATATATGTATATATATAAAAAATTTACATCGCTATACACATATATATATAATTCTCACGCCGCTATATATATAATTTTCACATCACTATATGTAATTTTCACATCGCCATATATACATTTTTCACATCGCCATATATACATTTTTCACATCGCTATATATACATTTTTCACATCGCTATATATACGATATTTTCACATTTCAATATATACGATATTTTCACATTTCAATGTATATGATATTTTCACATTTCAATATATACGATATTTTCATATTTCTATATATATGATATTTTCACTTTCAATATATACGATATTTTCCACTTTTCATATATATTATTTTCCGCTTTTCGTATATATTACTTTCCACTTTTCATATATATTATTTTCCACTTTTCATATATATATAGTTTCATATCGTTATATATAAAATTTTCACATCGCTATATATTTTCCCATTTTACATCACATAAATATTTTCACACAGAATACAAGCAAACAAGTCGTCCATGGTCTGTGGATGACGGGGAGCAGTTCATATATGCAGTTATAATATAAATAACTGTACAAAAAGAATTACAGTGAGAGAATTCTCACTTTGGTTTTTATTCCTGAATCTCTGTTCGGATTCGAAATTGCTTGAAATTCCAACGTGCTCTGTTTTGGACCTGGTCAGTTCTGAAATGTAGTGTTCGCCGATACGAACGCATTGCAACTTGTTTCGCCGGATTTGAATCTCGTATGACAAAGTTATGAGGGTTTAAAGGTTAATTACACTCCATGATAATTAAAATTTTATTAACTAATTAACTAAAATTTAAACCCCTTGAACTTATCTTCCATCAGGCCGTTAAAATCGACCCAGTCTTTGTTGCTCAAAGCTCCAGCTCGCCGCCGTTCTGCTCCATCGGAGGTCGATCAACTGGTGGCGCTTGAAGCGCCGGAAGGTCCTCCACCCTCGCCTGGCCCGGTGGGCCACTCGCCGCCCCTAGCGCCGTGGAAACGGTGATGAACGACGATGGTTTTGGCTCACATTTCCAGCGATTTTCGCCTCAATAATTCCTCAACCAAATATGGATTCGTAGATCTCTGATCGCTCTACAACATTCCCTTAGTAGTGTTTGTATTTCAACTAACGGATTTGGAGAAAAAGAAGAAGAAAGATCTGAACGATTTACACCGTTCGTTTTTTTACCCTGGCGGCTGAAACGATAAGTGAAAGTTAGGGTTTTTCTGATTGGTGGAAAAATATATATATATATAATTTTTATTTCATTTTAAAAGTAAAAATCATCACGAACACCAAATTAAACTCAACGAATGTCGCTCCTAGCTAATTACCCCCATTCCGAACACAATGAGATATGTTTCGTGAGCCAGTTCGGCTGTTACGATCAGTTTTTCTCAAAATTAAAATATAAATCAATATATATAATTTAAATGTACATTTTAATTTATCGGGGCCACATACTGATTTTAAAAATTCCCGAAAAATATTTTCTAGCTTCGTATTGACGATACAGTTCTAACAAAACTTATTTCGTCAAATTCTGAGATCGTTTGAAAAATAGCCATTTTCTGGTCGATCCAATTTAACTGAAATCAACCAAACACATTTTCCTTTGCCACGCTCACATACTAGCTTCAAAAATTATGAAATTTGAAACTTAGCAATAATTTGACATCCCGGATCCAACAAAAGTGGTTTCGTCGAATTCTAAGGTCATTTGCAAAATGGCCATTTTCCCGGGCTATATAAACTCTATAGCGACCTTTCTGAAAATTCATTTGGCTATAACTTTTGCTTCCCGCTACGAAACTTCGATTTTTTAGATTTGTTAGAAAGATATTCACTAACAGATTTAATTATTTTTGGTTTCACTAAAATCCGTTTTGTTTTGCACCCGGTACAGTCAGGCAAAGTTTGAATTCAAATTTTGAAACTACCGCGCCATTTCAGGCCTTGTTTATATAATTAAAATAGATTTATTCGTTTTGACTTCGTCGAAAATAAATTTTCCATCATTATTATTTAAAATAATTCATTTTAAATAATCAAAATCCATTAAATTTTCCAAAATAAAAATTTTAAATTGTCCCAGAATTTCCGGGTCGTTACAATCTCCTCCACTTAAAACTTTTCACCCCCGAAAAGGAACAAAGTCGAAAGTGGTTTGATTAATCAACACTACTTTCAATCTGGCTTCCATTCTCCAACTTTTCAGTTTCTGAGAATTTTTCAAATTTTTCAAAAATTTGGCTAACACTCTAAATTTTCGAAAAATTTCGCCATAACCTCCCCTGCACCGGGAGCACCGGGAAAATCCCAAAATTTCCATACAGGCCCTTTGATCTCAAAAAGAAAAAGAAAAAGCCAAGCGGCTAGTGAATCGGCTCATTAAATCATCATCACCCAAACAAAACAGTAAATTATGGTAAACATGTACTTATTTGTCGGGCAAACAATTTTATTCTCTGCTCTAGCCTCCTTGCAATGACCTGTTCAATGTAAGTACATGTATATGCATGCATTTGCAACCAATTTTCAATACAGTTTACTATTTGGTTCAATTTGTATACAATTTGGCCTAATTGGTTCCTTCAATTCAAATGTTGATTTTATTAGTTAACTAATAATCAAACAACACAACTAACAATCAATTAATTGATTAGATTTTTCAAATATATAACTTTATATATTTAAAATCATATTTTATAAAACCAGATTATATATATAATCACAAATACGTTATTTATGAACAAATAACTCTCGACTCATTCTAGGGCATTTCTAACCCCATCTCTAACGAGTCACTCATTCTAGAATGCTACTGATTCTATCTCTAATGAGGATTCTTTTATAGGACGTTACTAGTCCTGTGATGAGTCTTTTGTTCAGTTCTAACGAGTTATACCCCAAAGATTTGAGTTAACCAAAGCTCTGATACCACGTTGTAACGACACGGATTTCGCCCGGACCTGATCGATCGCTAAATCGACCAAGACCGTACGAATCCCATATACGCTAACTTTCGGTATACAACACCTCAGAACAAATAACATAGGACTTTTATAAATATCATAATAATGTTACATCAGAGTACAGAATATCAGAGTATATCGGAAATAATACACAGTGGAAGATAAATTTACATAAATGTAATACAATGCACAGCGGAAATATAAACTACATAGCGGAAGACTATAAATGCCTGGACACGGCTTAAAGCTTCAATCCAGAATACTGCTCAATACATCTGCAAAATAAAACTACTCGACTGCCCGTGTGGAAAATAGGGGCACCCGAGTTCGCAAGGGAAAAGCAAACTACAGGTCAGTCATGGGACTGGTGTGAGAAACTCTAACAGTTATAATTAACTTATTTAATAATATGGCATATCACGGGACCACGCCGCTAACGCGGAACGGGTTTACCCTCATGAATACCAGTGTATAAAAACCAATCAATATAGATATATGGATCTACTATGCATCAATCAACATGCAATATCCCAATCTACCCACTTAGATTAATCACTACACTTAGATTTTCTAAATCCAATTCAATTTACAGAAATTATTCCTTTGGATTTTATTCCCGATTTCTTATTTCAAATCATTTGAAATATATATCTATCTTTCCATATCAAAGTAGATTTCACTTCGGGATCTCAAATCAAATCGTCTGGAAATATGAATTCCAAAACATAACAATGCATACAAACAAGTATGCAACCAAATATCGTGCTCCCCATCGACAAGGCAAAGGGTACGCACCTCGCAACTCGATATATAAATGTGCACCTACCCCACATAGGAGTAGGCTACACCGACGATGCACCTCCCACACATGGAGAGCATACACCGCCCTCTCACCCATACTTTTAGTCTTAGGGTTGCCTGAATCTTTAGCCACATACTAAATCATTTCATATCCCGAAGTAGGGAAAATCATTTCACAACATAATAATCACAAGTACTTTCAAAATATAGTACTTCACATCAGTAATTCACACATATGATCCGTCACTATTAATCACATAACCTTTGAGCTCGTACGTCTCAAAGAAGGGTGTTAAGCAAGAGAATAAATTCTCCGCCACCAAACAGATACATCATCAGTAGCAACTAATCGAATATGCGATGAACCACAATATAACATATAACACATTTCTAAATCACTTTAGAAATCATCGGGTTTTGGGCCTCGAAATCCTTTCTATTTTATAAAACATTTTTATAAAACATTCCCTGTCCAAAATCGGGAATACATTTCTTTTCAATTAAGAAAAATATCATTTCACAATCATTCATTAAATTTGAAATGAACACAACATCGCTAAACACCTTATCGTCAAATCGTGAAGTGTTTCACAAGTCGTTAGCACACAGATATTTTCAACCCAACCCAATGCTAAATGTAAAAGCATATTTTGCTCATAAACTGGTCGAGCACAATCCAAACAATCAATCAATCAAATTTGACATTAAATATAAGGTTTTGAATAGAGATAGTATCGACTTATATTCAACATCAAATCCTGAAACCAACAGATATCATATTGGGAATAACGATATCGATATCTTCCAAATTCCCATCACGATATCTGTATAATCACGGAATCCAATATCGAAAATATCCAAAGATAATTTCAATTCAAATCCATTCCAATTCATATATTGGAACTTCTGGTTATTTTCAAAACCATTTCAATTCCACTTTATTTATTTTAAAAATAAATAGAATTAAAATTCTAGTTCAAAACTAGTTCATTTCGATAAAAATCCATTTTTATCTTTACAAATGTGGGATTTTTCATCCCAGTTCTTTCCAAATCATTTCTTATGATTTTACACTAATTATTGATATTTTTAATAATTTTATCAAGGCCCGTACAGTCGACTTCCATCAACGGCCATCGAACTGCACTTACAGCGACCTTTTCCAAAATTGATTTGGACATAATTCCAAATCCAACCGTCAGATTTCAAATCTCTAATATTCTTTAGAAAGCTCTTTTCGATATGAACCCAAAAGGTTCCAGTTTCAGGAAAATCCGACGGTCGGATCTCCCATAATGTTTGTTCGAAGTCAATGGTCAAAATTCGCGAACTTCCGCAGCGCGGCGCGTTCTATTCAGGCCATTATATTATATATATAATATATATTTCGTCGATTTCCAATTAAAACGAATTTTATAATTCATTTTAAATTCGTTTTCAAAATAATTTCAACTTCATTTTCAATTTCAAATCAAAATTGAATATTCCATATACACGAAAATTTTATACAGTGTATATATATGTTAAAAATTATATCTTTAACCAATCAATATTTATTTCATCCACACTTCATATATATATATATATATATATATATTATTTTTACATCGCTATACATATATATATACAATTTTCACATCGCTGTATATATAATTTTCACATCACTATATGTAATTTTCACATCGCCATATATACATTTTTCACATCGCTATATATACATTTTTCACATCGCTATATATATATATATATATATATGATAATTTCACATTTCAATATATACGATATTTTCACATTTCAATATATACGATATTTTCACTTTCAATATATACGATATTTTTCCACTTTTCATATATATTATTTTCCAATTTTATTACTTTCCACTTTTCATATATATTATTTTCCACTTTTCATATATATATAGTTTCATATCATTATATATAAAATTTTCACATCGCTATATATTTTCCTACTTTACATCACATATATATTTTCACACAGAATACTAGCAAACAAGTCGTCCATGGTCTGTGGACGACGGGGAGCAGTTCATATATGCAGTTATAATATAAATAACTGTACAAAAAGAATTACAGTGAGAGAATTCTCACTTTGGTTTTTATTCCTGAATCTCTGTTCGGATTCGAAATTGCTTGAAATTCCAACGTGCTCTGTTTTGGACCTGGTCAGTTCTGAAATGTAGTGTTCGCCGATACGAATGCATTGCAACTTGTTTCGCCGGATTTGAATCTCGTATGACAAAGTTATGAGGGTTTAAAGGTTAATTACACTTCATGATAATTAAAATTTTATTAACTAATTAATTAAAATTAAAACCCCTTGAACCTATCTTCCATCAGGCCGTTAAAATCGACCCAGTCTTCGTTGCTCAAAGCTCCAGCTCGCCGCCGTTCTGCTCCATCGGAGGTCGATCAACTGGTGGCGCTTGAAGCGCCGGAAGGTCCTCCACCCTCGCCTGGCCTGGTGGGCCACTCGCCGCCCCCTAGCGCCGTGGAAATGGTGATGAACGACGACGGTTTTGGCTCAGATTTCCAGCGATTTTCGCCTCAATAATACCTCAACCAAATATGGATTCGTAGATCTCTGATCGCTCTACAACATTCCCTCAGTAGTGTTTGTATTTCAACTAACGGATTTGGAGAAAAAGAAGAAGAAAGATCTGAACGATTTACACCGTTCGTTTTTTTACCCTGGCGGCTGAAACGATAAGTGAAAGGGTTTTTCTGATTGGTGGAAAAATATATATATTATTTTTATTTTATTTAATTCATTTTAAAAGTAAAAATCATCACGAACACCAAATCAAACTCAACGAATGTCGCCCCTAGCTAATTACCCCTATTCCGAACACAATGGGATATGTTTCGTGAGCCAGTGCGGCTGTTACGATCAGTTTTTCTCAAAATTAAAATATAAATCAATATATATATATATAATTTAAATGTACATTTTAATTTATCGGGGCCACATACTGATTTTAAAAATTCCCGAAAAATATTTTCTAGCTTCGTATTGACGATACAGTTCTAATAAAACTAATTTCGTCAAATTCTGAGACCATTTGAAAAATGGCCATTTTCTGGTCGATCCAATTTAACTGAAATCAACCAAACACATTTCCCTTTGCCACGCTCACATACTAGCTTCAAAAATTATGAAATTTGAAAGTTAGCAATACATTGACATCCCGGATCCAACAAAAGTGGTTTCGTCGAATTCTGAGGTCATTTGCAAAATGACCATTTTCCCGGGCTATATAAACTCTATAGCGACCTTTCTGAAAATTCATTTGGCCATAACTTTTGCTTCCCGCTACGAAACTTCGATTTTTTTAGATTTGTTAGAAAGATATTCACTAACAGATTTAAATATTTTTGGTTTCACTAAAATCCGTTTTGTTTTGCACCCGGTACAGTCAGGCAAAGTTTGAATTCAAATTTTGAAACTACCGCGCCATTTCAGGCCTTGTTTATATAATTAAAATAGATTTATTCGCTTTGAATTCGTCGAAAATAAATTTTCCGTCATTATTATTTAAAATAATTCATTTTAAATAATCAAAATCCATTAAATTTGCCAAAATAAAAATTTTAAATTGGCCCAGAATTTCCGGGTCGATACAGGAGGCGTCTTTTAAGAAATAGAATGATTTTAGGGTTAGGTTAGGTGTTCTTTTGTAGGTGGGTTAGAGCAACTAGGACCTTAGGATTAAATAAAAACTCATCTAAACCGTCCACCTCACCCTAGAAAAGAACCATCCAGAACAACCCTTTTCACACTTAGTGCTCCTTTAAATAAAATAAAATAAAGAAACTGCTTTATTTCTTTCTAATTAATGCATTACATACTATTTTTAACGTATAGCAACCTCTTTCCTTCAAGCATTCAATTATTTATTTATTTATTTGCACTTATACGTGAATCTTTATTTGCTATATTCTTCTCCTAATCAATTAATTGATTTTTTTCTCTTTTTGTCTACTCTTTTTTAAAAGAAACCGCATGTCCTTAAACCATTTTCTTTTATTTATTTACATCCAATCACATATGCATGCATCTCTGATTTGAATGTTATTTAATAACATTAACCTTCCTCCAAATGTGGCTTTCTTATGGCCTTATTAGTTTAATTTTTAAATGTTTAAATTTCAAAAGATGATCCCCTTTACATTTAATTAAACCATTTTAATGATTACAACCTTTTTCTGTGCATGTTTTGCATTCCATATTCTCTTTCTTTTATTTGCATCACATTAATTTATTTTTATTCAGGTTCATGCATCATCCATTTATTTAATGCAATAATTTCACATATCATCTTTCCCTTACTGCATTAATTTTAAATAACGTGTATACATATATGCTCCCTTTTTGTTTCTCTATGTTCGCGCGCAACTTCAAATTTGAATCATGCTCATACGCATCCATCTCTTATGCGTATACTAATTTTTATATGCGAACAATTGTCTATTTTATTTGCAAATTATCTTCCTTAATCAATTAATGGTTTATTTCCATTCTTGCAATTAAACCTCCAATTAACTTATCCTCTTTCGCACTGAACCAATTTGCTAAGCCACTATTTAGCCGCTCATTAAAATAAAAAATAAAAAAAATATGACACTGGTAGGGATTGAACTCACAACCTCTTATGTAAAAGTCTCATGTATTAACCAAATGAGCTACTAAGTCTTTTGTTAACAAGACTTTGGACCAAGCTATATATTATTCTTTTCCCATTGCTCTTTTCCATGTTTTGTTGCATTTCTTAAATTAAGGATAACTTCTTCGTTTTAAATCAGTTTTCTACAAACTATAGGTCTAAATTGACCAGAAAATCGCCACGAACGTAATGACGTTAATTTCATGACCAAATTCTAGAGTCTCTTCAAATTCTCATTTTTATTTCTTTTTAACTGTTCGCATGTATTTCTTTGCATTTCACTGTATTTCTTCTTATTTCAAATATTGCATATAATTTCTTTATTAATCTTTTTCTTCATTTCACTGCATAAACTTCTTACATGCAATTACATTAATATTATTTAATCTTTCCTTTAAATATATCCATGCATATATTCATGTATCTCATTTTTAATTATATAAAAAATGCGGGGTGTTACATTCTCCCACCCTTAAGGAATTTCGTCCTCAAAATTCGATAGGGGTAAAATATATAATTCCTCGCATAATATCAAACCATCAAGTGTACATCCAATTTTTTTGCAAACATTGTGCACATGTGCAAAGTGAAATACATCATAGTAATGCATGTATGCCTAATTTGGTACCACCTATATGTATGCAAACTTTCAAAAAAATTTAAAAAATAATAATATGATGCTCACATCCTAAATATAATTGCAGTTCTATATGAATGCAATATTTTTGAAAAACCAAAACATTTTACATCCAAATTTTCCCATACTCTTATAGAATAGGAGCATAGTTCATCCAATTGTTGCATCCAAAATCCTACCAACCATTATTAAATTCGAAAGTTAGAAAATTCCAATTTTCCAAATTCGGTTTCTTATGTTACAAAAAGGTATAAAACGGAAGAATTTACATTTTCCGTTTTTCTTTTATGTACTTTTTCTGGTTGCACTTGGATTTTTACATAGCTATTCTATAAAAAGTTCCTATTTTCCTATCCAAGCACAATTACATAAGATTTTTTTTTTCAACTTATCTTTTTCGAGCAACAATTCTAGCCTTTATAATGCTTATGCATTCTACGGGAATTTATTTCTATTATTCTAGGATAGTCCTTATTATTTACTTCCTAGCCTCAAACTCGTTCTTTCTAGACACTAATCCTTACCTACTCCATTCGTTTTAAAACATGGTTTGGTCTTTTTTTTCTAAATTTTTCTCCCAAAAATTAAAAATGGTAAAACTTTTTTTTTCTCTACCAAAACTTGCTTTTGCCAAACCATAAAAACATGCCATAACAAAAATATAAAACATTTTTTTCAAACATCAAAAACTGGAGTAGACAAGGACAACCATTTCTTAATCGGGTTTCCAAATTACCTAGGCTTTCCTAGACACATCCACGAAATCATTTCTTCCTACTATATATATTCCTAATCCATTTTCCACTTTATAAGGTTTCCCTACTAAGCACACTAATCTCAGTTACTATTGTATGGGATACATCTTTCTTGACACCAATCATTTTGTACACTTTCTACCCAACATACCTAAGGGTGTCAGATTTCCTTGCTCATTCGTTTAGCGTACAAAACAGTTATCCCAATTCTTTCCATATTTTACTCTTTCTATTTAGTGGGCTTCTTTATAGATCTAGGTTTGTATATAATATATTCATATTTTTGAAAATACAAATACGCTCTCTCATTATCTATATAGGAATCATAAACCTATGCTCTGATACCAAATGTAACAACCCGAATTCCGACAGACCGATTTTTTTATTCGAAAACCCAATACATCAAAACCCAAGTTGGTTGCTTTGGTACCCTGCAGAAAAGACAGAAACAAGAAATATGTCAGAGTTCGGAAAACACCTCACAGTGGAAGGAATAAAATATAATATATATAAACATAGCTTTACCTTAATTATAATACTGCTAAATCAGTATCTCCAAAGCTATAAGTCTCTGTTATGAATCTAACCTGCGAATGTTATGAGGAGGGGGTCAGAACATAAGTTCTGTGTGAATGAGTTTAAACTACACTTCTTGAATAATCCTACATATACCGTTCAATTACATTTTATTGTTTATTACGTTATTTGTGCAGTTAGCGCTCAAGGCTTACACACACATTTACTCCCAGTAGATTAACCTAATATAATGTATATGTAGCTACCCCGAAACTGAGGTACACCCCGTGGTACCCCACTCGCATGGTCCCTACCGTATCCTCGCAGTGATACACGCAGTCCCCCGTCCTATGTCATAGTAATGTATAATCCTCTTATATATACAATACAACACTATGCCCACATAGGATCACTCTAATTTGACTGTCGTTATCGAATAATGCCCACCAGTCTACAATACACCACCCAGAGCAGACATGGTTATATCTAGACTCTTCCACGTACGTATTCTCTATCGTATTCGATATCTAACCCGCACATCCATCGTGTGCGCATGCCCGAGTTTCGTGGCAGGGCTACACAAGAAACACGGAACTCCGTCGGGAGTTTTCCTTATATTTGTGCAAGGCCCGCCTTTAAGAGCCCCCCACACAAATATCCCTAGGGTCTGTTTTCTATGGTTGCTATGGCCCCACCTTGGCCCCTCCCATAACTAATAAAGACTACGAGAGCTAAGCGACAAGCCCCTAAGCAACCAATCTAAACATCCATGTGGCGTCTCCCCTTAACCACTGTCACACGATAGTGAATGGTTAATGGTATATTGGGTCTAGCTCTAGTCTTTCCGCATTCTACTGGCTGTGGTAACAGGCACTCGACGACCTACTATCCTTGTGGGTCCTGACCCTCCACCTCCGTTGAGGCAGCTGTCAAATCACCTTTTCCGTCACCGCGAACAACATTCTGACTGCCCAGCTATTCTTGCAGTCAAGGCCCACCCACCTAGTAGTTACGCGCAGACCCAACCTCTGCGGGCACAACCTGAAACATCTGCCACCACACAGAGGACTACTAGGAGCACCTTTAACGTCTCAGGAAGCCATGTGCTTCTCCTTCCAGTCCGTTGGATCCGCCAAAATAACGAATGTGCACTCCCCTCGTGTCTTATGGCACCGTGATGATTTACCTTGTTGGGTTATTCATCCTACAACGTACGGATTATCCCAAGCACCTTGATTTTATATGTCGTTAGACTCTATGTCTAATCAATTCTTACGCGCTTGTGTTACCTCGTCAGTTTTTCTTATTTAACTTGGTTATGCTTATTCATATTGACTTCCTTTTCAAGTTTACCAAGTTACCCTCGCTTATGAATTCAATTCATACTTAACCCATTTAAGTCCATTAATAAGACCACAACATGTTGTTTTCCAACTTCATAAATTATTCCCTTTCAGGGTTACAACAACATGTTATACATAATTCCTAGTTAATTATGTCTTATCCACATATATACTGATTAGGAGAATAATCCCCTAAACACCAGCCCCGAAGACCGAAATCAACATCAGACTGGGACCCAGAGAATTACTCAACCCAACCAACATATATGATTCTAATTTACTTCTTTTCCATTCATATAACTTATATCATCTTAAATTTCACACTTCTCCTTCCCAAACTACTTAATTTATAATTAAGTATATCTTCACATATAAGTTACCTTATTTTCCTCTATCGTTTCATATAACTTACCTTATCCCATAAGTTATACTTTCCACTTGTCCCTATGACAAGTCTAACCTATTATCCTTCCTTTTCTTATTCAAATTCATTCATAATAGGTTATTTACCATTCCCCACTTTTGTCATTAATTTAGATTTACTTAACCCGTTACCTAAACTTTACCCAATTCAATTAATTTGTGATGCCATAACAGGTCCACTTTGGTTAAGCATTATTTAATTATGTCTTACATGTCGCCCATGTCCCACTTAACCTCTTTTATTATTGTTTCCATGTCTTAAACATGCTTTACTACGGTTAAGTCCACCTTAGTCATGTTTTATTTCATGTATCTTACTACAGTTAAGTCCACATTTACATGTTTTACATGTCTTGTCTTACTACGGTTAAGTCCATATTTACATGTTTTACATGTCTTGCCTTACTACGGTTAAGTCCATATTTACATGTCATATTTTACATATCACCCACTTAACCCTCTAACTATACCCATGTCACCCACATGTCTTATTGTGGTTAGTATTCCTTAATTCATTCATTATGACGAACGGTGCATGACCTCCCACATTAGACCGAACACTTTGTGGCTGCTGGATTTGCTGGACGGTTCCGGGCAGTCTTACACCACAAAGTGGGTCTAACCTCATTTCACCAACCGTTACGCCTACAATTCATGCCTTTGACCTCTCACATTAAAACATCCAATTGTGGCAGCTGGATTTGCCGAGCGGTTCCGGCAGTCTTACACCACAATTGTGCCTAACCTCGTGTCAAAGGTTCATTAACATCGTATTTCACCCAAATCCCAATTTTCATGTTATGTGTTTCCAATTCAACATATAGTCATGTTTACAATTTTGCCTATTCCAACTTGTCACTAATTACATATTAATTAGCCTTAATTACATATTTCCAATTGTAGGCAATTTCATCAATTCCATGTAATCCATACCCAAATATGCCAATTTCTTTTTTTATTCCAATTATCCAAAATATCCAATAATACTCAAGTTCATAAAATCAATATTTTTCCAATATATTTCCCAATGTTCCCATATTCATACATATAACCTAATTCACCTTTTAGGCTTATCTTACCAATAAATTTCACCAATCCATGTTATCCAATTACATGTTAATATTAAATTGTACTAATTCCATATCCAATTTCAATCATGCCAAACTACATAAATTTAAAATTACCATACAATTATGTCCATAATTCTATTCAAATCGTACATAAATCCTTCCAACCCATATTATGCCCAAACAACCCCTTTTTCCCCTTTTACTTTCTCGTTCTCGTTTACAACGCATAAATTCATGATAGATGTAGGCTCGAGATAGCCTAGATATAAAAATAAAAAGGGGAAAGAATAAAAAGGAGAGAACTCAATCGTAAGCATAAATGAAATAACTGATCTTATTAAATTATCATCATATTCATTATGGGGAATGGCAAACGATAGAAGTACAATTATACAACAACTATATTTTAAACCATTCACCTTGACTGGATTGGAGAAATAAACAATTGGTTGTTGAGGTAGAACGTTGGTTTAGGCTTCTTATTTGATTATTGACGTAGAATGTGAATTGTTGTTGAAGAAACTTGCTACTTGATTTGATTAAACTCCAAAATTGATGAAGAACTTGCAATTTAATTTAGAGTTTAGAGGCGGCGGCTATGTTTGGTTGAAGTTTGGTGGCTTGGAGGCGTCTTATAAGAGATAGAATGATTTTAGGGTTAGGTTAGGTGTTATTTTATAGGTGGGTTAGAGCAACTAGGACCTTAGGATTAAATAAAAACTCATCTAAACCGTCCACCTCACCCTAGAAAAGAACCATCCAGAACAACCCTTTTCACACTTAGTGCTCCTTTAGATAAAATAAAAAATAGAAACCGCTTTATTTCTTCCTAATTAATGTATTACATACTATTTTTAACGTATAGCAACCTCTTTCCCTCATGCATTCAATTATTTATTTATTTATTTATTTGCACTTATACGTGAATCTTTATTTGCTATATTCTTCTCCTAATCAACTAATTGATTTCTTTCTCTTTTTGTCTACTCTTTTTGAAAAGAAACCACATGTCCTTAAACCATTTTCTTTTATTTATTTACATCTAATCACATGTGCGTGCGTCTCTGATTTGAATGTTATTTAATAACATTAACCTTCCTCCAATTGTGGCTTGCTTATGGCCTTATTAGTTTACTTTTTAAACATTTAAATTTCAAAAGTTGATCCCTTTCACATTTAATAGCCCCATTTTAATATTTACAACCTTTTTCTATGCATGCATTAATTGCACATTTGACATGTTTTGCATTCCATATTCTCTTTCTTTTATTTGCATCACATTAATTTATTTTTATTCAGGTTCATGCATCATCCATTTATTTAATGCAATAATTTCACATATCCTCTTTCCCTTATTGCATTAATTTCAAATAACATGTATACATATATGCCCCTTTTTTGTTTGTCTCTATGTTCGCGTGCAACTTCAAATTTGAATCATGTTCATACGCATCCATCTCTTATGCGTATACTAATTTTTATATGCCAACAATTGTCTATTTTATTTGGAAAATATCTTCCTTAATCAATTAATGGTTTATTTCCATTCTTTCAATTAAACCTCCAATTAACTTATCCTCTTTCGCACTGAACCAATTTGCTAAGCCACTATTTAGCCGCTTCTTAAAACAACAAAAAAATAATGTATGGCACTGATGGGGATTGAACTCACAACCTCTTATGTACAAGTCTCATGTATTAACCAAATGAGCTACTAAGTCTTTTGTTAACAAGACTTAGGACCAAGCTACATACTATTCTTTTCCCATTGCACTTTTTCATGTTTTGTTGCATTTCTTAAATTAAGGATAACTTCTTCGTTTTAAATTAGTTTTCTAGAAACTATAGGTCTAAACTGACCAGAAAATCGCCATGAACATAATGACGCTAATTTCATGACCGAATTCTAAAGTCTCTTCAAATTCTCCTTTTTATTTCTTTTTAAATGTTCGCATGTATTTCTTCGCATTTCACTGTATTTCTTCTTATTTCAAATATTGCATGTAATTTCTTTATTAATTTTTTTTTAAACTGCATAAACTTCTTACATGCAATTACATTAATATTATTTAATCTTTCCTTTAAATATATCCATGCATATATACATATATCTCATTTTTAATTATATAAAAAATGTGGGGTGTTACAAATAGGTTGTAATGCAACAAGGAAGTGAAAAATACAATTGTTATTTATGAAATTCGCGAAGTTACAAATTCCAAGAAGATATCTCAAAATATCGAATAATGGATAACAGCAGTAAATTTTCATCTATAGCATACCCTTGTAAACCAAGTAGGTAGTACCTAGGTGACATATTCATATTTTAGGTTTAACATAGGATCAAATAACAAGTATTTAGGATCCATATGCGCCAAGGAGTTTCGCAACAAAGACACATTTCATTTAAAAGGGAGCATTTATGGTCAGCATATAAAATTATGTATACTCCTCAAGTGTTCAATAGAACAAGTTCTGGGCATGCTTCAGGTAATCCACTAACCGTGTGTACTAAAACATACATCTCAACTGTGCAACAAGGAAACAAGACCAGTTAAACAATGGCAGCATACACAGATGTTTAATTATGAGCACGTATATACTTCATGCATATCAAGTATAAAGGATGTGGGTGTTTTGATATATGCCAAGTTAGACTATATGGGACAAAATGTTTCATCTATTTTGATGATCTAATGAAAACAAATCATAGGGGCACAAGGCTTTTTAGCTGAATGCATGTAGTATATCAATGTATTTTACTCAAGGCAGATGTTTACAAATACATGTTTTGGTTTAACATTAAGTCAGTAGGCTATGCCAAGGTGATGTTCAGTATGTCATGAAAATTTGTGAACTAATGATATCTTCCAGATTTCAGAATAGGGCCATTCTTATGTATAGAGATGTCCCCTAACCGAATTAATTCAAAGTCATGCCAGGAAGAACATCACATGTTGAACATTTAGGTTGAGAATACCGAATATAAACCAGACCAAATGATTCATTTATAGTTTCTTAACCTATTGAATACATGTTAACCTCTCAAATATTCGTAGTCAGGATATCAAGAAGTTTGCATCCAAGATTGGCCCAAATTAGTTTTCGAACAAAGGCATCAGGTATTTGTTTTCAGCATATAAACAACATAAATCAAAACAAAGGTCATCGAAATAGTTGATCCATAGATGTATGCAGTTCCTATATATTTTATGTTCATATATAACACTAAGACAACTAAACCATGAAAAGGCAATGCTGAATCCACTGCAGGTGTATAAGGCAAAAGAAAGTTGGGATATGCATGGTGGCAAGAACCCATATATATATATATATATATATATATATATATGTGTGTGTGTGTGTGTGTGTCTGTATGTATGTATGTATGTATGTATGTATGTGTATATACATATATCTTGTCACACTAAACTATAGTAGTTTTCCAAATATCAGGTGGCAATTTATATAAAATTAAACATGTAACCGAGTTCACTTCAACCTATAAGGATCCACATACATACAGGGTAACGAGCACAACATGAAAGAAAAGTTAATCATTTATAACTAAATCATATGGAAGCGTAACAAGTCACAGTTCTAACAGCAAGCTCTAGTAAAACTAGAATGAGGCAACAATCAAATAGCAGGCATAAATCGACCAATTTCGGTGGTACTTAAAGTAGATATTTCAAAACAGCAAGGCAATGGTTAAGTATTAAGTCCATAAACCACCAAAATTTCTAATATGATATGAAATTAAATTTCTTGAAACAATGGTCAAACGTGAGTATAATACTCACCTTTGCAACAATAAGAACATAGAAAGAAAAACTAGAGGCGGTTACGGCTAGTTGGTGGAGCAAGCTTCAATTGAAAGGCAACAAGTTGAGGCTCTTTGCTGGGTTCACGATGGGAAGGGGAGCGAACCAATTTGAGGAGGCCGAAACAATTTGGGAGGGAGGAGCAAAGAGGCCTATGCATGGGTGGTGGACTGAGGCACGTTGAAGGGAGGAAGCGACTGCAGTGGTCCTTCTCGTACGTGGTGGCGCAGTGCGCCTCAGGCGACGATGGAGAGAGAAGCGATGGAAGCGGTGGTCGATTTGGGAGGAAAGATTCAATTTTTGTTTTTGGGGAAGAGAGGAAATTTTGCCATCAAAATTAGAAAAGGGGAGAGAAAATTTTCTAAAGAAAAAGGGAATGAGGAGTGAGTTCTATAGAAGGGGGATGGGTGAAGATAAGAATACTGTAAAATCATATTGGGTTAGGGGTCTGCGTGTTCAGCCTGTAGGTCTGCTTAGGTTTTAACTGGGGCGGGTTATATTTATGTTTAGTCTAATATTAAATTCTACCCCAAATACCACATAACACTCCAAATTCGTACCACCCACAAATTTTTTATTGATAATATGTTTAAGGTTGTGACATAATTTGTTGTTAACAATATATTGTATCTACATGAGGATATTTCATGTACTATCACATGTTACTATTTGTTTGTAATGCTCTATGAAGAAATATAAATAATATGTAGTAATATTCAAAAAATAATATGTAGTAGTAACATATTTTCAACGAAAGATAAATGCTTTTATCTTTCTTAACTGAGCATTAGAATTCAATTGGCCATTGAAAATTCATGATCATTTATTAGAATTTCATCATCAAAGTAACATCAATCGTGTTACAACTTGCTAGTTAACATTAGATATTACAATTCATCATTAAAACGAATACGATGAATGTAAATTTGATAAGAAAAAACTTGTTCTGAACAATAAAAGCATCAAACTTAGAAGCCACAAGCCTAACCAGTAAAGTTCAATTTTAAAAACGCATTTTAACTTAAAAGAACTGGCAAATACATCTAGGCACAATGCAAACAAATTTGACATACATAAATTGCAAATATATTTTCATGACAACAATCAATCAATTAATAATTCTGCAGTTTTTTCTTATCTCTCCATTAGTGTTGGTGAGCACTCCAATCTGACCCATCTTAACCATGGTGATAAGGATCTAGCTCATCCATACATACATCATGCTGAGTCACTGGATAAGGATCTAGCTCATCCATACACACATCATGCTGAGTCACTGGATAAGGATATAGCTCACCCATACACACATCATGCTGTGTCACTGCCTCATCCATACATACATTATGCTGAGTCACTAGATAAGGATCCAGCTCATAATATATTATTTTTCCTTTATAAATTGTTACCGTTACATTGTTATTTCAGCTCACCTCATGTACCCCATCTATATAAAGTACTGTACCGTACACATCTTGTAATCAATTCTCTATCAATAATATTACAAACCTGTATCTATTCTACAACCTCTCTCTATCAGAAAATCAAACATGGTATCAGAGCCTTAACAACTTAACAGCTTAGCAACTTACTCTTGAATCCTTCTCTATTCTCCATTCTTTCTGCTTTGATATGCTATACAATGGGTGAAGAAAACTTATCACCAATGTCAGCCTCAAGGGTGTCTCAAAATACTCAAGAGGCCATGCTTGACCTGATAAAATCCATCATTAAGCCTCAGTCTAATCTGATCTCGGTCTAGCTAGATGACTCGAATTACCTTTTATGGAAATTGCAAGTCGAAACAGCCGTTAGAGGTTATGGTTTTGAAGATTACATTTTAGGAACCAAGCAAGTTCCAGCCAAATTTATAATAGATGGTAATGACAAGTTAATAACAAGCCAAGAGTACAAAGTTCACCAGCGACAAGACAGTCTAGTCTGTTCATCGATGATGTCAACCATCAGCACATCACTGTTACCACAAATCATCGGCTGCAAAACAGCATATGATGTGTGGGAAGCAGTACAAAGGAATTTCACCTCGCAGTCTTCTAAACGTATACTGCACTTTAAGAGGCAATTAAACAATATAAGGAAAGACAACATGACAATGAATGAATATCTGCTCAAGGTAAAAGGCATATGTGACTAGCTATGTGCTGCCGGCTACAAAATCAATGAAACTGAACAAATCTTGTCTATTATCAGTGGTCTTGATGAGAGCTATGAAGCTGTTGTTGCTATAATATCCTCAATCGAACCAACCCCTACTCTCAAATATGTCTACACTACTCTACTGGCTTTTGAGGGAAGGATTGAGCAAAGAAAAACAACTAATTCAGACCTTATTATCAACTACACAACTAGCTACAAAGGAAAACAACCAGAAAGGAGCTATGGACCGCGCCAACAGCAACAATACAACTATAATCAGAGGGGAGGTCATTCAAATAGAGCCAAAGGCAGGGGAGGCAGGTTTAATAGCAACAACATAATTCAATGACAGATATGTGAGAAGTACGGTCACAGTGCAAACAAGTGCTACTTCAGATACAACGTTAATGACACCCCAAACCAGAACAACACAAACAACTCAACTATCAATGCAAACACACGCACGGACAATCTATGGGAAGCAGAGGCTCACAATACTGAAAATTCAATAATTGAAGACATAAATAATGAGTGCTAGTATCCTGACTCGGGTGCAACTCATCACTTGACAAACAACTTAAACAACCTGAATCTCGGCAATAGGGAGTAAAAAGGTACGCAAACCTTAACTGTAGGTAATGGTAATAATATACACATCACACACACACATAGGAAATGCAAGTTTAAATGGTTCTAGACCTTTGTTTTTAAATAATTTGTTGCATGTTCCAAAAATCAAAAGAAATCTAATGAGTGTTCCACAATTTGCCAAAGATAACAAAGCATTATTTAAATTCTACCCAAACATATGTCTAGTCAAGGATATACCGACTCGAGAAACTATTTTGCAGGGTAGGGAAAGTAATGGACTATACAAGTTTACTGCAAGTATGGGATAGTCTAAATTTTGTAACAATTATAGTTCAAATATTAACTATGTTTCTAAATCTTGTAATTCTTTTAATCTGTGGCATGATACACTGGGGCATCCAAGCATAAAAATTGTCAAAGCTGCATGTGATGAGAATAAAATCTCTATTAATGATATTCCAAATAAATATGTGTATGAATTCTGCTAAATGGGTAAAAGCCATAAACTTGCATTTCCACACTCTAAAACCACGTACACAACACAACTAGAACTCGTTGCTACCGATGTATGGGGACTTGCACCCATAACCTCTAATTGTGGATACAAATATTACATTTCCTTTATTGATGTTTATTCGAGATTTGTATGGATTTACTTATTAAAATCAAAAGCTGAAGTAAACAATATTACCATGCAATTTATAAACACTCCTGAAAAAAATTGGTCATCAAGTTAAGAATGTTCAAACTGATAGAGGAATAGAATTCAAACAATTTTTTCAAAACAAGGGGATTGAACATAGACTTACATGTCCACGCACTACAAAACAAAATGGTTTTATCAAAAGAAAACACAAATATATTATAGAGACTGGTCTAACATTGCTTGCGAAAGCCTCTGTTTCACTGAAGTTCTGTCCATAGGCATTCAACACCGCTATGTACTTGATCAACATCATACAAACCAAATACTTAATTTCAAGTGCCCACAAGAAGTATTGTACTATGTTAGACCAGACTACAATCACTAAAAGTTTCGGATGTCAGTGTTTCCCTTGGTTAAGACCATACAATGCACACAAACTAGAATACAGGTCTATGCTATGTACATTTCTAGGTTACCTCAAAGATCTCAAAGGGTATAAATGCATAGACAACAAAGGTAAAATCTATATTTTAGGACATGTGGTATTTAATGAAGATGTGTTAGCACATCAGGAATTAAAACAAACAAAAAAGTCCAAAATACCAGACAGTACAATCTCAAAGATGATGAAGTCATAATTCAGCTAATACAACAAGAATCACACAACACAAATCAAGAGGAGGATACACACACAACATCAAGTCACAACACCAGTCAAGGAAGCAACACATATGAGGAAATTAGCAGAAATGAAAGGGAAGAAAACAGAATACCTGAGGGTGAAGCAACCAGCAACACCAACACAGACCAGCTGGAACCCGCCAGAGGCATAACAAACCAACACCTAATAATGACGAGGGCAAAGCGTGGCATTTACAAGCCCAAAGTTTTTAACATAAATCTGGACTCAACAGAACCCATGTATTACAAGGAAGCTGCATCAAGTGCTAAATGGAGAGATGCAATGCAAGAGGAGTACAACTTCTCAAAAATAAAACCTGGACACTGGTAGAGATGCCAAGCGACAAAAACATTATAGGAAGCAAATGGATATATAAATTAAAATGAAATGCTGATGGATCAGTATGAAAATATAAGGCTAAGCTTGTAGCAAAGGGGTACTCACTGTAGTGTGGAATCGATTTCACTGAAACATTCTCACCTGTCCTGAAATCGACCTCAATTCAGATAATTCTGACCGTAGCCTTATATAAGAACTGGTCCATCAAGCAATTGGATGTCAATAACGCTTTCTTAAATGGTTTTTTGCAGGAAGAGGTCTTTATGGAACTACCACAGGGATTTATTCAGAAAGGACAAGAAACTATGGTATGCAAAATTAATTAGGCAATATATGGACTAAAGCAGGCATCCAGGGTTTGGTTAGATAAACTATAAGCAACATCGGTTAAGCAAGGCTATCAATCAACAAGATCAGACAACTCCATATTCACAAAGTTTTCCAACAGCAACATTACCTACATTCTAGTGTATGTTGGTGACTTCATCATAACAGGAAACAGTGACACAAAAATCAACAACATCACCAAGCTACTAGACATTGAATTCTCTAAAAAAGATCTCAGGGAACTCAATTACTTTCTAGGCATTGAAGTAAAAAGGAAAGCAAGGAATGAAATGTGCCTTAACCAGAAACAATACATTCCTGAAATACTTAAAAGAGCCAACATGGACGAAGCAAATGCACTTCTAACACCCATGGCAACAAATCAGCAACTCTCAAGGGAAAAGGGACAACAATTCCAAAATCCAAAACTATATCGAAGCATAGTAGGAGCCTTACAATATGTCACAATTACACGACCTGACATTGCTTATAGTGTCAATAAAGTGAGTCAATACATGCAATGGCCTACAGATGATCACTGGACAGCAAATAAAAGAATTCTATGATACCTCAAAGGCACTACTAATCAAGGACTAATACTGCAGACCAGCAAATCATTGACTATAAACGCTTATGCAGACGCAGACTGGGGAACTGATCAAGGTGAGAGAAAATCAACAAAAGGATACTGCATTTTATGGGGAAAAACCCAGTATCCTGCTGCGCAAAAAAGTAAAACATTGTGTCTCGTTCAAGTAGTGAAGCAGAATTCATGATTGTAGCAAGCAGTGCAACAGAAATATTATGGATACAATTTCTATTAAGTGAACTTAAAATGGAATCCGACAAGAAACCCATGGTATGGAGCGACAATGTCAGTTCAATAGCTCTTACAATGAACCCAATATTGCACTCAAAAACTAAACACATCGAACTAGATCTATACTTTATCAGGGAGCAAGTCATCAGCGGGAAAATTAAAGCAGGATACATACCGTTGAAGTGTCAGAAGGCAGATATACTCACCAAACTCTTACCAAAGACAACATTTTCACAGTTGAAACATGAGTTGAATGTAGATGAGGAATAAGCGACGCTACGGTCCACTTCCATGACTTATCTACCTGAATAATGTCTAGTCCCTCGAATCTATTGTTAACCTAGCAGCTTGGATCTACTTCTCTATTGTGTTAGTGGTGCGAAAATGTTATTCGCCTCTTTCATTTCTTATTTTTTTGGGCTGCAACCCTAATTTGTTAAATTAGGTTTGAAGGGGGGAGTGATAAGGATCTAGCTCATCCATGCATACATCATGCTGAGTCACTGGATAAAGATCCAGCTCATCCATACACACATCATGCTGAGTCACTGGATAAGGATATAGCTCACCCATACACAAATCGTGCTGCGTCACTGCCTTATCCATACATACATTATGTTGATTCACTGGATAAGGATCCAGCTCATAATATATTATTTTTCATTTTATAAATTGTTACCGTTACATTGTTATTTCAGCCTGATCGACGCTAGAAAAGCACGATATTTGTAATAAAATTCTGCAAGCGCACAGGTTTGTAGCATACAGGTCGAACACAGGGAGGTAGATTAAAATCAAATTATTTATTTAATCTCTTGGGCGAGTTAGACGATTTTCGAGGTTGGTTTTTGAAAACAATAAAAATTGAAACTGCGATCCGATTCAGAACAAATCTAATTGAACTGACGATCAAATCACAATTATCAATTGGAAATTAAAATGCAAAACAGAAATAAAATGCAAAAATTAAAATTGCATGAAAAGAAGAACAACAAAAAGTAAGTTAGGATTGTCGTTGAAACTAATCAAACGACGAATCACTAATAAGCAATAGAAATAACAATAACAATTTCTTTCTACCAAAACTAATTGAGTAAAACACAAATTGTTATGAAAGTAAGGCAAATAAACTAGACGAAGAAGAGCTTTATTAAAACTAAAAGAGAGTACAAAAATTGGGATCCTCTTACAATGGTTACAACATATATTTATAGATGAGATAGGAAAATTCCTAATTAAGTTTACGAATAAATGGGCCTCATCATCCATATATCTCTTTCCTTTCTTGACCAAGCTTGATTGGAAAGCAAATCACGGTGAATATCTTCCAAATCTTCCCTATCTTCCATGTGGCAAATTGATTGGTTGATGAGCAGATTCCATGTGATTAATTCTTCCAAACAAGGATACTCATTAAACTCCAAAGGCAACAAAGGATGAAATCTTCAAAATTGATCTTTTCTTGGCAATAATTCAATCAGAAATTCTTCTAATCGGAAATTAAAAAAATGAATGTTCTGAATTGATTTCCATGACTAATCCTGAATTGTCTATTAGTGAATATCATACATACACATGAATATGTATATATGTAATATAACACTAATTAATATATTCTTCATAGCAAAAGGGGCAGTGTGAAAGTTCCGTTCTTTGGCAAAAAGTGAGCTCGACGGGGATCGAACTCAGGTCTCTCAGTACAAATCTCTATGCATTTACCAGTGAGCTACAACGTCTTTTGTAATTGAGATGGCTTTAATACGGGGAAGTAGCTTTTTATCTGTAGTTGGCCTTTAATTTGAGACGAAGGAGGCATTTCTTGACAACCTGCAAAAACACACAAAAGTACGCAAAGTATCATTTATTTATTTACAAAAGATAAAATATAAGAGCATAAAATAAACACATTTCTATGTTAATCAAATACCCCCACATTTATCTTTTACTCGTCCTCGAGTAAAAAGAAAATGAAAACTAACTAGATAGGTCACACTTTCGTAGGAAACACGATTGCATTGAGCGTATGCAACAAGCCGTTAAACCTCTAAGTGTCCCTAGTAGGACGAGTGGTGTCTCGTGAGGGTTTTCAGCGGATACTACCCACAAAATCCAAATGCAGTATGTGTGGATCTAATGTAACTATATAAATGCAATGGTTATATACAAAAAAACAAAGACAACAAGAATGACAACACGACTTGTTTCAGGAAAGTGGTACAACAAATTAAGTTAATAATTTCTAATCAGTTGATTTTATTTTAGATATCTCAACTTGTCACAAAATTTCAATATAAATCAAGTTTTCAAATGTTAAATTCTAGTTTGGCCAGTTGGTTCAGTCGATAACATAGTGCAGCCATGAAATAAATTCTTAGTTTGCTTGGCACAGTTTGTAAAGTGGTATTCTAATTTTCTCATGTATGGCTAGTCAAATCAATAAGGTCAAGAAGTGTTTGGGCATCATCGCTTATTCTTTATTCTATAAAATTTTAAAATTTATGATTAAGTACATACACCTAACTAAAAAGACCAAGGTTTACCACCCATGCACTGCCTCGCGGACTAACGGAGAGTGGGTAAAGAGCTTGGCGGATTGTGCAAGCCGACTTTGACTTTTTCAACAACGAGTCGGTAATCCTTAGGTGTCCAATCTCATAAAATGAGACCAAGATATTCCAATGCTGACTTTGTCAACAACGTGTCGGATAGAGCTTGGCGGGTTTGCACACCAACGCTTGATATACAAGCAAATGTTGGATACCCTTGGATTACTATTATTATTATTGAAATTATAAGCACAAAAGAGAGTTACGCGAATTCAACTTAACACAACTTAGTTTTAAAGATTCGAAGAGCCAATATAAGTATTTTAAGTTCTCAACTTATTTAAACAAAATCTATAATATAGAATAGATTTCATGGCCATCACCTAAGAATCGTCCTATGTACCAGTTACACTATTATCCCTCAAAATTAAACATTTCATTATATCTCTTATTCGATCTAAGTTGAGAGAAAAAAATACTATCAACTGACTAATAATTGTTAACTTATTTCGTTGTATCAAACTAAAATGAGTAAACTAAAATGAGTCATGTTTCAAAAAAATTGGCATGTTAGTACAGTCTAAAATGCATGATGGTCGTATTTAAATGGTTGAAATTGAAAAAGAAAGAAAAATAAAGAAAAACGAAAATGAGTGAAATGCAGACTTCCCCCCACACTTGATTGAGACAGTGTCCCAACTGTCTAAGGTAGAAAAACAAAAATAAAAAAAATGAAAAAGAAAAATAAAAGAAAAAGAACGTGTACCACCTGATTTCATGGTGGATGATCAGGCTCACGAAGATCGATAAGGCCATCTTCGTCATATTGCTCGAATTCCAAAAATGGTATCAGTCGTTGACCGTTTACTTTGAAGACTTTTCCATCCTTAGGATTTTCAATTTCAACTGCTCCATGGAGATATGCTGTTTTCACAATATAAGGTCCAGTCCATCGAGATCTGAGTTTTCCTGGAAACAAGTGAAGTCTAGAGTCGTATAAAAGAACTTTTTGACCTACGTTGAATTCCTTACGAAGCATGTTTTTGTCGTGTTGGGCTTTGGTTCTTTCTTTGTAGATTTTCGCATTTTCATACGCCTCATTTCTTAATTCCTCTAATTCAGAAATTTGTAACTTCCTATGTGAGTCGGCTTTCTCTAAGTCAAAGTTCAAAAAATTTATGGCCCAAAGAGCACGATGCTCTAATTCAAGAGGTAAGTGACAGGCCTTTCCAAAGACTAATCAATATGGTGACATCCCTAGATTGGTTTTATAAGCAATGCGAAAAGCCCAAAGTGCATCAATTTGTTTTAAGGACCAATCTTTTCTATTGGAATTCACGGTTTTCTCAAGAATTTGTTTGGTTTGTCTATTGGAAACTTCTACTTGCCCACTAGTTTGTGGATGGTAAGGGGTCGACAGCTTGTGTGTGATTGAGTATTTCTTGAGGAAGGACTCAAAAGCACGATTACAGAAGTGAGTGCCATTATCGCTAATGATAGCTCGAGGTGTGCCAAAGCGTGAAAATATGTTTTCTTTGAGGAATTTGATAACAATCTTGTTGTCGTTGGTTTTGGTCGGAATGGCTTCAACCCATTTTGAGACATAGTCTACCGCAAGCAAGATGTAAAGATTCCCAAATGAATTAGGGAATGGTCCCATGGAATCGATGCCCCAAACATCGAATAACTCAATCACTAAAATGGGGTTGAGAGGCATCATGTTTCTCTTAGTGATTCGACCCGTTCTTTGACATTGATCGCATTTAGAGCAAAATTCGAAAGCGTCACGAAACAGTGTGGGCCAATAAAAACCGCTTTGCAAAACTTTTGCAGCAATTTTTCTTGCTCCAAAATGACCGCCACAAGCATGGTCATGTGAGAAGGAGAGAATACTTTGGTGTTCATGATCGGGCACACACCTTCGAATGATTTGGTCTGGACAGTATTTGAAAAGATATGGGTCGTCCCAATAGAAGTTTCGAACTTTCGAGAGAAATTTTTGTTTATCTTGTTTCGACCATTCAACGGGTGTTTGTTGTGTGACAAGATAATTTACAATGTCAGCGTACCAAGGGGTGTTAGAGATCGAAAGGAGTTGTTCGTCAGGAAAATAGTCATCGATTTGGGTGTCTTCAACATTTTCATGCACAATTCGAGAGAGATGATCAGCTACAACATTTTCAGAACCCTTTTTATCTCGTATTTCTATATCGAATTCTTGAAGAAGAAGGATCCAACGAATCAAACGGGCCTTAGCATCCTTCTTAGAAAGCAAATATCATAGGGCAGCATGGTCAGTGTAAACTATGACTTTGGATCCTATGAGATATGGTCTGAATTTCTCAAGAGCAAAGACAACTGCCAAAAATTCCTTTTCAGTAGTTGAGTAATTCAATTGGGCCTCGTTTAAAGTTTTGCTAGCTTAATAAATGACTCGAGGGAGTTTATCGATACGCTGACCCAAGATGGCTCCAATTGCAAAATCAGAAGCGTCACACATAAATTCGAAGGGTTAAGTCCAACCAGGAGGTTGAATGATGGGAGTTGTGGTCAAGATTGACTTAAGAGTTTCAAAAGATGTTTTGCAATCATTGGAAAATTCAAACTTTACATCTTTGGCAAGTAAATTCGAGAGAGGTTTTGAAATTTTCGAGAAATCCTTAATGAGTCTTCTATAGAATCCCGCATGGCCAAGAAATGAAACGAACATCTTTGACAGACTTAGGAGGAGGTAAATTAGCGATCAAATCGATTTTGGATTTATCGACTTCAAGGCCATCTTTAGAGACGACATGACCTAGAACTATCCCCCTTTTTACCATGAAAGGACATTTTTCCCAATTCAGCACGAGTGATTTCTCCTTACAACGCTTAAGGATGAGTTCTAAATGAGTGAGGCATTGAGAAAAAGATGATCCATAGATTGAAAAATCGTCCATGAATATTTCCAAGAATTCTTCCACCATATCAGAGAAAATACTCATCATACACCTTTGGAAAATCGCGGGGGCATTACGAAGACCAAAAGGCATGCGACGATAAGAAAAGATTCCAAAGGGACAAGTAAAGGTGGTCTTATATTGATCTTCTAAAGCAACAAGAATTTGGTTATAGCCGGAGTATCCATCGAGAAAACAATAGTACTCGTGTCCCGCTAAGCGTTCGAGCATTTGGTCAATAAAAGGCAAGGGAAAATGGTCTTTTCGTGTTGCTGAGTTGAGCTTTCGATAGTCGATACACACACGCCATTTTGTTTTGATTTTTGTTGGGACGAGTTCATTACTGTCGTTTTTGATCACTGTGACTCCTGATTTCTTTGGTACAACTTGTACCGGACTCACCCAAGTACTATCAGAGATGGGATAGATGATGTTATTGTCTAGACATTTGATTATCTCCTCCTTGACCACTTCCCTCATGTTTGGGTTTAATCGCCTTTGAGCCTCACGGGGGGTTTTAGCCTCATCAACTAAATGTATGCGATGTTCCACAATTGACGGGCTAATTCCTTTTATATCGCTCAGTTCCCACCCCAAAGCATCTTTATTTTCCCGCAAAATTTCTAAGAGTTTTTCTTCTTGGTCCTCGGTAAGATCAGAGGCCAAGATTACGGGAAGATTTCTGAGGAGTCTAAGTATGCGTACTTAAGGTCCTGTGGCAAGGGTTTGAGATCTAACTTAGGATGTTCTTGAGTGTTAACATTGGTCAACATTCCTTGGTTAGATTTAGGAGACGAAGGATTTAAGTCAAGAAATTCATTCAGTTCAGAAATGTATTCGAGTTCATCGAAATCGGAGTCGAAATGTTCAAGACATATTTTTAAGGCTTCAGAAGTGTCATTAGAGGTTTCATCAACTGTAGTTTGAATCATGTCGATTTCCTCGGTCTCAAAATCCCTAGGTTGTTTGTTGAGATTAAAGATGTTTAGTTCAATGGTTAGGTGACCGAAGGAAAGTCGAAGCTGACCATTCCTACAATTAATGACAGCATTAGAGGTTGCTAAGAAAGGGTGTCCTAAAATCAATGGTATTTGAACTTTGGGATTTGAGACAGGCTCTGTTTCTAGAACTATAAAATCGACAGGAAAGTAAAACTGTTCGATCTGTATCAAGACGTCTTCGATAATTCCCAATGGCTTTTTGACAGATCGATCGGCTAGCTGAAGAGTGATGTTTGTTGGTTTAATCTCCCCTAGTCCAAGTTGACGATAAACAGTATAAGGAAGAAGATTGACACTGGCACCCAGATCGAGTAGGGCACGAGAGATGTGAGTGCTTCCTATTTTTCAATCAATCGTAGGATAGCCAGGGTCTTTGTACTTGACTGGGGCAAGACTCGAAAGAATAGAGCTTGTATTTGCAGTTAGAAAGGCGGTTTTTGGGACATTAGTTGCACGTTTTTGTGTGCACAATTCCTTAAGACATTTAGCATATTGAGGAGTTTGTTCAATGGTGTCTAAAAGAGGAATGTTCACATGGACTTGTTTGAAAATTTCCAAAATTTTATCGAAATTTGCCGCTTTCTTCTTATTATTGAGTCTTTGGGGAAATGGAGCTATTGGTTTTTCGAATCTGTGATCAGTTTCATCATTCGAAGAGGAAGGTTTATCCATGGAAAAAGAAGGTGGTAAGGTTGTAGAAGATGGTATGTTGGCATTGCCAACATTAATTTTCGAAGGTGGGTCGGGTTTGCCGACACTAGGAGAAGAACTGTTGGGATTGCCAACATTTAAGGGAACTTGAGGTTTAGAAGAATTGGCATTCGAAGCCAATGGGTGATCATCAAGATTAGGGACTGGGGTCGAGTTAGAAGGTTCGTCAGGGTCGCCCACGTTAATATCAATCCTCTTTCCAGATCGAAGGGTTGTAATAGCGTTGACTAGATTATGGTTTTCGTCCTCACAAGAATTTACAGCACGAGAGTTATATTTTGGATTTACCTCATGTTGACTAGGCAACTTTCCTTTCTCGTTATTTTTCGCTAGTTCCTTTATCATATTCATCATTTGTTCCATTTGTTTTTCTAAACGCACAATTTCTAGTGACGATTGAGAAGATTGAGAGGATTGGTTTGATGATTGAAAATTGGGGTGCCTATAAGGTTGTTTGGATTGAGGTGAAGTTTGAGAAGTTTGAGAATTGGAGGGTGGAGCTTGATAATTCGGATTTGGAATAAAGGGTTGCATATGAGATGGGTTAGCTGAATTTATAGGGTTTGACCAAGAAAAATTTGGATGGTTCCTCCAACCAGGATTGTATGTGGATGAGTAAGGATTATTTTGAGCTATGGCATTAGCTTGGTCCTGAGAGTAATAGTGGGGTAGCCCTTCTCCGGCTTGAGGAGATTGATTTTCTAAAGGAATTTGACTTGGGTCCACGACATGCACTCCTCTAGTAGAAGTACGAATGGGAACACGAATCGATTCCCACTGCATGTCCTTTTCAGAATAATCTTCTAAGAACCGCCAAGCTTCATCGGCTGTTTTAGACATAAAGTCTCCTCCACACATTGATTCTAGTTGAGTTCTAGTTTGATAGTTTAGCCCTTCATATGCAATTTGACATAAGTGGTCTTTTAGAATTCCATGGTGAGGACAACTATATAATAGTTGGTTGAATCTTTCAAAGTATTTTGAAAAAGTTTCCCCCTCATTTTGACAGAATTGGTTTATCTCAGTTCAAATTTTTAGAGTTTTATGGAAAGGGAAAAACTTTTTCAAGAATGCAGTGAAAAATTCATCCCAACTTCTTATGGAATGTTTTGGAAGAGAATTTAGCCATCTTTTAGCGCTTTCAAGTAGTGCAAATGGAATTAGCCTCAGCTTGATCGATTCGTTAGACAATTGTTGCATTTTTGTTGTGGATGCATACAATTCAAATTCACTCAGAAATTTATAAGCATTTTCAGACCTAGTAAATTTTGGTACCCCTTGGATAAAAGAATGTTTTAGCTCAAAATTGTTTCCTTCAGCTGGTGGGAACACAATGACAGAGGGTTGAACGGTCCTAGTTGGATAACATCGATCACGAAGAGACAAGGGTCTATCCATTTGGATATTGAGATTTTGAAAATTTTGATTTATTTGATTTTGATCTCCAAAGTTTGGAAAGTTTTGATTCACTCGATTTTGATCCAACTCGGTTGGAAAATTTTGGTTGATTCGAGAACCCCTAGGAGAATTTTGTTGGCTAACACTTTTTTCACTCATTGTTGTTAAGTGCAAGCACAAAAATTAGCTACAATGAAATTTTCTGTCCTTATCGGCTCCTAACCCAAAATTATAAAGTGACATGTTTGATTACTTAGACCAAAAGATTTCTTAGCCAGTTAACGGACAGGAGTTATCGGTGCACCAGGAATCACCCTAGCAATGCAGCCGTAGGTTTAAGTACCTTCAGAGTAACAACCGATATAATATTTACGATTCACCGTAATATTTATAAACGGTTATTTCTCTACCATAGTTTAGACACCAGGAAATAATTCGTTCCAAATGAATCAACTATCACAATACAATTAAACCCTAGATGAGCCCGTGACTCCCTTAAGTCCAACGTCTAACCGTTATTATTAGTCAGATTCTACGATGAAATGCAATTTGTGGGCTAAGGAAAGGGTGATGAAATCCCTCACCTTATGTGAATTGGGGTATTGCCCTTAACAGAATGAATAAAAAGTGCAGAAATAACAACAATCACACAATTTAATTGCAGAAATTAAAAAAAAATTACATTCAAGCCGCTATCCCTGCAGAATTTTTTTACAACAATTGTCTTTATATTTTTTCTTTGCAGCCGAGCACCTGTAGAGTTAGAAAATATTACAGTGGGTATGGCAGTCCGTCAGAGCAGTTGAGTAGCTGTTTGCGTGTTCACACCCCACTTGGTGTGCAACCGCTCAAACTATTCAAATTCCGTTTGCAAGCTGACTGATTGAATTCTTCACTTCGCCTTGGCTTTGGTCTTTGTTTGCGATTTTTTTTCTTTTACTTTTTTTTATATAGGAAAAGAAAAGCAAACGAAACTAAAATAAGAACTAAACTAAAATTAAGTCTAAATAATCAAAAGGAAAAAAGGAAAGAAAGAAGAACAAAGAGCTAGACCTAACTAAATTAAAAACTAGTCTAAAAATATAAAATAAAATTACTTGCTAAAACTACCAGATTCAAAAACAACAAAAATTAAAATTGAATTTAAATGCAACCTCTACAAAATCCGTGCAAACCTCAGTGTTGAACCCACACTATAAATCTCAATCTAAACCAAAATGCCTTGACGAGTGTATAACTCAATCATATAAATCACTACCGGGTTTTTATCACAACCCACAGAGAAACAGTCAAATGGGAAAAATCACGCCCCCCTCGTACAACATAAAAACGACCCCCCACAAATAAAATCAAAGAATTTCCGTTCGTTCAGGAAACAAATCGACGTCTTTTCTTCCCTTTTTTTATAATCAGAATCGGTTTTCGATCCGTGGCTTTTGAAAATTGAGGCGTCGTACAGTCTCGTCGATGGCCGATGGTTGGGGGTGAAGTTCTGGTTGGAGTACGGCTGTTTGGTCAGTGGAAAAAGGGCGTTGAAAGGGAGTTGAGTTGTGTTTTGTCTGCGAATTGGGTAGGTGATTTTGATCAGGGGATTTCGTGGGTGAGAGTTTCGATGATGGTTGATTCAGGTTCGGGTAGGGTTGTGAACGGTGGATGATTTCGGGATGTTTGGGTAGCGGAGAACGTGGTCTTTGAATTGCTGATTAGTGAGAGGGCTCTGTCGGCAGTGGAAGATGTAAAAGAGTTTGTGCGATGGGTTCTTGATGGGGGACTTGAACGCAGTGGTTTGTATGGTGAAATGTGGTTGTTTTGGGCGTTGTTTTGTGGAGGAGATTGACTGTTGGGGAGGCTAAGGTATTTTTCATTGGAAGATGGTTTGCGTTGAGGTGGTTTTTGGCTTTTATGGAGATAATGGGATTGAAAGAGATTTTATAGGAAGAAATTTGAGCAATGGAAATATTCAGCAAGAAGGAGAAAATTTAGAAAGAATTATTTTTTCTTGTAAAGGAAGAAAGGAAAGAAATCAAAACAGAAAAATGGCAATTTTTTTTTCTTGTTTAGTTCATGACAGTACCAATGTAATTGATATGCCACATCGCTAATCGAGATTTTTTTTCTATATATACAAGAGAAGAAAAGAAAAGAAAAAAAAAACTAACGCGAATCAGAAATTAAATAAATAATAAAATTTAATCGTTACCTCCCGGGTAACGGCGCCAAAAAACTTGATCGACGCTAGAAAAGCGCGATATTTGTAATAAAATTCTGCAAGCGCACAGGTGTATAGCATACAGGTCGAACACAGGGAGGTAGATTAAAATCAAATTATTTATTTAATCTCTTGGGCGAGTTAGACGATTTTCGAGGTTGGTTTTTGAAAACAATAAAAATTGAAACTGCGATCCGATTCAGAACAAATCTAATTGAACCGACGATCAAATCACAATTATCAATTGGAAATTAAAATGCAAAACAGAAATAAAATGCAGAAATTAAAATTGCATGAAAAGAAGAACAACAAAAAGTAAATTAGGATTGTCGTTGAAACTAATCAAACGACGAATCACTAATAAGCAATAGAAATAACAATAACAATTTTTGTCTACCAAAACTAATTGAGTAGAACACAAATTGTTATGAAAGTAAGGCAAATAAACTAGACGAAGAAGAGCTTTATTAAAACTAAAAGAGAGTACAAAAATTGGGATCCTCTTACAATGGTTACAACGCATATTTATAGACGAGATAGGAAAAATCATAATTAAGTCTACGAATAAATGGGCCTCATCATCCATATATCTCTTGCCTTTCTTGACCAAGCTTGATTGGAAAGCAAATCACGGTGAATATCTTCCAAATCTTCCCTATCTTCCATGTGGCCAATTGATTGATTGATTGATGAGCAGATTGCATGTGATTAATTCTTCCAAACAAGGATACTCATTAAACTCCAAAGGCAACAAAGGATGAAATCTTCAAAATTGATCTTTTCTTGGCAATAATTCAATCAGAAATTCTTCTAATTGGAAATTAAAAAAAATGAATGTTCTGAATTGATTTCCATGACTACTCCTGAATTGTCTATTAGTGAATATCATACATACACATGAATATGTATATATATATAATATAACACTAATTAATATATTCTTCATAGCAAAAGGTGCAGTGTGAAAGTTCCGTTCTTTGGCAAAAAGTGAGCTCGACGGGGATCGAACTCAGGTCTCTCAGTACAAATCTCTATGCATTTACCAGTGAGCTACAACGTCTTTTGTAATTGAGATGGCTTTAATACGGGGAAGTAGCTTTTTATCTGTAGTTGGCCTTTAATTTGAGACGAAGGAGGCATTTCTTGACAACCTGCAAAAACACACAAAAGTACCCAAAGTATCATTTATTTATTTACAAAAGATAAAATATAAGAGCATAAAATAAACACATTTCTATGTCAATCACAGCCCACCTCATGTACCCTATCTATATAAAGCACTGTACGGTACACATCTTGTAATTAATTCTCTATCAATAATATTACAAATTTGTACCTATTCTACAACCTCTCTCTCTATCAAAAAATCAAACACATGATCAGAGAAAATTTATTCTTCTAAAGCAGTGGGATACCCGCATTCGCTCTCATTTGTCTCGCAGTTGTGCCATCCGCACCAAGCACCTGATCCAATGTGAACAAACCTTTGTTTGCTTGAATGTTTGGATAGTAGCTTCTGTCTATGTTATTTGGTGATCTTGAATCCATAGGAACGTATAGCGTAGCATCGCTGCTTCCCTGAGGACATTTCTGCTTTAACTGTGTTGCATATACCAGGTCAATACTTGGGTCCTGCTCAACGATCGAGCTAAAGTTGTACAGCCTTGACCTGAATGATGTGCGATGAGATACCCTGACTGTATGTGCACCAATATATCAACTATTGGAAATGAGTTCTGCTAGTATATTACGTTAAACAACTGTCGATATGTTAAATTGTTTCAACATTTGCCAGAAAGAGTGACCATTTCATCTTGAGTAAGCCCCATGTCAGCAAAGTTCGTGGTCAGTACACTGACACCATAATCCGGCGATGGCAAATTGGTGAATGTCTCTGCAGCACTAGATACTCTATCATCTTTTCGTCCCCCAGGAACCCAATATCTTATTGCTCCTGTCTGTTCATGAAAAAAAAAGTTCGTAAAACGGTATGTTAGTATGTTTGCATGTACCTATAAAGAAAAACTATGACATGTATGTTAACTTACCAATGCAACACTGTCACTGGCCGCAAAAGCTAAGATATACGCACATGAAACAACACTGATGCATGCTTGTTCCAGCCTTGTCTTTGCATTGTCGATGACTCCGAAACTTCTTAGGCTTGGATTATTGATTGGTGAATCCTTTTCTGCAGTGTTTGATGTCGTTGAGTCTATTAGAACTGACCTGTCACATTCCTATAGAATTATAGATGGATAAGAAGTTTGAAATTACATTAGTCTACCTATCTTTGTTCTAAAATTTATGTTTCTCCATTTTTATATTAGATAGTTTAACTCAGTAATGGCAGAAAAACTAAGAGTGAAAATAGTCAATAACTTGTAATGTTAAATAAAAAGGTAACTGGAATTCACTGAATGCTTATTTTATATTAGGGATTAGTTCTTAAAGGAAATACATATAACTGATATATTGTCGCCTTTAGTGTTGGGATGTATTGTGTAATTAAACTTTCTGAACAAAAACATAAATGAATTTATCTTTTTTACGTAAGCTGAAAATCAGGTTCATAAGGTATGCAATAATTTCAAATAATGAATAAAACAGGAAACTTGTGTAACATGTATAACTTAGTTTCAAATATAAGTAAATCTAAAATGCTAATTAATCGTATGTAGGTAAAGCTAAATGGTTTTATCTTTTTGGACAATTGAATACAGCGATTGATCTGTACATTAGTGTTGTTTAGTAGGTTTTCTACTGGTTTATGATGTGACCTAGGACCAATCGTTTGAAAATGTAAAAGATGGTCGAAAGAACTCAAAGATGACACCAATACAAACATTGGTATAATGCTCGTTAACAACAAGTAGGTGCTTGTCATCTTAAAGAATCCTTGATACTACAGCGACAACACTTTCTCTATGTATACATCTTCTTTGGAATCGCTAAATATAGGAATTGCATTCAAGAAAACATGTTTAACATAAAAATTGCTCCACAAGCAAACATATTCATGATTAATTAATTAAGGCCCATGTTTTGTAGATCTGTTTTATTTGTTTCATGAATCTTTTGATGTGTAGTAATACATTGGTAATAATAAATAATAATAATATTTTAACAAAAATAAATAATAATTGAGTAACTATGAGATTTCATAGCATATCTTTTGGCATTCATAAACAACTAAAAGCATTTCGTTATAATTTATTGTGTAACTAAGTTGTTTGTACAAAAATATAAATGCATTTATCTTTTTCATGCAAGCTTTAAATCAAGTTTATATGGTATGTAATAATTGTAAATAATGAGTAAAACATCAAAATTGTTTAACATGCATCATTTATTTTCAAACATAAGCAGAGCCGAACATCTAATTAAATCCTACACTAAATAAAGATAAATTTATTTACCCTTTTCCATGAGTTGAATGAAGTAACATGTTCATATGGTATGAAACAATTTTAAAAAACAAATAAAACTGGAAACTAGTTTATCATGTATAACTTGTTTTCAATTATGTTTTCATATTATCATGAGTAAGATAATTTATCGTATGTTGAAACAAAGAAGTTTAGATGATCTTATGATTTTAATATTTATATTATTTTAAAAGGATAAACACATTTATCTTCTAAACAATTTATATATTGTCAAACAAGATAATATACACATTATATCTTTATAATATATTTTTCATATTATCACGAGTAAGAGAATTTTATCATATGTTGAAACAAAGAAGTTTAGATGATCATATGATTCTAGTATTTATATTATTTTAAAAAGATAAATTCATTTATCTTTTCAAACAGTTTATATGTTTTGACACAAGATAATATAAATATTATATCTTTATCATATGTTTTCATATTATCACGATTAAGGGAATTTATCGTATGTTGAAACAAAGAAGTTTAGGTGATCATATGATTTTAATATTTATATTATTTTAAAAAGATAAATACATTTATCTTCTTGAACAATTTATTTGTTTTGACACAAAATAATATACATATTTATATCTTTATCATATGTTTTCATATTATCATGACTAAGAGAATTTATCTTATTCTGAAACTAAGAAGTTTAGATGATTATATGATTTTAATATTTATACTATTCACATAGCTTTTTAAATAAGCTATATGTTTTAATAAAAAATAATATTCATATTAATTTTTTAATGAAAATTGTGAAATTATAACTTTGTATATACTTACTTTAAAAAAAAAGATATTTATTTTTTATATATCGTTTTCATTAGTACTTTATGTAATAAAGTAGACAAAAGATAAATATGTTTATCTTTTAAAACAATTTATGTTTTTCTTATACGATTTATACATATTAGTATTTTCAATAAGATTATAAATCTATTATACTTTATGAAATATGTTTATTATTTTAAATGCATTATGGAACAACTTATTTTTCCATATAAAAACAAGCAGACCAAAAGATAAGTATATTTATCTTTTTAAGTAATTTATGTTCAAAATACCTTGTATTGTTTTGTTCAATCATTTCCTTTTTGCTTCAAATGAATTGATCATGCAGATAATAAGATACACACATTTATCCTTTTTAGAAACCACGAGTAGCATATAATAAATTATAAATACAAACTTAGATGATTTAAAAACAAACCACACCAATACACTCACTCTAAGCGTCAAAATAGTAGAAAAAAGGGTTTACGGATAGAGATGGAGAAAATTACAATCAAAATGAATAAAATGATTCAAATAACACCAATCAAAACACCAGCATCATCCTAATTTATGAATACAACTTACTACCAGTTAATGTTGATGCTAATTAGATATTGTACTGCGTATTAAAAATTGTACAACATATTGGAACTAACATGGTGTTATTTTTGAATTTTTGGAGAATAAATTGCTAAGGAAGAATACTAAGAATGTAGCTAAGATATTTATATAAAAGAAGAATACTAGGAATGTAGCAAAGAATAAATTGATAAATTCTAGCATAAAGAGTCTCTTTTATTATACATACTTATATTAAAGATAAACATATTTATCTTTTTTTATTCATAGACAAAAACATATTGTCAATTTAATATTAAACATTTAATGTAATCATTCTAACATAAAAGATTCAAAATTGTCACTTAGTACAATTATTTGACATAAAGATAAATATAACTATCATTTAATAAAGAAAAAGAGAATTATCATTTACTAAACAATAAATAGTTTTACCATTTTTGTAAATGGTAAATAGTTTCATCATTTAGTAATAGAGGTATGAAAATGGCGGACTTCCTTTTCCAATCTTTTTCTTGCGCCTCCACTTCCTAAACCCAATCTGCCTTCTGACTTTCTTCCTCTCATCTCATGGCCAAGAAAGGTAAACCGTGACGCATCTGCCTTCTTCGATCACCACAAGATCTGGAGGTCGCGCAAATTCCGTTCTCTCACTCTCTGACAATGACGTTGACCAAGAAGATGTTGCTACTCCACGACTGAGACTAGTTTATACCCTGCTAGAAAATCATCCCCTGAATAAACGTATAGCTGATATCAATGTTGTCGGCCCTTCGAGCTTGAACAAGACTAAGCAAGGAGCTGCGACTCCTGGAAAGTCTCCGACTAGAGTGAATGAGTCTTCGTGCTTGTTTGGACGAGGTATGCATGTTAATTTGTGCGATAACTTGGGTAAGACAACAAACGCTAAATCAAACGATTTGAATGAATAGTCTACGGACTTTGAGAATACTGATTTGGGCTCAAATGTGGAATGTGTTGTTCATGTGAAGACTGTAGGTGATGACTGAATGGTATTCGTACTGAATACACTGATATAAACCGAGTTCTAACCATCCCATCTCTTCTCCTCAAACTCCCCAACCTATCATACCTTAACCTTTGCCTCTCTAGTAATCCCTAAAGCAGCGACGTCTTCCCTAAACGCTCCGAAGAGATGGACGTCTTTATTTGAGTCTCTTCCAAAGGTAGCAGGGGAATACGAACCAGTCTTTTTTTATATTCTTCAATCTGAGTTCGGTTCTGTCCCTCCACAGGAAATACATGTAGAAGCTGCTAACTTCTGGGACGAACACCTTGTAGGCTTTTTCTTGGATACTAAGCCACCTACGGTTGATATGCGTACAACTTGTCGTTCTTTATGGAATATTCGCGCCTCATTGAAAATGATGTATGTTGATGGCCTTTACTATTTTAAGTTCTCTTCTGCTGAAGAGAGAATTCGTGTTATGGAAGAAGCACCTGTTATTATTGAAGGAAGACCGTTTATTGTGGCATCGTGGAATGCTTCGATAGATCGAGTTCGTGAATAGATCCTTTCTATTCCTATCTGGGTTCAGTTCACCCATATCCCTTCCATTCTACAGCCTCTTCTAGGTCTAAACTGGCTTGCTTGTCATATTGGTAAACGCAAATGTTTTGATGCTAACACCGTTGCAAGAAGAAACTTAGTTTATGCCAGAGCCCTAATTGAAATTACCCCAGATAAACCATTGCCTACTTAGATCAAAGTTAAATTAGATAATCGAGTACACCATGTGGATGTTAAGTACAGATGGAAACCAGATATCTGCACAATTTGTAAGTCTTTTGGTCATTGCCATGAAGCCTATACACTAGAAGAAAATGTCCTACCACCGGTCAAGATTCCACTACCTAAGCCTCCTACACATGTTTGGGTTTCGATTGGTAGGAAGTTTCCTCTAGTCGTGGAACCTCCTATATTCGCAGATGTCCCTCCAGATCCAATATCACTTAGAACGAGATGGTGTTAGCTTGGGTGCATGCACCCTCTGGGATGCACTCTGACTGTGATGATACATTTTTCGTATTTATAGACGAAGCAGTCGAAGATAGAAGTCATCTTTTTTATGAGCCAGTGGATGGCAAACTGAATATCCGAACTGATGGAGAAGTTGGTGAGAACAATGAAATTCTGTTGAATGATCCTTCATGGGATAGAAATCGTCTTTCAGCTGCCTTTAACATTGATGATTTAGCACTTTGCTCTTGGATCCATAAGCGTATCATGACTCCCTTCATAGGCTCCTTCTACGACGTCAATGCTGACGGAGCAGTTATTCAGTTTCTTGTAGCAATATGTTTGCACTCTGTTATAATGTTTATGTTTGTAAAATTTAGTAATGATAGTGACCGAACACTTCAAACCAGGATGTTACTCTGTGCATGTGCAGAGTACCAGAACCTTTATCTATAATAAAGGTGTTTACGGTCACCTTAAAAATCGGTTAGCCTTGCAAAAAAACATATTCAACTTTTTTTAATTAAAGATGCAATCATATTTTCAAACTAAAATGATGACAATATTTACTACAATCGTTTTGCAAAAAGATAAATATAACTATCATTTAATAAGCAATGAATAGTTTGATAAATGATAAATATCTTTATCATTTGATTGATAATAAATATGCTAGCATTTATATAAAATTAAACATATTTATCTTTTTTGGTAAAAGACATAAACAAAATTTCAAAGTAAAATAATAATATTTTATACAACCATTTTGCCTTAAATATAATTATGTTCCTAAATTAAATAGAAGATAAGCATGTTAATATTTATATAAAAGATAAAAATATATTTATCTTTAAATTTAACAGCAATGACTTTAGGAGTGACATAACCCATTTAGTTATCAAATTTCAAGTGCCTCCACTTGAAACAACCTGCCGTACTACATCGCGCCATAACTCTCCACTATAGCCCTTCCTTTAAACTACAGTGCTTAATCTCCTCAACCTTCCACTGCACCTTCACTTTCAGAGCAAACAAACCAACCTAGACCTAATCCTACATCTCGTAACTACCACCGTCTGTCACCTGAAACAACCTCAACCAGCACCCAAAGCCAAGTCCTCCACTTGAGACTCAAAAACTCCTCTAGTACCACTAATCACATTATCTAAAATATTAAGTTGGGTTTATCATGCAACTTAAAAGTTTATAGTTGAAATAAAACAAAACTTACTTATTGGATATTCTGAATAGAATGTCTTTGCTAAGTTGTGGCGCAGATATATCGCTGAAAAAATTTAAGGTTTAGGCTTTTTAGTGAAATTATTTAAGCTTTTCAGTGAAAAGGTTGGCCGAATGAGAAAATAATGAGTTCAAATCATTTTAATTGGAAGGTGACAAATCGATAACTAAAAGATGAAGAAGAAAGCATATTTGAAATCGATTTGGGCTTTTTTTAGCTTCGAGAATCCATATGAAAATGAGAAATAGAAGGAAGAAATAGATGAATATAATTTTTTCTTGATTCTAGAGCTAATTAGCAGATGAAAGGGAGCCCTTACGGTAAAATACCCCAAATATATTTGTATAAATTCTACCAGAATTATTTTGTGCCATACAGAATTTGAATTTTTGACCAAATTACCCGTATACCTGGAAAAAAATGTGTGTATACATACACATATGGGTATATATGTAATGTGTACAAGCAATTTGTATATGTGAGCAATAAAGGATTTGTTTACCTTATGGTACTTAAAGTGAATCACTGTGAATATCACAGACTATCTAGACACAAATGGAGATATATATATATATATATACACACACACACGTGCACACACACATCAGATCAAGTCACGGAATATGATGTGAAACACACTAAAATTATGAAGAAAATAAATTTTAAAATAAAATTATATTTGCTAGAATTTATTGTTATTTCGTTCCAGATTACTATGTGTGTTTCTGTTATAGGTAAGGAGAAGACTAAACTGACAGAGAAGCATGCAGAGGACAAGTGTACCAGTTTCAGTGTATGTGACAATGAATGTAACTGTACATGTGAGTTAGTGACTGTATATGAAAGTATTTATAAAATTGGGTGATGTAAATAAGTGACAGAGAGTTTTAGTGAGGAACTGAAGTAACAGATGAAACTGAATGTAAAATTGAATGTATTATATTACAGTGATATGTACAAAGTGGAGTTATAAATATGTAATATTCAAATGTAGAAATAAATATTATATTTTAATAAAATACCGTTTGAATATTTAAATTCTTATGCAGTTGTGTTTTATTTAAATATAAATATTTTATTCTGTTCGTGATGTAGTGGAATAGTACAATTACAAACACGTCTATAATATATATATATATATATATATATATATATATATATATATATATATATATACATACGTTATATGTTTGTTATCATCAAACAAAAATAATTGAATTATTATTTACAACAATCTCCCCCTTTTGATGATGACAAACATATAATAATACTTTGAATAAAATAAATGTATCCGACAGTGAATATTGAAACTCCCCCTATATGTATGCTCCTCCTACAACAAAACTCCCCTTAGGTCTGATACCATGAGTGAAAAATAATAAATCAAATGAAATTTCAATATCAAAACATTTATAAAATATTTACTCTTAAAACAAAATCTTAACCATTCTCCCCCTTTTGTTATCATCAAAAGGATACAGAAACTAAAATAGTGATGAAAAATGACTAAAAATATAAAATTAGCTCAAGAGAGAGAATGTTCTTCATAAATCTCAATTAATCAAACAAAAATAATAATATTCTAAGAACTAGTAGCAAATTTCACATTATAGAATGATGGATTTACGATGAAATTTATAAAAATGGGGAGAGTCTAAAAAACATATGGATTCTAATTATTTTCAAATAGATTTTTCAAAAAATAAGCACAAAACCATGATGGATTTGGACTACTATTATATATTCAAATTAAATGACGCAATCAAATAATTTCAAATCCCAATAGCTATCAATCAACAAATCATAATATATTATAAATATTGACACTTTTCGCAAATAAGAAAATGGAGTGATAGGCTGGATTTTACACACCAAGGAAAATTTCAAATATATTTTTATTTATGCCAAATTATTTTAATTTTCTTTTCATTTAAGAGCACATTGACCACACATACCCAGATCTTGGATTCTTAAATGAGGTCAATTGCAACTTAAATTATAAGTAATCTCATAACCATGCATGACAAGATCTTGGATTTTTAAATGAGGATAGAGAAACACTTATGTATATTATATTTATCATTTTATTTTCAGAAATCTCCTCAGTATATAAAACCAATATGGGTGATAGAAATATGGTATGTACAGAAATGATTGTGAAATAAACTACTAAATCAATCATATTATGAAATTTGCTCAACTGTACCTGGATTTTTGAAAAAAAATCAATTATCTCTCATTCTGAAAAATAATACAATCATAATTCCACCATAAATTTTGAAATTGTATATTTAAGATGATTTCAAAAAAAATTAAACTCTCCACATTAATATTAAATCATAATGGATGACAGAAGGATGATAGCTAGAGAAGATGTTTGTGAAATAAGTTCCAATTCGAAGATATTGTAAAAACTGTTCAATCATCATGAAAATAAAATTCCCACTTAATGTGAAGTGTACTGTAGTCACAACTCATCACAATTTCAAAATTCTAATAATAATTTTGATAAATTCTAAATACAGTTCAATTTAGTTATTGATTTCAATTTTTGAATAAATAATCAATAAATGATTTTAAAATTGAAAACCAATTACAAGAGGGAATTGAAAGATCTATACAATTTGAAAAATCAGTTTAAAACAAATCAAGTAGTTGAATGAGAAAAATGTAAGACACCTAAGACTGATACCACTTCTTATCGCCATTAACAAGGATTTTAATACCACCCTAGTGGCTAACAAAGGTATCTCAGACAACAAAATCCAAACATTAAGCCCAAGAAGACAATTTAACAATCCAGTTACTTTTATTAGAGCAGCAATACAATGAGTTTAAAACAAGATTTTCAAAGAAAAATTCAGACTGTTTGCATCAAGCCTAAGAGATGGTTCATGACAGTCTAATTGAAATCACTTGAAGGAATGTGAAAACTTCAAGATACAATGAATCGATCACACAAGATTATTAATTTCAAATTCGAGAAGTGCGTGAGATTAAAAATATCAAAGATTTCAAATGATTTCAAACAAACAAATGTTTAAGTCAAATGATCATGAATTAAAATGATTTTCAAGATGTAATACAATGATTCAAGCTAAATGTTTTTCAATTTAGATATATGCAAGCCAATCCGAAAAAATTGAAATTATCACAACTGAAAAATAGTAATGTGCTGTAATGAGTATAATTTTTCAATTCTTTCCAAAATGAATTAGAAGAAACTCAAAACAGCAAAGGTTTGTGAAATTTCGTTAGTTTTTCAGATCTTCAAAAAATTTAGAATTCAAATTAACAGTGTTCAAGAAATGATAAGAATTGTAACAACCCGGAAAATCCGAACCAATTTAAAAATTTTATTTTAAATAATTTGGTTGAAAAATGTGGCAGAAATTAAAATTTTCATTTTTTAAATAATATTTAAGCCAGTGAAAATAGCTAGTTTTCAAATGACCTCTGTTTTCGATGAAACCACTTTTGTTGGAACCGGAATGTCAAATTATTACTAGGTTTCAATTTTCAGAATTTTCTGAATTAGTATGTGAGTGTGGCAAAGGAAAATGTGTTTTGTTCAATTCAGTCAAATTTAATCGACTGAAAAATAGCCATTTTTCAAACGGTCTCAGAATTCGACGAAATTAATTTTGTTAGGACCGTAACGTCATAATGAAGCCAAAAATATTTTTATGGAATTTTCTAAGTCCGTATGTGGCCTCGGTGAATTTAATTGTACGACGGAATTAATTTAATAAAGGAATTAAATAATTCAGGCCACAGACAACCGTTTGGGCTGACCGGACCTAGCCCGTTGGATCCGGAACAAGGGCTATTGGGTAGGATAGACTTCAGTTGGACTGAAATTGGTTTAGTTTGAAACATATGGATTTATTCGCAAAAATTACATTTAATTATTATAAATATAATGGAAAAAACTTCTCAAACCCTAAAAGCCACTATTCATCCTTCGTTAGTCGCCGCCTCCATACAAAATCCATGGCCGAATTTGTTCTTCCCTTCCACCATTAAAATCCTGCAATTCTATCACCGAAACCTCCTCCTCCTATTGGGTTTTTTGTAGAGGACCCTCTCCTCCACCCATCCGTACGGTGAACCCCCCCTGTAATCGCCTGTAGCGCGAGCTACAGGGCCCCAAACTCGACCGAGTTCGACCGCCACCTAGCCCACAACCCGTCACCGAGCTTCACCACTTGGGCCCCCCACGTGCACGGCTTGAGCCTCTCCGGTGTGAAACAACCCGATCTTCGTATCGTTGCTCCAGTTGGTCGCAAAAGTGAAACCTATTTCTGAATTAAAGGGGAAAAGCTTCGGCTGATTATAACTGATAGAGGAAGAAGGTTTAATTCCTTAATGACCTTACTAATTTAATTATATTCAGATTAATACCAATCTTATTTAATCCATAACTAATTCATACGTAAATGAAAATTAACAATTTCAGAGGCGTTGTGATCGTACGACGAAGATCTACAATCATAAACTTAAACGGGACAATTCTGGGGTGTTGAAATTTTGGGACTAAATTGCGAACGACTGTGAGATTTTCTTTGTTTTAAATTAATTAATTAATTCAGTTATTTCATCCTCCATATGATGACTGTATGTATATAAAATTTAGATATGTTTGTGCTGAAAAATTGGATGATGTTTGATATGTTGTTATGATGGATAATTATAGATCCATAGTTGTTAGTCAAATATCGTGATTCTTTTTTTTTTTTTGGTTTATTTGAATTGATCTAGTTTATTAATTCATAATAAACATATGATTTGTCACTCCTTACGGCATCACTTTTGTTTTATTTGAATTGATCTAGTTTATCAATTCATAATAATAATATGATTTGTCATTTTTGTGTTATCACTTTTATTTTATTTGAATTAATTTAGTTTATCAATTCAACATCAAAAATAAAAATTTTCATTTATATTGAATTGATTCAGTGTACCAATTCAACACCAAATAAAGGTTGTGCATTTTATTTGCGTCCTCTCACGCAAATATAATCACTTAGAAATACAAATTCACATTTTTATTTGCATTTCACAATGCAAATATTACGTAGAAAAATAAATTAACTTTTTATTTGTGTTCTCTAACGCGAATAAAACTTAGAAACAAAAGTTCACCTTTTTATTTGCACTTCACAATGCAAATATTACACAGACAAATAAGTTCATTTTTTTTTGTGTGTTCACAACGCAAATAAAACATGAAATAAAATGAGTAGTAAAAGAATCATATTTTAGTATGGAATTTGATTTACATTAAAAACACACTTTTAATGTTAATCTTAAAAAGAGTAGTAAAAGAATCATATTTTACTATGAAATATGATTTACATTAAAAAGACACTTTTAATGTTAATCTTAAAAAGAGTAGTAAAAGAATCATTTTTTTTTAAGAAATATGATTTACATTTAAAAACACATTTTTATTAAGAAATATGATTTACATTTAGAAGCACATTTTTTTATTAAGAAATATGTTTTACATTAAAAACATATCTTTAATGTAATATTAGAAACTTAGAAAAGAATCACATTTTTTATTAAGAAATATGTTTTACATTAAAAATACATTTTTAATGTAATAGTAGAAACATGGAAAGAGATTCACCATTTTGTTTATTAAAAATAGATTGAACAAAAATATTCATTTTTTTGTTCATTAGAAGGAAATTTACATTTATTATGTCACCGCATATATTAGAATTTATATGCGTTGTTAAATTTACATTTATAATGACATCGCATATATTAGAATTTATATGCGTTGTTAAATTTACATTTACAATGACGATGCGTATATTAGAGTTTATATGCGTTGTTAAATTTATAATGACATCACTTATACTAGAATTTGAAGTTATAAATTTACATTTCTAATTTCCATATGGATGAAATGTATCTTGTTTGTCAGTACATGGTTATAACATGCCAAATAAATTATTCCTTTATTTGGTATGTTAAATACGTTAGAAAATCCGTCGAATGGTTTATATATATATAATTATATATATAAATATTAATTAAAATTAAAACGAATCGTGCGTGGCAGTTCGCGTTTTGGCAATCATAACTTTAAACGATTATACCGAAAGATCCGACCGTTGGATTTCCCCAAAACTGGAACCGTTAGAACCGCTTTGGGAAGAGCTTTCCAACGATATAAATTTCATCAAAATCTGACGGTTAGATTTCATGATATGTGTAAATCAAAATTTGGTAAAAGCAGCGCCAGGGCCGCCCACAGACTTGAAGCGTCATTTTATTATTTTGAGCTATTTTTAAATAGATAAAAATAGCGATAAAACTTTATAAATGAATATTAACGATATGAAATGATTTGAATGATAATTATCCGATAATTATTTGAAAAGACCGAGTTTAACTCATTTCAAATGATTACACGACGATTAAAACAAAGAGATAACAAGACGGTGGTTGAAGACCGGCGGTTTTCACATCGAATGGGCGACGACTACTGATGCTTTGGACTGATTGCTCCCAGGACGGGGTTGAAGTAGCAGTTGTCCGGACGTATGTGTTGATTGTCCGGATAAGCGAGAACCTCTCGGGTATCTCCGGTTTCGTTCAGACCCAGAACGGACTTGTAAATGGATGCGTGTCTGACGTTGGAATTCATTTCATGTAATTAAATTGATTTTTATTAATGTATATCTGATTGGTGGTGGAGAATTCATTCTTTGCTTAACACACTGGTGTATATTAATATCTATCGATAGCATGGCGTGAATTGTCAATGTGGCACGCCAAGATGCAGATGATCAAGGCTTTTATTAAAAAGCAGGGCCTTGTGGTTGATGATCAAAGCATAGCTTGTTTAGGCGTAGCTTTGAGTATAGCGTGACTTCGCGAGCCTCACACCCCGGTATGAGTCAAAAACGGGATATGGACTGCAGGGAGTGCACACGTTTCTTTCTAGCCAGGGGTAGTGTCAGTGCTTAAACTGGCTGACATTTTACTTATGTGGATATTGGATTGAGGTACCTCGGATTTATAGGTTGTTGGTGGCCATATGGAGGTTCAAAGGAACCGGGAAGCGTGTGTTCAGGAATTGCCAATCCACTACCGTTAAGTGGGGACCGACCCTGAAAATCCAAGGGTTGCCCATAGGTGTGATCCTGAGGCATTTGCTAGAGTGTCTCGAATTGGAGAGGTTGATCCCTAGCCTCGATTTCATGATGGAAAACCAACTCCCAATACGACATTACGGTCTTGATTGTAAACTTATATATATGGCGACATAGTAGGATGAGGTACTATGCCATCTAGGATTGATACATTTACATTGAAGTATTTTAAACTGCTTAGACACTAATAATAATATTAAAAATATTATTTTATACGTATCAAGTCATGTTTGATCATTATAAGGAAAAACTCTATCCTCCGGTTTGCGTTGCATTTTGTGATAGGACCTGGGTCTTATAATGATTTCATTCTTCAAAAGTCATTTCGTTATTTTTGTATAAACTTTATTAACTCATGCACTGGCAATCAAATGGAGTAAACCCGTTCCGTGTTAGCGGCGTGGTCCTATGATGTGCCATATTGTTAGTTAGTATAGAAAGATTTCTCATACCAGTCCCACGACAGACTCGATGTTTGTTTCACTTTGCAAACTCGGGTGCCCTTTTGTACATGGGCAGCCCAGTAACAGGTTTCTAGGGGGACATTTTCTGGATTGAAGACTGCTTGGAAGAAGAAGACGAAGAACTCCTTTTTCTTTATTTTCTGCTTTAGAGACTTTATTCCATCTTGTATCTTGATGTACGTTTGAAGTTGGAACTTATTTCCATTGATTCAAACTTTTATTTTGCTATGTATCCTGTAAACTGCGCACTATGTGGTTCAGTTGGTGTGATGTTTATGACTTTTATCTTTCCGCTGCAATAATTATGTGTTATGATAATATCTGAGATCTGTTGCTGTAAATATGTTATATTCCAAATGATAATCCTTACTTTCGAACCACGAAAGTTTGGGGTCATCACAGTTGGTACCAGAGCTTAAGGTTAACCTTAGCTTTGGAGTATAACATATTTAGAACAATTCATCTAAATAGAATCCACATTATTCTAAGGCGAGTAGCTCATTAGAGATAGAACTAGTAATGTCCTTGAATGAGCATAGTAGAATAACACATACTTATCAGTAATTACATCGTCATCTTTTAACTTTGTCCTTATCTTATCTTTCCTTAAAATCTTTCATTTCTATTGGTCTGACTCTTTCCTTGATGGTACAGACTGATTTAAATGGATACCAGAGCAAGAACAGCCCGGGGTGGAGCCCGAGGTGGAGCTTGAGGCGGGGCCCGAGGGGGAGCTTGAGGGCCAACCAGAGACGCGACCCCCATTACTCAGGAACAACCTACTTCAGAGGTCGTAGCACAACCACCTCCACCCCCACAACCCTTCAACTTGGAGAGAATGTCAAAGTAATTCCGAAATCTATGAGGTGTACCTTTCACTGGGCGAGGGTCTGCGATTCAGGAAGAGTCATGGCTTAAGGACTGTGAAAAGATCTTAGAGGGCTTAGAATTAGAGAATCAGCGAAAGCGTTTCCTGGCAGTATGGTAATTAAATGATGAAGCTGGACATTGGTGGGATACGATCAAGATTTACAATGATGTGGCCAATATGTCTTGGGCCAAATTTGAAGAACTTTTCAATGACAAGTATGTTCCTCCACAAGCAAGAGAGCGCCTTCGCGAGCAGTTCGTCAACCTACAGCAAGGGAGTATGTCTGTTTCTGAGTATGTGAGGAAGTTTGATGAGCTTTCACGATATACTCCTGGATTGATTCAAGATCCAGTAGAGATGAATAAAAAATTCATCAAGGGCCTTTCAAAGAAATATTTGAACAGAGTCACTGCTCATATCAAGCTCCCATTCAAAGAAGTAGTAGAGATGGCTTGCCGCTACGAGGAGAATGATGAGTCTGGACAGCAGGATAGAGTGAAAAATCAAAGCAACAACAAGAAGGAGCAAGCGAACAGGAAACTGGAGGCAGGCAATTCTTCTGCTGCTAAGCCTCAAGGGAAGAAGAGGGACTGGAGCAAGGTGACATGCTGTAATTGCGGCAAGACTGGGCATTTTGAGTCTGAGTGCAAAGCTCCTAAAAGAGTCAAGAGGAACGAATTTGGACCTAGCCAGAATCGTTGCCAGAGTTCTCAGAATCGTGGCCATAACCCCCGGAACACTCAGGATTGCCATAACTGCCATAAGGCAGGGTACTTTGCCAGAAATTGTCCCCTACTGAAGAAAACTGAAGTGGCACATGTCTATGAAGGAGCGGTTGCACCAGCTTCTACCGAGGGTGCAGGTAAACCCGATGTCTTAGGAGGTGCTCTTGATATTAAGAACATCCCTATTACTGTCTTATTTGACACTGGTGCCGCACGAAGTTTTATCTCTAATGATGCAATTAAAAAATTAAAACTAAAACCAAGGAAACTTAAAGAATTGATTAGAGCTAATAGTCCGATAGGAGGTTCTCTTATTCTCGATCAATATTGTAGAGCACCTGTTTCTTACTCTTGCTACCAGTTCCCCTTTGATTTGATCGTCATGAATTTCTCCGGTTATGATGTCATACTTGGGATCGATTGGCTAACAAAGTATGAGGCTGAGTTAATATGTGCAGAGAGAATCATCAAAGTTAAAACTAAGCTTGGAAATATTACTATCCCATGCCACGGCTCAGCCACCGACAGAAAAGAATTCTAGTCTTCTCTAAAAGTCACCCCTACTTCTATTGAGGATATCCCTGTCATCAAAGATTACGCTGATGTATTCAAAGAAGTTGAGGGCTTACCTCCGCATAGAGAAATCAGCTTCAGAATTGACTTAGCTCTGAATGCAAGGCCTGTCGTACATCCTATTCGGAGAATGTCGCCAAAAGAAAAGGAGGAGCTGAGAAATCAAACCAAGCAGCTTTTGTGGAAGGGTCTGATCAGGCCCAGCTTCTCAGAATGGGGCGCAGCAGTAGTGTTCATCCCAAAATCAGGCGGTACCCTTAGGCTATGTGTGGACTACCGCGGTCTCAACAAACAAACGCTGAAAAACAAATATCCACTGCCATAAATTGATGATCTAATAGACCGTTCGCATGGAGCACGAGTATTCTCTAGGATGGACCTAGCTACAGGCTTCCATCAACTTCGCATCGCAGAGGAGTGTGTGCCTTTAACTGCTTTCATAGGACCGAATATATTTTATGAATGGCTAGTAATGCCCTTCGGTCTATGTAATGCTCCAGCATACTTTGTTGATTTGATGAATAGAGTATTTAGAGATGTTTTAAATAAATTCGTGCTGGTGTTCATTGATGACATCCTCATCTTTTCTAAATCCACTACTGAGCACGAACAACATCTGAGAGAAGTCTTGGAGATTTTGCGAAGAAATGTGCTGAAAGCCAAATTCTCCAAATGCATATTCTGGTAAGAAGAGGTAAAATTCCTCGGCCATGTTGTTTCAAAGGAAGGCATCTCAGTAGATCCAGGAAAGATCTCAGCCATCCAAGAGTGGAAGCAGCATAGAACTCCCACAGAGGTCAGAAGCTTCTTAGGACTAGCTGGCTATTATCGGAAATTTGTCAAAGATTTTTCGAGGATAGCTTGTCCATTGACAAACCTGACCAAGAAGCACACAAAGTTCGTTTGGACACCCGAATGTGAGGCAGCTTTCCAAGATCTAAAAGGGAGGTTGACCAATGCTCCTGTGTTGACCATTATAGATGGCAATCAGGATTTGAAAGTCTGGACCGACACTTCTAAACAAGGTTGTTTCTTTTATATAAATCAACATGTCAGAGATAACATTTTCTTTTAATAACAAGTCTAATTTTAACATGTTATCCCTTATCTATTTAAGGTATTGGTGTGGTGCTAATGCAAAGAGACAAAGTAGTCGCATATGCTAGCCGCCAATTGAAACCGCATGAAAAGAATTACGCCACACATGATCTTGAGCTAATGGCTATTGTGTTTGCTCTTAAAATATGGAGGCATTATCTCTTGGGTGAGAAGTTCAAAATATATACGGATCACAAATCCTTGAAGCATCTTTTTACCCAAAGAGATTTGAATATGAGGCAGCAATGCTGGGTTGAATTTCTTGCAGCCTATGACCTGGATATCCTATATACTCCAGGGAAAGCCAACATTGTAGCCGATGCACTCAGTAGAAAGAATGCAGATAGCGACAATCTCATCCTCACCAATCTAATTATCACTCCTACTCTGATTGATAAAATTTCTGCTCTTCAAAAGAATGATAAATTTATCCAGATGCTTAGCGAGCAAGTTCGAAAGGGCGAAGCCTCAAGCTTCCAAATTGACAGTAAAGGGATCCTTAGATTGCAAGGGCGAATTTGTGTGCCAGACGTTGCTGAGCTAAAAAGAGAAGTTATGGATGAGTGCCACAAATCTAAACTCAGCGTCCATCCAGGTGTAAGCAAGATGTACCATGATCTTAAGCGCACCTTTTGGTGGAAGGCGATGAAGAGAGATATTTCTATTTACGTTGCTAAATGTCCCACTTGTCAGCAAGTTAAAAGTGATCAACAGAAGCTGGCGGGTCTGTTGCAACCCTTAGGAGTTTCTGGATCGAAGTGGGAGGAAATTTCTATGGACTTTATTGATGGCTTTCCCCGAAGCAGGAGAGGGAATGATAGCATATGGGTAATTGTAGACCGCTAAACAAAGTCTGCCCATTTCATCCCTGTCAGGTCCAATAGAACAGCTCGAATTTGGCGCAGCTCTATTTTAAAGAGATAGTCAGACTGCATGGGGTTCCCAAAAGCATTGTTAGTGATCGGGATCCTATATTTACTAGCAAATTCTGGGAAGCTTTCCAAGAAGAGCTTGGGACCAAGTTGAATCTGAGCACTGCCTATCACCCTCAGACAGATGGATAGACTGAAAGGGTGAACCGTATTTTAGGAGACTTGTTGCGAGCTTGCATTCTTGATTATGGCGGTTCATGGGAGGATCACTTGCACTTGGTTGAGTTCTCTTATAACAACAGCTACCAAGCAAGCTTGAAGATGTCACCGTTTGAACTATTATATGGCAGACCATGCCGATCTCCGGCATGTTGGGTAGAGACAGGCAATCGATTAGTCTTGGGCCCTGACATGATTCATGAAGCATCGGATAAGGTTGATTTGATTAAGAAGCGCCTACTGACTGCTCAGAGCCGACAGAAGAGCTATGCAGACCAGCGAAGAAGAGATTATGAATTCTCTGTTGGTGACTATGTTTACTTGAGGGTTTCTCCATTGAGGGGCATAGTTCGTTTTGGGAAGACTAGGAAGTTAACACCGAGATTCATTGGTCCATTTCCTATCCTCGAAAGGATTGGTACTCTCGCTTATCGAGTGCAGCTACCTGACTGGTTGCCTGGGGTGCATGATGTATTTCATGTATCTCAACTCCGCAAACATGTTCATGACCCACACTTAGTTGTGGAGAAGCAGCACAACAAGAATTAGAGATTACGCCGAGCTTAACAGTAAAAAGGGAGCCAGTAAAAATCGTTGGCAAAGAAACCCAAGTGCTGAGGAACAAGAGAATCCACCTAGTCGAGGTGCAGTGGAGCGGGGATCCTAGAGACTGTACTTGGGAGACAGAGGATAGAATCAAAAAGGCTTACCCCAAGTGCAGAGTGGATATCTTCGAGTGACTCTTGTGTTAAGGTACATTTACAATAATTTACATTTTCCGTCTTGTTTCCTACACTACTTTGTTTCCTTTTCGGGGCGAAAAGCTGTTAAGTGGGGGAGATTGTAACAACCCGGAAAATCCGAACCAATTTAAAAATTTTATTTTAAATAATTTGGTTGAAAAATGTGGCAGAAATTAAGATTTTCATTTTCATTTTTTAAATAATATTTAAGCCAGTGAAAATAGCCAATTTTCAAATGACCTCTGTTTTCTGCGTAACCACTTTTGTTGGAACCGAAATGTCAAATTATTGCTAGGTTTCACTTTTCAGAATTTTCTGAAATAGTATGTGAGCATGGCAAAGGAAAATGTGTTTTGTTCAATTTAGTCAAATTTAATCGACTGAAAAATAGCCATTTTTCAAACGGTCTCAGAATTTGATGAAATTAATTTTGTTAGGACCGTATCCTCATAACGAAACCAAAAATATTTTTTTTTTTGAATTTTCTGAGTCCGTACGTGGCCTCGGTGAATTTAATTGTACGACAGAATTGATTTAATAAAGGAATTAAATATTAAATTAAATAATTCAGGCCACAGACAACCGTTTGGGCTGACGGGACCTAGCCCGTTGGATCCGGAGCAGGGGCTATTGGGTAGGGTAGACTTCAGTTGGATTGAAATTGGTTTAGTTTGAAACGTATGGATTTATTCGCAAAAATTACATTTAATTATTATAAATATAATGGAAAAAACTTCTCAAACCCTAAAAGCCACTATTCATCCTTCGTTAGCCGCCGCCTCCATTCAAAATCCATGGCCGAATTTGTTCTTCCCTTCCACCATTAAAATCCTGCAATTCTCTCACCGAAACCTCCTCCTATTGGGTTTTTTGTAGAGGAACCTCTCCTCCACCCATCCGTACAACGAACCCCCTTGTAATCGCCTGTAGCGCGAGCTGCAGGGCCCCAAACTCGACCGAGTTCGACCGCCTCCTAGCCCACAACCCGCCACCGAGATTTACCGCGTGGCCCCCCTGCGTGCACGGCTTGAGCCTCTCCGGCGTGAAATAACCCGATCTTCGTATCGTTGCTCCAGTTGGCCGCAAAAGTGAAACCTAGTTCTGAACTAAGCGGGAAAAAGCTTCGGCTGATTATAACTGATAGAGGAAGAAGGTTTAATTCCTTAACGACCTTACTAATTTAATTATATTTAGATTAATACCAATCTTATTTCATCCATAACTAATGCATACGTAAACGAAAATTAACAATTTCAGAGGCGTTGTGATCGTACGACGAAGATCTACAATCATAGATTGAAATGGGACAACTCTGGGCTATTGAAATTTTGGGACTAAATTGCGAACGACTGTGAGATTTCCTTTATTTTAAATTAATTAATTAATTTGGTTATTTCATCCGCCATATGATGACTATATGTATATAAAATTTAGATCTGTTTGTGCTGAAAAATTGGATGATGTTTGATATGTTGTTATGATGGATAATTATAGATCCATAGTTGTTAGTCAAATATTGTGATTCAATTTTTTTTTTTGGTTTATTTGAATTGATCTAGTTTATCAATTCATAATAAACATATGATTTGTCACTCCTTATGGTAGCACTTTTGTTTTATTTGAATTGATCTAGTTTATCAATTCATAATAATAATATGAAATGTCATTTTTGTGTTATCACTTTTATTTTATTTGCATTGATTTAGTTTATCAATTCAACATCAAAACTAAAATTTGTCATTTATATTGAATTGATTCAGTGTATCAACTCAACACCAAATAAAGGTTGTACATTTTGTTTGCGTCCTCTCACGCAAATATAATCTCTTAGAAATAAAAGTTCACCTTTTTATTTGCATTTCACAATGCGTATATTACATAGAAAAATAAATTAACTTTTTATTTGTGTTCTCTAACGCGAATAAAACTTAGAAAAAAATTCACCTTTTTATTTGCACTTCACAATGCAAATATTACATAGACAAATAAGTTCATTTTTTGTGTGTTCACAACACAAATAAAACATGAAATAAAAAGAGGAGTAAAAGAATCATATTTTACTATGGAATATGATTTACATTAAAAACACACTTTCAATGTTAATTTTAAAAAGAGTAGTAAAAGAATCATATTTTACTATGAAATATGATTTACATTAAAAACACACTTTTAATGTTAATCTTAAAAAGAGTAGTAAAAGAATCATATTTTACTATGAAATATGATTTACATTAAAAACACACTTTTAATGTTAATCTTAAAAAGAGTAGTAAAAGAATCATATTTTACTATGAAATATGATTTACATTAAAAACACACTTTTAATGTTAATCTTAAAAAGAGTAGTAAAAGAATCTTTTTTTTTAAGAAATATGATTTACATTTAAAAACACATTTTTATTAAGAAATATGATTTATATTTAGAATCACATTTTTTTAATTAAGAAATATGTTTTACATTAAAAACATATCTTTAATGTAATATTAGAAACTTGCTCCCAGGATGGGGTTAAAGCAGTAGTTGTCTAGACGTATGTGTTGATTGTCCGGATAAGCGAGAACCTCTCGGGTATCTTCGGTTTCGTTCAGACCCAGAACTAACTTGTAGATGGATGCGTGTCTGACGTTGGAATTCATTTCATGTAATTAAATTGATTTTTATTAATGTATATCTGATTGGTGGTGGAGAATTTATTCTCTGCTTAACATCCTGGTGTATATTAATATCTATCGATAGCATGGCGTGAATTGTCAATGTGGCACGCCAAGATGCAGATGATCAAGGCTTTTGATGAAAAGCAGGGCCTTGTGGTTGATGATCAAAGCATAGCCTGTTTAGGCGTAGCTTTGAGTATAGCATGATTTCGCGAGTCTCACACCCCGGTATGAGTCAAAAACGGGATATGGACTACAGGGAGTGCACACGTTTCTTTCTAGCTAGGGGTAGTGTCAGTGCTTAAACTGGCTGACATTTTACTTATGTGGATATTGGATTGAGGTACCTCGGATTTATAGGTTGTTAGTGGCCATATGGAGGTACAAAGGAACCGGGAAGCGTGTGTTCAGGAATTGCCAATCCACTACCGTTAGGTGGGGACTGGCCCTGAAGATCCAAGGGTTGCCCATAGGTGCGATCCTGAGGCATTTGCTAGAGTGTCTCGAATCGGAGAGGACGATCCCTAGCCTTGATTTCATGATGGAAAACTAACTCCCAATACGACATTACGGTCTTGATTATAAACTTATATATATGGCAACATAGTAAGATGGGGTAGTATGCCGTCTAGGATTGATACATTTACATTGAAGTATTTTAAACTGCTTAGACACTAATAATAATATTAAAATATTATTTTATATGTATCATGTCATGTTTGATCATTATAAGGAAAAACTCTAGCCTCTGGTTTGCGTTGCATTGTGTGATAGGACCTAAGTCTTATAATGATTTCATTCTTCAAAAGTCATTTCGTTGTTTTTGTATAAACTTTATTAAATCATCCACTGGCAATCAAATGGAGTAAACCCGTTCCGCGTTAGCGGCGTGGTCCTATGATGCGCCATATTGTTAGTTAGTATAGAAAGATTTCTCATACTAGTCCCACGACTGACTCGATGTTTGTTTCACTTTGCAAACTCGGGTGCCCTCTTTCCACACGGCAGCCCAGTAACAGGTTTCTAAGGGGACATTTTCTAGATTGGAGACTGCTTGGGAGAAGAAGACGAAGAACTCCTTTTTCTTTATTTTCTGCTTTAGAGACTTTATTCCATCTCGTATCTTGATGTATGTTTGAAGTTGGAACTTATTTCCATTGATTCAGACTTTTATTTTGCTATGTGTCGTGTAAACTGCGTGCTCTGTGGTTCAGTTGGTGTGATGTTTATGACTTTTATCTTTCCGCTGCAATAATTATGTGTTATGATATTTTATGAGATCTGTTGTTGTTGTAAATATGTTGTATTCCAAATGATAATCCTTACTTTCGAACCACGGAAGTTTGGGGTCATCACAAGAATGCTTCAACACTGTTAGGAATTTAAAAATCAGTAAACAAAAATAAACTTCAAAATAATTGCAAAAATTTACAAATTTGAATCAAGATCTGGAAATAATTAAAACATCAGAGTTTTATTCAAATAAAGAAAATTTCCACAAAAGATCAAGAATTCTGCAATTTGAAGTAAAAAAGCTCAGAAAAAACATGTGGCAGTGATAATGCAAACCAAAATAAATAAAATAAAAGGAGTAGGAGGAACAAACAAAGAAAATAAAAAATAGAGAATATTAACGGAGATGAGTTTAGAGATCATACTAGATTTACAGTAAATTTTGTGGATCTCCAACTCAGCTAACTTGGCTAAGGAACTTTGAATTCAATGATATGAAGTAGTTTGAATTCGGTTCTCTTTTTGCAAAGCAGTTCCTCAGCCTCCACTGGTACCTAAGAATATAAGGGATTAAGTGCTCTAACAAAATTTGTAAAACCACTCTAAACTGTGTTGACAACATTAGGTACCCAAACCCGTTTGTATAACAATCCATTCGAATTTACCTTTGTACCTTTAGGAGCCCAAATCTGTTCAAATTTAACCAACGTAGTTTTATTTCCTTTTGGTGTCCAAGCTTTTTTAAATGGGTTGTTATAAAACAAATTCACATCTCTTTTATGACTTAAAAATCCTTTGAAATTATCAGAGTCTAAATTTTCAAAATGATTCTTTTCAAAGCAATTTGAAGGATTTTTAAAACCATTTGAATTCCGGTTTTCAAAAACATTTATTTTCCCAATGCCAAGATCATATTTATTTCCAATAGAAATTTGGTTTTGAAACAACATATTCAAAGATTTTTCCCTATTAGAAAAGTCATCCAAAGTTGATTCTATTCGTTGAATTTTAGATTTGAGATCACCATTTTCTTTATTAAATCAGAACAATGATTATCAGTGATCTTCCTTTCAACATCATATTGTTTCAAAACCAAGGTTTCATTTTCAAGTAATTTAATTTTGGCTTGGGACTCAGAGATTTCAAATTCAAAATGTTTTTGCTTTCCAAACTCACAATTTTCAAATTCTTGAATTTCTTAATTTCACTTTCAAGCTCTTTCAAAATAGATTCAGTTTTCAACAAATTTTCCTTTTCAAGAATTTCAAGTTTGGAATTTTCAGATGTCTTAAAAATATCCAATTCCTTTTGTAGAAAATTGTTCGAACTTAATAAATCAATCTCGTTCTCTTTTAAGATCAGAATTTCATTCTCAAGCTTTTGAATATCTTTATTGAAATGAACAAGATTGTTCCCTAACTTCAAACAATTTTCGCAATTAGAATTTTCAGATTTCTTAACGTTTTCAAGCTTTAATTCCAAACTATTACATTTGCTGGTCAACTCAAAAATTTTAGAATTTAGAGATTTGTTTTTCCGTTCAAATTTATCATCAGATTTAGTTAAGTCAGTACACATATAAACAAAATCTTCGTATGCGAAATTTCTTGTCTCATCGTGTAACAAACCGGATTTTTGGTCTGGTATTTTAAATATTTAATATTTATTTAAAATATTGAATTGATAGTATAAATAGAATTTTATATTAAGTTATCGATTTGAAAATCGATTCGATTTAATATCGAATATATTAAATTATTGTAACGAGTAATATAATTGAATTCAAAGTTAAAACTAAATTGAAAACAGTTCAGATAATCAATACAAACTTTTGTTTGAATTAGAATAATAATATTAAGTTATTATCGAAGAATTTAAATGGTTTGAAATTTAATTTGTATCAATTTAAATTAATATCTGTTCCGGATGATCGAATTGGACTTCGAGACTTGTCCGTGTGTCTCCGGAATAGTAGTATAACCCTAAAAATAGCAGTCAGTGGGTCCAGAAAGGAGTTCGTAATCCATGGGATAATTTTGATTAATTTAAATCATATCGGTAAATTAAAACTAAAATATATAAATAAAATTTAGTGGATTTCCTTTTGCCAACAAACCACAATCGTGGCCTTTCCTCCTCCTCCAATTCAAAAGGGCCAGAAATCAACCACGTCGTCCACTTTAACTCCACAAATCAATGGCCTCGCGGTTCCATTTGAAACCACATCACTTTCTTATAAATCGCGTTCCCTCATTTCCTTCATTATTCACTCTTATGTAAATCGAACGAAGCTCAAAAGGGAAAATCCGCCTCCTTCAAAATCCAACCGGAGTCCGCATTCTCAAAATCGATTAAAGAAAAGGGGCTCCCCGTCCTCAAATCCTTTTTAGAATAACCGCGCAAGGGTTCCAGTAAGAAAAACAAAAATGGAAAGGAAATCATCGCGATCTGGGGTAAATTGCGATCGACTGGAGCTCGACCCCCATCTAACTGCACTCGCGATGGGAACGGACAGATCCCATGAAGCTCGTGTCCAACCAAGAGGCGCTCGCGATTCAGAACCTGACATGAAAATCTGAAGCTGCTTTGTGCTATTATTGATTGCAAGTTACTATAGGGTTCCAGGCCAGAGTTGCGATCAAATTCAAGGTGGTGTTCGCAATTTCAGGAAGAAGAGGAAGTTGCAAGGTTTGTTGAGAGCTGTGTTAGTCCGGTCTATGTTGATTTGGAGCTCGATGGTTTGAGAAAGGGGTATTCAACAGTGACAAAGATGGTAAGAACGTGAAGTGGAGTCGATGCAAACATCAGAAATGATTTTGTGAAGTCTATGGGGGGATTTAGTGGTACAGGGTGATCATTGGGAAGGAATTTGAATGATCGGCTGTTGAGTTTGATACAGGGAAGGATGTCACAACAGTAAAATGAATAAACAATGGAGTAAGTCATGGACGAAAGGAAGAGGTGATCAACTATCAGATGCTGGTACCAAAAAAATTCAGGAAAACAAGCCAAGTTGGTCCGAAGTTGTGGAATGCACAGTCTAGTATTGGCTAGGGATTTTCCGAAGCTATATCTAATTTAAATTGGAAACATATCGCTAATAAAAATCACGGTGAGTAAATCTCACTCACCCGTTATTTTGATTTATTTTTATTTGGTAAAAATAATTGTTGTTGCTTCTTTGAATGCTTTCTGGTTGATTTAAAAATATTAGTTATTTAGGTTTGACTATTATATATATATATATTGGGTTGATGATTGGATTGTTCCCGCAGTCTCATTAGCGGATGGCCGCGGTACCATTAGCGGATGATTTCTCTATGCGTCCCACAAATATATATTAGTGGATGACCTTCATACCGCGATACCCTGCCTCGAAGCAGGATGGGTATTACTATGTTGACTAACGTCTGTGGATGTAGAAAAATAGGTTGGAGGGATGCAACTGGATCCCTTAAAAATATATTGTCAGTTTGTTTGTTTGTTTGCATATATACTATGATATATGATGTGTTAGAAAACCTGAAATAAATAATTAGTTGTTTGGATGTTTAAATATCACTGGGCCTAAATGTTGATATTTAAAAATATCGTGGAAAGGATATTTGCGATTTAAAAATGGAAATCCTATTTTTCTAAAATAGAATTTGAAATTCGAATAGAATAAAAATATTAACTTGTTTAAAATAAGGAAAACGAGTAGTTCATTTATAAACGAAGTTTATAAATGAAGTGAAATGAATTATCATTGGATAATTCAGGAAATATAAATTCAAGTGTTAATTCGAAAAGGGAAATTCATTTTTCCAAAATAGAAATATTTATTTCACAGGAATTTGAAAGCGGAACATGTTTAATATAAAAACAGGTTAAATAAATGGGGTTTGTAAAGCAAAAATTATCATTTAGATAATTTAAATATTTAAATTCAAAATATGAATTTAAATTTGAGGACTTGGAATCGTTTAAAAAAAATAAACGATGAAGTTTATTCCGATATTCGGAATGTAACTAAAAGTTGAATAAATCCTTATGATTTATGTTTGAAATTCGACTATGTCGGCTTTATAAAAATAGATTATTCCCAGACAAGGTATTTAAATTTAATTTAAATAGAAACTGAGATAGGACATGAAAATAGGTTCTATATTTATATATAGATGAGTTAAATAAAGAGAATACTAAAAAAAGAGATTTTGGTTTTAAATAAATTTCGAAATAGACTTGTTTAAATATAAACAACGAAATTTATAAAATGGTGTTTATAAATAAAATGAATTAATTATCATGAGATAATATGAATATTTAAATTCAAATATAAATTTAAAAATAGAATTTGAAATCATTCAAAAGGGAACAATGGTTTTTATTTCGCAATTCGGAATATCAAAGGGATGGAATTTCAAATAGAAATTTGAAAAGGGAACTTGTTTAAAAATATAAAACAAGGGAGTCGAATTTATAAATGATGTTTGTAAATCTGGCGAAAATAAATTATCATGAGATAACGTAGCAGTTTAAATTCAAATACGAATTTGAGAATGAATTGGAAAGTGTTTTGAAATGGGACGATTGAATTTATTTCGGAATTCGAAATATAAACTGAATTGAGAAAATCCAAAGGAGTTATAATTGGAATTCGATTATATCGAATTTTATAATTTTATAAAAGGAATAGGGATTTTGAAATAACAAATCGAGTATAAATAAATGTATAACTGAGTAAGGAAAAATCAGCGATTATAGGTAATCAGAATTTATTGAGTTTAATTGGGAAAACTGATATGATATATTTTAAAAATATATCAGAATGGAGTTGAGTTTACTGTAAACGAATTTTAAATGTTTATATATATAAATATAATTAAAACGAACTCGCCGCAGCGCTGAAGTTCGTAAATCGGCGTTTTGAGCTTCAATTGAGTATACAGGACTCAATTTAAGTCGGAATTCTTTGAAACTAGAATCGTCAGGACCGATGGAATAATAGTTTTCTAATGGAAGAGAAAAATCTGAATTTTGTCTTATAGATTTTGAGTTATGTCCAAATAAAATTTTCAGAAAAACAGCGCCAGAACCCTTATAAAGCCATAACGGTTTATTTAAATAAATATAAGGATTTTTAGGCAAATAAAAATCCGAATTTCATTTGAAAAATCTAGACTTGAGTTACAAAATAAATGTGAACTCAAGTGAAATAATTGAAATGATTTTTGAGACAATAATCATATTTTTGATTATTGAATAGAATTAACTAAGTAGAAGAGAAATTAGTTAATCAAGTTTTGAATTGAAGTTAAACTTTGAAAGGTGAATTGGATTTGTAAATGTATATTCGAAATCGAATATGAGACTTGAATTGAAAATAGAAATCAATTGGTGTATAAACAAGTAAACATATATTTGAACAAGTTATATTCAAATAAAAAGGTGAAATAGGCAAAACGGTTAATTAGCAACTAGTTAATGGAAATTTTGAATTGAAGTTGAACCTTGAAAATTGAAATGGATTTGTGGATTCATATTCGAAATCGAATATGAAACTTAAATTAAAAATCGAATTCAAAGAGTTTATAAGCGAGTTAGAATTTTATTTGAACATGTTATGTTCACATATAAAAGTAAATAGGAAAAGGAGTAAACTAGCAAGTTAATTAACGAGTTGAGTAAAAACGAGTGTATTGAGTTGAAATGAATTAGAAATGTATGGACATACATGAGACAAGTATGGAATGAAGTGTTAGAAGATATAGAATTAGAATGCTCGACAAAAAGGTATGTATTTAATTCATATATGAGATTTTATGCGCCGTATCGGCAAGCCGCTTGGCTGTTTCTTTTTCTTTTTGAATGGAGAGGCCTGTGTGGCAAGGTTTGAATTTTTCCGGTAACCCCGTACAAAGGAGGTTATGGCGAATTTTTCTGGGAATTTAAGGAGTTAAAATATTTTTAAGAAAAATCCTATTACTAGAATTTTATATATCAATATATATATATATATAAGTCAATAAGGAAACGAGCTTAAAAATAGAGTAGTATAATCAAGAAGGAAGTCTAAGAATAAAACCTAATAAGAATAGAAAGAGAAAGTGTATACGTATTTAAAAGTGAATAATTAGTTGTATGGTATTGATTATTTGAGTAAGTAGTCTTACCTGTTTTGACGTTATGAATGTTATTCAGTCAAGGTATGAGAGGTAGTCATACCCCAACTTGATCGATTTCATTATTAACAAATAAATAGTAAGATTTCAGGCTCGAAGATCAATGTTGAATAAGAGTTAGTAGAATATAGTGTTTGTGTTGTCGTAGCGATGTTTTACACAACATTCGTTTTAACCCGAAGAAGTGAAAGTTTGGAAATATGATTATAAATATTTCCTAAGTCTAGAAATGAATGGTCGGGAAAGAGATAAGTAATTGGAATATCTTCCAATTATAAATAAAAGATATTTTCTAAGTATAGAAAATAAAAGAAGACAATATATGGAAATGTTTTCCAATTAACGTAAAAGGCCAAGATGATTATCGAAAATATTTGGTTAACAAATATTGATAAGGAAATGGAGAAGAAATTTAACTAATGAAATATTAATTAAAGAGCCCAGTGATTTGTCTGATATGTTGAATGAACACTTGTTTTTATTCGATAGTTAAATCATAGACTATCAAAGTTTTGACCATCGTTGTTAATATGGAGAGACCGGTTGGATTATTATCCAAAGAACCACTCTGTATTTGCAGTAGCGTTGCGAATCAGATTATATGAAGATAATCGAAGACGGAGCAGAGTGCAAGGAATTTTTATATTAATAGAAATTGTGCCTTTGGTTTCGTTCAATCCCAGAACGAACGTAAATGGACGAATGTCTGGCAAAGTATTTCCAATGATCGCATGGGTTGGTCCGTATAAAAATATATGGTTGCAACGGATTATTCCCTTAGCATAACTTCCAGAATATTTTTGTAGACCAATTAATGATTAACGGATCTGATAATGTGGCATTCGAAGTAATTGTGTTATCAATGAGAGAAGTAATCATAGCCTAAGGCCTCAACAACCGGGAAATGACAAAAATCGGGCAGGCATCATGACTATGTAGGTAGTTTCCATTAGGGTGTATCATCACCTATCTAGAGATTCATTTAATTCCTTATTCTATTCGATGTTGTCCCATTCGGGAAACAGTTGTTGATCTCGACCGTTGGTGATATACATTCGATACACTCAAGCGAAATGAGTGGTCGTTCATGTGTGGCCGGATTGCAAGATGTTCTTGTTGAACCCAGTGTATTCTCCTCTGGAGATACACTATCGGAAGGTGGTTCCATACCTTGTCATAGTTGGAAATTCATTACCCAATAAGCGCTTGCGGTTTTGATTGTATATTATATATGTGGAACGTGAGATGCAAATGTTCCACTAGATTATTATTTACTTGATTTAGACACTATTATAATATCAAAAGAGTTTTGATATAAAGATTATCGTTTTCTTTCAAAAGGATTTGAAAGTTAAATCAAGTGTTTGGATTCTCAAAAGGAAAAAACTCATTCTGTGTTATACGGTGTGGTCTTATGAGATATCATTTAGTTTCTGAAACTATTTTAAATTGTTTACTCATACCAGTCCCATGACTGGCCCGGAGTTTATTTTGTTTTGTTTTACCTAAACTCTTGGGTGCCTAAATTTGTACAGGCAGTCAAGTGGTTCAGGATTTTACAGATTTATCTGAAGGAGCTTGGAGCAGGAGGCTTCAGTATTAGTTATATAGAGTTTTATTCCGCTGTGTTGTAGGTATTGTACTCTGATAATGATATGTGTATATAGTAAAAAAAAATTGAATCTCAAAAGTTATGATATATGATATTTTGTTCCGCCGCGATGTGAGATTCTTGTTGTTTCTGTTCTTCTTCCCCCTTTTCCTTTTAAAAAAAAATGATTCATATTTTCATGATATTTGGGTTGGATGTATGGTGTATGTAGTCAACTCTTATATTACGGATTTGCGGGCCGTTACAGTTGGTATCAGAGCTTAGGTTGAGCGAATACCTAGGCTTGGTGGAATGTGCTCATTAGAGATAGGGTTAGCAATACCCTAGAATGAGTTGAGCGTATGTATATGAGAGAGCGTATTTGTTAATTGATATAAAATTTGTTTTATATTGTGTTGGCTAGTCTGTTGAGTGGTTTATGAATTCTGGTCGAGTCGTGGGACGCCACGACGTCGATAATAGTTTGTAAACACTTGAAAAGAAGATTGAACACGATATTGTTTTTATGTGGGTAGAAGAAATAATTTTACCCAAAATTCTATTTTTGAATAGAAAAAGAATAATTTTCTGAATTATTATATTATATGGATGTGTTGGATGTTAATATTATAATCAAATTAGATTATAAAAATTTGAATGGTTATATATATAACCAAATAAAATTTGTATATGAATTAAATATACAAATGAGATGAATTAAAATTAAATTCAAACTAGAATTTAGAATTTAAATCCTGGGAAGTTGGAAAATATTTTCCGAAGTATATTAAAGTAATATAGCATTACTTTGAAAGGATTTGAATAAAATCATTTTTTGATTGGATTTTGAAAGTGATAATGCACTGAACTCACTTCAGTGGCTGGAAAATAATTCTGATGATGATCGCGACATCATCAGTGTTCATTTTCGAGTTTCTAAGTGATGGATTGCTACCTTAGAAAAGTTTTTGTTTGAAAGAAAACTAGTTTAGTTGGAAAATTCAAATGTTTTGAATTTGAAAAGATTATTAATATATGTATATATTTATATGATTTCAAAAGGATTTGAAATGAAAACCCGGGTGTTTGAATTCTGGAATTTAAATTTAACTTAAGAAAGTTAAATAAATCGAAGTAAATAAATTGACTAAAATCAATTTGGATGAGATTAAATGCACATGAATGGAATGTGAATTGGATGTGAATGTATGGTTTGTAAATCATTCAGATTAATTGAATGTGAGTGTATATGGTTGGAATTAAACTTGTTGAAATATGAAGAGTTGAGTTTCAAAATAAATGAGAGTTTGAAAAGTATTAGGTTAGAAGCATTTTCCCTACCTTAGTAATTTCGAGGACGAAATTCATTCTTTTAAGAGGGGAAGAATGTAACGACCCGGATTTTAGGTCAGGTATTTTAAATATTTAATATTTATTTTAAATATTGAATTGATAGTATAAATAGAATTTTATATTAAGTTATCGATTTAAAAAATCGATTCGATTTAATATTGAATATATTAAATTATCATAATGAGAAATATAATTGAATTCAAAGTTAAAACTGAATTGAAAACAGTTCAGATAATCAATACAAACTTTTGTTTGAATTAGAATAATAATATTAAATTATTATTGAAGAACTTAAATGGTTTGAATTTAATTTGTATCAATTTAAATTAATATCTATTATGGATGATCGAATTGGACTTCGAGACCTGTCCCTGTGTGTCCGGAATAGTAGTATAACCCTAAAAATGGCAGTTGGTGGGTTCAAAAAGGAGTTCGTAACCTATGGGATAATTTAATTAATTTTAATCATATCGGTAAATTAAAACTAAAATAAATAAATAAAATTTAGTGGATTTTCTTTTGCCAACAAACCACAACCGTGGCCTTTCCTCCTCCTCCAATTCAAAAGGGCTAGAAATCAACTATGTCGTCCACTTTAACTCCACAAATCAATGGCGTCGCGGTTCCATTTGAAACCACATCCCTTTCTTATAAATCGCGTTCCCTCATTTCCTTCATTATTCACTATTATGTAAATCGAACGAAGCTCAAAGGGGAAAATCCGCCTCCTTGAAAATCAAACCGGAGTCCGCATTCTCAAAATCGATCAAAGAAAAGGGGCTCCCCATCCTCAAATCCTTTTTAGAATAACCGCGCAAGGGTTCTAGTAAGAAAAACAAAAATGGAAAGGAAATCATCGCAATTTTGGGTAAATTGCGATCGACTGGAGCTCGCCACCCATCTAACTGCACTCGCAATGGGAACAGATAGATCCCATGAAGCTCGTATCCAACCAGGAGGCGCTCACGATTCAGAACCTGGCATGAAAATGTGAAGCTGCTTTGTGCTATTATTGATTGCAAGTTACTATAGGGTTCCAGGCCAAAGTCGCGATCAAATTCAAGGCGGCGTTCACAATTTCAGGAAGAAGAGGAAGTTGCAAGGTTTGTTGAAAGCTGTGTTAGTCCGGTCTATGTTGATTTGGAGCTCGATGGTTTGAGAAAGGGGTAATCAACAGTGACAGAGGTGGTAAGAACGTGAAGAGGAGTCGGTGTAAACATCAGGAATGATTTTGTGAAGTCTATGGGGGGGGATTTAGTGGTACAGGGTGATCATTGGGAAGGAGTTTGAATGGTCGGCTGTTGAGTTTAATACAGGGAAGGATGTCACAACAGTAAAACGAGGAAACAATGGAGTAAGACATGGACGAAAGGAAGAGGGGATCAACTATCAGATGTTGGTACCAAAAAAAATCAGGAAAACAAGCCAAGTTGGTTCGAAGTTGTGGAATGCATAGTCTAGTATTGGTTAGGGTTTTCCGAAGCCAGATCTAATTTAAATTGGAAACATATCGCCAATAAAAATCACGGTGAGTAATTCCCACTCACCTGTTATTTTGAATTATTTTTATTCAGTAAAAATAATTGTTGTTGCTTCTTTGAATGCTTTCTAGTTGATTTAAATATATTAGTTATTTAGGATCGATTATTATATATATATATATATATATATATATATATTGGGTTGATGATTGGATTGTTCCCGTAGTCTCATTAGCGGATGCCCGCGGTACCATTAGCGGATGATTTCCCTACGCGTCCCACAAATATATATTAGTGGATGACCTTCATACTGCGATATCCTACCTCGAAGCAGGATGGGTATTACTATGCTGACTAACGTCTGTGGATGCAGGAAAACAGGTTGGAGGGATCCAACTGGATCCCTCAAAAATATATTTTCTATTTGTTTGTTTGTTTGCGTATATACTATGATATATGATGTACTAGGAAATCTGAAATAAATAATTGGTTGTTTGGGTGTTTAAATATCGCTGGGCCTAAATGTTGATATTTAAAAATATCGTGGAAAGGATTTTTGAGATTTAAAAAGGGAAATTCTATTTTTCTAAAATAGAATTTGAAATTCGAATAGAATAAAAATATTAACTTGTTTAAAATAATAAAAACAAGTAGTTCATTTATAAACGAAGTTTATAAATGAAGTGAAATGAGTTATCATTGGATAACTCAGGAAATATAAATTCAAGTGTTAATTTGAAAAGGGAAATTCATTTTTCCAAAATAGAATATTTATTTCAAAGGAATTTGAAAGCGGAACTTGTTTAATATAAAAACAGGTAAAATAAATGGGGTTTGTAAAGGAAAAATTATCATTTAGATAATTTGAATATTTAAATTCAAAATATGAATTTAAATATTTAAATTCAAAATATGAATTTAAATTTGAGGACTTGGAATCGTTTAAAAAAATAAACGATGAAGTTTATTCCGATATTCGGAATGTAACTAAAAGTTGAATAAATCCTTAGGATTTATTCAAAAATTCGATTATGTCGGATTTATAAAAATAGATTATTCCCTGACGAGATATTTAAATTTAATTTAAATAGAAATTGAGATAGGACATGAAAATAAGTTCTATATTTATATATAGATAAGTTAAATAACGAGAATACACAAAAAATAGATTTTGGTTTTAAATAGATTTCGAAATAGACTTGTTTAAATATAAACAAGGAAATTTATGAAATGGTGTTTATAAATAAAATGAATTAATTATCAAGAGATAAACTGAATATTTAAATTCAAATATGAATTTAAAAATAGAATTTAAAATCATTCGAAAGGGAACAACAATTTTTATTCCGCAATTCGGAACAACAAAGGGATGGAATTTCAAATAGAAATTTGAAAAGGGAACTTGTTTAAATATATAAAACAAGGGAGTTGAATTTATAAATGATGTTTATAAATCTGGTGAAAATAAATTATCATGAGATAATGTAGCAGTTTAAATTCAAATACGAATGTAAGAATGAACTGGAAAGTGTTTTGAAATGGGACGATTGATTTTATTTCGGAGTTCGAAATATAAACCAAATTGAGAAAATCCAAAGGAGTTATAATAGGAATTCGATTATAATCGAATTTTATAATTTATTTGTGAAAGGAATTGGGATTTTGAAATAACAAATCGAGTATAAATAAATGTATAACCGAGTAAGGTAAAATCAGCGATTATAGATAATGAGAATTTATTGAGTTGAATTAGGAAAACTGATTTGATATATATTAAAAAAATATCAGAATGGAGTTGAGTTTATTTTAAATGTAGTTTAAATGTATATGTATATAAATATAATTAAAACGAACTCGCCGCAGCGCTGTAGTTCGTAAGTCGGCGTTTCGAACTTCAATTGAGTATACAAGACTTAATTTAAGTCGGAATCCTTTGAAACAAGAATCGTCAGGGCCGATGGAATAATAGTTTTCTAATGGAAGAGAAAAATCTGAATTTTGTCTTATAGATTTTGAGTTATGTCAAAATCAAATTTTCAATAAAACAACGCCAGAACCCTTATAAAGCCATAACGGTTTATTTAAATAAATATAAGGATTTTTAGGCAAATAAAAATCCGAATTTCATTTGAAAAATCTAGACTTGAGTTATAAAATAAATGTGAACTCAAGTGAAATAATTGAAATGATTTTTGAGACAATAATCATATTTTTGATTATTGAATAGAATTAACTAAGCAGAAGAGAAATTAGTTAATCAAGTTTTGAATTGAAGTTAAACTTTGAAAGGTGAATTGGATTTGTAAATGTATATTCGAAATCGAATATGAGACTTGAATTGAAAATAGAAATCAATTGGTGTTTAAACAAGTTAACATATATTTGAACAAGTTATATTCAAATAAAAAGGTGAAATAGGCAAAACGGTTAATTAGCAACTAGTTAATGGAAATTTTGAATTGAAGTTGAACCTTGAAAATTGAAGTGGATTTGTGGATTCATATTCGAAATCGAATATGAAACTTAAATTAAAAATCGAATTCAAAGAGTTTATAAGCGAGTTAGAATTTTATTTGAACATGTTATGTTAACATATAAAAGTAAACAGGAAAAGGAGTAAACTAGCAAGTTAATTAACGAGTTGAGTAAAAACGAGTGTATTGAGTTGAAATGAACTAGAAATGTATGGACATACATGAGACAGGTTTGGAATGAAGTGTTAGAAGAGATATAATTAGAATGCTCGACAAAAAGGTATGTACTTAATTCATATATGAGATTTTATGCGCCGTATCGGCAAGCCGCTTGGCTGTTTCTTTTTCTTTTTGAATGGAGAGGCCTGTGTGGCAAGGTTTGAATTTTTCCGGTAACCCCGTACAAAGGAGGTTATGGCGAATTTTTCTGGGAATTTAAGGAGTTAGAATATTTTTAAGAAAAATCCTATAACTAGAATTCTATATATCAATATATATATAAGTCGATAAGGAAACGAGCTTAAAAATAGAATAGTATAATCAAGAAGGAAGTCTAAGAATAAAACCTAATAAGAATAGAAAGAGAAAGTGTATACGTATTTAAAAGTGAATAATTAGTTGTATGGTATTGATTATTTGAGTAAGTAGTCTTACCTGTTTTGACGTTATGAATGTTATTCAGTCAAGGTCTGAGAGGTAGTCATACCCCAACTTGATTGATTTCACTATTATCAAAAAAATAGTAAGATTTCAGGCTCGAAAATCAATGTTGAATAAGAGTTAGTAGAATATAGTATTTGTGTTGTCGTAGCGATGTTTTACACAACATTCGTTTTAACCCGAAGAAGTGAAAGTTTGGAAATATGATTATAAATATTTCCTAAGTCTAGAAATGAATGGTCGGGAAAGAGATAAGTAATTGGAATATCTTCCAATTATAAATAGAAGATATTTTCTAAGTACAGAAAATAAAAGAAGACGATATATGGAAATGTTTTCCAATTAACGTAAAAGGCCAAGATGATTATCGAAAATATTCGGTTAACAAATATTGATAAGGAAATGGAGAAGATATTTAATTAATGAAATATTAATTAAAGAGCCCAGTGATTTGTCTGATATGTTGAATGAACACTTGTTTTTATTCGGTAGTTAAATTACAGACTATCGAAGTTTTGACCATCGTTGTTAATATGGAGAGACCGGTTGGATTATTATCCAAAGAACCACTCTGTATTTGCAGTAGCGTTGTGAATCAGATTATATGAAGATAATCAAAGACAGAGTAGAGTGCAAGGACTTTTTCTAGTAATAGAAATTGTGCCTTCGGTTTCGTTCAATCCCCGAACGAACGTAAATGGACGAATGTCTGACAAAGTATTTCCAATGATCGCACGGGTTGGTCTGTATAAATATATATGGTTGCAACGGATTTATTCCCTTAGCATAACATCTAGAATATTTGTGTAGACCAATTAATGATTAACGGATCTGATAATGTGGCATTCAAAGTAATTGTGTTATCAAGGAGAAAAGTAATTGTAGACTCGGGCCTCAACAACCGGGAAATGACAAAAATCCGGCAGGCAGCATGACTATGTGGGTAGCTTCCATTAGGGTGTATCATCATCTATCTAGAGATTCATTTAATTCCTTATTCTCTTCAATGTTGTCCCATTTGGGAAACGGTTGCTGATCCCAACTGTTGGTGATATACATTCGATACACTCAAGCGAAATGAGTGGTCAGTCATGTGTGGCCGGGTTGCAAGATGTTCTTGTTGAACCCAGTGTATTCTCCTCTAGAGATACACTATCAGAAGGTGGTTCCATACCTTATCATAGTTGGAAATTCGTTACCCAATAAGCGCTTGCGGTTTTGATTGTAATTATATATGTGGAACATGAGATGCAAACGTTCCACTAGATTGTTATTTACTTGATTTAGACACTATTATAATATCAAAAGAGTTTTGATATAAAGATTATCGTTTTCTTTCAAAAGGATTTGAATGTTAAATCAAGTGTTTGGATTCTCATAAGGGAAAAAACCTGTTCCGTGTTATACGGCGTGATCTTATGAGATATCATTTAGTTTTTGAAACTGTTTTAAATTGTTTACTCATACCAGTCCCATGACTGACCCGGAGTTTATTTTATTTTGTTTTACCTAAACTCTTGGGTGCCTAAATTTGTACGAGCAGTCAAGTAGTTCAGTATTTTACAGATTTATCTGAAGGAGCTTGGAGCAGGAGGCTTCAGTATTAGTTTTATAGAGTTTTATTCTGCTGTGTTGTAAGTATTGTACTCTGATAATGATATGTGTATACAGTAAAAAAAAAATCTATCTTAAAGTTATGATATATGATATATTGTTCCGCTGCGATGCGAGATTCTGTGTTGTTGTTTCTGTTCTTCTTCTACCTTTTTCTTCTAAAAATAATGATTCGTATTTTCGTGATATTTGGGTTGGATGTATAGTGTATGTAGTCAACTCTTATATTACGGATTTGCGGGCCGTTACACATCGTCTATTGAGTCTCCATTATTTGATCTATCTGAATCTTCATTTGTTTATCCTTGTAGACATTTTTTTGAATCTAAATTGACCTTCTGGGGTTTTAAGCAGCTATTGTCAGTTCTTCCATACTTCATATTGAGAGTATTTCCGATTTCCTTTGTAGATAAACAATGAGAGATGAGATTATACTGATCATCATCAATATGCGAATATAAGATATGTGTAGCACGAGAATTAAACCTAATAGTATTCATATCTACCCAATCATATACATTAACAACAATATCCCAACATTTAATATTAACAGATTTCAAATAGGATTACATTAATGTTTTCCAATTAAAAATTCGGTACCATTAAAAACAGTTGGAATACGACCGGAGTGACTCTCACCGGATTGACAGCTAGGATGACCCATGACTCTAAAGTTAATTGGAAAACCTCGCTCTGTACCACTTGTTTGATATAGATTAACCCTATAGGGGGATGAATAAGGTTTATTGGTGGTGTTTAACGAAATATTAAAATTATCACAGCATAGATTGTAACAAAGAAATTACATGTAGAAAGTAAACAACAAAGATTTTACCTAGCTTTGGCAAACCCTATGTACTGCTACATTCCGCAATGGTTTTTTACAAGAATTAAAAATATCTCTACGCTTACAAAATCCTTGTAAACTCGTGACACCGTCTCACAACTGTTTTAATCCTATGCTCAAAACCCTGTACTGATTTTTAACCCCAAAATCAGATTTTTCCCAAATAGCATGCTCATAAACCCTAGTTAAAATCCTATAACTAAAAAATCCTGGTTTTTACAAAAAAATAGAAAACAATTTGATAATTTACAAAACAAAGTAAAAACAATTCAAAATAAAATAAAACCCTACCTTCTTTTTAAATGAAGTTGGTTAACCCAAATAAGAACGAGGTCGTCCACTTTATTTCTTTGCAATGTCTTAGCTTCAAAAAAATTCGGTCAAAAGGGAATTAGGGTCTTCCAACTTTCCAAATCAATCCGATTTCTGATTATTCAAATTTATTCTTCGATTTGGCTCCAATTCTAGCTTCTCCCTTGATCGATTGATTTGGCTATGGCTTGCGATCGAAACACGAGTGAGTTCTCTGGATTTTCTTTTGCATTCGTATTTTCTTGCTTCTTGGTTTTGATGCCCCTCTTACCGATGATGAACTAGTCAAATACGAAGGGTTACAAACCCTTAGCATCCTCTGATTTCATGTGTAACTTATTTTGATTGCTGTGTGATTTTGTTGCCTTGATTTAAAATCGATTTCCATGGCTTTGAATAACTTGCGTGATTTCTATCCTTGTTTCCATATATAAAAGCATACTATGAGTACTCTGATTGATTTTCTAAAAGCCTAGAAACAATAAAAATGTACTTGCCGAAATATTTGCACGGTAAATTGGAGAGTTCTTGCCTAAAAATGCATTCTGATTTCCTTGAATTTCGAAGATAAATTTATGCCATATATGTGCTTGTAGAATACACCTCACTTCATATTTCTGGAAAACCTTCTGAACGGGTTTCTTGAACACGTGAACTACGAACAGTTGTTTGTAACTCTTGCCATTTCTTGGAAATAAATAAATGAATTTCGACCAATTTTGGAATTCTTTAAAAGTTGCTTGCCAAATTTGTACATTTGAAATCTGGAAATAAAACTCTATGAATTCTGGAAACAATATAAATTGTTGTCATGAGTCCATACTTGATTCCTATTACAGTTTGAAAACCATTTCCAAAAGTTTTTTTTTCCAAATATATTGTTGTTCAAAACTGGAAACCAAATGTGATGATTTTCTGCCCATGAAATGTTTCTATGACAATCCTGTGTAATTCTAGAAATAAATTTGGATTGTAGATTTATATCATTCCAGAACTGAGTCATTAAATTTGTTGAAAAACTTTCCTGAAATTCTAGCTTGCTGAATTGTGGCTTTTCTGAAAATATTTCGAATTGATACTTGCCAAATTTAATCCTGAACATTGCTGCATGTATTTGTGAGATGCATTTCAACTGCATCATGTTTGCTCTCACTTGTGTATAATGAAATGCATTGTTGCTTGTGCACTATTGAAACTTGGCTTGAATTTTGCCACTGGATTATGTGTTTTTGTCTTGTGCATGATCCACATGCATGACACATTCTTATGTTGCCATTTGCCATTTCACTTGAAATCAATTGTTCATTTGGCTTGCACCCACATATACAAATATATATATATATATATATACACACATAGTTGTATGTATATATGTGTATTGATCCAGTTGTGTGATCTTTGACACTACCATGATTCATAAGTATATTTTACACTTGCATTGATCTGCTTACATGAGTTTTCACCTTGGAGTTTCCCGTGATGTCGCTTGTCTTCCCATGTTTGTTCACTGAATCTGGTGGCTTGAGTTGAACACTGTTATGACTTGTTTTGTTGCTGTTAACCGGCCTTTTGGTCCGGTTCCCAAAAGTACGCAAGGCACGCTCGACTCAACGTGACGCATGAAGCCAATGCCGAGAGTGTTGCCAAAGAGTAAAGGAACTGATCCGAGAAGGGATCACACCGAAAGGAACCTCGCTGCTCCTCCAAACATCGGCAGACAATACACCGAATCCCGGAAAGTCTCGAGTATTTCTAGTTTAAACCCCCCGCACTCATTTGGGAATCCTTCGTACCCCTCGGGATACGAATTTCATACCCCACGAAGAGGTATGAGTTTCCGATGCTCGTGCACAGGGGATCCGAGATTTTGATGGTTAGCAACATGGGATACGAGATTTTTGGTGTGGTCCCCTACTTCTACCTACTCCCATCTAACCACACCACTATAAATACTCCTCAAGCTCACACTTCAAAGAGGTAGGAATTTGTTGATTTGACTTCTCTTGAGAGCTCCAAGTAGTCTCTTTAGTGGCATCTATGCTTTGAGAAAGAAGAAGGGAAACAGTGTCTTTTTCCTAATATTTTGCATATGACCCTAATGATCTCATAGAACTTAGACATGTATGTAAAGGGATGCCATGAGATAGTCTCAACCTTTTAACTCTTTGTTATTAATAATATTCCAACGACTCATCCAAAGTGGACATAGGCCTCTCTCAAGACCGAACCACTATAAATCTCTTGTGTTTTCTATTGCTTTCTGCACTTATTTTTCCATACGAAACTATAATTCTTAAGTAATAAGAATCTTGGGTGTTTACGACATATTTTGCCATCAACATTTTGGTGCTTTCGCTGAGAAAACTCGGATTTGTTTCATTGTCGCACATTACCATCTCGACTTCGACGTGCTTTAGGTTCCTTTGCTAACCTGCAACCAAGTGCGCTTACAATGGCAAAGCGAGTAAAGAATGCAATGATCGGCTCTTCTGTCGCCGCCAATGCTAGTACTTCCCAACAACCTCATCCGACGGATGTCCCGGCCACAACCGAAACCCTTCCCGCTGTGGACCCCAAAGCCCCCGCAACACAAGCGCAGATCCATGTGCTTAATTAAAAATATGAGAACACAGCCATCGAACTCAATCAGGCATTGAGAAATAACATCGACCTTATGCGCCAACTTCAAGAAAGTCAACACATCGTCGCTCGACTTCAGCTCGCTCAGAGCAATGCCCGACCAAGCCATACTGTTTTGGAAACCTTTTCTTCCGAGTCAAGGGGCCCACATCAAAGAAGAAGGTTTATCCTCATCAACAACGTCGCCGTCCGCTCCAATGCCCTGACCAACGACAATAGCAATGGCAACGGCTATGCCAACTGCAATGGAAATGGTGACCTAACTACAGTCACTTATAACGAGGGAGGAATGCCCACTTCTAGGTATGATATTTTGTTATCCTTACCCTCTAGGAGGAATATTAATGGCGGCATCAAGATTCAAGAAAATGGCTGAACCTCACTTAGATTTTTATCCATTTACTGATTCGGTTTGTACTAAGCTCTCCTCGAATGTTCATCATTTGGATTCTTCTACACGCGGACTGGATAATTCATCTGTATATGCTTCTCACGTGCCTTAGTATAAGGAGATTCTTTGGAAAAATAAGGCCACGAATTCCAATCCACCGAAATCTTTTGTCCAGAATCATGCCTATGCTAATAACTTATGGAATGTCAAATCGAATATGCGGTGCTTCTGATGTGGTATGTCCGATCACTGGTTTAGAGATTGTAGAAATCACATTAAATGTTTCAAGTGCTAGAAAGTTGGTCATAAAGGCTTTAATTAATTGCAATTTTCTTCAAAAGAAAATTCCTCCTGAAAGGGGAAAAATGGAGGCTAGAAATGAGGTTATTTTGATGCTATTGGTTTCCGATCAGGATGTGAGAGAAGTTGGTAATTAAGTGGTGATTTCTATAGTCAGGGGAGCGTTCATGATTCTTGACATTGAACAGATCTTGAGGGATGATTTCAAAATGTATCGTATCTGGTCTTGGGATGTTAAGCGCTTTGGCAATGATTTTCTTGTGAGATTTCCAAGGATTTCTTTTTCCAAGAGTCCTGGTAGTTCGATTGTACTAGAAAGAGGAATTTTGGGGTTGCGAAGATGGGATTTACAGTATAGTTCAACTCGTCTCAGAGGGAGGAATCTATCTGGATTTCTTTGAGCAATTTGCCCATCATTTTAAGAAATTATGGCATGTTTGAGGCGATCTTGGCTAATGTTGGAAGAGCGAAGAAATTGCACGAAGATCATTGGCAGACAGTGGACCTCACGAGCTTATTGGTAGAAATTGAAGTTCTAGTGCCAATTGATCTTCCTTCAACGATGAAGTTGTATACAAGGGAATATATTCATGCAATGATGATTAAGAGGTTCTATGGGGATCCTAACTTTAACCTCAATTTGGTGGAGTTTAAGAAAGTTCCTTCAAATGATGAAGGGGTTGTTAAGGATTTGTTCTCCGATGATGAGTTTTTTGAAGTAGGTGCTGATATGGAACCAGAGGGGTTTAGAGATCGCGGCCTTACAGATGTGGAAGACGTACAGGATGTGCATGCTAATGTTGGGATGGAGGAGATTTCGTAGAACTATATATCAGACAAAAAAGGAAAGAAGCTGCCAGTTGACTACATTATTACTTTACTAAGAAGGAGTGCAAGGAGAATGGGAACTAATCATCCACTAGAAGGTAGTGTTTTTGTACCTTCTATTTTGAATAGTATTTCTTACGATCAGTTTAGAGACCTTGCATGCAATTCTGGCTTTGTTTTAAATAATACTGATGTTGTATTTGATGAGTTTAAGAAGAAGGAACTAGAGAGATTAAATTCTATTAAATGATAGTGGTTTCATGGAATGTTAGAGGTTTAGGAAAGCCCCTTAAATGCCTTAGAAATAAGAATCTTCTCGTTTCTTTTAGACCTGATGTTGTTTTTTTAGAAGTATCAAAAATTTCTAACCCTAATAACAATTTTTTTGTCTGTTTGGTAGGAAATAATCTTGATGAGTGGAGTTTTGTGGATGCTATTAATAGCGTTGACGGTCTTCTTATTGGCTGGAACAGTAACAAAGGAGTTGAAGCAAGAAATAAAAAACAGTAGCTGCATGCTTGTGCTATTGAGCTGTAGAAGTTCTGGTACTATTATTCTTTCACCAATGTGTATGGTCTACATGACAGAGAGGAGAGGAAAATTATTTGGGATGAATGTTTGCAATTTGCCGCTTCATGTCAAACCATAGTTGATTGGAGGGGATTTTAATATGACCAGATTTTCATAAGAAAGGAATATAAGAGTGGACTGTTACTGTAAAGACATTGAAGACTTCAGCGACTTCGTAAGGAGCTGCAATTTGATCGATCTACCATTGAATAATAGGCAATATACTTAGAGTATTGGCAGGGAGAATCCAACTTTGGTGAAGCTTGATAGATTTTTTAATAAATCCTGAATTCGAAGATCTGCATCCATTATCTTCCCAAAAAGGAGTTGCTCCTGTTTCTTCGGATCATTGTCCCATTATATTTGATTTTGGGGATAATGCTGTTAGAAAAGATGTCTTCAGGTTTGAGAAGATGTGGTGCTTGGAGGAGGGTTTTGAGGAGATGTTGAAATTGAAATGGACGACTTTCAGCAGCTTCCTGATGCAACAAGTTTGATCAGTAGAAAGTTGAAACTGTTGAGAGGGTATTTAAAGAAGTGGAACTCAGAGGTTTTTAGGGGCATTAAAAAGAAGAAAGAAAAGCTGGAGGATGAGATACTTAACTTTAATATTCTTGCTGAATAAAGATCTCTGGATTTGGAGGAAAGATGTATGCTATCGGTTAAAGAGAAGGAATTGTCGAAGGTGATAGATCAAGAAGAAATTTATTGGAAGCAAAGATCATGAGATCAATGGGTAAAGGAGGGAGACAAGAATACTAGTTATTTTCATAGAATTGCTAACGGTAAGAAGAGATCTAACCTCATTTGCAGTGTATGGCAGGAGGAGGTAGAGATTTGCGAGCAAAAGGTGATGAATATTGTTTTTATGGAATATTATAAGAAGCTCTTCGGTTCCTGCTATAAAGACAAAATTGATGTAGACTGAAATTATTGTTGCTTTGAACGAGATGCAAACGATAAAGCTCCAGGCCCGGATGGCTTCCCAAAAATTTTCTTTAAAAAATATTGGGATTGGCTAAAGAAAGATACCTTAGCCTTGTTTAGTGACTTAGATAATGGGTATTTAATTTTGAAAAAATCAGCTATGCCAATGTCGTTTTGATTCCAAAGAAAGAAGGTTGTCCGACTCCCGCAGATTATCGACCAATTAGTCTATTAAACAGTACATATAAGTTGATCACTAAAGTACTCGGTAATAGATTAAAGAAGGTAATGGATGGTTTGGTTGATAAAGCACAAACTGCATTTATTAAGGGAAGATACATTTTAGATGGAGCTGTATTAGTGACAGAGGTGGTTTCTTTTTGCAGTAGAAACTCTATTCCTTATGTTGTATTGAAGCTTGATTTTGCCAAAGCATTTGACTCCATCGATTGGAGTTTCATTGTTGACATGCTAAGGGCAAGGGGTTTTAGTTGTAACAACCCCTATTTTTCGATAATTCAGATTATTAAACTTAATATGACTTTGGAATATATATTTTTTAAATAAAATTTAATGATTTAATTATATAAATTTTGATGTGTGAACTTAATTAAAGAGAATTAGGTAATGGATTTCAACTTATTATAACTATAATAAGCTACGTTGATCGTAAACTTAACTATAATTTTGTTTGTACTAATTAACATTGAAATTTGAAATCTTAAAGGAACTGGATGGAATTAAGTTAAAGAATTTATATTTTAAATTCAATTGAATTGGTAAATAATCAATTTTGAAATTAAATACAAATAATATCAATTTACGAGGTTAGTTTGAATTTATTTTGATTTGAGTAAAATTAACATGTTTGTAATTAAATTGAAATAAATGTTTAATTGGGAGAGAGTGGTTAGAAATGTAATTGAGGAATTATAGCAAGTTATTAAGACTTAAAATGAAATTGATTATTTTTAAAATTTAATTACTCAATTTAATGTGTATATCCAATTGAATATGATCTTTGATTTTGGTATGATTTAATGATATATCTTTTACTTGCATTTTCACATATAGATAGTTCTTTTTTATTTTGATATCTTTGATTGTTGTGGTTTGAATTGTCATCACATTGTATTATTTCAAATTTCAATGACAGAACAAATTTTATGCTTCATTTTTACTATGGGCTAGATTAATGTTGACATTTAATGTAATGTAGCAAACAAACGGAAATAATGGAATTGTAATGAATGTTGAATTAATACAATGAAACAAACAAATTAATTCTATAATTGAAGTACAATGTTAATGTGATTTTTAACCATAATGGGTTAAATATAGAATTTAATGATTTGTGTCTTGAATTGTTAAGCAATGAATTGTAAGAACTACAAAAGATAATAACCTGTATTTGGTAAGTTAATTATATTGAAATTTGAAATTAATATTAAATAAATAATATATAAAATAGATTAGCTAATTTTGGAATACCTTATATATTGAAAATTTGTGTAGTAATTAACTTTGAAATATATATGTGAATTCGTTTTAAACTATGACAAATTTAGGTAATCAAAACGATAAGATTTGCTACATATGAAACTTGATTAAAAAGGAAAGTAATTAATTTAATATAATTAATGTTTAACAGAAATTGGTAAATAATAATTGAATTTGAGATTTTAATGTATGTAAATTGATGGAAGTCCTATTTTGGAATTGAATTCAAAATGTGTATCATGTAAAAAAAAAATTGTTTTTCTATAAATATTTTTTTTCCTAAATTGTGACTTCCATCTCAATGAAAACAAGCCGTCACAAAGAAATAGTCATGGCTTTGTTTCCTCTTGTCTTCATAAATCAATTAAAAATCCATTTCTTAATGAAATCGTGCAAATCTAGATTTATTAAACTCGTGTGTCAATTCTCTTCGATCCTAAATGAGTTATGCATGGTGCATCATGAAAATGCGTTGGTCGACATTTCCATAGTGAAGAGAAAAGGACATAGGGTTCGAATTTCCAACAAATTTAGGGACCGATTCACGAATCGGATACCGTATTCAAGTTTGTGACATGAAATGACATCTAGTGTGCGATTTTGGTGGGACTCATCGACAAAAAGCATCGGAACTTTACTGTACCATGCGTATTAAGCCTGGGAACATGAAATTTTGGGTGAGGCTGAGTTAAACTTCGAGGTGCCGGGGAGGAAGGTTATGCGAAGAGAAGTTCGTGGGATCCGACGGTGCTGAATTTCGTTGAGAATGGAGGAAGATATGACTATGAGAATATTTGGTCATGGTGGGTTCTAAAAGTGAGAGTCAAGACCTGGGAGAAATGCCGGGTAGAAGAAGATGGAATAAGGTGGTGACGTGGCATTTCAATTGGTAAAAATTTGTTTATTTTGTTTTAATTCAATTTTCAAATCACGGAAACATGAATAACTTTTTCATACAAATTCAGAATGACACGCGGTTTGTTGCGTTGGAATCGTATCGATGAGCTCTTCGCGATAGTACAGATTTGAATTGATTCCGAGACTGTTGAATTTTGAGCTAAAATTTGGATTTCAATCTCGTTTGAAACCAAGGTGAGTGATTTAAGCCACTCACGCTTAACTAAAATATTCTAATATTTGTTAAAATAATATTATGTCATGATATGATTGTTTGGATTTATGTTCGATAGTTTAAATTGCATATTTATATTGATTTGCATTGATAATGTAGTTTAATTTGACTTTTAGATTAAATTTTACAGTTAAGTTTTAATTTGACACTTGATAATTAGAAAATTTATGTGATATTTGACTGTTTGTACGTATTGATGTGATGAATGAATTGAATTTGATATGTTTGACATATTGATGTTAATTGTGTGAATTTACTAGTTATTCACGTTTATTCATATATGACCATTTGTTTGTGCTGATTAATCCCAATCATCACCCCAGATGTTACGGGCATCGAATAAACCCGGGATTAATAATTAAAATCAATTAACAACGTAGGTTGAAATGATAAATATCTATGACCCTGATTTGGATTGAAATGATATATATCCTTTCCCGAAATACTAAAATTAAAATTTAAGTATCACTTGGCCATAAGATAGAAAATTATATACGGGCACCGGTCGGTTGAATAAAATTTGTTTTAACCATGAATTTTGAAATATTGTTTTAAAGACAATATAAGCGATGTTTTATAATTTATTTCCTTTGAACTTGAACCTTGAATTAAAAAAAAGGAAATAAATTTGTATTGTTACTGAAGCTAAATAAAAAGTGAAATATAATGTAAATCAAATTTATTGAAATTGAATGGTTTCACCCACCTTTGAATTTTATTATGAATCAACATTGATTTGAATTATATATGAATTGTGAACTCGATATTTGCCATAAAATTGAAATCATTGAAAATGAGAATCAGATTTGGACTGTAACTAGTTGAATTAATTTGATCGAATTGAAATGAATGTAAATTGGAAGTTTAATCGATGGAATTATTGAAATTTGAGTTGGTTGAATTGAAGTTGAAATTTGACTTCAAGTTTAATTGAAAATGTTAGAGAAACGATTCTAATTCCAACTATAGTATTTCAAATCATTTTATAAACTATTTTAATAATAATTATTTTTCTTTATAAACCATTTTATTTTATTATTATTTTATTTTTGAAATTAATTTAAACAAATCATTTTAAAATTAACTATTTATTTTATAAATTACTTAATGTTTTAACTATATATTTTAATAAATTTGATAAATTCTATTTTAATTACAAACTATTTATTTTCAAACTATTTCAATTATATATTTAAACTAATTTAAATATACTGTTAACTATTTTAATATTCAAATTATTAAAGTTGGAATTGTTTCAAAATTTTAACTGGTTTAAATGAAGATTTTAGTATGAATAATATTCTCTCTTGAATATTTAAAGATTTTGAAAATCTGATATTTTGATATGAAGTACGAAACCCTTAGAAATATAAAAGAACCGACCGGTGTGAAAAATGTAAACGATTGGTTGTTAAAGAGATCGGGATCAGATATTGTCAAACTATCTGCCAATACCGAAAACCACTTTAACAATTGTGTACGCGGTGGAGTTCCAGAAATGGTGTTGGATGGATTTGGAGGCAATTACTGGATTTGAAGAAAGAGAACGATGATGGATATCCTTGACCTTCGGGTCATAATTAAAATGACTAAAACATGGCTATACCGTGACCAAGTGGGGTTAGCTACCTCCATCGGCAACACTTCTTCCTTTATTACTATAGTCACTCGATTTGATTGATTTGATGCGCATCCGTGATTTCGAAGTGTTGTTCGAGGTGGGCGGTAGTTGCGGCTATGCGTTACCACCAGTCCGGGCATGCAACTAGTATACTCCTACTCTGGGCATTCCTCATGTGCCTTGTCATATTATCCCGATCGAGCCCCTACGACTTTGATTTGTACCGTACCTATGGAGTGCCCTCTGATAGCCACTACGTACTGTGGACTTTACAGTATCTGTATAGATTACGGTATTATAAACAGTGTAAGGGTATAAATGTAATCCCGCTTACGCTATTTTAATATGTTATATTTAACCATAGACATTATTATAATAGTGTATTATATTATATGATATTAGTTTAACGGATCCTTAGGAGATGGAAATTCCCGTAACATCTCTTAAGTTATTGCATTCGTATTATTACATGAAATTTGATTTAACAAATATGAGAAAGATTTAGTTCTGATCTGAGTGTTTGTTGTGTTTCTTTTTATGCAATACGCTCGGGTCAAACCAAGTTGCAGTTAGCGAAGATTTCCTTGCTTGAAGATACATTTAATATGGTGGAGATGGAGCTCAACAGACGTATTAAAATTATTATTCCGCTGCAAAATATATTGGTATGTTGTATGTTAATTTACTCTAATAATTGTTGTAAATATAATAAAATGTATGTTTTTAACAGCTTCATGAACTGTTATTTATTTTTTATATTTTGTCCTTCCGCTGTGAGATTCTGCGTTGTTTTTCTTCTTCTCTTCTTTTTCTTATATAAATCCCAATAATTATCCGTATTTTTGATTTGTTTGAGTCGACATTGAGGATCATTGTCGATTTGAACGGTCAAAAAATTACAGGTTGTTACATTTGGTATCAGTGCTTTGGTTTAGCGAAAACCTTGGCTCTATTTAGGATTAACTCATTAAAGATGGAGTAGTAATACTCTAGAATGAGTTTGAGTGTATATGAGAGAGTGTACTTGTAATTTTGGTATAAAATGATTTTATTTGTGTTGGTTTGTTCCGTTGAGGATTCATGAATTTTGGTCGGTACTTGGGACGCCAAGGCATCGATAAGGGTTTGTAAACACTCGAGTAGGACTCATTAACATAATATTGTTTGAAAAATATTTTTTATATATAGAGAATTATTTGAAAAGAATTTTGATTTTGTTGATGATAATATTAAATTTTCATCATTAATTACTCGATTAATCATTATTAGGACAATTGGTTGTGAATGGTTAAGAGAAAAATAAAATATTGAAATTAATCAGTAATGAAATAAGAAGTAAAATATAAAGTTGAGAATTTGATTTCGGGTGATTTTGTTACATTGATTTGCAAATGGTTTGAAATAATATATTTATATTTTAAAAAGTGTTTCATATAGAAATTGTTCTAAATGAATTATTGGAAAAAAAGAGTGTATACCCTCTTGTCCTTGGAAATGATTTCGGTGATGAGTGCACGCATCATCGATGTTTATTTTCAAGAATCTAAGTAGGGAGACATTTAATACTTTTTGTACTTTGTTTTACGGAATTGGACTTTATTTAAATCTTTTATAGTATGGTTTTATGTAAACGATATATTATATGAGAAAAAAAATTGAAAAAAAAAACCCGAAATTTAATTCTTGAAATTTTGAATAAGTAATGAATTAAAACTTCTGAATACTAAGAGAGTTATAATTAAAATAAAATTCTTAAGAATTGGATAATAAATTGAAATGAACAGTAAACACTGAAACTTCTGTAATAATCAATTCTGCTCTATAACATGAATAACTTACCAATTAACTAAAAAGTTGAATGTTATAAGAATAAGCAATTAATTAATGCACAAGTATAAGAATGGAAAATCAAAGTAGAAAAATTTGATTGGTTATAAATAAAATTTAAGTTATGTAATAAAACAAGGTACACTTAGTTACGTTGTGAAATTCAATTTAACTAAGTAACATGAATTAACTGAATCAATAAAAGATCAATTAAGCAAATTATTTAGTAACACACTAAAAGTATTGATATTAATGTTTGGTTTGGTGAAATATAAGTGAATAGACTTATAATATAAACTTAACGATGGTTGAACGTATTAATTAAATTAATTAAAAACGAGCTCGTCGCGTAGCGGTAGTTCTTAATCTTCCGAATTGAAGTTTAAATGAATGTATAGAATCCAAAATAAGTCGGAATTCTTTGAAACAAGAATCTTTCGGTTCTACTGGATTATAGTTTTCTAATGAAAGAGAAAATTATAAATTTCAACTTGTAAATTTCAAGATATGTGTAAACTAAAATTTCAGAAAAACAGCGCCAGGGAAATTCGCGATTTAAAGTGTAATTATAAATAAAATGGATGATAATAAAGTCGATAAAATTGTTGAAGGAAATTGAAATTAAATGTGAAACATAATTCAATGTCAGTCAGCTAAATATGTATTGGATAATTTTGTCGTTTAAATAAAATGGCAGCAACTCGTGGCTAGGGTAATTAATCAGTAATTAACATAATAAACCAAGCGTTGAAATTGGAAACGAACTTGAGAATGAAATATAACAAATGAAAATATCATTTGTTTAAAAGCGAAGTAAACAATGAAATCATACAAATAAAATAGCAGCATTGAAAATTCTGTAGATTTGCTTGGTTGAATAAATATATTTGATTGGATATTTTATTTATGTTTTAGCTGCATTTGCAAATTCATGTGTGTTTACTCTAAACATATAAATATTATTTCTTTTATATGTTGTTGAGTTTTAGTAGGTACTAAAGGCAATTTGCTTGCATTGAAGCTACTTGCGTATAAAAATTTGCTAATTCTTGCTCAAAAATAAATAAATCGCTAATAACCAAAATGAAAGGTACGTATATCGAATTATATAGCGCATTTTGGCAATTTATATTGTTTTTCCTATTTTGGGATGCCTCATCATAGAGATGAGATGTATATTTATGATTATATATATATACACATATTATTGTTTTTCGGACCTAACCGTACAAAGGAGACTCTACCGAAATGTTTCGTGAAATTATGACTTAGAAAATTTTGTGAAATTTGTTTTCAAACTCATGTTTCTATATATTTAAGTAAATATTTTCTAAGTTTAGTTGAAATTTTATATTATTTTAAATTTTATTTCTTTTGCCACTTCATTTCTACATTCCTTTTCGAGGACGAAAAGTTTTTAAGTGGGGGACTGTGTAACAACCCCTATTTTTCGATAATTCAAATTATTAAACTTAATATGACTTTTGAATATATTTTTTTCAAATAAAATTTAATGATTTAATTATATAAAATTTTGATGTGTGAACTTAATTAAAGAGTATTAGGTAATGAATTTCAACTTATTATAACTATGATAAGCTACGTTGATAGTAAACTTAACTATAATTTTGTTTGTACTAATTAACATTGAAATCTTAAAGGAACTGGATGGAATTAAGTTAAAGAATTTATAGTTTAAATTCAATTGAATTGGTAAAAAAATCAATTTTGAAATTAAATACAAATAATATCAATTTACAAATTTTGTTTGAATTTATTTTGATTTGAGTAAAATTAACATGTTTTGTAATTAAATTGAAATAAATGTTTAATTGGGAGAGAGTGGTTAGAAATGTAATTGAGGAATTTATAGCAAGTTATTAAGACTTAAAATGAAATTGATTATTTTTAAAATTTAATTGCTCAATTTAATGTGTATATCCAATTGAATATGATCTTTGATTTTGGTATGATTTAATGATATATCTTTTACTTGCATTTTCACATATAATAGTTCTTTTTATTTTGATATCTTTGATTGTTGTGGTTTGAATTGTCATCACATTGTATTATTTCAAATTTCAATGACAGAACAAATTTTATGCTTCATTTTTACAATGGGCTAGATTGTTGTTGACATTTAATGTAATGTAGCAAACAAATGGAAATAATGGAATTGTAATGAATGTTGAATTAATACAATGAAACAAACAAATTAATTCTATAATTGAAGTACAATGTTAATGTTATTTTTAACCATAATGGGTTAAATATAGAATTTAATGATTTGTGTCTTGAATTGTTAAGCAATGAATTGTAATAACTACATACGATAATAACCTGTATTTGGTAAGTTAATTATATTGAAATTTGAAATTAATATTAAATAAATAATATATAAAATAGATTAGTTAATTGTGGAACTCCTTATATATTGAAAATTTGTGTAGTAATTAACTTTGAAATCTATATATGAATTCGTTTTAAACTATGGCAAATTTAAGTAATCAAAATGATAAGATTTGCTACGTATGAAACTTGAATAAAAAGGAAAGTAATTAATTTAATATAATTAATGTTTAACGGAAATTGGTAAATAATAATTGAATTTGAGATTTTAATGTATGTAAATTAATGGAAATCCTATTTTGGAATTGGATTCAAAATGTGTATCATGTAAAAAAAAATGTTTTTCTATAAATAATTACTTTTTTCCTAATTTGTAACTTCCACCTCAATGAAAACAAGCCGTCACAAAGAAATAGTCATGGCTTTGTTTCCTCTTGTCTTCATAAATAAATTAAAAATCCATTTGTTAATGAAATCGTGCAAATCTAGATTTATTAAACTCGTGTGTCAATTCTCTTCGATCCTATATGAGTTATGCAAGGTGCATTATGAAAATGCCTTGGTCGACGTTTCCACAATGAAGAGAAAAGGACATAGGGTTCGAATTTCTAACAAATTTAGGGACTGATTCACGAATCGGATACCGTAATCAAGTTTGTGGCATGAAATGACATCCAATGTGCGATTTTGGTGGGATTCAATGACAAAAAGCATCGGAACTTTACTATACCATTCATTTTAAGCCTGGGAACATGAAATTTTAGGTGAGGCCGAGTTAAACTACGAGGTGCCGGGGAGGAAGGTTATGCCAAGAGAAGTTCGTGGGATCCGACGGTGCTGAATTTCGTTGAGAATGGAGGAAGATATGACTATGAGAATATTTGGTCATGGTGGGTTCTAAAAGTGAGAATCAAGACCTAGGAGAAACGCCGGGTAGAAGAAGATGGAATAAGGTGGTGACGTGGCATTTCAATTGGTAAAAATTTGTTTATTTTGTTTTAATTCAATTTTCAAATCACAGAAACATGAATAACTTTTTCATACGAATTCAGAAAGACACGCAGTTTGTTGCGTTGGAATCGTATCGAAGAGCTCTTCGCGATGGCGCTGATTTGGACTGATGCCGAGATTGTTGAATTTTGAGCTAAAATTTGGATTTTAATCTCGTTTGAAACCAAAGTGAGTGATTTAACCCACTCACGCTTAACTAAAGTATTCTAATATTTGTTAAAAAAATATTATGTCATGATATGATTATTTGGATTGATGTTTGACAGTTTAAATTGCATACTTATATTGATTTGCATTGATAATGTAGTTTAATTTGACTTTTAGATTAAATTTTACAGTTAAGTTAAAATTTGACATTTAATTACTGTTTTAAAACTTGACACTTGATAATTGGAAAATTTATATGATATTTGACTGTTTGTACGTATTGATGTGATGAATGACTTGAATTTGATATGTTTGACATATTGGTGTTAATTGTGTGAATTTACTAGTTATTCACGTTTATTCATATACGACCATTTGTTTGTGCTGATTAATCCCAATCATCACCCCAGATGTTACGGACATCGAATAAACCCGGGATTAATCATTAAAATGAATTAAGAATGTAGGTTGAAATGATAAATACCTATGACCCTGATTTGGATTGAAATGATATATATATCCTTTCCCAAAATACTAAAATTAAAATTTAAGTATCACTTGGCCATAGGATAGAAAATTATATACGGACAATAGTCGGTTAAATAAAACTTGTTTTAACCATGAATTTTGAAATATTGTTTTAAAGACAATATAAGCGATGTTTTATAATTTATTTCCTTTGAACTTGAACCCTGAATTAAAAAAAGGAAATAAATTTGTATTGTTACTAAAGCTAAATAAAAAGTGAAACATAATGTAAATCAAATTTATTGAAATTGAATGGTTTCACCCACCTTTGAATTTTATTATGAATCAACATTGATTTGAATTATATATGAATTGTGAACTCGATATTTGCCATAAAATTGAAATCATTGAAAGAGAATCAGATTTGGACTGTAACTAGTTGAATTAATTTGATCGAATTGAAATGAATGTAAATTGGAAGTTTAATCGATGGAATTATTGAAAATTGAGTTGGTTGAATTGAAGTTGAAATTTGACTTCAAGTTTAATTGAAAATGTTAGAGAAACGATTCTAATTCCAACTATAGTATTTCAAATCATTTTATAAACTGTTTTAATAATAATTATTTGTAACGACCCGGATTTTGAGCGGCTTTGGTTATCGACGTAAGCTCGACGTCGATAACCAAAACATCGAAAAATCCCGGTAATTAATGAAAGAAATTAGAGGGTGAGGATAGATAAGATAGAACTTATAGAATAGAAAAAGAAGAAGAGCATCATCATCAGAGTAAACACGAATCTCACAGCGGAACGAATAAAATATAACATAACATATCTTTGAAATAACATCTGTATATGTATACAATAGCACTTATCAGAGTACAACACTTACAACAACAGCGGAAATAATAATAGCTATAGAATCCTGAAGCCTCCTGCTCCAAGCTCTCCAAGTGTATCTGTAAAATCCCGACTACTTGACTGCCCGTACAAATTTAGGCACCCAAGAGTTTAGGGAAAACAACAAAATAAACTCCGGGTCAGTCATGGGACTGGTATGAGTAAAACAGTTTAAACAGGTATATGAACAAGTAGACGATATCTCATAAGACCACGCCGCAGAACGGAACGGGTTTTTCCCTTATGAAAATCCAAAACATCTTTATATCAAAACCTTTTGATATTATAATAATGTCTATATACAAATAGATATCAACTAGCAGAAACGCTTTCATCTCACGTTCTACATATATAGTATACAATCAAAATCGCAAGCATGTATTGGATAATGGATTTCCAACTATGACAAGGTATGGAACCACCTTCCGATCAGTGTACTCTAGGAACGATACACTGGAGTTCAACAAGAACATCTTGTAACTCAGCCACACATGACCGACCACTCATTTCGCTTGAGTGTATCGAATGTACATCACCAACGGTTGGGATCAGCAACCGTTCCCGTATATATATGGGACAGCATTGATAGATTTAAGAAACAATTGAATATTCACTAGATAGGTGATTATACACCCTACTTCGGTGCGACCGACTTAGCCATGCTGCCTGCCCGATTTCTGTCATTACCGGATGATGAGGCTAGAAGCTACGCTTTATCATCACATTAGATTCACTTCGAATGCCACATTGTCAGATCCATCGAAAATCACTAATTGACGTCTACAACAGTACATTACGTGTCAGCTAAAAGAAGTTTCCTTCTCCGCTTCCACTCTTGGTACGGTTGAAGAAATCAATGTACGTGACCGTCTGGAAATACTATGTCAGACATCCATCTTCATTCACTTAGAAATGTCACATCGTCATACCGCCAAATCACAAATTGACTTATCCAAAAATAACACGGGTATACAGCTAAGAGAAATGAATTCCTCCGCCACCAAACGTGAATACGTTTGAACAGATCAACTTACGCGATCCATTGGATATACTCTGTCAGACATTCGTCCATACAAGTTGTCCTAGGACTGGACAAACCGAAGGCACTATTCTGTAAATAGGATAGCCCTTGCATTTTACTCCATCTTCAATTATCTTTGGCATATATGATTCGCGATGCTTATGCCAATACAGAGTGGTTCTTTGGATAAAAATCCAACCGGTCTCTCCATATTAACAACGTTAAAATGGTCAAAACTTCGATAGTCGGTGAGTTAACTATCAAAGAAAAACAAGTGTGCAAACAACGATATTATTTCCAAATGGAAATTATATCGAACAAACATCATTTAACATAAATCTCTTTAGTTCATTTATTTACTTATCTCCTGTTTCCCTATATTCTAAATTCTTATTTTTCTTTTATCAGAAAACATTTCTGATTCTCGTTTGGAAAACATTTCCAAAACTCCTTTACGATCAAACCTTACCATTTCTTAGTTAAGAAGGAAGTCACTCAAGTTGGGGTATAATTACCTCTCAGACCTTAACTGAACAACGTTATAACTTCGAAATGGTCAAAGTTTATCTTTTAATCTTTAACAACCTCTTTACGCCTTTCTTGGATCCAATTTTTTTACTAATCTACTTCTATATTTAAAACATTGGTTATAACGATAACGTTATAATCCCTACTTTCGAATTATCTAACTTTAATTATAACTTCTATTCTTATTAGTGAATAATTAACCTAACACTTATTTATTTATAAATAAATAAATCTCTATTTAAACACTGGAAAAGTATAAGTACTTTCCCGAATTCGATATAATCGAATTTGCTGATTAACTCTCTTCTAGAAATCTCTATTTGATTAACTCTCTTCTTCGAATAACCTATATTCGATTAACTTCTTCTCGAATAAACGATATTCGATAATCTCTCTTCGAATAACTAATATTCGATAACTCTTCCTTTTCAAATATCTCATATTTGAAAATCTCACTTCGATTAACCTATAATCGATAACTCCCTTCGATGAAACTAACATCGATAACTCCTTTCGATGAAACTAACATCGATAACTTCTTTCGATGAAACTAACATCGATAACTCCTTTCGATGAAACTAACATCGATAACTTTAACTCGACGAACTTAACTCGACTAACTTAACTTGACTCGACTAACTCGACTTACTTGGTTCGACCAATTCGATTCGATTATCTAGGCTCGACTAACTTGACTAACTTAACTCGACTTACTTGGTTCGACCAATTCGATTCGATTAACTAGGCTCGACTAACTTGACTAACTTAACTCGACTTACTTGGTTCGACCAATTCGATTCGATTAACTAGGCTCGACTAACTTGGTCGAACCACCCGATCAACTTAACTTATTTAACTTAACTTATTTAACTTAACTTATTTCTCAACTCGATTAACTCGATTAACTCCTATCGAATAACTAATATTCGATTAAACTCCATTCGCTTGACTCTAGATCGCAGCGATCACAATGGTTACGCCTGACTCCCTCAGGAAACATCCGACCGCCGTAGGCTATTTACAGCCCTGCGAATTACGCTAGCAGTCGTTCGAGATGGTAACTTACCCTGAATACTATGTTTGACTAACTCTGTCTAACTTAACTATATTTGATTAACTCTAGTTCGTTTTAACTCTAATCAATTAATTCTAACTGATTAACTCTAACTGGTTAACTCTACTTAGTTAACTCTAACTGGTTAACTCTATTTGACTAACTCGACTTGACTAACCCCTTTCGAATAACATATTCGATTAACTAACTTTCGAATACCATATTCAATTAACTAACTTCGAATACCATATTCGATTAACTAACTTCGAATACCATATTCGATTAACTAACTTCGAATACCATATTCGATTAACTCCTTTCAAATGTCTATATTCGATTAACTAACTTCGAATACCATATTCGATTAACTAACTTCGAATACCATATTCGATTAACTCCTTTTGAATGTCTATATTCGATTAACTATCTTCGAATACCATATTCGATTAACTAACTTCGAATACCATATTCGATTAACTCCTTTCAAATGTCTATATTCGATTAACTATCTTCGAATACCATATTCGATTAACTAACTTCGAATACCATATTCGATTAACTCGTTTCGAATGTCTATATTCGATTAACTATCTTCGAATACCATATTCAATTAACTAACTTCGAATACCATATTCGATTAACTAACTTCGAATACCATATTCGATTAACTCCTTTCGAATGTCTATATTCGATTAACTAACTTCGAATACCATATTCGATTAACTAACTTCGAATACCATATTCGATTAACTCCTTTCGAATGTCTATATTCGATTAACTATCTTCGAGTACCATATTCGATTAACTAACTTCGAATACCATATTCGATTAACTCCTTTCGAATGTCTATATTCGATTAACTATCTTCGAATACCATATTCGATTAACTAACTTCGAATACCATATTCGATTAACTCCTTTCGAATGTCTATATTCGATTAACTAACTTCGAATACCATATTCGATTAACTAACTTCGAATACCATATTCGATTAACTCCTTTCGAATGTCTATATTCGATTAACTATCTTCGAATACCATATTCGATTAACTCCTTTCGAATGTCTATATTCGATTAACTATCTTCGAATACCATATTCGATTAACCAACTTCGAATACCATATTCGATTAACTCCTTTCGAATACCATATTCGATTTCTCCTTTCGAATACCATATTCGATTAACTATTCACTTTATAAAGATTTCCTTTTTAACAACGTTTTATTCATTTGAAAAGATTTACTTTTAAATAACTGTTCTACACTTTAAAAATGATTTCCTTTTTATAATGTTCCCTTTCCAATTCTATTTGTAAATGGTTTACAAATATTTCCTTTTCAAATTTATTCTTGAAATATTCTAACTCCTTAAATTACCGGGAAAATTCGCCATAACTTCCTTTGTATCGGGAGCATCGGGAAAATCCCCAAACTCACCACACAGGCCTTTCCCTTCAAAAAGAAATGTTTTGAATTTATTTCCTTTTCAAATATCTCCTATTTATAAATATTCCAATTTATAAACATTTCTTATTTATAAATATTCCACTTTATAAATGTCTCTTATTTATAAATATCCCATTTTATAAATATGCTGTTTTCAATATCACTTTGAAAATTCCCTTATCTACATTCCGGTATGTTATGGTATTCAATCACATCAAATCACGATGTTCAATATCGTCCATACACACATAATCAACAACAGGTTATAATTCACATCATATATTAAAATATATGAAAAACAATAAAACAACTGTTGAGGAATCCAGTCGGATTCCTCCAACCTGTTTCCCTGTATCACGGATGTTAGACAATATAGATAACATCACTTTCAGTTCCATATGATGTATTCTGTTAAACAGAATCAATATAGAAATTTAACTAACTGACTAGCAGTTCAATCAATCAACCAACACACAGAAATCAACAGATGATTAACAGTTCTAAGAATACATTATAAAAATATAACTGTTCAGAGTTGGTGAGTTTTACTCACATTTGCAGTTCATCGTTAAAGAACGATAAACTGTTATTTGATTTGAATCAAACAATTTGTTTCGCCATAAATTCCTACGGGTCCCAATCCACTTCCAGTCAGCTTCATTGTGAAGCTCTCGTCCATACGGTCCCAACGCAACTTACGATTCTCAATTCTGACCTCGTATGACCAAGTTACGATATCAACAAGTTTGAACTTATTTAAACATTAAATTATAATTATTTTACGGGCCCTTACCCTTTTTGCAAACACCCTTGGCCCATCTTCCTTTTTGATAAAGCCCATACCCGCTTCTTATTTCCTCTTCATCTCCTACACAAAATCGGCCGAAGCCTGTAACCCCTTTTCCACCGTTTGACCCTGCTTTTGACCACACTCCACCACCACTTCGGTCATCAATCTCCGACACAAACACCCCCACTTGATTCACCATCCAATCCCGCACCTGTTGGCCACCACGGCACCGACTCCGGCGCCCTCTTCCAGATTCCGTCGATGTGGGTTCCTGTGCGTCTCACAGTAGACGCGCGACACCCATATGACCCAGAACCTCCAAAACTTTGCCAGCATGACCCATTCAATCCGCTTATCGCAAATCCAACCTCCCCTTCACGAATCGAGACCCCAATGTCCATCGATTTTCAGTCCTAGCTCGACGCTAGGTAAATGTCGGTTCCAGAAATTACAATCGCACCCCCTCAAAGTGGTATGAAATCGAAGAGTGATACTTGAGGATCTCATATATATGTATTACTCGATTTTAGGATTTTGGTTTGGATTGATCTTGATTTTCAAAGATTGAACATTTACTGGAGATGGAAAAAAAATTGTGGCGGCTCACATTTGGTTAACTGTGAAATGAAAATTAGGTTTAGAAATTTAGTTGGGGTATTTATAGAGGATAAAAATAACTAGATATTTTGTGAAAGGGAATATTCCCGGAATATTCTTTTGTTAATTCGTCTTCTAAAAATCCCTGCGATCACCCACGATACCCAAAAATCACCAAACTGGACATACAACTACAGTTCGACATTACGGTCCCAACGAAACGGGTTTCGTCAAATTCCGACTTCGTTTGCTCACACAGCGTATTTTTAACCGTTAGAATACTGACTGTTTTTCACTCTAAATTTCCGTACGGCCACATAGTGACTCTAAAAATCACGAAACTGGAAATCTAACAACTATTTGACATTGCGGATCCAACAAAATTAGTTTCGTCGAATTCCGACTTCGTTTGCAAAAGTGGCTATTTTTAAAGCTCTAAATAGCCCATTTAAATATATAAATATATTTAAATAAATTAAATTAAATATTAATAATTTAATATTATCGTGTATATCCACATAGAATATACCATAGCTCCACAATATTCCTATATATGGATTTACAGCTCGATATTCCCAATCCATATTATATCGATATTCAAATTACATTGAAATTCCTTTTATAAATCGTTATAAATTATAAAGGAAATTCCATAGCGACTTTTCTAAAATTTGATTTGGCCGTAACTAAAAATCTATACGACGAAATCCCGATTTTTCTCTTCCACTAGAAAGATATACTCCACCAGCTCCACACGTTTCTTGTTTCACAGAAATCCGATTTAAAACGAATCATGTACATTCAGTTGAAGTTCGAATTGCCAATTCACGAACTGCAGCGCCATTTCAAGCTCGTTTATAAATATATTATAAACTATACGTTCAACTGTCGTCGATTCAATATATTCGTTATTATATTTCGAATCGAAACTCAACCACATCTCGTATACTATTCAATTCACACTCTATTGTGAATTTCACTATTTCCGACTATTTCGACATTATAATATATTATTCATTATAAATTTTAATTAAATATTCAATATTATTTAATTATGGTTCTCGATATCGCTATAACGATATTTAATAATTAAATTGATTAATTATTCCATCTCTAAAAATGCGGTTCATTACATTCTTCCCCACTTAAAATAATTTCGTCCTCGAAATTGCTAAGTTAGAGGACGACCCTATCTATTGGAATTCCTAAGATTTGTTTACCCCTTATTTCTGATTTCAACTGAACCAATTAATATCGACTAAAATATTTATTCATTCCGACTAACTAAAATTTTCAAAAATTCTGAAAATTTTCTAACACTTTAAATTTTCGAAAAATTTCGCCAGCACCTCCTTTGTATCGGTCAATAGCTCAAACTCCAACTCGCCTCTCTGGGCCTTCTTCAACCCAAAAGAAAATCAAAGCGCCAAACGGCTTGCCAATTCGGCTCATAAATTCCAAATTCATATAAAATATAAACTTGTACCTTTTTGTTGGGCATATCATTATATCCCTACCACTTCCATATGCTATCGACTCAGCATATACTAGTGTTATCTCAATCAAATTCCAATCAGTTCATATCCTCAAATCCAAACCGAATTTTATTCGAACCCCAATATCAAATTTCAAATTCTTAACTCATCAACCCAATTCCATAACAGATTATTCTCTAATCCAATTCAATTCTATTTAACTATGTTCAAGTTAAATTTCAATTTATTTTTACCATCTCATTTTATTTAACTTCATTAGTTAAATTTTAATTTCTAGAACTTAAATTCCTGGGTAAATTTCAAATCAATTTGAAATCATACTGCCAATTCAAAACCTTTGAATTTCTAAACACTTGTTTTCTCAAAACAATTCAAATCAAAATCTCTGGTAGTAATCCACCACTTAGAACTCGAAAATCACACCGACGATACTGCGCAGTCATCATCAGAATTATTTTCCAGCGACCCAAGTGATTTCCATACTATATCAATTCAAAACACTTACGAAATACATCCATTTTGAAAACATCTCAAAATCTCCCAGGAACTTAAAATTTCCTTATTTTAATTCCAAATCTGATTTTAATTCATATTTAATTCATCTTATTTCATATACTTTACTTATATAATTCTGATTTGGTTATATATAACCATTTCACTTTATAATCTCATTCGATTATAATTACAACCAATATATCTAATATATGATAATATATTACATATCCATACTGTGTCGGTCCATCGTATTCAAGTATTTATTTACTCCTACCGATACAGTGGATCAAACTGATCGACCAGAACTCATAAACAACTCAGCCAATGAATCTCCACAATATAAAACCATTTTTTATATCAAATACAAATACGTTCACTCGTATATATACACTCAAACTCAATCTAGGGTATTACTAACCCTATCTCTACCGAGTCACGCCACAGAGCCAAGTAATTCTTAACTTAAGCTCTGATACCAACTATAACGACCCGGATTTTGAGCGGCTTTGGTTATCGACGTAAGCTCGACGTCGATAACCAAAACATCGAAAAATCCCGGTAATTAATGAAAGAAATTAGAGGGTGAGGATAGATAAGATAGAACTTATAGAATAGAAGAAGAAGAAGAGCATCATCATCAGAGTAAACACGAATCTCACAGCGGAACGAATAAAATATAACATAACATATCTTTGAAATAACATCCGTATATGTATACAATAACACTTATCAGAGTACATCACTTACAACAACAGCGGAAATAATAATAGCTATAGAATCCTTAAGCCTCCTGCTCCAAGCTCTCCAAGTGTATCTGTAAAATCCCGACTACTTGACTGCCCGTACAAATTTAGGCACCCAAGAGTTTAGGGAAAACAACAAAATAAACTCCGGGTCAGTCATGGGACTGGTATGAGTAAAACAGTTTAAACAGGTATATGAACAAGTAGACGATATCTCATAAGACCACGCCGCAGAACGGAACGGGTTTTTCCCTTACGAAAATCCAAAACATCTTTATATCAAAACCTTTTGATATTATAATAATGTCTATATACAAATAGATATCAACTAGCAGAAACGCTTTCATCTCACGTTCTACATATATAGTATACAATCAAAATCGCAAGCACGTATTGGATAATGGATTTCCAACTATGACAAGGTATGGAACCACCTTCCGATCAGTGTACTCTAGGAACGATACACTGGAGTTCAACAAGAACATCTTGTAACTCAGCCACACATGACCGACCACTCATTTCGCTTGAGTGTATCGAATGTACATCACCAACGGTTGGGATCAGCAACCGTTCCCGTATATATATGGGACAGCATTGATAGATTTAAGAAACAATTGAATATTCACTAGATATGTGATTATACACCCTACTTCGGTGCGACCGACTTAGCCATGCTCCCTGCCCGATTTCTGTCATTACCGGATGATGAGGCTAGAAGCTACGCTTTATCATCACATTAGATTCACTTTGAATGCCACATTGTCAGATCCATCGAAAATCACTAATTGACGTCTACAACAGTACATTACGTGTCAGCTAAAAGAAGTTTCCTTCTCCGCTTCCACTCTTGGTACGGTTGAAGAAATCAATGTACGTGACTGTCTGGAAATACTATGCCAGACATCCATCTTCATTCACTTAGAAATGTCACATCGTCATACCGCCAAATCACAAATTGACTTATCCAAAAATAACACGGGTATACAGCTAAGAGAAACGAATTCCTCCGCCACCAAACGTGAATACGTTTGAACAGATCAACTTACGCGATCCATTGGATATACTCTGTCAGACCTTCGTCCATACAAGTTGTCCTGGGACTGGACAAACCGAAGGCACTATTCTGTAAACAGGATAGCCCTTGCATTTTACTCCGTCTTCAATTATCTTTGGCACATATGATTCGCGATGCTTATGCCAATACAGAGTGGTTCTTTGGATAAAAATCCAACCGGTCTCTCCATATTAACAACATTAAAATGGTCAAAACTTCGATAGTCGGTGAGTTAACTATCAAAGAAAAACAAGTGTGCAAACAACGATATTATTTCCAAATGGAAATTATATCGAACAAACATCATTTAACATAAATCTCTTTAGTTCATTTGTTTACTTATCTCCTGTTTCCCTATATTCTAAATTCTTATTTTACTTTTATCAGAAAATATTTCTGATTCTCGTTTGGAAAACATTTCCAAAACTCCTTTACGATCAAACCTTACCATTTCTTAGTTAAGAAGGAAGTCACTCAAGTTGGGGTATAATTACCTCTCAGACCTTAACTGAACAACGTTATAACTTCGAAATGGTCAAAGTTTATCTTTTAATCTTTAACAACCTCTTTACGCCTTTCTTGGATCCAATTTTTTTACTAATCTACTTCTATATTTAAAACATTGGTTATAACGATAACGTTATAATCCCTACTTTCGAATTATCTAACTTTAATTATAACTTCTATTCTTATTAGTGAATAATTAACCTAACACTTATTTATTTATAAATAAATAAATCTCTATTTAAACACTGGAAAAGTTTAAGTACTTTCCCGAATTCAATATAATCGAATTTGCTAATTAACTCTCTTCTAGAAATCTCTATTTGATTAACTCTCTTCTTCGAATAACCTATATTCGATTAACTTCTTCTCGAATAAACGATATTCGATAATCTCTCTTCGAATAACTAATATTCGATAACTCTTCCTTTTCAAATATCTCATATTTGAAAATCTCACTTCGATTAACCTATAATCGATAACTCCCTTCGATGAAACTAACATCGATAACTCCTTTCGATGAAACTAACATCGATAACTTCTTTCGATGAAACTAACATCGATAACTCCTTTCGATGAAACTAACATCGATAACTTTAACTCGACGAACTTAACTCGACTAACTTAACTTGACTCGACTAACTCGACTTACTTGGTTCGACCAATTCGATTCGATTAACTAGGCTCGACTAACCTGACTAACTTAACTTGACTTACTTGGTTCGACCAATTCGATTCGATTAACTAGGCTCGACTAACTTGACTAACTTAACTCGACTTACTTGGTTCGACCAATTCGATTCGATTAACTAGGCTCGACTAACTTGGTCGAACCACCCGATCAACTTAACTTATTTAACTTAACTTATTTCTCAACCCGATCAACTCGATTAACTCCAATCGAATAACTAATATTCGATTAAACTCCATTCGCTTGACTCTAGATCGCAGCGATCACAATGGTTACGCCTGACTCCCTCAGGAAACATCCGACCGCCGTAGGCTATTTACAGCCCTGCGAATTACGCTAGCAGTCGTTCGAGATGGTAACTTACCCTGAATACTATGTTTGAATAACTCTGTCTCACTTAACTATATTTGATTAACTCTAGTTCGTTTTAACTCTAATCGATTAATTCTAACTGATTAACTCTAACTGGTTAACTCTACCTAGTTAACTCTAACTGGTTAACTCTATTTGACTAACTCGACTTGACTAACCCCTTTCGAATAACATATTCGATTAACTAACTTTCGAATACCATATTCAATTAACTAACTTCGAATACCATATTCGATTAACTAACTTCGAATACCATATTCGATTAACTCCTTTCGAATGTCTATATTCGATTAACTAACTTCGAATACCATATTCGATTAACTAACTTCGAATACCATATTCGATTAACTCCTTTCGAATGTCAATATTCGATTAACTATCTTCGAATACCATATTCGATTAACTAACTTCGAATACCATATTCGATTAACTCCTTTCGAATGTCTATATTCGATTAACTATCTTCGAATACCATATTCGATTAACTAACTTCGAATACCATATTCGATTAACTCCTTTCGAATGTCTATATTCGATTAACTATCTTCGAATACCATATTCGATTAACTAACTTCGAATACCATATTCAATTAACTAACTTCGAATACCATATTCGATTAACTAACTTCGAATACCATATTCGATTAACTCCTTTCGAATGTCTATATTCGATTAACTATCTTCGAATACCATATTCGATTAACTAACTTCGAATACCATATTCGATTAACTCCTTTCGAATGTCTATATTCGATTAACTATCTTCGAATACCATATTCAATTAACTAACTTCGAATACCATATTCGATTAACTCCTTTCGAATGTCTATATTCGATTAACTAACTTCGAATACCATATTCGATTAACTAACTTCGAATACCATATTCGATTAACTCCTTTCGAATGTCTATATTCGATTAACTATCTTCGAATACCATATTCGATTAACTAACTTCGAATACCATATTCGATTAACTCCTTTCGAATGTCTATATTCGATTAACTATCTTCGAATACCATTTTCGATTAACTAACTTCGAATACCATATTCGATTAACTCCTTTCGAATACCATATTCGATTTCTCCTTTCGAATACCATATTCGATTAACTATTCACTTTATAAAGATTTCCTTTTTAACAACGTTTTATTCATTTGAAAAGATTTACTTTTAAATAACGGTTCTACACTTTAAAAATGATTTCCTTTTTATAATGTTCCCTTTCCAATTCTATTTGTAAATGGTTTACAAATATTTCCTTTTCAAATTTATTCTTGAAATATTCTAACTCCTTAAATTCCCGGGAAAATTCGCCATAACTTCCTTTGTATCGGGAGCATCGGGAAAATCCCCAAACTCACCACACAGGCCTTTCCCTTCAAAAAGAAATGTTTTGAATTTATTTCCTTTTCAAATATCTCCTATTTATAAATATTCCAATTTATAAACATTTCTTATTTATAAATATTCCACTTTATAAATGTCTCTTATTTATAAATATCCCATTTTATAAATATGTTGTTTTCAATATCACTTTGAAAATTCCCTTATCTACATTCCGGTATGTTATGGTATTCAATCACATCAAATCACGATGTTCAATATCGTCCATACACACATAATCAACAACATGTTATAATTCACATCATATATTAAAATATATGAAAAACAATAAAACAACTGTTGAGGAATCCAGTCGGATTCCTCCAACCTGTTTCCCTGTATCACAGATGTTAGACAATATAGATAACATCACTTTCAGTTCCATATGATATATTCTGTTAAACAGAATCAATATAGAAATTTAACTAACTGACTAGCAGTTCAATCAATCAACCAACACACAGAAATCAACAGATGATTAACAGTTATAAGAATACATTATAAAAATATAACTGTTCAGAGTTGGTGAGTTTTACTCACATTTGCAGTTCATCGTTAAAGAACGATAAACTGTTATTTGATTTGAATCAAACAGTTTATTTCGCCATAAATTCCTACGGGTCCCAATCCACTTCCAGTCAGCTTCATTGTGAAGCTCTCGTCCATACGGTCAAAACGCAACTTACGATTCTCAATTCTGACCTCGTATGACCAAGTTACGATATCAACAAGTTTGAACTTATTTAAACATTAAATTATAATTATTTTACGGGCCCTTACCCTTTTTGCAAACACCCTTGGCCCATCTTCCTTTTTGATAAAGCCCATACCCGCTTCTTATTTCCTCTTCATCTCCTACACAAAATCGGCCGAAGCCTGTAACCCCTTTTCCACCGTTTGACCCTGCTTTTGACCACACTCCACCACCACTTCGGTCATCAATCTCCGACACAAACACCCCCACTTGATTCACCATCCAATCCCGCACCTGTTGGCCACCACGGCACCGACTCCGGCGCCCTCTTCCAGATTCCGTCGATGTGGGTTCCTGTGCGTCTCACAGTAGACGCGCGACACCCATATGACCCAGAACCTCCAAAACTTTGCCAGCATGACCCATTCAATCCGCTTATCGCAAATCCAACCTCCCCTTCACGAATCGAGACCCCAATGTCCATCGATTTTCAGTCCTAGCTCGACGCTAGGTAAATGTCGGTTCCAGAAATTACAATCGCACCCCCTCAAAGTGGTATGAAATCGAAGAGTGATACTTGAGGATCTCATATATATGTATTGCTCGATTTTAGGATTTTGGTTTGGATTGATCTTGATTTTCAAAGATTGAACATTTACTGGAGATGGAAAAAAAATTGTGGCGGCTCACATTTGGTTAACTGTGAAATGAAAATTAGGTTTAGAAATTTAGTTGGGGTATTTATAGAGGATAAAAATATCTAGATATTTTGTGAAAGGGAATATTCCCGGAATATTCTTTTGTTAATTCGTCTTCTAAAAATCCCTGCGATCACCCACGATACCCAAAAATCACCAAACTGTACATACAACTACAGTTCGACATTACGGTCCCAACGAAACTGGTTTCGTCAAATTCCGACTTCGTTTGCTCACACAGCGTATTTTTAACCGTTAGAATACTGACTGTTTTTCACTCTAAAAATCTGTACGGCCACATAGTGACTCTAAAAATCACGAAACTGGAAATCTAAAACTATTTGACATTGCGGATCCAACAAAATTAGTTTCGTCGAATTCCAACTTCGTTTGCAAAAGTGGCTATTTTTAAAGCTCTAAATAGCCCATTTAAATATATAAATATATTTAAATAAATTAAATTAAATATTAATAATTTAATATTATCGTGTATATCCACATAGAATATACCACAGCTCCACAATATTCCTATATATGGATTTACAGCTCGATATTCCCAATCCATATTATATCGATATTCAAATTACATTGAAATTCCATTTATAAATCGTTATAAATTATAAAGGAAATTCCATAGCGACTTTTCTAAAATTTGATTTGGCCGTAACTAAAAATCTACACGACGAAATCCCGATTTTTCTCTTCCACTAGAAAGATATACTCCACCAGCTCCACACGTTTCTTGTTTCACAGAAATCCGATTTAAAACGAATCATGTACATTCAGTTGAAGTTCGAATTGCCAATTCACGAACTGCAGCGCCATTTCAAGCTCGTTTATAAATATATTATAAATTATACGTTCAACTGTCGTCGATTCAATATATTCGTTATTATATTTCGAATCGAAACTCAACCACATCTCGTATACTATTCAATTCACACTCTATTGTGAATTTCACTATTTCCGACTATTTCGACATTATAATATATTATTCATTATAAATATTAATTAAATATTCAATATTATTTAATTATGGTTCTCGATATATCTATAACGATATTTAATAATTAAATTGATTAATTATTCCATCTCTAAAAATGCGGGTCATTACATTATTTTTCTTTATAAACTATTTTACTTTATTACTATTTTATTTTATAAATTATTTTAAATAAATCATTTTAAAATTAACTATTTATTTTATAAATTACTTAATGTTTTAACTATATATTTTAATAAATTTGATAAATTCTATTTTAATTACAAACTATTTATTTTCAAACTATTTCAATTATATATCTAAACTAATTTAAATATATTGTTAACTATTTTAATATTCAAATTATTAAAGTTGGAATTGTTTCAAAATTTTAACTAGTTTAAATGGAGATTTTAGTGTGAATAATATTCTCACTTGAATATTTAATGATTTTGAAAATCTAATATTTTGATATGAAGTACGAACCCCTTTGAAATATAAAAGAACCGACCGGTGTGAAAAATGTAAACGATTGGTTGTTAAAGAGACCGGGATCAGATATTGTCATACTCTCTGCCAATACCGAAAACCATTTTAACAACTGTGTACGCGGTGGAGTTCCAGAAATGGTGTTGGATGGATTTGGAGGCGATTACTGGATTTGAAGAAAGACAACGATGATGGATATCCTTGACCTCCGAGTCATAATTAAATGACTAAAACAGGACTATACCGTGACCAAGTGGGGTTAGCTACCTCCATCGGCAACACTTCTTCCTTTATTACTATAGTCCCTCGATTTGATTGATTTGATGCGCATCCGTGATTTCGAAGTGTTGTTCGAGGTGGGCGGTAGTTGCGGCTATGCGTTACCACCAGTCCGGGCATGCAACTAGTGTACTCCTACTCTGGGCAATCCTCGTGTGCCTTGTCATATTATTCTGATCGAGCCCCTACGACTTTGATTTGTACCGTATCTATGGAGTGCCCTCTGATAGCCACTACGTACTGTGGACTTTACGGTTTCTATATAGACTACGGTATTATAAACAGTGTAAGGGTAAAAATGTAATCCCGCTTACGCTATTTTAATATGTTATATTTAACCATAGACATTATTATAATAGCGTATTATATTATATGATATTAGTTTGACGGATCCTTAGGAGATGGATATTCCCGTAACATCTCTTAAGTTATTGCATTCATATTATTACATGAAATTTGATTTAACAAATATGAGAATGATTTAGTTCTGATCCGAGTGTTTGTTGTGTTTCTTTTTATGCAATACGCTCGGGTCAGACCAAGTTGCAGTTAGAGAAGATTTCCTTGCTTGAAGATACATTTAAGAAGGTGGAGATGGAGCTCAACAGACGTATTAAAATTATTATTCCGCTGCAAAATATATTGGTATGTTGTATGTTAATTTACTCTGATAATTGTTGTAAATATAATAAAATGTATGTTTTTAACAACTTCATGAACTGTTATTTATTTATTATATTTTGTCCTTCTGCTGTGAGATTCTGCATTGTTTTTCTTCTTCTCTTCTTTTTCTTATATAAATCCCAATAATTATCCATATTTTTGATTTGTTTGAGTCGACATTGAGGATCATTGTCGATTTGAACGGTCAAAAAATTACGGGTTGTTACGTTAGTGAGAAGTGGATTGGATGGAATTTTTACCGCTAATAAAACCAATATACTTATGAATGGTATTGCTGGTAAGACTGTTGCTTCTAGAAGAGGACTCAGGCAAGGGGACCCCTTATCTCCTCTTCCTTTTGATTTGGCGGTAGATGTTTTCACGCAGATTCTTAAATTTAGTTGCGCAAATGACATTTTGAAAAGCTTTGGCGATGAATTTGTTATGGGTGGTATTTCTCCCCATTATGCTGATGACACAATAATCTTCACTAGTCCAGAATGTAAATTCATTTCTTCTCTTAAGTTTATTCTATATGCTTTTGAAAGCCTCTCTGGCTTGCAAATAAACTTTCATAAGAGCTCAGTGATGGTTTTGGGGGTTGATAATGGTTTTGAGAAGGATGTTGCTGATATGCTAAATTGTAACATGGGCTCTTTTCTGCTCAATTACCTAGGTGTTTGCATCAGACCTGGGAAGTTGTTGAAAGAAGATTGGTCGCTTGTGGTTGATAAAGTGGACGCGAGGCTATCTAGTTGGAAAGGGAATTCATTATCAGAAGCTTGAAGGCTTATTTTAATGAACTCGGATTTGTTTGCAATTCCTCTCTATTGGCTCTCTTTTTACAAATTTCCAGACTGGGTGATAAACAAGATTGATGGTATTCGCAGGAGTTTTCTTTGGTCGGGTAAACGAGCTACTAGTGCGGTGGTGTGTTTAGTAGCATGGAATCAAGTTTGTAAACCAAAGAATCAAGGAGGTCTGGGAGTGATCTGCCTGAGAAACATGAACAAAACATTGATGTGTAAGTGTCTTTGGATGATTTCCTCTCATAACAATTTGATGTGGTGTGAGTGGGTGTCTACTATTTATTATAATGGAGTTTTTTCTCTTAATAATAACATTAGTAATTGCTCTACATTTTGGAAAGCAGTTTTGTGCTATTCACATATTTTCAAAGTCAACTTTAATATTGAAGTTCATGATGGAAAGTGGTGCTATTTCTGGTTGGACAGTTGGTTATTGCCTATTTCGTTAGCTGCGGAATTTGATTTTTTGTTTGAAATTGCTAGGGACAAATTTGCTATTGTGCATGAGCTATTTGATCTGAGGTCTACAGGTTTTAAATGGAAGCTGTTTTTTTAATAGAGTTGTTGAAGGGAGAGCCTTTTTTCAATTGTTGAAGCTGATTGATATTTTCAATGGAGTTGTTTGGACAGTTTATGTGATTCTTTTAGCTGGGGTTGTTGTAATGGCAAGTTTAAAGTTAGTAATTGCTACAGGCTGTTGAACTTTGCTGGAAGGAAGCACTTGAGTTTTACTTCTATGTGGGAATATAAGGAAATTCCACTTAAAGTATGGTTACACATGTGGATCATTATACATGGCAAGCTGAACACCACTTCGATGCTTAAGAGAAAGAATGTGAACATCACCGAGACCTGTCAATTTTGTAGTGGAAATGTGGAGGATTATAGACACTTATTTTGTGATTGTGATATTGCTTTCTATGTGTGGGAAAAATGTTTGGTCCAGCTGAATCTAGATTGGTGATGGAGAGATGCGATTGTTAGTCAGTTTTCTTTTGGGAATCAAAGCCAAACAAACATATTGCAATTTTAAATTTTGTGTATTACTGGGTACTATGGCATGAGAGAAATTGCAGATGCTTCAAACACTGTGCCAAATCTTCAAATACTATCCTTTTTCAAGTACTAAAGTTTTACTATAAATGAGCAGGTATCGATAGTTGGACCTTTATTGATGTAATTGAAGATAGCATTGGAGCAGGTGTGCATAGGAGGGGGAGGCACGCTGGATGATGGTTGCACTGTACTGAAACTATTGCTAGCAAAGTTATTTTGGCTTGTAATGCTCCTATGTGAGCTATTTCTTTTTTTTTTTTTTTTTTTTGATTTCTGGCATGTATATATTATAGCTCCTGCGTGGGCTATCTTTTATGTTTCGGCACTTGTTTGCTCCTGCGTGGGCTTTTTGTTGGTGGGGTGTATGTTATTGATGCAAACATTAGTTGTTGCTGCTATACATTATTTATAGTATGGAATGGAATGGCGTGGAGCTCTTGTTTGAGTTTCCACTATCTTTTTCCTCTGAAAACATATAGCGAGGGGGCACAGTATTGAGACCGTTCCTGACTGATTATCAATGATGAGCCGGGTCCTAGCAACCGACCCCCTCCTCAACGGAACTCGTCTGTCGCCATCCAAGATCAAGGGCCTACTCTCCCAGCGGCCCATGCTCTTCCAGATCAAGTCGCGCATCAACCTGCCCAACCTCATCGTTCATACCAAAGTCCGATTATGGATGTTGATGACATGGAAGAGGATGACCTGGACGTGCATCATAGAAGGTGACCCGGGACAGAACTCCCAACGTCCAACAAAACCCATGGATCCCGCTAGCGGATCTGCACCCGAAATATCTCCTCGACTTGGTCCGAAGGATCATGAGGAAAATGCGAGGGAACACAAATGACTCATGGGAAATCTACCTAAGGCATAATCCCTTCACAAGAATTTTGCACGAAGCCGAATGGCCATGGCGTTTCAGTATACTACACCAAATAAGCAAATTTGAAACATATAATATTTTTTACTTGAAATACGTTTTTTTGTTTCTAAGCTTGAAGTGGTTACTTGGTGTTCCTCTATCTACCAAAGTGTTTCCATTATTTTTGTTATATTTAAATATATAATTTTACATTAACATATTAACCCTTGGCTCGCCATACAATTGTTCCTGGTAAGGCTGGACTTTTTTACCATATTACCACTACCAACCGCTACCAACGAAAGTGATACCGAACAATTGGTAACCGATCTTATTGGTACGGCATGCCAAACCACATGAAGATATGCGGTACGGTAATGGTAATTGAGCATTAATAATGGTAATTACCATACCTACCATATATCTTAAACAATGCATATGTATATTCTTATATTTCATCGTATATGGTTATTACATAACATTGAACTTCCAATATGTAATGATTTAGTAAAATATATAGGAAAATACTATTACAATACAAGATTGAATGCACTTTTTATCAAATATCATAGAAATAATATAATTTATATGATAATTAAGTTCATCCATAATGTTTTCTGGCACATTTGACTGCATAAAATAAGATAGATAAATAATAATATAATATAAAAAAAATCAATTTTAATATTTAATATTTTAATGTGAAATATTGTAAATAAAAGGATCTCATATTATTAAATGGTAAAAACTTATTACCAACCTCTACCAACCATTACCAACGATAAATCGAATTGTTGGTAACCGATTTCTTTGGTTGATAATGGGATGATTTTTCTATTATCATATAAGTTGGTACGGTAGTTGTTTTGAATACAAAGTTTCGAACCGATCCCACCCCTAGTTTTCGGTGAGGACCAAAATTTCGTTTGTTGCTCTTCGGCCCATCCTCGTAGGAAACGAAATATTAGGTCGCGCTCTTTGTCTTTTCACTAAACCCTTCGTGCGATTTTTTCAGATCTCCATTCCAGCCCTCGCGGTTTCAAAATCAATCTCTGAAGGTACGTCTTGTATATTGATGCGTGTTTAATTTTATCTGTTGATTATCGATTTTATTTGATGCGTTCCCAAATCTGTAGATTCCATAGAGCCGAAATTAATTATTTCGTTCATCGTTTCGATTAAATTTTTAACTTCATCGTCCACTCATTTGTTTTTATATCTATCATTTGAGCTATCGTTTTCCTTCATAAGATGATTTAAAAACATGTTTTTAGATTTAGAAACAAATTTTAATCTCGCCTTTTGATCTGTATTTGGTCCAGATTCGAACAGGATAATTGGATCCAGACTTCAGTTTTTGATTTGTGATCCGTCTATGATTAGTATCAATTTACTTGTTAGTTAATGAAGCAACTTTAGATCATCACTACTTTAACCCATAGGTAAGTTGTAATTTTAAAAAAAAGGCATTAGAAAAATTGACAATAATATTATTGATAATGTTTTGTCTGCTAGAACTTTACATAATCTATGAACATAGCTAATTGGCTATGGTAAATAAAAAGATTAAAAAGGGGACATGCTATAGAGCATCACACTTCAAATGAAACTAGATTTATCTATTAATTTTATAACGTGTTAATCAGCCTATTGATATTTCATATTAATTGTGTTAGTATCTAGTGAATTTAATATAGACCACATCTTTTCCGAATTCAGTTTGTGTATATTTTGTATCATGGGTACCTAAATATTTGGAGTAAAGGATTTCATCTTATATATTTTAAATTATGAAATATGGTTAATGATAAGCTGTGCTTTTAAATTTAGTACATTTCCCTTTGGGAGGGATTTTTTTTAAGTGCTTTAGCTTTTATTTGTTATCTTCTAGTTATAATAAAGAGTATAAAAAAATCAATCAGAAATAACTGTGCAAGTATTGTACTTTGGTATATACAGTCCTCTGTGCAATATCCGTGAACGATGCATCGTAATATTCTTTTTGTCTGGACTTCATTAACAGAAATAACCAAAATAAGCAGTTAAGCACTAACTTCTTACCTACTATGGTGCTCTCAAAGATTATTTCATGCTTAAGTATATGAAATTGTGTGGTGAGTTGTTTCCAGCCAACAATTATTATTTTCTCTTGCTACCCACTATTTTTCATGCGTGCTTGTCCTTATACCAGTTCTATGTTGATTTTTGCTGACATGTATAGGTCATAGGTTGGATTATGTGAGGGTTTTTTTTCTATATATACAATGAGGTCCAGTTTATTTACAGGCAACGACTAAACCTGTGGCTGTAGGATTTGGCATATCAAAGCCATAGCATGTGAAACAGGTCGGTAACATAAAAGAACCACAATTTTCAGAATTATATTCATACTGGATTCTGTGATTATATCATCTTATAAATATATATTTACAGGTTGCAGGACGAGGAGCAGATGGTGCAATCATTGGAACTGCCATTATGAAAATATTAGGTGAAGTTAAAACCCCTGAAGATTATTGGTAAATATTTCATCTTTTAAGCCATCTAAATATTTCATCTTTTAAGCCGTCTATTTCATTCTGTAGTACCTATACCAACAATATTTCATTCTAGTTATTAATATTTTTATTTTTCCTTGATCTTTATTCACCAATATAGTAAGAGGACATCAGGGGCAACAATATTTCTGTCTAAATAAAGGCATTCAGCAGTAGTAGTACCACGACTATGATTGATGCTGATGATTTTGACATTGCCATTGTTGATATTTTCTTTGTATTGATGTTGTAAACGTTGGCGCGTTCGTCAGATTTAAATAATCGACTGAATTTTAGTATGCAACCCACTGTTTTGTTTTTCTAAAGAAAATGGAAATGGTTACGCTATCTTTTACTATTGATATGACTGCCATAAGTGATTTAGTTTTATTATACTTGCTGAGTATTATAATTGACTACCTCCTGCTATAATTCAACATGCACTTCATTCATTGCTATCTATTTATTGTTTTTCGAACGATTTTATATTTTTCAAACATACTACAGTTATTTTCTTTTTGCAGCATTGTAAACAAATACTATTAAGGAAACTAACAGAGGAGATTCTATGTCAATAACGGAGGAGATTCCACTGTTCTCTTTTTGTAGCAATGTCAACAAATACTACTAAGTTTGTTCAATTTTTTGGTAAGACTGCATTACTATGGCACATAAAGCTAGGGAAGAGTTGGGCAAGTATATCACCAACTTGATCTGGGGAGAACTAGTTGATAAAGAAGGGTTGGTGTTTCATCTTTGCCTTCTGTCTGTTGCCTTATGATGGGGCTTTGCCTTCAGTCTGCCAAGGAGTGGGTTCACAAGGAGGGGACTCGAAGAGCCTCGAACTAGCCTTGTCCTAGAGAAGTCAACTCAAAGTCACAATTCTTGAAGCTGACAATATTGTTCGAAGGTATATTTTCACAGTTTTTTTTTAATTCAAGTATTTTATTTACAGATCTTATAGTTTAACAATATTTTAGCGACTGATATTGCATTCATAATTTTATTTGAAAAAACATTTTAAACAAAATTACCGTTGTTCAAAGTTTATAATTTTTTAGCCTGTCGAGTTGAACTGGAATCATGTCGAGCTGAAATGGATTGTTTGGTTCTGGTCAGTATGGAATTATAGGGTGAAAGGGTTAAGATGATGGGTGATTGATATAGGTGTTATGGGAGATAGGATATACTATACAGTACAAAATTAACATATGCACGGAACAGCTGTAGAGAGAATATTGATTGTGGACAATCAAGTTTCAGCGTGGAAGATAGTAACCACGTTCTTCCATATCTCTAAATACAAAAAATAAACAATGTTGTGAAGTAATATTATAAAATGTTAACTAAAATGGATGTTGAAATAACAGTAACGTTGTGTACATCTTACAGTTTAAGTACTTCCTTTTACACAATGCGTAGAGTGAACATTCCCTGACCATTGTTTTGGTCCGCAATCATTGTTTTAAGCCCAGTTGGGGAAGTAGTCATTGACACAACAACGTACAACTGTCCATGAGTGAGAATAGGATGGGTCATACAATCATGATCCAGTAGTCATAGCTAAGCACACTTTCAAGGGAAATATCTTCTACGTGGAATGAAATAAGTATTCGAGCCTATTTTAACTATTAACCCTTTCCTTTGATTTTTGTTAATATTTTGATTGTGTGAATAGATTATATCCATTCGTGCTGCATATTCACTTTTATTTTGTTGTGAATTCTAATGTTTCTTTCTTTCCATCAGTGGTGTACTTTTGTAGTTAACTGTATGCGAACCATGTCTTTTTTAAAAGTTTTGCTTTCAAATTTGTCTTCGCTGTGAAGGATGATTTTGCTTTAACTCAATACATGCTTTGTTGTTGATACCCAGAGTCATTTGAATGTTGTTCCATTTGTAGTAAGAATATCTGCATTTAAAAAATAAATAATCAGTAGATTTTGACTATAATTCACATAAAGGACATAAAAGCCTGCCACGGTATCACCTTTGAAAAGACACTTCAGTCCATGAGGCGCAGGCTATTGGCTTACGATGGAAGAGAAGCTTTTCTGAGTCATCCGAGTGAAAGAAGCAACCACCAGAGCTGGTGGGACCAAGGCCGGAGCAGTGCCTGAAGAGCCAGCAACATTTGCGGATTCAGGAATCGGTGGAAACTCAGAAGGGAACACTAGTCATACCTTCCGCAGCCAGGTCCGCAGGCGTGGAGGTGCACGGGAGGACAGATCTGACAGGAAACCCTTTGGAATGCAAAAAAGGGATCAAAGGTGGACGGTAAGGTGGATGTAAATATAACAAACATATGATTCTTCTACGTAAGTTAGACACTAATTCAATGAATTGGGTTCACAACCGATTCAAGTATGTTACACCATGGATGCATTAATAATCTCTTTTTAGCTGTACAGTAGATTTATTCATAACTTTAACTAGATATTTTATTTTAGTTTTGGTAACTAGATATGCTTACATGAAAATATTGAAGATTACCTGAATGTTTATTGATTTCTGATTAACTGAATGTGTATGATATGCTGACAACCAACTAGATATAGCAAGTAGTAATTTTTGATTACTGAATGTTTATTAAATGAGATGTACAGTCATAGAAATGCAGCAATAAACTAAAGCAATGATAGGTACTGAAATGCAGAAGCAGACTCTGAACTTTATCACAAATTATCAGGACAAATTTATCTCTTCGCTTTTAGTCACACAAGGTGACTGAGGCACTTGGGTAGAGTCTAAGAATGAAGAAGTGGAATTGGACTTGAAAACTGCAATCTTACTGAACATCATTTACGCGCATCTTGCAATTATAGGTTATTTGTTTTCAAAGTAAATCTTCAACATTCCCATTCCATTTTATGCTTGAGTTCGCCAATTATGCTTGTCATGCTCCAATTTCATTACTTAAGATGCGGATTCAAACTATTGTCATTAGAAAACCCAAACTGCAGCCTTGGCTCGTCACACATCGCCACCGTAAATTTGGGTACCACACTCACAAGGCGTGTTAACACTCTCAGGGTGCTTATGTTAAACATGAATCTATGCTAATGCTCTCAAAATCTAAATTTAATCCATCACATGCAACCTAAAGGATTATTTATGCTTGTCACATTTAACGGTGATACAAGTCCCTGAACTCAAATAACATCCCGAAAATTAAGGTGATGCCAATTCCACTATCTCCTACATCTCTTGTTTTCAAAATTTCAATTTTCTACCATTGGAACATACTTTAATTGTTTGATAGTGTGTGAACCATATTTTGTGTATTTGATCTGGAATCATAACTCATGTTAGTCTGCCAAGGAGAAAGAGCACTAGTTATGTTTTTGCTTCTATATAGAATGAGCAAAGAGATGGAGGAAGGTTGGAAAATGAAAATATTATGTTCCTTGGCAGTACAGAATTATTTATATGTAAAAGATGTCAACAGAATGTAATACTTTTTCTCTTTAGTTCTTCGTGAAACCAATAGAGAAAATCAATGCTTTAGAATTAGAAAAGAACTAAATTGCAGGAAAAGTAAAAAAAAAAGTAACTAAAAATTAGTGTGAAATGGTTTTTATTATGAGTCAGTCTCAATACAAAGCAAATATCATGTACACGAATCTCAGTTAGGGAATCGATTACTGGTTTCCAATGTTTGAATATGCATTTGAATTTGAACTTGGATTTGAGAGGAAGTCTCTTCAGCATTTCTTCTATCACGTCGTCAGGAATTTCTGTAGTTTGTTTAGCATGATGATTTTTGTTTTTACTGTTTTCCTCCTCTGTTAGTAGGAAAGTGATTAATGGTTTGCATGTTTGGGCAGATCTTGTATTCACACGACTTGGGCGGATCGTGTTGTCATAGCTGTGATGGCCCGCCCCGCACCAACCGACATTTACTCCAAAGGTGCGCTGTACACATGTCCAGTTAGCACGGAACGGGTCGTCAGAAGGAAATGGAAGAAGGAAATGAACTAACAAGGAACCTGTAGAATGTCTCACAGCGCATAGAACAAAATATAATAATAACATACTTGACATAAAACAGGAAAGACAGTGCACAAGCTGAAAACCAGAACAAAGCATCATAGCAGCGGAAATCCAAAATACAGCTTATTACAACTTTTCAAACTATCTCAAAGCAAAAGTAAGATAAAGGAGGTACACTACTAATGCCCAAGTAGCGACCACCAATGACACAGGGAGAATATCTATATCTCATACGTGGAAGCCTCCTGCCCGCCTCTGAATCAGCTATTCGCGTATCACCAGCTAACCTGTCTCTAGTCTGCTCGTGTGAGCACCCAGAGTAATAAGAGGAGACATAAAACTCTGGGTCAGACATAAAGCCTGGTATGAGCGATAAGCATCTAAACAGAACAATAACAGGTAGACTAAAACATACTTGAACCTGGACCTGCAACCAAAGAGTTAGCACTACATACTGTACAACACTCTAAGGTGCCATATCAAACGGTGTAAAGATACGGAGGTGGGGGTGTGCATGTCATAGTGATGGAAAACAATCAAACATAGCAACCATCCTCACATCTCTCACTCAGTGCGTAAAGCATACGATTTTCACCACTTCGATCACCAATCATACCTTGCTACGATCACTTTGCCCCATGAAGTCATAAATGGCTTCACTGCACTGATAACGTAGCCACTAATCCTTCGCTATGTCCACTTGCCCCATGAAGTTATTCACCCCATCTGCGCTGGCTTATAGCCTTACCAATCCTTTACTATGTCCACTCTGCCCCATGGAGTCATAATGACCCCACTGCATTGGCTCATAGTCTTACTACGCATCACTTTGCCACTTAAGTCACAATGACTATACTGCACTGATAACGTAGTCTTGCTACCATCACCTTGCCCCTCGAGTCGCAATGACTCTACTACACTGATAAGTAGCCCATCATCCATTTTCAGTGGTGAATCGAAGTTATGAACGTTGACAACTCCTTAGCACACCTCCCGCAGCAAAGCCCAACCATGAAGTGAACTCATTGGTTCCCAACTGGATCCTGAGCTCTAACTTCCCATTTTGGACTACCTTTGCATCTCGGGTTGTTGGTCAATACTGGATCGGGTCGGGTTCCCCTTCAAGCTATCGGTTCGGGTCGGGTCCATTACATTGCGTCGGTTCATGGTCTTCCTCTGGTAACGGTTCGGTTCGGGTCCACTCCATCGCGTCGGTTTGGGTCGGGTGTCCCACTTCGGGTCGGGTCGGGTGCCATCTCCCATCCAGTTCGCGCTCCCGCTTCGATCAGCTCCCTCACCCTTCATTTGTTCCGATCCGATCCTCCTCCTTTAGCCGCTCCGATCCCCCTCCTTTATCCGATCCAATCCCAATATTGCTAGCATGGCCTTCCTTTTTGCCAGATTTCTCAAGTGTCAAGTTCCGATCCGATCGAATCTCTTTCCCAGTTCACTTATCCAATCTGAGCCACTATATCCGATCCGATCCGAAAACCTGCACTGTTTCCTGAAACTTTTCCAGCAAGTGTTTACACCATTCGACAACGTTTTCGACCATTCTAACTATTGAAATCAATCACAAAGCATATCATACAGTCATAACAACATGCATAATCAACCACAAACATCAAAACATCAATATGACAGGTTAAAGTGGATCAAATATACCCAAAACCCCATATTTTCCCTTAAGCATGTTTTGGTGAAACTAATGATAGAATTAGCAAAACTTAACCAAATTCATATCAGATGTCTAAAACATCATTTAAGAATTTATGAACATTTTTCCAGAATTTTATCATGTTTAAAATTCGCTAATTAACACTAATTACCCTTAATTAGCCATAATTAGTGAGGAACTATGCAAATCACTCACCTTAGCCACAAATAAACTAAAATCTGAAATAAATCTCTGATTTGATGCGAATCCCAATGCTAAACAGCAGCTCCAATGTTGATTTGGTGTAGATCTTCCTTGATTTGATGTTGCTAAGCTTAATCCTTGATTAGGAGATGATTTGGAGATGATTTAGAGGTTGGAGGCCATTTTTAGGGTTTCTTGGAGGTAAGTGGAGGCTAGAAAACTGAAATGGAATGATTCTCTAACTCATTTCAGCCTCCCCATAACCCTAATCCCGAAATGGGTTATGGGCCTATTCACTAATCACCCTATTTGGCCTGGTTAAGCAGTTTTTCACCTTCCAAACCTTATTTCAGCCATATCTCCCAAACAGTAAGTCCGCTTGGCTATTATGACCACTCTACGGAAAGGTAAACCATCAAACGAATCTAATGGAAGTGGTTTTAGGTCAAAATTCCTTTCCAATCAAAAGTTATGGCCAAAACAAGATAAGCTAGGGGCAAAATGGTCATTTAAAAATCGACAAAAATCATAAGCATGGGAAATGACTCTAATGGAAGTTTCCCAAAGTTACATGACCATACGACTTCATATGGGAAAGAAATAAATATTCTACGATCCCCCGATGCGTAGAATGCGGGTTATTACATTCTCCCCCCTTAAGAAATTTCGCCCCCGAAATTCCCTAACCAAAACACACAAAGGGTCCCGCATGCCTATCAATCATAAAACAACAATCAAACATGCAAAACAAGTAAAACAAGTCTATCCTAGCATGCGGAATAACTAAATTACAAAGTAAATCTTACCAGGCAAAGAGTTCTGGATACGCCTTCCTAATGCTCTCCTCTGTCTCCCAAGTACAATCATTCTCGTTCTCGCCCCACTGAACCTTGACTAGCTTCACCGCCTTCCTTCGAAGTAGCTTCGTATCGTGCCCCACAATATGAATCGGCTTGCTGTTGCCAACCGCCTCGGGTTCTACTTCGAAGTCCTCTAACTGATCAGGTGAAATAGTCATATCCGAGTCGTGAACGAACTTCCTTAGTTGGGAAACATGAAATACATTGTGAACTCCTGCCATCTTCTCTGGTAAGCCAACTCTATACGCCAAATTCCCGACTAGTTCAAGAACAGGGAATGGGCCAACAAATCTTGGTGCCAACTTACCTCTCCTGCCAAATCGTATCACGCTTTTCAACGGAGAAATCTTGACAAACATCAAGTCACCAACGGAGAATTTTAAGTCTCTTTTCCTCCTATCAGCATAACTCTTCTGCCTATCTTGGGCAGCTTTCATTCGTTGTTGAATAACCTTAATATTATCTGAAGTTTCCCTCACCACATCTGGTCCAAGCACAAACTTCTCGCCAGTCTCTTTCCAACATGATGGTGAGTTGCACGGTCTTCCGTACAAAGCTTCATATGGAACCATACCGATACTGGATTGGTAGCTATTATTATATGCAAACTCTACTAGATGCAAATGGTCATCCCATGATCCACCAAAATCCAATACACAATTCCTCAAGAGATCTTCCAATATACGGTTCACCCTCTCCGTCTGACCGTCGGTCTGAGGATGATATGCGGTACTGAGATTTAATTCTGACCCGAGAGCCTCTTGTAAGCTCTTCCAAAACCCACTAGTGAACAACAGGTCTCGGTCACTCACAATGCTTTTGGGTACTCCATGAAATCTCACTACCCACTTCATATACAATTCTGCCAACTTGGCTGTCGTTCTGGTCGATTTGACCGGTATAAATCTTGCACTTTTAGTCAATCGATCCACAATTACCTAAATGCTATCATATCCCGATCTAGTCCTTGGTAAACCATCGATGAAATCCATCGAGACTTGCTCCCATTTCCATTCGGGAATTTCTAATGGTTGCAACAACCCATTAGGCTTCTTTTGCTCGGCTTTAACTAGCTGGCAATTCATGCATTTGGATATAAACTTCCCAACGTCTCTTTTCATCCCTTCCCAGTAGTAAGTCTGCTTCATGTCTCGATACATCTTATTACCACCGGGATGTATAGTTAATTTTGAGTGATGACATTCTCTAAGCACTTCGTTTCTCAAGCCATTTACGTTGGACACAACTAGTCTTCCATTCTTTCTAAGCCATCCATCTCGATCAAGCCCATACAAATTCATCTCCTCACCGTCGATGTCCATCTCTAACTTGGAGATGATTTCCAATAGATTAGGATCGCCCCTCTGGCTGGAACCAATCCGCTCTATCAAAGTGGGTCTGATCGCCAAACTAGCTAGCACTTCTGGATCCAATTCGCACTTTGGTCTGAAATCAAACCCCGCGATATACTCCAGTTGCTTCCATTCAAGAAACATAGCCCCTAAGCTGGCATGTCTCCTACTCAAGGCATCGACTACAGCATTACCTTTCCCAGGTGTGTATGCGATATCAAAATCATACGAAGCCAAGAACTCTAACCATCTCTACTGACGGAGATTCAGATCTTTCTGAGCGAAGAGATACTTTAACGATTTATGATCGGTAAACAACTCAAATCTTTCTCCCAAGAGATAGTGTCTCCACATCTTCAGCGCAAACACAATTGCTGCCAATTCCAAATCATGGGTAGGATACTTCTTCTCATGCGGCTTTAGCTGTCGACTAGCATAAGCCACAATCCTACCTCCTTGCATCAATACAGCACCTAGTCCGGTACCACAAGCATCCGTGTATACCGTCATCTCTTCATTCCCTTTAGGAATGACTAACACTGGCGCACACGTCAACTTTTCTTTTAGACTCTTGAATGCATTCTCACACACTCCATCCCAGACGAAGGACTGATTCTTCTTAGTCAACTGAGTCAACAGTGCTGCTATCTTGGAGAAATCCTGGATAAACTTACGATAATATCCAGCTAATCCCAAGAAACTTCTTACATCTGTTGCATTCTCGGGCGTAGGCCAATCCTGTACCGTAGCCACCTTCGCAGGGTCCACGGCAATACCACTCTCTGAAACAACATGACCCAAGAATCTCACTTCCCTTCTCCAAAAGTGACACTTCGAGAATTTCGCTTTCAATTGGTGTTTCCTCAACACCTCCATTACTATCCTCAAGTGTCCCTTGTGTTCCTCCTCTGTCCTTGAGTAAACAAGGATATCGTCCACGAACACAAGAACAAACTTATTCAACTGATCTCTGAATACTCGATTCATAAGATCTACAAAGTAGGCTAGTGCATTGGTCAACCCAAATGGCATGACCAACCACTCATAAAATCCAGACGGCGTCGTAAATGCCGTTTTCGGAACACTCTCATCCGCCACTCGGAGCTGATGAAATCCTGTTGCGAGGTCCAACTGGGAGAACACTCTTGCTCCTTCCAGTTGATCAAACAAATCATCTATCCGCGGTAGAGGATACTTATTCTTCCTCGTTACCTTATTCAACTCGCGATAGTCCACACACAAACGAAGGGAACCATCTGCCTTAGTGGCAAACACAACTGGTGCTTCCCACTCGGAGACACTTCTTCTAATAAATCCCTTCTTCAAAAGATTGTTGACTTGCACCCCGAGCTCTCGCTGCTCCCTTGGTGCCATACGACGAAGTGGCATCACTATAGGTCTGGCATCTTTCACTAAATCAATACGGAACTCAATCTCTCAGTGTGGTGGAAGCCCGGTCACCTCCTCGAAGACGTCCAGATACTGGCCAACCACGGGCACATTTGACAACTCATCCTGCGGGATGTCGAGGGAATTTACAAAACTAGTCATAACCCCATCACTAGGTAGACTACCAAACACTACCCTCCGCCCATTATCCGCCCTAACTGTCACCAAAAAGCCCTCACAGTCTACCACCATCCCGTATCTTTGGAGCCAATCGACTCCCAATATAATGCCATACCCAGTAAAACCCAAAACAAAGCAATCACAAACATACATCCATGACTCGATAAGACCAAATTCCTGAAAATCATACTAAGGCTAGTCGAACCACCAATCGGGTTCATCACAACCAATGGTCTATCGACTATCTCGTGTTCCAGTCCCAACTTACCTACCAGGTCACTAGATATGAAGGAACGGGAAGCCCCAGTATCAAACAAAACTCGAGCTGGTACATCATAAATAGAAAGCATACCTTGAATAACAACATTCTTTCCTTTCTCCGCCGCAGTTGGGGCATTCGACGAAGAAGGAACAACATCAATAGCATATGCTTTCACAATCTGCTTCTCTTTAAGAGGTTGCGGACACTTATCCTTATGATGTCCCACTTGACCACAATTGTAGCACTTCCTTTCCGCTGGCTTGGCCCGACATCTTTAGCATAATGGCCCTTCTTACCACCGCTGAAGCACTCAACATCTTTCTTGCTTTTTTCTGGCCACCCTTAGATTGGTCCTGGTTCCTCTTGTTCTGAGAGTTATTCTTGCCTTCACCGCCTGCTTGCGGCTTTGGCCCTTCTGTAGATGCAGCCTCAGTCTTTGACTTGGGGTAAAGACTCTATGATCTCAGAGCTTTCCCCACAATCGATTCAAAAGTCTCATCGATATGGTTGATAAGCCTTTCCCCCAAGTATCCATCCAAACCAGTAATAAACTTCTCATTCTTCTTCTCAGGAGTATCGATAGGGATAGTCCATACTTCCACAAGGTGTCGAACTCAGCAATATAGTCAGAAACTGCCCTACCACTCTGCTTGAGTTCCAAGAATCTCTTAAACAACACTGACTTCTGGGCAGCTGGAATAAACTTCTCGCTAAAGCGAGCCTTGAACTGATCCCAAGTAACCTGATCTTCTGGAGTAGCTGTTCTAATGGCATTCCACCAATTCATCGCTCGCCCTTGCAGCTGACGAGATGCTAGCCTTATCTTCATTGCGTCCTCAAGGCCTAAGTCGTCGAAGATACGGTCACAGCTATCCATCCAGTCTTGAACATCTGTGGCCGACTCCGTCCCGTGGAACAGCTTCCCACCAAGGTTAGTGTAATCCTTGCACAACTTGGCGAAATCGACCCTAGGCGCCTGCACTACTGGGCCAACACCAACTCCGGGATTGGGAACTGCCCCTTGCACTTCTCTAAGCATGTCTCTCATGAGGTCAGTAAACATCGCCCTCATGTCAGCGGCATTCCCATTATTGGCTCCTCTACCAGCACCTCTGGCATATCGGCTCATCGTCAATCTGTAAAAGGGGAAACGATTAACGACCCCATAGTAGTGCTAGTGCAGTGCGACTTCATTCTTATACTACTAATAGTATATACATATATAGCTTTTGAAAACCAAAGTAATCACAAATACGCGCTCTCATATACGTACTATCTCTCCCTAGTGTCTTTCCCTAGGTTAACTACGCAACCTAGAGCTATGATACCAAGTGTGACGGCCCGCCCCGCACCAACCGACATTTACTCCAAAGGTGCGTTGTACACATGTCCAGTTAGCACGGAACGGGTCGTCAGAAGGAAAGGGAAGAAGGAAATGAACTAACAAGGAACCTGTAGAATGTCTCACAACACATAGAACGAAATATAATAATAACATACTTGACATAAAACAGGAAAGACAGTGCATAAGCTGAAAACCAGAACTAAGCATCATAGCAGCGGAAATCCAAAATACAGCTTATTACAACTTTTCAAACTGTCTCAAAGAAAAAGTAAGATAAAGGAGGTACACTACTAATGCCTAAGTAGAGACCACCAACGACACAGTGAGAATATCTATATCTCATACGTGGAAGCCTCCTGCCCGCCTCTGAATCAGCTACTCGCGCATCACCAGCTAACCTGTCTCTAGTCTGCTCGTGTGAGCACCCAGAGTAATAAGAGGAGACATAAAACTCTGGGTCAGACATAAAGCCTGGTATGAGCGATAAGCATCTAAACAGAACAATAACAGGTAGACTAAAACATACCTGAACCTGGACCTGCAACCAAAGAGTTAGCACTACATACTGTACAACACTCTAAGGTGCCATATCAAACGGTGTAAAGATACGGAGGTGGGGGTGTGCATGTCATAGTGATGGCAAACAATCAAACATAGCAACCATCATCACATCTCTCACTCAGTGCGTAAAGCATACGATATTCACCACTTCGATCACCAATCATACCTTGCTACGATCACTTTGCCCCATGAAGTCATAAATGGCTTCACTGCACTGATAATGTAGCCACTAATCCTTCGCTATGTCCACTTGCCCTATGGAGTTATTCACCCCATCTGCGCTGGCTCATAGCCTTACCAATCCTTTACTATGTCCACTCTGCCCCATGGAGTCATAATGACCCAACTACACTGGCTCATAGTCTTACTACGCATCACTTTGCCCCTCAAGTCACAATGACTCTACTGCACTGATAACGTAGTCTTGCTACCATCACCTTGCCCCTCGAGTCGCAATGACTCTACTGCACTAATAAGTAGCCCATCATCCATTTTCAGTGGTGAATCGAAGTTATGAACATCGACAACTCCTTAGCACACGTCCCGCAGCAAAGCCTAACCATGAAGTGAACTCATCGGTTCCCAACTGGATCCTGAGCTCTAACCTCACATTTTGGACTACCTTTGCATCTCGGGTTATTGGTCAATACTGGATCGGGTCGGGTTCCCCTTCAAGCTATCGGTTCGGGTCGGGTCCACTACATTGCGTCGGTTCATGGCCTTCCTCTGGTAACGGTTTGGTTCGGGTCCACTCCATCGCGTCGGTTCGGGTCGGGTGTCCCACTTCGGGTCGGGTCGGGTGCCATCTCCCATCCAGTTCGTGCTCCCGCTCCGATCAGCTCCGTCGCCCTTTATTTGTTCCGATCCGATCCTTCTCCTTTAGCCGCTCCGATCCCCCTCTATCTGATCCGATCCCAATATTGCTAGCATGGCCTTCCTTTTTGCCAGATTTCTCAAGTGTCAAGTTCTGATCCGATCGAATCCCTTGCCCAGTTCACTTATCCGATCCGAGCCACTATATCCGATCCGATCCGAAAACCTGCATTGTTTCCTGAAACTTTTCCAGCAAGTGTTTACGCCATTCGACGACGTTTTCGACCATTCTAACTATTGAAATCAATCACAAAGCATATCATACAGTCATAGCAACATGCATAATCAACCACAAACATCAAAACATCAATATGATAGGTTAAAGTGGATCAAATATACCCAAAACCCCATATTTCCCCTTAAGCATGTTTAGGTGAAACTAATGATAGGATTAGCAAAACTTAACCAAATTAACCCAAATTCATATCAGAGGTCTAAAACATCATTTAAGAATTTATGAACATTTTTCCAGAATTTTATCATGTTTAAAATTCGCTAATTAACACTAATTAGCCATAATTAGTGAGGAACTATGCAAATCACTCACCTTAGCCACAAATAAACTAAAATCTGAAATAAATCACTGATTTGATGCGAATCCCAATGCTAAACAGCAGCTCCAATGTTGATTTGGTGTAGACCTTCCTTGATTTGATGTTGCTAAGCTAATCCTTGATTAGGAGATGATTTGGAGGTGATTTAGAGATTGGAGGACATTTTTAGGGTTTCTTGGAGGTAAGTGGAGGCTGGAAAACTGAAATGGAATGATTCTCTAACTCATTTCAGCCTCCCCATAACCCTAATCCCGAAATGGGTTATGGGCCTATTCACTAATCACCTATTTGGTCCGGTTAAGCAGTTTTTCACCTTCCAAACCTTATTTCAGCCATATCTCACAAACGGTATGTCCGCTTGGCTATTATGACCACTCTACGGAAAGGTAAACCATCAAACGAATCTAATGGAAGTGGTTTCAAGTCAAAATTCCTTTCCAATCAAAAGTTATGGCCAAAACAAGATAAGCTAGGGGCAAAATGGTCATTTAAAAATCGACAAAAATCATAAGCATGGGAAATGACTCTAATGGATGTTTCCCAAAGTTACATGACCATACGACTTCATATGGGAAAGAAATAAATATTCAACGATCCCCCGATGCGTAGAATGTGGGTTGTTACAATAGCGCTTGATGTGTGCTTAACAATACCTCATTTTGTTTAGACCTTACATTATTACATCATTAATTTATCAAAGAGCCAATGTTAGACCACCTATTAGTGTTGTTTAATAATTCAAGGACCAACTCTTTACTTGTTGATATTTAAGTGATGTGCATGCATTTGGGAATATTCTTTTTGAACTTCTGTTGGGGAAGAAACCATTCACAGGGACTCAATGTCAATATACTAGGGTATGCATTGCTAATAGTTTCATTTCACCATATAATATCAATATAAACATTTGATCATTGGTTTCACCTTTGATCAATGTCAATGTACTGTAACATTGATCAATACCAAAATGCCAATTGGTTTTTTTTTTTCTGTATTGATTGGTTTTTCAAATTTTAATAACCAAATAAGCATTTCTTTCTAGCAAATTTTTTGGAGTGTTTTTTTAAGCATACAGAGTTATTGGCAGGTAAAATTTGATTTATGCTAGATTTCTAATTGATAGCATGCTTGTTTTACATTATATCCCAAACAATTAAGTCTGTTTTTTCTGAATTAATTTTTTAATCTGGTTAGTGTTTTTGAGGCTATGTTGATGCTATAACTGGACTTTTTTGATCTTGGTGCCTAGGTACCAGTTTGAAGACAAACCCTTGGTTGTTTAAGACGTTTGTTTACTTTTATGTACACCTGCAGATGTATGGTTGCACATATGCATGTGTTTTTAGAAATCTGTTTAGGTTGCATAACCTATTAGCAATGTAAAAGCAAAGGATGCTTACAATAAAATTTAATGTGTAGGAAGAGGAACAGAAAGCTATTGTAACTCAAATGGTGGGGAAGATAACAAATAAGTGTTGGGACAAATGCATAGACGACTGCATAAGCAGCAAGTTCGACTCTAAAGGAACTGCATGCCTTGCTAATTATGCCCAAAGATTTGTTGGCATGATTCCCTTATTATGAAGAAGTTTCACTGTACGCAATAGCCTAATTGCTGCTGCACTTGTCATGTTTTGTAAGTGTGCTGTTGAATTTTTTGAAAATGGAAAATCACAATAATTGTGTTTTACACACATTGTCAGTAATGCCTCAGTAATAACTTCTGAGTACCTAATAATGCAAACAGGTTCAATCTCTCCCAAAAGCAATTTTTGGCTTCCTACCTACCTATCCTTGACTTCTGTAACCAGCAATAGCTCAACGATGCAGCCGTGCACTTTTTGGCATTTAATAAGTCTTCATTTCTAGCTTCACCCTGCATGTTATCAGCCCGCAATCTGGTATTTATTTTACTTCATTTTCTTATGGAACAGTTTTGCATGTTATGAGCACAAATTCCACCAATACTGTATAATTCATATCTAAATTAGATATGAAACTAAATGTCTTTGGAATGCAAATAGCATGGTTTAATTTGTTCATATTCAGTCCATAAAGTCACGAAAAGTTATAATGTATTTTCTGGTACCAATTATTAGTGTATTTTTGAGTCCAAAGCATAAAGGTTGACTCATTTATATCTGATTTGGCTGCCCTAACAAGATAAAAAAATAGAACACATAGATGAAGGTGAAACCAATGAGTCAATGACCAAGTTACATGATATCTAGCTGCATTTTAATATCAACCAGCACATTCGTATTTTAATATAAACATTTGATCTTTTTTGTCTCCTGTTAAATTATTAATGTTATGAAAATTGCGCCTTTGCGGAAGCGACTAGGATCTTATTCATACAATTACTTAAAGATGATTTCATTGGAAACAAACACAGATATGAAATCACACGCACAAACACAAAATATTCCACCCAACCACCCTCTTTATTGATTCTCAAAACGAATTTTGTTTACACTCACTGGTTCAACAACCAACAACAAACAAACTACAAAAATCAATAACCTTATTGGGAAAGGGAAAGAATATCTAGATGACTACAACTTTTGTTGGAGAAGGAGAACAATGAAGAACGACGGTAATCCCTTGGACAACCTGGAGGCACCAATAGGAATAGCTTCTCCTAGGGCACACAAGCCCTAGAGGCACACAGCCTCCACTCTATTCGGTCATACATTAATCCAACCCTATGTGCTGCTTTTATAGGAGAATAGAATGCCTAGACAAATACCCAATTTGCCCCTTCAATACTTGTAGAACAAGTCACAGAAAGACCAAGTCAAAACCATAGAAAACCCGCTCAGACGTCTGACCAATATATGTCTGACGTCTGTCCATGCTCTCGGGTTACCAAAACCCTGACAACAGACGTCTGACCAAATGCTATCAGACGTCTGTGCTGAAGCTCGATACATAACTGCTCCTCCTTGCCTTCTTTCTGTCGCTGCTCCATCTCCACTATCGTCAAGCACATCCACGCCTCGTCTCTATCAACATATGTGATTTTATGTCACAAATCACAGCACTCCACCTTGATATGAAATCACATCAACAACAAGTTAGCCGACTTCCATGGACATGTGAAATCACCATCACAATGCTCCACCTTAATCTGAAATCATATCAATACTCCAACAATCACCAAACAAGTCATCTAGCTCTTTCAACGACACATTCTCTCAATTAAACCAACCTCGATTTCCGGTCAACGAGATACACCCCACAACCTCGATTTCAGGGCAATGAGATACGCCCAGTCGATTTGAAAGGACTACGATCATACCTCAATTACAAACACAACTCACCGCCTGCAAAAGATGCATCTACCACCTGAGCTGCACCGTGCATCGACCAACGGTCTAAAAGTGCTTGTAATTCCACAACGACACCCATCTACCACTTGATCTGAGCTTCTTCCTCGATCACTCCGGATCCCTCGAGCATCATCAACGTGAAGACCCATGTTGAACACATCAGCAGTGACCAAATTAACCTCTCCACCTTGCTGTGGACTAGGTTCTTCAACCGTCACTCGCCTGCCACATCGACACCCGTCTACCACTTGACATGAGCTCCTTGATCACTCCTGATCCCTCGAGCATCATCAACGTGAAGACTCCTGTCGAAAACATGAATCGAATCACCAAGGTACAGGCAAATCAAACCAATTGCCAACATCTTCGTCTTCTTCCATCTTTTCTCATCCACATCGGAGGGCTTCTCTTCATCTCCATCAATCAAACCATTGAGGCCTTCAAATCCCCAATAAAAAATAATCATCACCAACAGCGCCATCATATCCGACATTAAAAAAAAAAAATCAAATTTTCTCACAAAAAATCAATTTTTTCGAACAAAAACCAAATTTTCCAATCCAAAATCACTCTAAGCTTTGCGACGATCTAGTTCTAATACCAACTGTTATGAAAACTGCGCCTTTGCGGAAGCGACCAGGATCTTATTCACCCAATTACTTAAAAATGATTTCTACGGAAACAAACACATATATGAAATCACATGCACAAAAACAAGTTATTCCACACAACCACCCTCTTTATTGATTCTCAAAACGAATTTTGTTTGCACTCACTGGTTCAACAACCAACAACAAAAAAACTACAAAAATCAATAACCTTATTGAGAAAGGGAAAGAATATCTAGATGACTACAACTTTTGTTGGAGAAGGAGAACAATGAAGAACGACGGCAAACCCTTGGACAACCTGGAGGCACCAATAGGAATAGCTTCTCCTAGGGCACACAAGACCTAGGGCACACAGCCTCCACTCTATTCGGTCATACATTAATCCAACCCTATGTGCTACTTTTATAAGAGAATAGAATGCTTAGACAAATACCCAATTTGCCCCTTCAATACTTGTAGAACAAGTCACAGAAAGACCAAGTCAAAACCACAGAAAACCCGCTCAGACGTCTGACCAATATATGTCAGACGTCTGTCCATGCTCTCGGGTTACCAAAACCCTGACAACAGACGTCTGACCAAATGCTATCAGACGTCTGTGCTGAAGTTCGACACAGAACTGCTCCTCCTTGCCTTCTTTCTGCCGCTGCTCCATCTCCACTATCGCCAAGCACATCCATGCCTCGTCTCTATCAACATATGTGATTTTATGTCACAAATCACAACGATTAATTGATACATGCATGCTATCTTGACAGTTTGATATCCGAAACCACACTACCAAGATTGTAAATCAATAAGCAATCTGATATTTCAGATGGCTTTCATCAACTACACTGTTCAAGTCACTGTAGTCTTTTTTGTGCTTGTGTAATAACAAATATCTCATAAGTCTTCTGTGATTGTTCATAGAATAGATTTTGAGTCCTTTATTTATTTAAAATGTAGAAAATCTTTTAACTTCTGATGATTTAGTTTATATCCACGTAACGTGAGATATGTGATCATCCAAATTTTGAGGATTCAATTACTGTAGTACCCTTAGATTTGAACAAAATTACTTTGTTTGAAGGACTATAGTAATTTTTACTGTGTTATATAAATTTATTATGAAAAATATGTTATATTAAAGTGTATAACATAATTAACATATTAAAACAACTGCTAAGTCAGTGTTTATCAACCAGTGAATTATTTTTAGTATGTTATATAAAATAATGCAACCAGAATTCATATTAACTTTTCATAATAACATTTATTAGCTCATTTGGTTAAAATTGTTATCTTCATGCTGGCAACATCTTTTACTTGTTTCTTGTCTTTTGCAGACCCGCTATTATGATCAGTTTTTGACTTTTGGGCCTTCTTCTAAGCTTCAATGGTATTAGAGCCATTCTTCTTCATATTCGAAATTTTCTTAGTACATGTCATGTTCGAGTTTGTATTAGAAAGCACGCACGAATGCAAAGATTTTAGTTTTCAGTTGCACGAAACGAATGTATGCATGTATATATGTATGTATGTGTATATATGTATGTATGTGTGTGTGTGTGTGTATATATATATACACAACCCCCCTTTCTTATCCAGTATAACCGAGTAACTATATGTGCACTTTAATATGTGGTAGTTCCAACTTATTTATATGTAGCGGCTAGTCAAGGAGGTAGAAAACTCGATTATGTAAGAAGAGACCAAAATAGAGAAAATAAAAATAATGTCGATTGAGAATTGAAGGCGGATGATGACTCACTGTACTGAAATTGTTCTACAATTTTCTTATGTGACACCTTTGCTCACTACGTCTAAACTATCGGATTCTGCTCAAGTAGTTCTGTCTGGTAACTGTATTTATGTTTTATGTTTTAACTAAATAAATTTTAGGATTAATTACTACATTTGTATTATTTTGATTTCAAATATGTTTAGGGATGGCCAGTGGTCATGGTTGGTAGGACTTGGCAGCTTGGACTAAGCTTATCACCTTTTACATGATTGACATTAGCTCTTCTATTTGGATACAAGTTTACTATTTTGAATATATATTTTTTCTTGTAAAATGGTGCACTTCTTGTGATATATCATTACAAATGTGGGAGTTACTTCCTATTTTGAACTTATATCGAATAATAATTCAATTCAGTCAAATATAAGCACTAAATTAGTTTTTGTTTCATCTTAGCTTTTATTAAGATAAATATCATCAATCTTTAGTTGTAAATGTAAAATGATCCATATTGATGTTCATTTACATTGATTGTGTAAACAACTTACTAAATTCTTACATTGTCTAATATTCTAGCAATGCATGATTTTTTTTCTTTTTTGCAGATTTGAATTTCAATATGGAAATATGATGAATCAAGGGGCATAGAAAGTGTTTAGGAGCAAACTTGGTTATCTTTTTTTATTATTAATATATTGTCAACCTTGTACTTGTTATGTAACTTGGACTTGTGGTATATTTGTACATTTTTGTTTCTTTAAAGATGTGATTTATCTTTATTTTATAGTAATTTGTTTATGGTGAATTTGCTTATGAATTTCTAATTTGGAGAATGATTGTATCTATTTATATTATTGAAGATATCAATTACACATTCTAAAACAATTTTCATATCATAATCGTGGTGTGATGGATAATTTGTTTGAAACATATAATAAGTGTTTCTAATTGTCAATTTGAAATGTCTATTAAGTGTTGCTAGTTGTCATTTTAAAACACTCATTAACTGTTGCGATTTATCAATTTGAAACATTCAGTAAGTGCTGCGGTTTATCTATTTGAAACACTCAGTAAGTGTTGCGGTTTATCTATTTGAAACACTTAGTGTTTCGATCTGCCGATCTGAAACATCTACTAAGTGTTTCAATTTGTCAATCTGAAACATAATATATGTTTTAAAAATCTGCAACATACTAATCTGCAACACCTAAAAAGTGTTTCTAAAATTTTTAGCAACATTTTATTACTGTTTCTAAATGGTCATTTTGGTGTTGTGGTATTCCACAGATGCCACTTTACGATGACACGACCGATCCCTGTGCCTTCCTGAATCGTTATGAATGGCAAATGGATTCTAGCTGGGCCACTGACCCGGTCAAATGCATGTGTTTCCTGGTCTTCCTGTTAGACACAACTTTACTCTGGTTCTCTTGCCTTCCACTCCATTCAGTCAACAACTTCGGCCAACTAGCCACAGAATTGGTTAAGCAATTCAGAATGCATATCCCAACTTCGAAGAACTCCCTCACCTTGTCCAATTTATACCAAGGACCTGCCGAGTCACTCAAAAGCTATCTCTCGCAGTTTAACACTGCCCTTGCCGAGGCCGACGACCCGGAACCTCGTACCGTGCTTTTCCAACTCGCAAAGGGTGTCCTTCCCACTTCCAAATGGTCCTGGATCGACAGAAAGCAACCTAAGAGCCTCGACGTTTTCTATGAAAAGGCTGGGCAATACTTATGCCAAGAAGAAGCGAGGCGCAACCGAATCTCCAGGGCCAATCAGTCCAACAACCCGCATGCAGACACCATCAATGACAGCGTCATGGGAAAGCAGGTTGGAGAACCATTCAATAAAGACAAGGGGTCAGGTCCCTACAAATCGAAGATGAATAACAGTTGGCAGGGTGGCCGTAACAACAGCTAGGTTCCAACGAAACCCAGCAAACCCGGCCCCTACCGAGCTTACGAGACCTACACCCCGCTGAATGAAGACTTGGAGACAATCAACCTGGAAACATGTAACACGCTGCAATACAAGAAGCCACACACCAAGAAATCCACTAACTTCGAGAAGAACACCGACAATTACTGTCGATACCACGACATGTATGGGCATAATACCAATGGTTGTCGCCAACTCAAGGACGCAATTGAAAAGCTTATCGGCGAAAAGCGCCTTGAGGAATATGTCCAGGAACCTTTTCCTCCCGAAGCAAACTCAGGTCCTCCTGCACTAGCACCTCCAGCACCCGCCAAAGCGTCCCCTGGTTTGTCCAACACAAGGCGGGGAATTCTGATCAATACCATATGTGGAGGGCCTTACTCCACGCACGACAACTTTCGAAAATTGGAAGAATATGCGTGTTCTATAAAGCACACACCTATGAGGCCTGCTCCACTCCAGACGAGTCCATCCCGACTAAACTTCAGAAAACCATGTGGGACGACATCATCTTCCCCAAAAGAGATTCTATGGGGATCGAGATACCGACCACAGACCCTCTCGTGATCACGGCTTAGATCGGTGCTGCTTCTATCCGAAGGGTATTGATTGACTCGGGAAGCTCGGTCAATATCATTTTCAAAGCTGCCTACAATCAAATGAAGTTGGAAACCAAGGACTTAAAACCTTGTTATGCCACAATCCATGGCTTTAACGGATCCTCCAAACATACAGTGGGCTTGATCACTGACCTACCAATTGAACTCGGCGAAGGAGATCGGAGCCGGGTCCGAGTTCTCACTTTCGTGGTCATTAACATCATCTCCCCCTAAATGTCTTCTTCGGACGTCCCTTCCTGACGGAGTTCCAGATCTGTATGTCCCCATGGTATCTCTTAATGAAGTTCCCAACAGAAAACGGGGTCGGTACAGTCAAAGGTGATCAAGCGACTGCAAGAGATTGTTACGTAATAGAAGGGAAGAACGTGCACAATAAGGACAAGGGCAAGGTTGTGCCTCTACCTTCCTGCGCCAAGACCGTCTTTGCATATCAATCAAAGGCGTCTGGGCCTTGGATCATGCGCCGTTGCCGTCTTTCCGACGATCTCCATCCAAGGAAGGACAGAGAGCCCGACCACGAAAGGGCTACTCCAATTAAACCTACGGTGGACGTTCTGATCAGCCCCGGTGATCCATCAAGGGTATTGAAAATCGGATCGCAACTCCACCCCGCAATAAAAGAATATCGTATGAATTCCTTAAGGGCTAACCTGGACGTATTCGCCTGAACTCACTCAGACATGATGGGCATCGACCCCGCGATTGCTTGTCACCAGCTAAATCTTGACCCAACACTGCCTCCAATCAAACAGAAACACCGCTTCCTGGGACCTGAAAGATCCGAAGCACTCGAGGAAGAGGTAGACATGCTACTTAACAACAACTTCATCCGTGAAGTAGACTACCCCGTATGGGTGTTCAACCTGGTTCTAGTCAAAAAAGCAAATGGAAAATGGTGAATGTGCGTCGACTTCTCCAACTTAAACAAGGCATGTCCTAAGGACAACTTCCCACTTTCGAAGATCGACCGGCTCATCAATTCGACCGTCGGATTCTAGCTCTTATCCTCCATGGATGCTTACTTAGGTTATAATCAGATTCCGATGTATCTCCCTGACCAGGATCATACCTCTTTCATAACTGATCTCGAGCTCTACTGCTATTGCGTCATGCCTTTCGGTCTCAAGAATGCATGAGGCAATAATCAGTGAATGGTTAATCGCCTCTTTAAAAACCAAATTGGAAAATCTATGGAGGTATACATAGATGATATGCTGGTTAAATCTAAAATATCAAGCGACCACGTCCGTGACCTCTCAGAAATGTTCGATGTCCTCTGCCAATATGACATGAAACTCAATCCCCTAAAATGCTCCTTTGGGGTTACCCCAGAAAAATTCTTGGGTTTCATCATCAATTTCCGAGGCATCGAAGCCAATCCTGACAAAATCAAAGCTATTCGGGATATCCAAGTCCCTTAGAACATCAAGGATGTCCAAAGTTCAAACGCGAAGGTCGCCGCTTTAAGTCGATTCATCTCCAAAGCAACTGATAAATGCATTCCCTTTTTCGATTTGCTTCGAAAGGGGAAGAGCAACTTCGAATGGACCCCAAAATGTGTTGCCACATTCGAGGACCTGTTGAATCACTTAGAGCGACCACCTATCTTGTCCAAGCCTATGGACCATGAAGACTTATACGTTTATTTGGCTGTTTCCATGCAGGCAATCAACTCAGCACTAGTGCGCATCAAAGACCGTGTCCAACGACCCGTTTACTATATCAGCAAAAGATTGACGGGGGCAGAGAAGAATTATCCGAAGCTTGAGAAACTAGCATATTGGTTATTGATTTCCTCTTGGAAGCTTCGACCATACTTCCAGTCTCATCCCATGAAGTTTTATACCGATCAGCCTCTACGACCGGTCCTACAATAACCTGAGGCGTTCAGACGACTGTTAAAGTGGAGTATGGAACTGAGTCAATTTGAGATAACATTCATCCCCAACGAGCCATCCTCGGACAAGATCTCGTCGATTTAATAGTGGAGTTCACCGCTCCTGAGGAGACTCCTATAGAGAACGTCGAAACTCTCGACACTCAACGGAAATTATTCGTGGACGGGTCCTCCAATAGCAAATGTTCTGGAGCCGGTGTCATGCTCATCACTCCTGAGGAACGCCCGATATGCTATGCATTATATCTCAACTTCCCTTCTACCAACAATGACATAGAGTATGAGGCCTTGATAGCCAGACTCAAAATCGCTATTGAACTTAAGCTAAAGACCATCCAAATATTCTATGATTCACAACTCATTGTGCACCAGATACATTGAGAATATCAAGCCAAGGGGGCACGACTCGCCCCATATCTAACCCAGGTCCAGGAATTGCTCACCAACTTCGACCACTTTGTCATCACAAACATTCCCCGAGAACAGAATTAAAAAGCAGACTCATTGGCCAAGTTATCAAGCCCCGAAGATGCACAGCTTATTGGGCTCACTCCAATCAAAGTGCTCAACTCACCAAGTATTAGCCAGATAAAGATCGATGTGGTCATGAGCACCGAGGCCAAACCCGAATCTTGGATGACCCCGATCAAGAACTACTTGCAACAGGAAACCTCCCGGGACATTATAAGGAAAGACGAGCGCTCACCCAACTCGCTACATCCTCATGGATGGAGTACTTTACCGCAGAGGTTTATCTGTCCCATTACTATAGTGTGTAGCCCACGACAACGCCAACCGTGTGCTAACAGATGTGCACGAAGGCGAGTGCAGCGACCACACCGGAGGGCAAACCTTAGCACGAAAGATCATCAACCATAGCTATTTTTGGCCCATCAACTTCGTCGTCGACAACCTCATCACTCGCTATGGGGTCCCCAGGCCACCATCTCCGACAATTGAAACCAGTTTGAGAATGCTGAATTCAAAGCCTTCTGTCAGCGGCACAATATCGAAAAAAACATCTCAGTAGTGGCTCATCCTCAAGTCAATGGGCAAGTTGAGGCTGTTAACAAAGTGATTAAATTCATCATCAAGAATCATCAGAAAAAAGGCAGGGGCATGTGGGCAAACGCAATCCCTCTGCCCCTATGGGCCTGCCGAACCACTCATAAGTCAATAACTGGACACACTCCCTTCGCTCTTGCTTACGGGTCTGAAGTCCTCATCCCCATTGAGTTGAAGCTTCAGTCTCATCGAGTTACCTACTATGATCCAAAAACCAATCAATACTTACTTTTGGAATCGCTAAATTAACTAGAGGAAAAGAGGAATGAAGCTGACCTCAGGGTCGCCGCCCAGCGACAACGAGTAGGCCGATACTTCAACTCCAGAATTCGCCATAAGGACCTCAACATCGGTGACCTCGTCTTAAAACGGGTCTTTCCCCACCGATCGGCCTTGCTCCTCGTTGGGAAGGCCCGTACGCCATACAACGGAGGCTCAAGGATGGAACTTTCAAATTTGCAACCGTGGACGAAGCTGAGCTCCCCAGGGCATGGAACAACGAACATCTCCGTTGCTACTTTACATAACTTAGTGTACAGTTTTCTATGCTTTCCAACTATGTTTTTGCTTTCTTGCAATTCAAGGCAATGTAAAGGCTATTATTGCCAAAGTTAGCAGTAGAAATGATGTTCGTTTTCTTGTCTCCCTTCCATGTTTATTCCGTGCATGATATGTTTAATTGACTATCACGGCAGACTTGTGTGCACGAACTCTCGATCGTCGTTTTGGCACCGCAGGCGCGGGAGCCGATGCCACCATCCAAACCTCGAGCCAACATCGAGGACAAACACTACTTGCATCAATCGACACCCCAAGCACGGGAACAGCGTCGCTACTCGAGTCCCCGGCCCGCGACGCGATCAAGTATAATAAACCTCTAACTCGAATCTCAGCCCAGCACCGAAAACGAGGATAAATCGTTCCGTTCTCAAGTCCTAGGACTTGGGGGTAGCCCATTAGCCAACCTAACGTGAGACTAACTACTCGCACGGCTTCATCCGACCCCTCGGATCAGGATCCGGGCGTCTGTTGAATCTCGGCGCAGCACTGAGACCGAGTTTAAATCGTTTCCGCTCCTAAGCCCCTGGGCTTGGGGGCAGCCCACTGGCCACGATCTGACCCTACAGGTCGACGATCTGGACATACTCAGGCGAATAAACGATGCCTGCGCTCTTAACCCGAAATAAACGACAAAAGAGCCAAAAATTGGATGAATCACAACGTCTAATGCCTTCACTCTACTTGGGACAAAATCCGGGCAGCCTAAGGCAGAAGGCGACTAGCCTGGTTCGTTGTGTTCCGTGGGATTCCTGAGCTAAGGGACCCCCCCCCCAAACGCTACCAGTGCTCGATCTCCACACAACTGGAAATGACCCAGAGCGAGATCACTTATCATATTTTCGTTAGTGTGACAATAAGTATGCTTGTGCAAGTACATAACGCTTGAAAACTTAAGGAGAACATTCAAACACTTAACATGAAATGCGATTTTTACTAATTAATATTTCATTTCACATACACACTAAACAAGCTGCATGTCTAATATCTTTTCTTTCTAATGACAAGGTGTACATAAGAACCACAACGTGCCTTTAAAAACCAAAAGCGAGGGTCGTACTTGCATATATTATCGGCCTATATAACCAAAATAACGGTAACATCTACTATGGTTACTAATGCTGCGCATGCTTCTTCCTCTTGTGCTTCTTTTTTGCAAATTCAGCACTAGGCGGATCTCCAGTGGTAGGCCTCTTCTTTCCAGATCTACTCCCTCTCCTTCCTCCTCTACTCTTCGGAGGGGTTGCCAACTCATGAGAAATCGAGAGACGCCTTCCTCTTCACCATCACCACTTGAAATCTCCGTGATCTCGATACGAATAGTGTGCTGCAGTGGCTTGGGGCAGCATCAGCAACAAAGAGTAGCAGAGCATCGCCCTTCCCTGGAACTTCTTTAGCCTCCAGATCCGCTTTCTTCTTGGGCTCTCTAACAGCCCTACGGCCGGCTAACTTCTTGGATTTGAGGTTCACAACGTCATCATCTTTGAGCTTCTCCAGTGTCTGTGGCTCTCTACTCAGCGTCCTTCCTTTTAGCCTCTGCATCAACTCTCTCCTACTCAGCCTTGTCAGCAATCTGTTTTTCCCGGGCCTCCTCGGTAATCCTTGCCCTCTCCGCCTCGGCGTCGGCCTTCCTCTTATCAACTATAGCAGTGACTCTCTCCTCAACATCCTGCCTGGCCTTCACCTGAGCCTCATGTCAAGCAGCCTCGTCCTTCCTGCTTTTCTCTTCCTGCTCCTCACTCTTACCTACCATAAGAGCCTTTAGGTTATCCACCTGGTCCTGCATTGAGGGCACATTGGCATCAACTGGGCCCATCGCACAAGCACTTTGGCCATCAACCACCTCTCCATCCTCTATAAGGCCCTCATAAATTCTGGACCCTAGCCTGACATCAGAAAAAGTGTCCAACTGACTATCATCGTCTCCAAGCTGCATCTTTTGCAATCCTAGCCCAGATTTCGTTGTTTGAGGGGGCACGAGGGAAAAGCTCGGTGTCATAGTAGTTCCAGGAAGGGATACATAGTAAAAACACAACCTTTTAGTCCATAAATTAGGCAATCACATCGTCTTCGGGATTTCGTGGTAAAGAGAATTTACCTCTGGTGAGAGACAGTGCGGGTATAATAGGGATTGTGATTATCGTAGCAGACAAAGTAAATCCACTTTCTCCCAGTCCCGGATACTCGGGATCATACTCAGTCGAGGCCCGAGCCAAAGCTGGGGGATTACCGGTTGTGCCGGATTCGGGAGCTAATGGCCGATAAGAGCTTCCTCCTGCAAATGACTCTGCTACAACCACGCTCTCAGTAGCAACAGACTTCCCCTTTTCTGCAGCAAGCCTCACCAGCCTCTCATTCTTCGCATCCTCCTGCAGCAACTTCCTCCCTTCCTCCAGCTTCTTACGCTCCTCGTCATTCAGGAGCTTTGTCATCAGTTGAAGCTCATCCTGGGTTCCCACATCCACACGACGTAAATAAGCCTCATACGACAACAATCTATCCCAGATTCGAGCGAGCTCTCGAGAATAATCCTCAACCCACAAGAGTCCGCGGAACTTTAGAACTTTAACATACATGTTTCGGATATGTTTCGCCAAGGATGCCTCCACCTGAAATTCGGTATCCTCGAGCTCCTCTCTCAGCTGTTCCACTTCCCTCTGGTGCTCGGCCTTTAATCCCTCCGCCGAGCTCAACACATCCCAATTGTTAACTCAGCATCTTCCTTTTCCTTCCTTATTGCCTCAAGCTGCCTTCTCAGCACAACAACCTCCGCATTCTCAGCTCTTAGCCTCTCGTTCTCCGTCCTCAGAGCATTGTTGTCATTATGAAGTTGGGTTACTCGTTCATGGTCTTTTTCCAGCTCAGTGTAAACTTTTTCCAGCTCGGGCTTGTCCATTTTTAAGGTCGTGTTTTCAGTTGTTAGAGAGGCCACAGTGTCCTTAAAGGTTAAGCTGACATTCGCTGCCTCCTTTTTCAGCAACTCGTATGTGTGCTTCATCTCCGCTATAACATCAACACTAGAAATTAACATTCGAAGATGTAAAGACACACGAAGAAATGTTACGACACAAGGAGCAGACATACCTATTTCCTTCTCCAAGTTATCGACGGTGGTCCGCTCAGCATCGATAGTCAGCCCCAGGTTCGGAAGCTCCAAGTTTTTCTTCCTAATTAGCTCCGAGAGATGGAAGGAATACCTAAGAAGTTCATCAGCCTGGTGATAAACGGCCCTCAAATGCATCCATATGTCCTCGGACTCCCTGGCAGGAGGCAGACTGAGATCAGGGAGGAATACCAACTCATCAAATAATGCCAAGGGAATTTCTACTTTAGCAACGCCTTCCTTTCATCCACAGAAAGCTCTCGCCTCTCAGGCACTGCTAGATCTTTCCTCCTCGCTGTAATCGTCCCCTTCAGCCTCAAATGGCTAAGAGACGGCTCCTTCACCTTAGTAACTTGGATGGGAGCCAAAGGCGTTGTGTGTGATGGAGTTGTTGATGACGAATGCCTTAAGCCCACTACATCGGGCCAGGCTTCTGCTCCAGTAACTCGGACAGGAGGAGGAGTTGGGGATCGCCGAGATCGATCTCTATGACGATGCTTGCTGCTGCAATCTTGTGGAGGAGGGGAGTCCCCATATAAGCTAGACCATCTCCTAAAGCTGTCAACAAAAGCATTCCTAGGAAGTCGACGACCTCTATATCCATAGCCTCGTCCTCTGCGTCCTCCTTCCATATCACCTACCAAAGAAACAAGTTCAAAGTCAGAAACTCGGCACATACAGGAAGTCTATATGATTGGGTAGTGTTTATGAGTGTATGTCCTAAGTGTTCTCTCAACAGACTAAATGATGGTCCGCATGAAGGAGTGAATCCCTCCGCAGCTAAAGCTAGATCTTCCATACTTGTCGTACCCGGCCACGAAGACAAGTCTAGAGCGAGTTTATCAAGGACATCAAACTGGTCCTCTTCCTCGAGTGAAATTGCGGTCTTCGAAGGAGTCACATGAGACTGTGGTCTGGTCGGCTCTCCTACCCATGCCTCTCCTTTTGGAGGTGAGACAAGAATGCTCAACATACCCTCGTCCCTAGCAACTACCTCATCACCACCAGTCTCATCCCCATCGGTTTCTTCCTGGGCTTTAGCAGCCTTTCGCGATTTAGGCCCAGCAGAGGGCATCTTTCTCTTCCGACTAGGATCTCTTTTGTCTCTCGTCGCCTCCGCTTCTTGTCCCCCGCATGCGACAATGGCCTAAGTACAGCTCGATTATCATGGAGAAGTCCTGCACGGCGAAGGAAATCTTGACTAATAACCTTATTGGTTGAGCGCAACTCGGCTGAAACCGCTCGTAGGGCCTCGAAGCGTTGTTGGTACTCGATGCCAGTGGGCGCCTCAGGATTTCCTACCATGGCAAAACAATGTCAAATATAAGACATCGAATCCTCCAACTTTATAATAAAATGCAGAGTTCAAGAATGCTTACTTCCAACCAGCCTTTCCTCGCAAATCCGGGAGACAACGCACGAAGAACCATTCATATTTCTACATAGTCGGCTTGGGCCATGTCCCGACAAAAAACTTGGTGTTGGGTGAAGCCTCTAGAAAGTACTGAGATGACGATATATTAGCTCTTCTCTTTAATTGAAACAAGTACCGAATATCTTCTTCGGTGGGTTCTAAATGCAAGTACTCCCGGTAGAGAATATAAGTGCCTAAGAGCAAGGCATATGCATTTGGGTGCAGCTACGACGGCGCGATGTGGAAGTAATACGGAATATCCCGGATAAAATTGCTAGTCGCGGGCATGCACCCAGTAACGCAAACTTGCCTATTCCAGGCGGTATAAACCTTTGTCGGCGCGTGAGCCCTACCACCCTCTCCCAGTGTGTGAGTATCATCTATAGGAATGTGAAACCGCAACGCCATTTTTCTAACCGCCGTCGCGCCCATGCGTGATGGCACTTAGTCCAATGGATTTTCGAGAATTACTGCATTAGCCAGCATGCCCGGCGCCACTAGTGCGTCCCCCTCAACAATTTCCGCATTCTCTACCTCTTCGTGTACGATCGGAGAATGCTGTCTTTCTTCTTGTCCCTCATGCTTCGGCATTTCCGGCAAATTCATGGCTTGGGAAGGCGATGATATCTCAGAAGTATCAAGCTCGCAGCCCATCGAGCTAGCATTGCTAGTTGAGTCAGATGTATGCGACGAAGACAAAGAAGTTTTGGCTTCCAAAGACTTTTCGGTCAGGGATCTTGTCTACCTCGCTAGTTGTACTTTAACACACTAGCATTAGACATTGCAGTTGAATAACCTGTACCACTTGTGTTGGTGCAAACTAACATGTGCGTGTAGTGTTATGCAATTCCAAGATAATACGATTTATAACCAAATAGTTGGGTAGTTCGATCACAGTCCAAGTATATGCTCTAATCCTATGTGTTGGTTCAAGTCATTGACCGCATGATCGTTAACATGTGCATTGTTCCAATCACGCAAACAATACAAAAACAATATAGATCCAGAAGCGGGAAGTTGAAAATTTAGAACTCCAAAAGGAGCGCGCAACACGGTGTCGAAGGCCGAGGCACCCAGAGAAGCACGAAGTCTTCATACCCTGGCGAGAGTACAAAAGCTCATACCCCACTGGGTACGAGCCTCGTACCCCATGGGGTATGAATCTCGCATCTCATAGGGCACATATGTCGTACCCCATTAGGTACGAGTCTCGTAACCGACAGGGTACGAAACGTGTACCCCTCTGGGTACGAGCCTCGTACCTCATGGGGTACGAATCTCGTGTCCCGCTGGGCACGAAATTCTTACCCAGATTAGGGTACATTCCCTCCCCCGGTTACAACCAAAGCTCTTCTTCCTCCTACACCCTCGTGCTATCCCTCATTTCTCGACTCCCCTCTCTTCATATCCTCTCCAAACACACTCACGCCTACCTCTCTCCCCCTAGCTCCAGACTCACGCCGACGGTAAGCTCAATTCCGGCCTCAAATATGAAGGGAGTTTCGACCCATATCTCTATAGGCGAGGTCAAACCCCATTCGGTCGAGGCAAGTCTCAGCCTCCCTTCCAAGAACACAGCTGAACTCGAGAGAAGAAGGTCTGCGCCCTTGATAGCGTCCAAGTCCTACCTGCTCGTGTGTTTTTAAGTGCAAAGGTTCGAAGTTCAAATTTCAATGGCGGCCGAAGAAAAACAATAAGAAGAGGAGAGAAGAGGCAGGGGAGGTGCCTATTTATTATAGGCTTAGCCTGCCCTTCGTGTTCCATAACACGGCTGCTCGTATCCCGGTGGGGTGCGAAAATTCGTACCCCACCGGGATATGTGTTTTCGTATCCCTGCTCGGGGTATGAAAAACTCGTACCCCAAGGGACACGAAAAAAGGGGATAGAGGAATATATATATATAATAATATTTATACACGTATATACATATGCATGCATATACGAATAGTTATGATCACGCAAGCACGATGCAACGCAAGTACTTAGCGATGTAAACACACCGTCGCGCCAACAATGACTCTTTTACAATTCTACAGTAAACGAGCTCAACAACTAACGTCTATTTTTATAAGTTTACAGGAAAAGTTGACGACTCGACAACTACTTCAACCAACGCAAAGCACATCATGTCAAGACAAGACGTACTTTGGGGGACAATAATTAACCTGTCTTTTGGTCCGGTTCCCAAAAGTACACAAGGCACCAAAATTCTGAAGCAAATAAATTTTAAAATAAAATTATATCTGCTAGAATTTAATATTATTTGTTCCAGATTACTTTGTGTATTTCTGTGATAGGTAAGCAGAAGACTGAACTGACAGAGAAGCAGGCAAAGGACAAGTGTATCAATGTCAGTGTATGTGACAATGAATGTAACTTTATACGTGAATGGGTGACTGTATATGAATGTATTTGTACAATTGAATGATGTAAATGAGTGACAGAGAGTTGTAGTGAGGAACTGGTGTAACAACTGAAATTGAATGTAAAATTGAATGTATTGTATTACAATGAGATGTACAAACAGTGGAGTTATAAATCTGATTCAAATGTAGAAATAAAATATTATATTTTAATAAAATACTATTTTAATATTTAAATTCTTGTGCAATAGTATTTTATTTAAATATAAATATTTTATTTTGTATGTGATGTAGTGGAATACAACAATTACAAACACATTTATAATTATATGTGTGTGTGTGTGTGTGTATATATATATATATATTATCATCAAACAAAAATCATAGAATTATTGTATACAACAATCTCCCCCTTTTGACGATGACAAACATATAATAAGATTTTAAATATAATAAATGTGTTTGACAATGAATATTGAAAGGAAAGGGGATTCGTAGGCATTTCTTTTCTCTTTTTTTTTTGGTTTTCAAATAGAGATCAAGGAGAGGAGTATAAGGGAAAGGAGAGTACATGTGCGATACTTTCTCAAACATTTCTAACGCATGTATTTTTTTAATTATAAATTTTTTAGTATTATATTTTCTTTTGTTTTTCCTCTTTTATCTTATTTTATTCCTTATTCATTCAAATTTTCTGCGAACGTTTCAAACTTACACGGACATATAGATCGTCAATTTAGCGTGAAATTTGAGATCTTGGAATGATTTATAGTTCCAAACCCGATGAAACTAGTTTCGTTAAATTTCGTCAGTTTGTAAAAATGACATTTTCTAAATTAAAATATTATTTTATTATATGACTCAATCATTGATTCAAATCCTACTTTCTGTTATTGTTTATAAAATTACAAATGGATTTACAATCAGTATTAATTAACTAACGGAGTCAAATGAAATTATTGGATTATTTTAATTGTAATTTAATTACCAATTCCAAATTTAAGTTAAATTTCAATTAAATCATAAATTCAAAACGTTTTAATTTGCGAGTCGTTACAAACAATAACTATTTTTTTGGCAAGGTTGACTAGTTTTTAGAGTGCTCCATAACACTTTATAAACTATAAATATTAATTGCATATTTTTATGCAATTTTTGTTGAATGTTTCAAAATTTTAAATTTAATGTCCGCAGTTATTCAATCTCACATGATTACAGAAAATTTATCAAAAATAAAAGGTAAATTGTGTACAAATAAAAAATAGCTTGCTTCTTGAAAAAAATATAGACAAAGAAGCCACTTTACATAAAATTGCGAACATATCTACAGTTTTTGATACATTGAGACGTGTCAGCAAACATTATGATAGTAGCCATAGATATATCCGCATATTTTTTTACAAAAAATGCAAACATTTCTGCATTTTCTTTTTCACTAGTCTTCTTTTAATATTACAATTTTGAAAAAAAAATTAGGCGCTAAAGCAAAAAAAATCATTAAAATAATAATGCTACAGTTCTAAGGACCCACTTTACAATGAAATTGGAATAGGAATCACTCTTAAATAATGTTTGATTTAGGGATCTGCCCCTTATTTAAAAAAAAAAAAAAAAATCGTGTTTTGGAATTTAGTGTAAGCATGCGAAATAATTTTGTTCCTTCATCACCTCCTACGCCCCCTCTATCTTTCTTTTATCCTGTTCATTGTCCTCTCCATCTTTCTTCCATCCACTTTATCGTGGGTAGTGCTAGAAAGCCCGAATTTTATTTTGTCAAAAAGTAAGAAACGGGGGTAATTTCGGAATTCAGGGGGATAAGCATTGAATTCAGGGGGGTATTTGTGTAATTCAAGGGGTGGGCCTCCTATTTTTTTGGTCTCTGGTGTACTTTTTAAAAAAACCTTTTTTTGTCATAGTAGCATTTTTGCTTTATCGTCCCTCCATTTTTCTCATATTTGTAATTAATGTTGAAAACTTAAAATATAAAACAAACCAAATAACAAAAAAAATTCCAGTGAGCTTAAGATTTCTTTTGAAACAACGTTACCACATGGTTTAAAAGATTTCGCTTCATATTTCACCATATTAGGGAGATTTAATGGCACTAGTAATTGTTCGCTGACAGAAGAAAATGCACATTTTGTTGGTGGTATTGAAAGTTGTACATGTATTGACCATATCAAAAGAATAAGCAAAGAATGGACCAACTGCAGATACAAAAGCATGACTAAAATGAGAATAAGATGACTAGGCTTGCAACGAACACATATGAAATGTAATAATACGTTTCTTCACGGTTCGGCTGGTATTTATTTCAACAACTAATTTGCTTGAAACCGCATTTAAATTAGATATATCCGTCCCTTTCTACTATAGTTGCAGAACAAACAATAAGGAAACAATAGTATATGTTTAAAACTAAAAATTACCTTCAGAAATAGGCTAAACTAACTGGCCTAAAAAGACCCATAACTCCCCTAAACTTGCAACACACACAGTGACCACCCCAGAAAATGGAATCACCAAACAAGTCACTGATGAATCATTCGAAAACAAATAATATTCAAAATACAAGAAGAATATCTAAACAAAATAACAGTAGGTCGATGTTGCTGACACTAAAATACAACAAATTCGAATTGTCAATCTTTGCGTCGTGCTAACAGCTGCGCATGCTCGAAATTCAGAAAGACATAAAAGAGTTTTACGACTCCCCCCTTGAACAAATTCATAAAAAAAACACCTTGGTAAGCTGGCAATGAAATATTATATATATATATATATATATATATATATATATATATATATATATATATATATATACACACACTATTAATACAAATACCTCTTCATGGTGAAGCTTTTTTGAATGGTCAAAAAACTCCTTTTCTCTCACCGCAATTGAACTTAAGTGCAACGTTTATCGGCAGGGACCAATTTGTCATTGCAAAAACACATTTCCCAAACCCACGACGCTTACCCTTGGTCAAACTATGTCGGCAGTTTTTTTTCTCCACTTTTCCACTTCGTTATTCCTGTCTTCTTCCTTCTTCTTTTCTAAAAATTAATGGCGTCTACCCTTCAAACCTACTGGACTACCCAGTTATTTTTCGTTGTTTTCACATCTCCTCCTACCACCCACCTCCGTCTGCTTTATTCCGTCTTCACCGCCAGTTATTTGTGGTTTCTGCCTTCCTTATCGTTCCATACTGAACTGTTGTCCAGATCTGGATGTTTACGCCCTACTGCTGTGCAGATCTGCTTCTGTACAACCTCCACAACCTTTTTTCCGTCGTCGACGTGCTCAGTTCAGGTAAACTCCAACTGTAATACACTAAGTTCACCTTATTGCTCTTCCCTAACGTTATTTTCACCAAACCTGCAGGTAGACGCGTTTGTGCAGCTGAAAATTGATTTTTGTCCTTACCACCGAGGTCCATACGAACTTTATACGATCTATATTACTACGATTTCTGCTTATTTTTTGAACATCACCAAAAAGTTTTGATACCTCAATCTGTTGTGTGATATGCTTACGTATATTATATCACCATAAACTTTGCTAGCTTCATGTCTTTGTAGACCTTCAGTTTCTGTATTTACACAAATTTATTAACAATTATTTATGAACTGATAATTATTTCATTAAACTCATATTTAGCGCATACGAAAAATGGATTACATAAACTCATAAGTTTAAGTATATTGCCTGATTTCAATTTTTTCTACTTATATCTAACATGTCAATAGCTAGTAAGCAAATAATACCTGTCATTATGTCCCATACTACTCTTTGTCACACACTGCTGTTTGTGATTATCTCACATACCGCTATCTAACACATGTTTTTCTTTTTTGACAGCACATACAATCACTTCACCCTACTTCTCTTCCATAATGGTATTCTCTCTAAACCACCAGTTACCCATGTTTGTCCACCTGGACATCCATTCGTCCGATGTATCATCGAGGTACGTACCAACTTTGTATGACCTATATTACTACTAATTATTACGTGCTTAACTTTGAAACACTGACATGGTAGCTGACTTCACTAATGCTTTTGCTAATGCTATATTCACTGTTCGTGCGTATTATTGCGCCTCACGTCGTTGTTTTGATAGCAGAATATGGTGTTTTCATAGGTGCATCGGTTGTGTGCTATACTTAACTATATTACATTGACAAATTTGATACCAAAATATATTACATTCATACATTGTTAATTACTTCACATGTATAGATGTCATATTAACTAATATTCTGAGTACAAACAACTTTTGTTCATATGTTTTAACACTCAATACGATAGGACTGAATTATCCAGATGTACTGTTTACAAAATATTCATGGATATTTGTCTTTTTATTTTACGAACAATTTGCTAACCTTAGATGATAAATCTGACCATCGATATACGTCCACTTCACTATAAATTAGATGATGAAATTTTCATACGGTGTTTACCACCTATCTTCAGCCTTCATACGCTTTTGGGTATTTGTAATGCTTTTAATCTCACTAGTCGTTGGTATGGTATAGAAAGAGAGTAGTAAAACCTTTATCCAAAGTTCTGTTAATACATTTGCGCTATTTTCGTCCCACAGGCTATATCATTATGACGGCATGGAGGAGCTACCCAGTTTGATAGATTTCAATGATAATGCAGGATGTTTTATAGCATGCGATGTATAAATTGACAAAAGAATGGATCAAAGAACAAAAGGCAAGAACAGTTTTTTTGCTCATTTTCCGCTACATTATATGTATGTCTCTTTATCTTTCAAATGATATAACTGCCAAATATAACTGCTGACATGTTATGTGTTCAAATGATATTACTTTTGGCCAAAAAAATTATTTTTAACTTGCGTTAATTCAATGTATGGTAATATTAGTATGAAATGCCAAACATTTTGTAACTGCTTTGTTCCAAAAGTACATTTAAGTGCCAAAAGGTTAACTGTTAACATGCTATTCTTTTCTGAAAAAAATTATAATTTAGATCTGTCTTACGTCCATGTATCGTTCGATTATTATACTACATAAAAGCGTAATCTTAGCAATTTAATAGTAGTGCATAAATAATAACCATTTGTTGGCAAAATGCCTTTACACAATTCATGAGATTTCATTGTTAAACGGCCAACATTGTCTGTTTAAATTGTGAAATTTTTTGGGTTGTGTAGAGTCGTTTTGCAAACGCGGTTACATTTGGTAGACCTGCACTATTATTTACACAACTGTTATTATACTTATGTACTCTTCAACAGTAATTTAATCACCTTACACTTTTTAATATAACTGTGTTCTGTACGTTAAAACTTTTGTTAAATATATTATTTGATCATTCCTTTTACTTGATCATATTTTGAGAATATAATCGTGCCATTTTTTTTTTCCTCTGCATCTTTAACCGTCACATAGTTCTACCAACACTTGAATACCGTTTGGACACACATAATTTGTACCAACATGGATTCTTAAATTCCCTTGCCCCAAGCTGATTACCGCCACATAAACTTTGTCTTAAAGTTGGTTGTCCAATTATGCGCTTCTTCGCAATATTGACCCTAAGATAGGATTATGTAATGGAACAAGGTTAATATGTCGTGTTTTCCATAGAAATCTTATTGATGCAGAAATTGCAGTTAGTCATTTCCGTGGTACAAGAGTATTTATTCCCCAAATACCATTAAAGCCTTCGGAAAATGTTAGCATGCCTTTCACACTTATTAGAAAACAATTTCCTATTAAACTGGCGTTTGCTCTTACGATCAACAAATCGCAAGGACAAACCATCCCGACTGTAGGTATCTACCTACAGCAACATGTTTTCACCCACGGTCAGTTATATGTAACCTTATCCAGAGGTATTGCACGCCAAACAACAAAATTTTTAGTGCAACATGGAAACATTCCACGAAAAGATGGTACGCATACGAGAAATGTGGTTTACAAGGATGTTTTACTAACATGTACTTCAAACATGAGTTAGGAATTTTGTTATCGTACTATCTTTACTTCACACAAAGTAATCACTATTGTTAACGACATTTATCTATTTGCACTTTTGCATTTACATGTCTGCTACATCCAATGTTCACACTTTTTTTCCTGCACTTAACAACAGTAATGTTTTCCCCACCTTATCCCCCTTATTCACAAGCATTAACGTCTATAAACATGTCGCAATAACACCAGAAGAAAAAAAAACCATTTTTAACTCCGCCATCAAATGTTACTTCATTTGATGCCGGTCTCAAGCCCGGAAAAGGAGAGGAAATGTATATTTCTCAGACTTTTTTTTACTCTATTTGCACTTCGTTTTGCTTTTACAAAGTTGTCGCTTGTACTATTTCAGGTTATTCATCCCAACATTTTCCATTGGACATCAATCAATCTTTCACAGCAGGTGGAATAAGATAACAAAGACTTTGACAAGTCACTGCCATTCTAATCAATACAATACAATTACCTGTATGCTTACATCAAAGAATATGCTCTCTCTACTCTATAATTTTTTACTCATTTACTCCGTTGTTTGGTTCAAAAACTGAACTACTTTTTTTTTCCTGCAGTACTGACCGTACATGAGTTGATATTCATCCGGAGCTCAAATCGTCGATTGGAGGAATGACATAACCAACCTTCTAATTATTTACTGCCTGTTTACTCAACACAATACGAAAAAAGGTATGCTTTAAGTTACTCTTTGCTTTCTATATGCTCTCCATTCTCTAATTTATCAATTAGCTCTGAATCATTTACTCTCTTCTTTACCTCTATACAATTTCTCCGTTTCATTCGACTTATTTTTCTGAGGTTGAATTCTCTGAAATCGATAAACTATATATGTCGTCGACGTACTATTTGTTCAGTTTTGTATTTATTAAGATTTAATTTAATTTTTGTTTTTTTTTGTTTTTTTGACTAGAAATTGAGGATTGATGTGAGATGAACACAAAAGGGAAGGAATGCGATTCATGTCTACCATTTACCTACCGTAAACATTCCCATAAAATAGAGGTATTTTTATATCATAATTTTTTTTAATTTCTATGTGGAAATGTTACAAAAATTTAAGCACGTCATTTTCTGACATAGGAGGAAAATTTGTTGGCATGTAGGCTAAACAATATTTAGCTTACCCAATGTACATTTATTTTCATATTTAACATCAAAATGAAACATATGTAACTTTAATCATCAGACTTATCAAGATTCGAGATTTGTTCATTGTTTCAAACTTCGACATAAACAGAAGTGGTTAAATAGTAACCGAGTTCAAATCTATAATTTACATATTATTTTTACGTACTCCGAATTTGTAAAATTCATATTTAGGTTGTTTGTGATGTTAAAAATTAGGCATGTCTCGTATGAAACCATTAGTTTATGCCCATTTACTTTTGGTTTGTTTGTCACACATATCTTCAATTCATGTCATTCTCCCAAATTATAAAAGAAACATAAGTCCTTAATCCGCACATTCCTACACTGCTACTATTTTTGCACAAAGGCACATAGTTGCACATTTAACTATTTTGTCTCCTTTTTACTCATAGATTTATATTTTTCAATATTTGATATTTTCTTAATATTTGATTCAGCGAGCACTTTCATTTCACATCAGTTTGTTATATTTTTGATATTGTGCACAAAGAACACCACCTACGAACGTTATTTTAGGTTTTACCGCAAATAAGTTATTTGATGAAATGTGGATGTAAAAATCAAATAAATAACTTATTCATCTTAGCACTGATCTTCCAGTGTTCTATATGTAGTAAGCTCATTTTTTGGTTCTTACTGTTAATGTTTTATTTTTATTGTTCTTGATCATTCTCATAATCTTTTGTAGTTATTACACACCATGAGAAGGTGATCATGGGAGTTACGTTGGTTTTCAAGGCAGGTACGCTGTTAGCTTAGATGATTTAATGACAAAAAAATTATATTTCAAACCATTATTGACCATCCCATGCAGTTTGTGTTTCAAGTGTTCATGCTTGCCAAAACCAACAATGTATACGTACTTCTGTGTTATGATGGACTATATGTTATATGTTCAACTTCTGTGTAATCCACAATTTGCAACAAACGAGCTGTTAACCAGTTATTAAAATACCTTAAGTTTTGACGTATATTTTTATTTTTGCTTTTTTACTCATCAATGTCAAATGAACTAAATATTCAGAAGAATTGATTTTGTATACTCCTTTATGTGTTACATCCAACTATGTTAGACCATGACTTACAATGCCAAAAAGGTTTGTTATCATATCTTTGCACTTTGATAATGTGTTATATAACATGTTTTTATATTTGCCAATACTATCATTTTCCTATCTGATTCATTTTTGTTTTGATTACATATTCAACCAAACTGAAAAATATAATATTTCAATTATTACATTTCTTTATTTATATAGCATACATAATAATATATTTTTACATTACAAGTATCATACTATCTTGCCAAATTATTTGTTCAATAACGTTGTATCTCAGGGGTTCTACTATCTTCACTGTTAAATATAAGAAACATGAGCCAACATAGTAATCTTATATGTCAGGTTGATAATGAAGTTGGTTCTCTTGCTGTTCTTAACTGAAATGGTAATGAAAGACTATCTATATCAAGGAGTGATTGAAAATATGCATATTTAATTTATTTGAACTTCAGTGCCTAATTATATGCTCTTTTGTCGTGAATTAGTTTACAGAGTAATAATGAGTTTCCTTTTTCGACAACAAGCACATGCATGTCTATGACTCCTTTTTTGTTACTATTTGGCAATGCTTTCCCGTGGTCAACTTTACTCTCTCAAACTGCATTACGCTATACAAAAAACTAATTGTTTCTTTTTACCAAGCAGGTACGTCTAAACGGCAAGCACTTCTTCACATTCGCCCATTCAATTCTTACCTATATACTGAAAATATGACTTACAATCTATCCTTGATCTTCATATAAGGTGAGTGCTCTACGGGCGGTGAGCCATAAACGTTGTATATTTTCATATCCCCCCCCCCTTTTACATATTTGCAATTATGTTTATTATAACAAATAATATCACTTCTACACCCTGTTACACTCCACGTATTACATTTTAAGCAACACACTGTTACCTCACTTCGATATTACGAAACAGAAACTGCTTGCGTGCAATATTATATGTCTATTGTACTCCTAAATTATATGTTCCTTCCTAACAACATCAATCATTTTGTTTTCCTGTATCATACTTCGTTTACCAGGCTTGGTGACAAATATATTCCATTTAAGTTCCACATGTCCTACATTTACTCCAAAGTTTTATTGCTAACTGCAACATGTAATGTCTCATTTTTTTCATTTATGAACAGGCTCCTTTGTTTCTACTGCAGTTGGGTGACCTTTGAAAATATCACCTCTTGCATAAACTCTGACCTATACAATTTGGAACAGGTACATGTTTTAACCATTTTTTCAATTATTTCGCAACTTTGTGCACATGCTCCTCGAATTTTTACTTGACCCGCTTTATCTGCTTTTTTTTTTCTCCTGCACAACTGAGTCCTCATTTAGGCCTTTTTTTTCCTCCTTTCTCTCCACTACTATTGCTTCAACTACTTTTACTAAGCTTATCAGTCGTATCTCCCAACTACTCATCTGTTTTAACTGCTATATATATGCATTGCTACACTTCATTTTTTCGCTCATTCAATTCCTTAATTATGTTATCAACTGCCATTCTATTCTTCAAAATGCCAAAGGTACATCTTCTATACACACACAACTCATGATCTTTTTTTTTTAATTTCTTCTTCTCCATCAACTATTTTACTTAACTCCTCATATGCTAACTACTGTATTTAATGCTGCAGTCCAGAGTTTCAGCACGAGCTAACGACACCACACCACCAACTCCAGCTGAAAAGATAGAACGCAAGAGCAAACGTCTTACAAGGCAGCATCAACCATCAGCCTCTAACATCACCACTTCTGCGTCTCACTTCCACCAGCAATCTATTTCACCAACTCAACCGGACATTTCTCCACCCACTGACAATTTGGTTGGGATTCCCAGTGTTTCTACTACCACTTTTGCAGATGACATTCCTGAAATTATCGAGGATGAACATTACTGCTCCCCTGAAATTGTTTGTTAACAACTTCTACTACTTCCCTAGCTTTCAGCACATTTATATGTTAACTACTTATTACTTCTGCTTTTTTATCCAACTAGCAGATGTTGAGAGGATTGAGAGAGAGTACATGGCCAGACAATTAAACAAATAGTCGTGCAGCTTCCAAAATCTACCTGCGTTCTCGTTCATCATTTTGTTCTGATTTACTGCTGTCTTCGTAACTATTAATTATGCTGTCATCTTTTTTTTTCCCGGCTTCAGCAGTAATAACACTACGGTCTGTCTTTGTGTGTAATAATTGTCATGTTCTGTACTGATGTAATGCCGCAGGTTTCCTGCATTCCTTTGTTATCTGAATATAATTTTCATCAGCACGAACTGTTTTGTGCTTTTTTCACTTCATGCACTGTCCAGATTTTTCTGCATACCCGTTCCTTTGATTACTGCTCAGTCTTTACTTCAATACCAGCTTTGGTCAAAAACATCTATGCACACGCCCATCGGACATGCATATGTACCGGTGTGTGCGTGTGTGTGTATATATAATCTCCTCCTGAATTTCACCTCACACATAAAGACAGACAAATGTGTGGTCTAGATTTTATATACACAAATTTGTGTCCCTATAGTCTCTCTCTCTCTCTCTCTCTCTCTATATATATATATATATATATATATATATATATATATATATATACACACACATGGGAAAGTCTAAATGGACACAAAATATTGACACAAAATCTGAACCATTAGATCTCCCCCTGAATTACACCTCACACATAAAGACAGATAAATCGTATGGTCTAGATTTTATATACATACATTTGTGTTCAATTTTGTGTCCCTATAGCCGCTCCCCAGGAATGGCTACTGGAACACAAAATGATGTTGAACTTTCATTGTCACCAAGTCATCAAGACAGGAAATGCATGTGCATTGTTGCTATTGCTGTAGTTATTACTATATATAACCGACACCAACAAAAAAACAATACTGACCGATCGGTACGAAAAACTGAATTCGGCTAGATCAGATGTTTTCATTTTGCATTCCTTTCTTCTAATAAGAAATCAAATTAATATGTTGGTTAGCAGGCAATTTTATATGTGAACTAGGAATATGAACATGCATTTAGCCTACCTGGAAATTGACTGTAATAATTTGCCAGTCCTATCCATCTTCTTTATTATTTATAATGTCCTGGCTTTGATATAAAATATCTCAACTCTATAAATTATAACCTCCCATTTCCCCCAATAATCTTCTGGTTTTATCAATCAAACTGTTTTCTGTTGATTATTATGTTCCTGTAGCGGCACACTTTTTGCCACTTTAAATATTAGTTATAATAACAAAATCAACGACCAAAGAAAATAAAAATAATAATCAATAGTATATATGTTGAACTAAATGCTAAACATGATGATCTTACATGTTCTGTAAGACTGTTTGCCTTATAAAGGTTCTAGGCGTGATATTGCCGACAAGGAAACTAGAAGATTCCACTCATTCACACGCTCTTTGACACAAATTTTGTTTCACATTGGAAAACCATAAATTTTGAAGCAACATGGTTTGAAATATCATCGGTTTCAGTTTTCATTACACATTGATTGCTCCCAAATTTAGAAATTTTGAAAGTTGTAGATTAACTGGGTAAATTTTAGAAAGAAAACTGACCAACATTGGGATTTATATGTCCGGCACGTAGCCATGGCTCATACTCGTGATTTTCGAGAAAGAATGTCTCTATGAACAACAGATCTGGCTAACGATGTTCTTTGTCTTAGTTGATCCTAAAACCCAAATGTTACTACGATCCAAATAAACTAAACAAAATTTATATAAACGAACATTTAATCAATTCCTCATATTTTACAGAACTACAATAAAACAAATATCCAAAATTAACTATCAATTTTATAATCTGATGTGGCCCATATGAAATATTGGGCATCTGCCCCACTTTACAAATATTCTACAGGCCAAGGCCCAAATGTGATCAAGTAAGCAGGTTGCCTAACCAAAAGTCTTATTTTGAGTTTCAGTTCATATCAATACAAAACAGATCAACTATTAACAGGGTTCATTTGCCAATCTATAAATACCCTACCCTTCATTCATTCCAAAACATCTAAAATCCATTTTATCATCCGCTTCTAAAGTTAAAACATATCGCTAATGGCATCTTTATTTACGTTTGTATCCAGCCTCAGTCTTCTTTTCAGTGTCGACTTAAAAGCAAGTATAGCTTCGAGAATTCTCATCCAGCAATCATCAAACAGTGAATACATAAAAATAAAATGTGAAGAAACAACATACCCATCGCTCTGCTATACTTCCCTTTCTTCATATGAAAGTACCATCAAAAGCAACCCTGTGCAACTGGCACACACTTCACTCTCCATAACACTAGACAGTGTCCGTACTTCCTCCACCGCCATGAAAAACATGTGTGCAGCAGGAGGCATGAGCCATGTGGTAGCAGCAGCCATGAAGGACTGCATGGACCCCATGAAGCAGTCAGTTGAAGAGCTTAAGGGAGCCATACATGCAATGGATAATATGAAAGACAAAAATTTCGCATTTCAGCTAAACAGCATTCAGACTTGGGTCAGTGCAGCACTCACTGATGACAATACGTGCATGGATGGATTTTCAAGTAAAACTATGGACGGCAAGTTCAAGACTGCTGTTAGAGGTCATGTTTTAAACGTGGCACGAATGACAAGTAATTCACTGGCTCTTATTAATGCCCTGGTTCTTTTCCACTCAACTTCTCCTTAGATTTGTATGTTTCATCCATGTTTGGGTATTCGTGTTTGAACGCTAGCTGCCTGTAGTTTTATAGTTGAATGGCTTCCATATATCCTTTGATTCAGATTTATCATACTGATTCATACATCTGTACGTACTGTACTGTTGTCGGATTCCTCTGTTTCTATTTTACTACCGTGGTACAGTTTATGATGAGATCCCCCAAGTGACAAAGTGGTGCAAAAACCGCACAGGGCTTGGTTGGGTCCTTTTTTATATTTTTCCCCCCTCCAAACACTTGGAAAATTGTATTAGTTTTGAAAACTCTTTTACCGACAGGAAAATTCGGTTGGCTGCTTATGATGTATCTGAGAGTATATTCAATCAGCATGTGTACATTTCTTTGATTTATTTTTTAATTTTTCATTGTTTTCAAAAATTTATTAAGAGAGAGTTTATTTATGAGTATATAGAACATAATTTTGGAAATTAGGGCTATTCAAAACTGATTCATGTTATCTTCAAATCAAGGAAAATCTATGATGAAAGATTACCCCATGATTCCGAACTCAGTTCATTTAGTGGATGGCTCGGAAATTTGGCGCTTTTTTATTAAACTTACATGTAAATGGTGAGATGGAGTTCTCTGCTCTTTAATTGGAACCTAAGCAAAGAAAACTGGTTCTTCAATCTCCTTACTCGTCTTTTCCTTTTAACAAAAGAAATAGAAAAAGAACAGTGAGGAAAAAAAGGAAAACGAGAACAAAAAACAAAGACCTCACATCATCACTTTGTATTCACATAGATACTCAATATATAGGATTTGGATTGCTTTATAAACAGTAGCGAGAAAGGTTCTAAATCTAGGATTTTGGTCGCATTTCTAGAATTTTACAACAATATATAGCAGCGGATTTGATTAAACTCTTTTCATAGAACGGTTTTGTTTGACAAATATAGAAGTCTCGTTGAAAATTAAGGGTGTTACTGCACATAAAATATCTAGAATTTATGCACTACAAGGTTGCAGGCAGGAGATATTGTTAGAAATCAAATGAATGACATTTACTTTAGTCCCACATTGGCAAAATAAAGAAAAGATTTAAGGATATATACCTATTCCTCACTCCATATATTGGCCCTTAGGGTCAGGTAATTTTGTGCGAGGGGGAGGACTTAGATCATGTGAACCAAACACACGCGCGTCGCCCGTAAGGGCTGAGCTTGGTAATCTTATTTTTGCTACAGAAAACATCACCATTTTTTTAAAATGGATGCGACAATAAAAGAGGTGCGACCCAACAAGAAAAGCAAACGAATGCAACCCGTTAATATTCGTTACCATTTGAATTCAAACAGTAACGGGTATTTTCCAAACGGGCGCGATGTAAATAGATGCATCAGTTCAAACAGACGCGAGTAGGATTATATAAACTAATCGATCCTGATCAAATCGATATTGTTTTAAAAATTCCCTTCTTGTCTCCGTCTGTCTCCTGCTTTCTCTCTGGCGCCATTAACGAGAAATACTGACTGACATACTCGTCACAATTCCGTGCAGCATCGTCTGTTGTATCCTGGGAGGCTGAAAATAAAGTCTTAAGGAAACTGTATTTACAGGCCTCGGACGAACTCGGTTAGACTTCATTTTTTGTAGTTTAACTTCTCTCTGTATATCAGTTACTACTGTATACTGTAGCAATACTCAACTGTTGTATGCTCTAATATTCATCATACAAGCTTGTGATATAAGTTTGTGTTGTTGCAAATTCTGTTTTGGTCTAATAAGTTCAACAGATATTTCAGTGTTACTATCAGTGGTTAAAACAAACTATTGACCTTATATAAGAAAAAGGAGGTATTGGTAGCAAATTAACCATCAAGTTCGGCTCAGATGGTGGTATGAACACATGCTATCCTTTTTCATATATGCAACACTAACAATAAATGCAGTCGTGTAAACTCGTATCGTGTGGTCCCTCTCCTGAGGCAATACCTTAATCTTCCATAAAGAATTATATTGTTAAGATCCCAACACAAAAATTCCTCAATTTTCACCAATTGGCCAGGAATAAACACTATTTGTAAGCGAACAAATCGAACATTTAAAAACTCAAAGGCAGAAGGCCTGAAATAGTGGTCAGAATTTGTGCCTGAACATAATCTATTGGCTTGTAATAAATCAAATCCGTCAGATGCATAGTAGCCAAGGCGCTAAGGCGCAAGCATTGAGCCAGGGGCTTTTTTGAGCCTTGGGCTTTTTTGTGTGTCTTTTATATGAGTTTGATCTGTTATTCTACTAACTACAAATTAATTTTTAAACCATATTTTATAATTCATTCAATTTTCTACATATTTTATTAATAAGATTTAAATTTTAAACCATATTTTATAATTTATTGAACAACTAATTTTTTATTTAACTATTTATAAACAAAACTTTGAATTTAGCCCAAAAAAAAAAAAAAGAAAGAAAAAAAGAAACCCCCTCAAACTACAAAAAGGCGCAAATCTTAAGCCTTGGGCTTTTCTGTGCTTAGGCGTGCCTACGCGCGCGCCTTGATAACTATGGTCAGATGAATCACTCTACTGATTTTTTGCCTGAACCCGTTCAGATTTACCTAACCAGTTTCTAGCTTCCTAGCATTAGTGGTGCAGACTATAGGCAAATGTATCAAAGTCTGTATTTACATAATATAGACTACAAATTTGGGGAAATCAGACCAACTACCAGTAAATATAGTTTTAGCAGGATAAACCATGAGACGGTAAATGAGGAAAAAAATAGTGAAGGCAGACCAAGTAGTGGCAAAAATAGTGCTAAGAGGAAATGGCACCTGACTTAAGGTCTGTATTTACATATTGTAGACTAATAACTTGAAAAAATCAGATTAAGTACTGGTAAATATAGCCATAGTAGGATATGGTATAAAATGGTAAACCAGGGAAAAAAAATACTTGGGGAAGACAGACCAAGTACTGGTAAATAAAAGTCTGTATTTACATAATATAGACTACAAATTTGGGGAAATCAGACCAACTACCAGTAAATATAGTTCTAGCAGGATAAACCATGAGATGGTAAATGAGGAAAAAAATAGTGAAGGCAGACCAAGTAGTGGCAAAAATAATGCTAAGAGGAAATGGCATAAAATGGTAATTATGACGCTAGAACGAGGGCTTGAACCTCCGGTCCACACGCTCTAACCAACTGAGCTATTCCAGCTTGGCTGCAAAATAATCAAATTAGGTTATATCAATATGGTACTAAAGTTCATGCCACTTCCCACCAAAGGAAAACCTGATCATGTCCCTTTCATTCCCTCCTATCATCAGTATTTAATTGGATGGTTTTGTTTTTATGTTTTACAAGGTAGGCTTGAACTTCATTGTTACTCACAGCTACTATTTCTATGCTTTACAAGGTAGGCTTGAACTTCATTGTTACTCGCAGCTGCTATTTCTATGTTTTACAAGGAAAGATTAAATGTGCAAACAGATATTCACCATATACCCAGAGTGGAAGAGAACACCAGTCATTTGCTATATGTTGACAATTTAATTATTTTGTTAAGCTGATCTTAGAAGTACAAGAGCTACCATAAAAGATTTTTAAGCTATGGGAAAAAGTAAAACGGGACTTAATATTAATCAACTCAAATCTAAATTGTCATTCAGTGTGGGGAACAGGGAAGGGAAAAGAATTTAAAAAAAAAAAAAATCCGAGAAGCCAAATTTTGGGTACCTGTTTTCTATCTCGAAGTCCCCTAAGTTCAATCTTTTCAAAGTATCGAGTTAGCATGCAAAATATCAAGACAAAACTAGAATACAACGTAATAAAATGCTACCGATAGTAACAAGAATTGGTCTAATTGATTCAGCAGCTAACCCTATGGTTCTATATTGGTTGATGACTTGTCATATTCCCTGAGCAGCAATTGATAAAACAGGCGAAGTCTTCTGCCTTAAAATCTCCATGTCCCCTTGTACCCACACCGTCATAACCCTAGATATAACGATTACATGATTAAACCATATGGTAAATAGATAAATGAATGAAAGTGACTAAGTGGGGATAAGGGGCAATTTGAACCTCGGGTAGAGATGAGGAACTGGCTATTTTGAACAAATGAGAAATTCAAATCATTCACAACGAATGTTTACCTGAAGGAAGTCGAAGTGGCAGTTTGAGTAGAGGATCTTGATTTGGGAATTTGGGAAATCTTCGGGGCGCCTGTCTACGTATGGTTTACCTTGGACAGTAATAAAAGGCGTTTGATTAGAGAGAGGCGTTAACTTTTTTTTTTTTCGACTATCCAAGCATCGGAAAATACCGAATAGTTAATAAAAAGAAATTTGAGGATGAGAATAGATAAGATAAAAAATTAGATTAGAAGAAGAAGAACATAACAACAAAATCAGATTAGCACGAATCTCATAGGGTGCTGCCACGTAATCTACCAAAACGCCACTTCAATAGAAACTATCGATTCTAAAAGCACCCAAGCAGTAACCGATTTAAACGTGAGGAGAAGAGGAATTAAAGTGTGGTTACGCCCCACTCTTCCAGTAGCGAGTGGGGCTTTGCCTATTTTTTTAATTTCTAAATATACTAAACGACAAACAGTTTGCCGTTTAGTGTTTCTTTAAAACAAAATGCCGTAAACAGCAAACTGATTGTTGTTTTATCCCTAAATGACAATCAGTTTGACGTTTAGCAATCGCCATAAAAAAAGTGGGAGGAATCCTCACTTGAACGATGAACTCACGCTGTTCGCGACATCGCTGCAGCGCGATTTGCATTTTAGAGTGGGGATCGCCCTTACTTTGATGAGTATTCCCACTGCTGGGAATGCACTAAGTAGATCAAATAACTTGTTATACCACTTCAAAATAGCTTTCCAAAATATCATCAAATCATATTATCACAAATAAATAGGATGTAACAAATTAATTTTTAATAATAAATAATGGAAAAAATAATTTTACATAACAAAAAAAATAAAAAAAATTAAGGTGAATGTTAATGAAACTCCAATTTTGATTAAGCGGGGTTAAAATTTCAATTAATCATAAAAAATTATTATGTGATGACAAAATAAACCGTTTCTCCTTAAACATATTAAATAAAATTCAAACATTAATCTTCTAATCTTTCTTAATCAAAAACTTGATCCATAAACCTTATTTTATTGATGAGTAATACTAATTTCAACGCAAGATATGAACTTAAAAATGGAAACTGGTAACGTAAATGTGACATAGAAAAGTTGTGTGAGCGATCAAAATGCATTGAATCGGGTAAAGTAAGATGTATGTTACTAATGTGAATTGTTACTAAGATATTATTGTGTGGGCGATCAAAAGAAATTTTTTTATAAACTAATGGATATGTCATATTTCTTTTACTTTTGACCATCATCTGAGTAACATCACTCAATCCCCTTAAATCTGAAGAATTAATATTTGTACGTACACCCATAATAAAAGTCTCAAGTTGATTTGACAATGTTAAAATGTCAATGGTTGAAAAATCTTGTGAATAAAATTGAGCCAACCGAGTCAATTTTTGGTCGTCAAAAGCAAAAAAGAGTATGAGGGATTCAAGCATACAACACAAAGTAACAATTCGGTATTCGCTTCATTAAATCGATTATTTAGCTCTTGTATTTGCATATCTATAATTGTTAGGAATATATTTGTATATATTTGTTTCCATTAGTTTATTATATGTTTCCCAGTATAAAAGATTATATTTGTTTTCATTAGTTTATTATATGTTTCCAGTACAGAAGATCATATTTGTTTCCATTTGTCTAAGATATGTTTACTGGGAAACATAAACTCATTTTTCTATAAATTTGTATCATCTGCACAGTTTTGAATAAGAAGAATTATTTTCCTACATGTTATCAGAGCCTAAAAACCCTAGCATCCTCTATCTTTGAACCTTGCGTCGTCAATCATGACCAATGAACATAGTTCTGATGGATCTGCCAACAGTGGAACCTCTCTGAACCCCTTGATCTTTTCACCTTATGACCCAAACATAGATCCCTCTTCCCCGTATTATCTATCTTCCCATGATAACCCAGGGAATATCATTACCCCTATTGTACTTCGTGGTGCCAACTACGATGAATGCTCCAAATCAATTTGGCTTTCGCTGATTTCACGGAGAAAGATTACTTTTCTTAAAGGAACGGAACTTAAACCAATTGATCTGGCAAGACTTCTCGACTGGAGGTGTTTGCAGGCAATGTTGGTTCAATGGGTGATGAATACCATTGATCCATCGCTGAAGAAGACTGTCCCATATTTTGAGGAGGTGTTTCCCTTACGGGAATTATTGAAAAACGATTTAACAAAGGGCACGGAACCCGGAAGCAAGATATAAAGAAGGCATTGGCTGATTGTAAACAAACTGCATCGATGTCTGTAGAAGATTATTTTGGTTTACTGCAGCCACTTTGGGATGAGATGACTACTTTCTCCCCTATCCCCACTTGTGAGTGTGGTCGTTGCATATGTGATATTGCTGTAAAACTGCAAGAAACTCGAGATGAAAATCAATTACATGATTTTCTGTATGGGCTGTATAGTGAACATTATGGGCATATTCGTACTAGCTTGCTTGCCCAAGATCCACTGCCCACTTTTGATCGACCATACACTGCTGTTAAAAAAAAAGAATGCGTTTGAAGACTATGGCGGAGCAGCCCCCGATAGATGAGGTGATGGCGTTGTTTTTGACAGGACCAACTCGCATTTTTGCATCAAATTCCGATAGAGGCAGTGGATCAAAGAAGTGTAGTTGCTGCAGAAAATCAGGGCATGATGTTGATAACTGCTATCAAAAGAATGGGTATCCGGATTGGTGGGAGATTCGACCTTGAAAGCAAAACACTCGTGGTGGAATGACGTCTGGTGGCGGACAACAGCGCATTTCTACAACAGGCCGTCGCACCAGTCTAGGTTCAGCAGTAGGGGCATTGAACGCTGCTTTCTCCGGACAACCGTCGATCCTTGGTACTCCGACAGGTGCGGCAAGTTCCAGTGGGACAATCCCTCCATTGAGTTGGCGCTCAACAATGTTCTTTATGTTCCAGATTTACATTGCAACTTAATTTCTGTGTCGAGTTTAATTGATGATACTCAATGTGATGTACTCTTTACTCATGCATTGTGTATTTTTCAGGACCGAAGTACGAGGATAGTGATTGGAGCGGGTGAACGGTGGGGTGGACTTTTCTATTTTTGTGATGCTTTAAAGGTTACAGGTTCAGCTATTTTAGTAATACAAAATGGATATTTGGAGCTATGGCACAGTAGCCTTGGTCACCCGGCTGAGAAAGTGATGAAACATTTACCTTTTATTAGTAGTTCTTTGCATTTAAATAAAGCATGTGATGTTTGACACAAAGCTAAACAGACAAGGGATAGTTTTTCAGATAGTAATAATATAGTTTTTAAGTGCTTTGAACTCATTCATTATGATTTGAGGGGACCATATCGTTGTTTTTCTTCATGTGGTGCTAAGTATTTTTTGACTATAGTTGATGATTTTTCTAGAGCAGTATGGGTGATTTTGTTGATAGATAAAACTGAGGTATATTCGATGTTTATGAAATTCATTGCAATGGTTAAACGTCAGTTTGATAGTAATATTTGTCGTGTTCGTAGTGATAACGATACTGAGTTTAATTGCTTGAAAGATTATTTTTCAAGCCAGGGTATTCTGTTTCATATCTCTTGCGTCGGAACCCCCCAGCAGAACGGGAGAGTGGAAAGAAAACATCGACATATTCTCAATGTAGCTCGAGCATTTACGTTTCAGGGGTCTTTACCTATTGAGTTTTGGGGTGAGTGCGTTCTTGCTGCTAGCTATTTAATCAATCCAACTCCCTCTCGATTGTTAAATTATAAGTCCCCTTATGAGATTTTATATGGCACTCCTCCTTTGTATGAGAATATTCGAGTGTTTGAGTGTCTTTGTTTTGCTTATGATATACAATCTAAACAAGACAAGTTTTCTAGTCGTAGTCGTAGATGCATATTTGTTGGGTATCCCGCTGATAAGAAAGGGTTGAAATTATTTGATTTGTCTTCGCATCAGTATTTTATTTCCTGTTATATTGTTTTCTATGAGACAGATTCCCTTATGCTTCTCCGATTATTGAGAATAAAAATAGTACAAGGTCTGACTTTTGAGGGAGGGTGTTGTCCCTCAGTTTGTGGAGATGAAGTTGCCCCAACAGGAACTCCTGTTGTAGTTCAATACACAATGCCATCAACTGTTGTGGTCTCGAATGAAGGGGACGGAAAAGAGCTACGAGCAGCGCATGCTTCAGATTCGGCACCTGCTTCAGCCTTGGATGTTGTCCCAGATGCAACCTAAGTCCCAGTTGTTGAACTTAGCAGCGAGCTCGGTCCTGGCAAGCGTCTAAAGTCTCGTCCTGCTCATCTTCAGGAATATGTGACAAGTCTCATCAGTCCAATCCCCGTACTGTTTCACCCAGCAACCATCCTTCCTCAGGTACTCCGTATCCCCTTGCACATTACATGAGCTATAAAATATTTTCTATGCGACACAGAGATTTTCTTGCAGCGATTACTGCAGGTGTTGAGCCTACCTCTTATCGTCAAGCCTCGAGGGATGCTGGATGGAGATCTGCTATGCAAAATGAGATATAAGCGTTAGAAAATAATGGGACATGGAGTTTGGTGGATTTGCCTCCTGGTAAGAAGGCGTTGGGAAGTTGCTGGGTGTACAAGATAAAGTACAGTTCTGATGGTTCTATTGAGCGGTTGAAGGCCAAACTAGTTGTTTTTGGCAATCACCAGGTGGAGGAAATTGACTATTCAGAGACATTTGCACCAGTGGCCAAGATGTCTACGATTCGTACATTTATGGCTATAGCAACAGTCAAATGTTGGATCTTGCACCAGATGGATGTTCATAATGCTTTCCTTCATGGTGATTTGATGAGGAGGTGTATATGAAGTTTCCCCCAGGTTTTGAGCATAGTGAACCCAACAAAGTATATCGTTTGCGTAAGTATCTCTATGGTCTCAAACAAGCACCACGTTGTTGGTTTGCTAAACTTGCTACTTCTTTGACTGCTTACGGTTTCTCCTAGTCTCTTTCCGATTATTCTTTGTTTTCCTACTGGAGTGGAGATGTGCAGATTGATGTTCTTGTTTATGTTGATGATTTGATCATTTCTGGTAATGATTCAGAGGCAGTTGACAAATTTAAGAAATATCTTAGTTCTTGTTTTCATGTGAAGGACTTGGGAGTCTTAAAATATTTTCTGGGTATTGAGGTAGCTCGCAGTGCAGCTGGTATTTCCTTATGTTAGAGGAAGTATGCACTGGATATTATTGCAGAGTGCAGACTCTTAGGTAGTAGACCGACAACTTATCCTATGGATCCGAACCACAAGCTTGGGTCCTCTACCAGCCCACCTCTTGAGGAGGGGGAGCAGTATCAATGTCTAGTTGGTCGATTGATCTATCTCTCTTTTACTCGTCCCGATCTAGCTTATGCAGTACATGTTTTGTCCCAGTTCTTGCAGAAGCCAAGACATGATCATTGGGATGCAGCACTACGGGTTGTGCGCTATCCTAAGAATTCCCCAGGCTAGGGAATTCTCTTGAGAGAAGATTTAGAATTGACTCTATCTGGCTGATGTGATTCTGGTTGGGCAAGTTTCCCCCTTACACGGCGTTCTATTACAGGATGGTTGGTATTTCTTGGTGGTTCCCCTATCTCTTGGAAAACCAAGAAACAGAAGAAAATATCATTATCTTCCGCTGATGCTGAGTATCGTTCACTGACAGTCTTGACATGTGAGTTGAAGTGGCTGAAAGAATTGCTAACATGTTTGGGTGTTCAACATATTTCTTCTATTCCGGTTTACTGTGATAGTCAGTCCGCGTTGCACCTAGCACAGAATCCCGTGTTTCATGAGCGCTCCAAACACATTGAGGTTGATATGCACTTCATTCGTGATGCTATGCAGGATGAGACGATCATTACGTCATATGTACCTACTTCTTCGCAGCTTGCTGATATTGTCACCAAGCCACTCGGGAAGCAGCAGTTTGTTTCTTTGTTGCGCAAGTTGGGCACTTGTGATCTGCCTGCTCCAACTTGAGGGAGGGTGTTAGGAATATATTTGTATATATTTGTTTCCATTAGTTTATTATATGTTTCCCAGTATAGAAGATTATATTTTTTTTCCATTAGTTTATTATATGTTTCCATTATAGAAGATTATATTTGTTTCCATTTGTCTAAGATATGTTTACTGGGAAATATAAACTCATTTTTCTATAAATTTGTATCATCTGCACAGTTTTGAATAAGAAGAGTTATTTTCCTACAATAATGGTGTTGAATAATTCAATATGATAATGGTGAAAATATGTCACCTTTTCAGCTGTACGACGTAATCTTCTACGAATAACATACAAATCATCCATATTTGGGATTGAAATTAAATGTTTGCTACAAATAATTCACAATTTTTTTGGAAGACTCGTCGTTTGTTGGAGACGATGATCTTTCTAAAGAATTTGTTTTGTGTTTTTCATTGTGACTCACTAAAGAACATTCTCCAACATTTGATTATTTTTGAAAATATTTCAACATGCTATAAAAAAAAGTTAATCATTAAATAAAATAAACAAATTCTATTTTTTTTATTAAGGCTTCAGCAAGTACCTACCTTATTTTTCTAACAAATTCAAAGTTCAAACATTTTAGTACAGTAATTACCTTCCATGTCACATATTTCTTCCTATTTTTATAATAACACGCCTTTATTTAATAATATGATTTTCAAAAGGCAATGCTACAACTACTACTAATTAATACAAATTGTCTATGAATGCTATTGAACAAGGAGCATATGGAAGATGAAGCAAATTGAATGGTTTTTTTTTTCTCCCAAATTCTCAATTCGAAGTTTCCAACAAACGTACATTTTCCCTCAATTTCAATTTCAAAATGCCTAATTTCAAACAAATATTACATAAAGCATAATACCTTTCTATTCCTGCCACTTAGTCGGAGAATAGCGAAGGCGATGAAAAGACGATGGGTTAGAGATGAAGAGGCGGCTCTCAGTCTAAGATGCAACTCGTCCAGGAGGAGAGAGGAAGACCTAATTTTTGTCACAACTCTCAAGATGAGGTAAGACCTAATTTTCTTTGCAGCTCTCAAAACGACCTAATTTTGATTTGAATAAATAGAAGTAACGAGAGCGGTTAGTGGAGAGAAAGGAAGAAATAAACAATGCGTTACTTTTTTTTTTAGGAAATTGGGGTAATGGTTTATATTGTAAAAAAATTCAAAATTCAGAGGGGTCAATTGACCCTCCTTGCCCCTTAGTAGACCCGCCTATGCCAAAAATTGAATTTGTTTAGGCTTTCAAATGAAAAGGAGGCCGGTCCTAACCGGGTCTAAAGAATATGAAATTGATGTGACTTTCGACATAACATTTGAATAGTTTTGTCCTTGTGATGTCGCTTTATCAGATTCTTAAGGTGTGATGTGTTCCTTTTTTACTTTTGAGTTCTCATCCATAAAAAGATGCGTGTTACGCATGCATATTGTGAAAAACAAAAAAATTAGAATGTTAACAAACAAAACCAGTTTTTTTTTTTTTTTTTTTTTGGAAAATAATATAAGCACGAGAAACAAATTTATCCCTTCAACCATTTCGTCGTTCTCATCGTCTTTCTTCTGTCCACTCTGTGATTCCTTAATTCTTTTTATATTTTATAACTAATGTTGAAAACCCAAAACAAAAAATAAACCCAATGACACCTAAACCTTCCTAGCTTATAACGTCATTCAGGCAATGAAGACACATAGTTTGAAAGATTTTTCTTCATATTTCACCATATTAAAAAGATTTAATGACACTAATATCGTTCACTAAAAGAAGAACATGTACAATTTTTTTGTTGTATTGAAAATTGCATAAGTGTTGACCACATTAAAATCAGAAGAGGTAAAGAATAAACGAACGCAGATACAAAATCATAACTAAAATGGGAACAAGATGACTAGATTTGCAATAAGTACATATGTAACACTAGGTATGTCAATAGATGCTTTAGGATGCAGATAGTGTCATATCTGTATCGACATTCGGAATTATTTTCGGATATAGGAAATGCACATCCGCGGATATGGACGGATATCAGATAATTATCCACTCCGCCAACGGTCGATAAACCGATAAACATAAATGAATTTTTTTAGTTTAATGTAATTTTTAACAATCCAATTGATTATTAAAGTGCTAAAAATAAATAAATATGATGATAAAATATAATTTTTGAGTAATTACTATGGTTTAGTAGACTTTCAACTTTACAATAATAAACAGGAAAATAGTGTCAAGGACGTAATTACCGGGTTTTTTTAGCCATAAGGGCGACCAGCTGAAATTTTATTCTAAAGGAAAAAACAATAGATTTTAGGTATCAGTTTTACAGTAAGCATGGTATCAAAATTTGACTATTGGTTTTTAAGTATTAGTTTTACAATGTATATAGTATCAAAATTTAGCTCTTAGTTTTTATTAGTTTTACGGTGTGTATGATATCAATTTTACAGTGTGTCTTGTCCTTGACAATAAATTTTTGATGGGTTGTCCTTGGACTTTAAAAAGTTATGAGATTTGTCCTTCACACTAAAATCTCCAATAATAAATTTGTATATTTCTTTATGCTGAAATACATATAATTTAAATTATAATCATAAAAAATGAAATGGATAATTTTCGAATGCGGATGGGTCTATATTCGCATCTGCATGTGTTCTTCCTAATATCGGATATTATTCTCTTTTTAGATACAAATGCGGATGGATTTCAGATTTTTCGGGTATTCATAAACAGTCATATGTAACACAAAGATGAATATGATGTTTGATGTGTACTGTAATAAAAAAAAGTCTACAAATGATGTTTGAAATGCACTAGAGAGTAATTACCTATCAATGGACACATAAGAAACAAACTTTTAGCTATAATTTTTTTTTATTACAAAATAATTACTGATTGGTCAATAAAGGGCCCTTGTTGATCTTATGAATATCTCAGACTAATCTAACCGCATAACGTTAATATGGTTAAAATTTCTTCCATAATAGATAAGCCCTCTCCTTCCTTGAAAGATTAAAAGAATATACAAAAAACACTACGAGGAATGAGTTTGGACATCCAATACATTACTTCTAGATTGTAGAACAACCAAGGAAAAAAAAGTGATGATCCGTCGATGTATTCATCAAAGATCACATTGTGGGTGAAAAAAGGAAAATAAGGCCTTTGAATGCTAAGGTAGTTAATTAACAACAATGAGTGGATTGCAAATAGTGGATGCAAGGAGAAAACCATTACAATAGTTACTACAAGGCAAAAGTTATACTCCATCCGATGACAACTGTCTAATTAAGGCGCCAACCACATAAACTAAATACTTCATCTTGTGATTGCATTGAAAGAAAAACATGATTGCTTATTTCATTTTATGCATTTCAAAGTGTACATACTTGATTATTGACGATGCTCCACTGATTAAGAAACACCTCGAAAATTTAATAAAAGAAGAAGATTAAAATTTAAATATGACAAGGGTAAAAAGGAAAAGTAACAAACTCATGAATACGATTTTGAAACTTGCACTGTTGCATTTATAATGATTTTCTAAAAATATTGTGTTTTAAATTAGTAGTATTAAAAAATCATTAATGTTTATAATTTGGAATCAAAATTAATTAAATAACTAATTTAAGAAGAAAAAAATTATAAATGAAGAAAGCTTCATCAACAAACATATTAGGCTTGACCTATCAACCCCTCCTGATCAATTGCTACAAGCAAGAGGTTGATCGATCAATGTTATCAAGTTAGGGATTTGATGGTTGAATGGCCTAAATTTACAATAAATCGAATGGTTGAAATTAATTTTCTAACCCTATAAATAAGGTATTAAGCTAAATGCTTGAACCTTGATTCAATTAATGTAGGTCCAAATTCGATCTCTCTAAAACTTGAAATCTCTTTCTTCTTAAACTAAATTTCTTGATAATAAAATAAGAAAGACTGAAGAAGAAAAAAGGATTAAAACAAACTAAGATGAGATCTATATGAAACGAAGGCAATTCAAAGCGTGTTAGGAAAAGGATGGTTTTTCTTAAGGTGGATGGGTTCATAATTAATTTAGGAAGTTGTTAGTAATTTAACTTGAAAATCTAATCCCCTTTTCCGGCTTATTTTTATGTAAATAGATTTGCTGAATAAATGTCAATATAAGTTGATTGCACACACTTTTGTTGAAATAAATAGAAACCTCATTAAACCTAAACCCGAGTTTGATTTATTTAAAGTATATTTGAAATCCTACTATTATGAGTTATAAATCTTATATTTATAAAATTAGGGTTTCAATGTGATGAAGAAAAACCTTCATTGGAATGATGAAAAACATTGTAATTAAAAACTATATTATAAACATTAATTTATACTATACTTTAGATTTTGATAGCAAGGAAACCCTCTCAAATGTTGAACTCAACAGTCGCATCTACTTTGTTTTTCTGAATGTTGCTGCATTTATTCCTTCTCGAGACATTAAAAACTTCGCTTCGCTCTCTTGGCAGTTTCAAGTTCAACTCAGATAGACCTCCAATTAGGGAAGTCCACGGATACTTTCAGATATAGATAATGTCATATCCGCATCTGCATCTGAAATCATTTTGAATATCGAATATCCATATTCATTGCGGATACAGATGGAAATCTCATAATAATCCTATCCTATAATGATCGATAAATTAAGAAACACAAATGAGAAAAATTAAGTTTAATATAAATATTTCATCATTCTATTGGTTATTAAAGTGTTAAAAATTAACAAATATGATGGTAATAAATAATTTTGAAAATGTCCGGACGGATAAATTTTAGATGTAGATGTCATCATATCCATGTCTTTTTTTTTAATATCGCATTATCCCTTTCACGGGATGATTTTTGGATATCCATTGACGGCCCTCCCTCAAACCCATAATATATAATTTAATATCCATCGCCCTACCACTGATGAACTACCAAAATCCGTTGATAGCTTTGCTTCACCGCTGTAACAACCCAGATTTTTATATCATGAATATTTAAATTATTTAAATATTAAACGATTAATTTTGGGATTTAATGAATTGGAATTTATTTAAATAGGAATTTGATTGTCGATTTAACTTGAAATTGTAAATATTAAGTTTACAATCCAACTAAATCTATTTTGAATTTATGCAACATTATATTAAATAGAAATGATAATAATAATTTATTATTAATGAAGTTGAGGGTTTTTGGAATCAATTTTATTTTGAATCGATTTTGATTAACGCGAAAAATAGTCATTTTACAAAAAATTCGACGAAGCTAGTTTTATCTAATACAAAATATTAAGCTATTGTAGAATTTCAAATTTCATAATGAATGGATGATCTGTGTGATCATGCGATTGTGAAATGTACGAAACATAAACAAGTGAATATAATGAATAAAATATAGAGAATATGTAGCGACCCAAATTTCCGGTACCCTTTGAGCTGACCAAACAACACTAATCCAACCCAAATGACACTAGAAACCTAGACGCCAATAGAAAGAATTTAGAGGATGAGATAAGAAAGAAATTTTAGAATAGAAGAAATAGGAAGAAGAAAACACAACACAATTAGAGTCTCGCATCGCAACGGAACAAAATATAATATAGAAATAATCTTTATTGAGAGCTTAAAAATACTTACAATATCAGAGTACATCAGTACACTTGGACAGTTATAACAACCTGTCCTCATATACATCACACAACGGAATATACTAGATAAAATCATACGTCTGAACTCTTCCAGCATGTCTCTAGACTTCGCAGCATCCAACAAGTTAGACCTGTACAATCCGGGCTAACCCGAGCATTACAAATATCGGGTCAGTCTGGCGAACCAGAGTGAGAAAAAACTCGCAAAGTTTAAGGGGATCATCCAACTTGACTTTAAAGTTCAAAATATTTTTGAAAGAAAAGGGTAATCGTAAGACCAAATCCACACATAAATATGGACAGTTTTTACCTTACGATAACCCAAAACGTTTTGAAATCATATATTATTCTGATATTATAATAGTGTCTAAGTACAAGTAAATAGCAATCTAGCGGAACGCTTGCATCTCACGCTCCACATATATAGTATACAAACAAAACCGCGGGCGCTTATTGGAGATTGGATTCCGACTATGACAACGTATGGAACCACCTGCCGATAGTGTATCTCTAGAGACGAATACACTGGGTTCAACAAGAACGTCTTGCAACCCAGCCCACACATGATCGACCACTCATTTCGCTTGAGTGTATCGAATGTATATCACCAACAGTTGGGATCAGCAACCGTTTCCCGAAAAGGGACAACATCGATAGATTTAAGAAGAAAAAGGATTTCCTCTAGATAGGTGATTATACATCCTAATGGGAGCGACCCACATAGCCACGCTGCCTGCCCGATTTTTTTCATTTCCTGGTTGATGAGGCTCGAGGTTACGTTTACTTATCAGCACATCACTTTGAATGCCACATCGTCAGATCCGTCAAATCACTAATTGACGTCCTCAAAAATACACTGGGCACGTTTGAAGAAATCAATGTACGTGACCATCTGGAAATACTGTGTCAGACACTCGTCCATACAAGTCATCTAGGAACATGATGAACCGAAGGCACTCTCCTACCGCATCCTAGGATCAATAGCGAGAAGTCCTTGCAATCCGCAAAATCTCAACCACGACCGAATCACATCAGGATACCTCTGGTAGCTAGCTAGAGAATATTCAACAAGTAATCCTTCCGCTTATGAAGATCCACGGTCTTCAATGCTCCATCTCGACCATCTTCCGATTTCTTCAACGTTTACTATTTATTGGTCGGAATGGTTTTCGAACATAAATTCGATCCCGGTCTTTCTGAACCAACAATCGCTTTGGCCAGATTTTGATAGTCGGTGATTTTACTATCAAAATAACAATCATCATCCGTATAAAAATAAAGTAGATTCATTAGTTCAGTATATAGCGTCAATCGGTCTCTTTATTTAAACATTTATTTATAATCTTTCGACTTTTGACATACACCCCTTCACTTCTTATTCTCAAATCAGTTTATTCGACTTTTCAAATTATAGTTTATAATATCCTTTATAGAAATATTCTCTCGTTTCTAAACTAATATCATTCTTGGATAATCATGAAGTCGTTACAAGTTGGGGTATTTTATTACCTCTCAGACCTTGAGTCGACAACATTCTTATCTTCTGAATAGATAGAAGCTTACCAACGGAATCTCAAATTCGAATAACTATTCCAATGCTTCCATTTGCAATAGAATCCCTTTTAAAACCCACTTATATTAGTTTGATTTGAATAACTTCATTTCACATCTAAAATGCTTATCCTTAGGTTAGCTCTATATTTCAATAATCAATTTCCGTCCACTTAAGCTTTCGATCCATATTAACTCATATTAAATCTTGTTTGAAACTTTCCTTTTTATAGAATCCCTTCTTGGGAATAAATCAAAATTTTGACTCATATAAATATGAGTAAAGCTTATTAAAAACCCTTTTTAAATATAAACAAGTCTTACTCAACTAATTCCTTTTATCATCATTTCCATCTCGACGTGTTTACTTTCAAACATTATTCACTTTGAAGTTAATATCATTTCTCTTTATAGAAATCTAGATCTGATATATCAAAACAACTTGGTTTTATTTGAAAACGCTATTATATATTCCAATCTTGTCTATCGATCCTCTTATGAATTCATATTCATATTATACTTTAAAAATCCCGTTCACAGTTCAATTCCTCGTTAATCATCTAACATTCTTTACATCAATAGCTAAATTCATTGTCGCCTATAAATAAAATAATTAATCTTCCTTAAAAGGTTATTTTAAAATAATAATTAACTTCTATAATACTTAACAATCCAATAATAATTTTCACAAAAATCCGTTCCTTTGCAAGTAGTCGACTTAGTCATTTCAAATAAGGTTACTTTGTTAACCATTTCCACTTAGTTACTTCTTTTAAATTAATAAATAATATTAATTTAAATAAACTTCATTTGATTTAATTAACAATCTAATTTAAATAATCCCATTTAACGATCAAATTCAATCTTAAACCATTTGGTTAATAGCTGCTCATTTGCCACAAAACTCATTAACATGCGAATCTTGCTTTATATACTTTTTTGTAAGTTCAAGATAAAAGTAATCATTTTATTTCCTTTAATAAATTTATTTAAAATAATCTATATAAAATGGATCTCAAACTAACTTTAGTTATAAAAAAAATTTATAACTTCCTTCTTATTGATTTACCTGACGGTAAATCAATTTCTATAAAACGATTCATTTACGGGCCATATGCCGATACTCATCCAATATCACCTATTGGCAATGTCACACAGTTGTTGAATTTAGATTCAACAATCAATCAAATTGATTAACAGTACATATAAATAAACAATATATTTGAGGAATCCGGTTGGATTCCTCCAACCTGTCCTTCCCTGCATCAAAATGGTCATCTCGGTTTCAATGTAACAATATATTTATTCATTCCGATAAAAAGAAATAAACAGTTCAACCAATAACAGTCAATAAACAATTTATAACAATCAATCAAGCATTCAATTATTTGTCCAATACGTTTATATTATTATAAACGTAATTTACAAGGTAAGTTACCTTGTTTGGAATCTAGTCATTAAAATAACGATTTAAATTAAATTAAATTAAACAAACGCTTAATTTAATCCATGAATATTAAATAATATTCAACATACAAATAAACAGTCATCCAATCATCAACCATTAACAAACATTGCACATAAAATAAAAACCCGGTTTATATAAAATATAAATGGGGTAACTGAGTGAATTAAACTCCTCTTGCTTTCCATCTGTCATCAAACCGGTTTGTTTCTTAACATCGTCAAATTCAGCTTCAAAATGTTGCGTTTGTTGACACGGTTCCAACATTCCTGCTTGATTCGATTCTATCGACATATGAGAACATTATACGACACTGTTCATCTCTTTCTCCTCTGCATCCTCATTCCACCATTTCTCTGCTTCGCCAAAGCTCCATTCCCCTCACCGCTCACGCTTCTCTTTTTCTGTTCTTTAGCCGCAACTTCCGAACGCAGTCATCACTCCCAACCCACACATGCAAGCCTCCACAACCACGTTAGTACCCTGCCCGTACCATGCTACATGGCTGGACCATCATCTCACTACTCTAGCTTTTCAAACCAATTGAACTCCACGTTCAGTTAAATCTTCTCAGTGTAGGAGCTTGCATTTCTCTCCATTTTCTTTTTATTCCTTGCGTCAGAAATCACCATCAGCTCACGTTTTCTCTTGTTTCCGCTCCTATCACGAACAGTACAAACTCCGCTGCTTCACTACTTTGCACGCCACCAGTATATTTCATTCCTCCTCGAGCTGCTTTGTTTCCCACGCAGCATGCACTTCATCTTCCATCAGCAAGCCACTCCTGCATCCGAAGACCACCAGAGTACTCACATTAGTGACGATCCCCCTCCAATCCACTCTGACCGAGAACGGGAACCATCCAGGCTCAGAAATTGCAAACAAAGCTTCTTCATTCTGCTGGGAAAACTGATCGCCAGAAACTACCGAGCTGGTGTCCACTTCTCCCAAGTGTTGAGCGCCCTATCCTCTCCAACCTTTCAGTTCATCACTTTGGCTGATAATTTATGGTTGTAGAGATGTGGATTGGTTAAGCGGAGGGAGATTCGGTTAGTATATATATATATATATATATATATATATATATATATATATATATATATAGTGAAGAGAGGTAACGAGGGATTCGTTTTCTGCAAGAAATGAAATAATACACGGTGCTTATATAGGCAAAGGAGTGAGACGTCTCTTTCAGTATATACGTCGTGGTCGGCACGGTCTTTGGGGCGTCATTTCAATGCATTTCCTTGGTCGGCAAGGTTTTTGTACGTTGAAAAGAAATTTCATTTCAGTAGCAGCTTTACACTCGTAGGATCTGCAGATGTATATAACTAGGCATGAAGTGGAATGTGGCAGTGTAATTTCTCTTCCACTGAAAAGAGAATTTATGGTAGAAGAAAGGAATAGGCTACCTGCGGTTGGAAAGATAGAAATTGTATGTGATGCTCTTTTCTTATCAAGTTCCGTTCAGTCGATTTCCATAAACGGTCATCGAACTGCACTTACAACGACCTTTTCCAAATTTGATTTGGACATAATTCCAAACCCAACCGTCAGATTTCAAATCTCTTATATTCGTTGGAAAGTTCTTTTCGATACGAACCCAACAGTTTCGGTTTTAGGAGAATCGGATGGTCGGATCTCCCGTAACATTAATTCGAAGTCAATGGTCGAAATTCACGAATGGTCGCAGCGCCGCGCGTTCTATTCAGGCCATTAATATATATATATATATATATATATAATATTATATATATTTCGTCGATTTCCATTTAAAACATATTTTATAAATCGTTTATAAATTCGTTTTAACACGATTGCAACTTCATTTTCAATTTTAAATCAAAATTGAATAATCCATATCATTATAATATTTAAATGATAATATTTTCAAAATATCAGATTTTGAAATCATTTCCTTTTTGATATTCATTATACAAATGAATAAAATCGATATAAATATCATTCGCATTAAAATGTAGCAAATCTAATCGACACGGCTTCATATATATCTCATATATATGTTAAAAATAATATTTTTAACTAGCTATTAATTTTTCTAATACATTTTAGAAAATTTCGGCAGCGTAACACCGCGATACTAAGCTCTAGTCTTATCCCTCGCCTAATACTGGCTCGCGCCGTGCACAAACCAATTTCAACCCAAACAATTCCACAAACAAGTCACAACTATAATTCAAATTTCCACAATACAAATCCAAAACAAACAATAGGGTTTGTACAATAAAATAGTGTCGGGGGCTTCTAAGCCCCGTCTGCATCCTAAAATATATTTACCTGTAAATTAATTAGAGTGAGAAGGAGTTCTCACCTTTGGTTTCCACTCCGTCATTCTTTAGCGGACGATTTGGATTCCGTTCTGCTTCCAGTTAGTTCCACTGCAATCTGTTTCATGCGGTTTATATTAAAAATCACATTTTTATTATATATTGTTTCATATAAAAATCACATTTTTATTTCAAAACTATATATATAGAAATCATATTTTTATTTAAACCATTTCATAGTAAAAATCACAATTTTATTGAAGCTATTTCATTTTTAAAATAATGCTATAATATATAAAATCAATATTTTAACACAATACTTATATACAAATTTCATATTTTAAAACAATAATATATATTAAACTTTTAGATTTTAAAATAATCTTATTTGCTTTAAAAACTGAAAATAAATCCGATGTGAATTTACAGTAAAAATTGAAATAAATTCAAGGTTATTTACCTTTTATTTCTTCTTGCAAGGGGGCCCACAGCCGGAGGAGGGTGGGGGCTGACGTCTGTTGGAGGCGTGGGGCGGTGCTAGGTGTGGTGGGGCCAGAGGAGGGTGGCGGCGGCTATTTATCTCGATTTGGGGATTTTCGTGGAGGAGGTTTCGAATTGGGGTGGGGAGAGGAAGAAGAGGGGCGGTAGCGTCGATTGGGAGGGGCGGCGGCAAGGCTATGGCGGCCGGAGGCGACGCGCAGGTGGCGCGACGTGGGGCTAGGGCTGAATAATTTGGGGGAACGGGGGCTAACTAGTTTTTTTTCTTTGACTTAAGGGAAGACAGAGAGGGTTATAATATATAAATGTAAATATATATATATTTAATTTAATTTAAATTTTCAAAAAGTTACTTTTTCATTCTATGTCCAAATCCAACCCAATGACTATCGCTCCTAGCCAAATACTCCCACTCCGGACATAATGGGATATGTCCCATTAGCTAATTCGACTGTTACGATTAGTTTTCATCAAAATTAAAATATAATTCAATATAATGTTCATAATTGATTTCAACGTACATTTTAATTTACCAGGGCCACATACTAACTCTAATATTCCAGAAAAATAAATCTAGCTATGTTTTGATGATATGGTCCTAACAAAACTAATTTCTTCGAATTTGGAGATCTTTTGAAAAACGTTCATTTTTTAGTCGATTAAATTCAATCTGAAATTGCCAAACACGTTTAAATTCACCACGCTCACATATTAATTCCAAAAATTATGAAATTTGGAATCTAGAAATAATTTGACATTCTAGATCCAAGAAAAGTGGTTTCATCAAAAATGGAGGTCGTTTGCAAAATGGCTATTTTTAAGGGCCATATATTATATAAAATATATTTAAATTCCATAGCGACTATTCTGAATTTTAAACTGGACATAACTTTTTATTCCCGTTATGAAATATCATTTTCTTACATTCTTATAAGGATATTATTAAACAGATTCAAATATTTCTTGTTTTACTGAAATTTGATTTATTTTGAATCCTGTACATTCATTTGAAATTTAAAATCGAATTTTCAAACTACGCGCCATTTCAGGCTCGTTTTATAATTAAATTAAATTTATATTTTCTAACTTCGATTCAAATAAATTTTTTAGTCATTATTATTTAAAATAAATCATTTTATATATTCAAAATTCATTAAAATAGCCAAAATAAAAATTTTAAATTGGTTCTGAAAATCCGAGTTGTTACAGTAGTGCTTCTGTTTTAGCTGCGTCTGAGACAAGAAATTGAACTAGCTTCTTCCGCACAGTGTGGAACATATTCATCTTTGATTTGAAGAAGCTGCATCTATATGCAGTAAAAGGCATTGTCATAGATTTTACATCATCGCCGACCATGCTACAAAAGGCAGATATTCATATGGAAAAATAGTCAGAGTAGTTTATTGGAGTTATGTTCTTGAATTGAACCAACATAGCACAACCTAGTAGGATAACCACTTGCTCAAGTTTCAAATGAATAGTGTCTTCATCGTCATATTCCTCGTACTGGGTTGATTCTACATATCTCTGCTTAACTACATGGTAACCCAGATTCTTTACTGACATTTCAATTGTTCCTTTTAATTCTAGAAGCATTACAGATAGAAAAGACATGTAGTATTCAAATGCTAATTTCAAGTTTGGTTGAACAAAAAAATTTAAGGTATTAATTTGAAATTGAAAAGACATGTAGTATTCATTTGCATGATCAATTAATTTGAACAAAACAAAACAGTACAAGGTATTGATTTGAAAAGATATGTAGTATTCATCTACATGACCAATTAATTTGAAACAAAAAGGAAATGATTGAACAAAACAATACAAGGTATTTTGAAACATAAATTACTTAAAAAGATAAATATACTTATCTTTTGGTCTACTTGTTTTTATATGGAAAAATAAGTGATTCCATAAAGTATAATAGATTTACAGTCTTATTGAAAATACTAACATGTATAAATCATATGGGAAAAACATAAAGTGTTTAAAAAGATATATATTTATATTTATATTTTGTCTACTTTATTACATAATTTAATGTTGAAAATGATACATACATTAAAAAATACATTGATATTAAAAAAAAAACTTGTAAGTATATACTAAAATATAATTTCATGATTTTCATTAAAAAATTAATATGAATTGTATTTTTTATTGAAACATATAACTTATTTAAAAAGATAATTGTGTTTATCTTATTAAAATAGTATAAAATCAAAATGATATGATCATGTAAACTTCTTAGTTTCGGCATATGATAAATTCTCTTAGTCATGATAATATGAAAACATATGATAAAGATATAATATGTATATTATCTTGTGTGAAAACATATAAGATGTTTAAAAAGATAAATGTGTTTATCTTTTGAAAATAATATAATCAAATGATCATCTAAACTTATTTGTTTCAATATACGATAAATTCTCTTGCTCATGATAATATGAAAACATATGATAAAGATATAATATGTATGTAATCTTGTGTGAAAACGTATAAATTGGTTGAAACGATAAATGTTTTTATCTTTTTAAAATAATATAATTAATAAAATCAAATGATCATATAAACTTATTTATTTCAACATACGATAAATTCTCTTACCGATGATAATATGAAAACATATGATAAAGATATAATGTGTATATTATCTTGTGTCAAAACATATAAATTATTTAAAAAGATAAATATGTTTATCTTTTTAAAATAATATAAATTTTAAAATCAAATGTTCATCTAAACTTATCTGTTTCAACATACGAGAAATTCTCTTACTCATGATAATATGAAAACATATGATAAAGATATAAGAGGACTTTCTTTTAAAGTACAAACTTAGAGAGAAGAACACATTTACACTAAAAGTGGAATTCAGGGGGCCCACTATCCTTTTTCCATTTACAATAACATTTATCCTTCTGACTAAATTATAAACTTTCCATTCTTTTCACCAATTTTTTGTTAAATTTGTCGTTCCCCCTATTTTCCACAAGATATAACATGTATATTATCTAGTGTCAAAATATATAAATTGTATAAACAAATAAATGTGTTTATCTATGTAAAATAATATAAATATTAAAATCATATGATCACCTAAACTTCTTTGTTTCAACATAAGATAAATTATCATACTCATGATAAAATGAAAACATATGATATAGATGTAATATTTATATTATCTTGTGTCAAAACATATGAATAGTTTAAAAAGATAAATGTGTTTATCTTTCTAAAATAATATAAATATTAAAATCATATGATCATCTAAACTTCTTTTTTTCAACATACAATAAGTTATCTTATCCATGATAATATGAAAACATAATTGAAAACAAGTTATACATTTTAAACTAGTTTTCAGATTTATTCGTTATTTAAAATTGTTTTGTACCATATAAACATGTTATTGCATTCAACTAATGGAAAAAGATAAATAAATTTATCTTTATCAGTGTAGGAATTAATTAGATGTTTAGCTCTACATATATTTGAAAATAAATGATACATGTTAAACAAGTTTGATGTTTTACTCATTATTTACAATTATTACATACCATATGAACTTGATTTAAAGCTTGCATAAAAAAGATAAAAACATTCATGTTTTTGTACAAACAACTTAGTTACATAATAAATTATAACGAAATGCTTTTAGTTGTTTATGAATATCAAAAGATATGCCATGGAGATATGCCACGGAATCTCATACTTACTCATTTATTATTTATTTTTGTTAAAAAATTATTATTCTTTATTATTACCAATGTATTACTACACATCACAATATTCATGAAACAAATAAAACCTGTCTACAAAACACGGGCCTTAATTAATTAATTCATCATGAATAAGTTTGCTACTAGAGCAAGTTTTATGTTAAACATGTTTTCTTGAATGCAATTCCTACACTTAGTGGTTCCAAAGCAGATGTATATATGGAGAAAATGTTGTCGCTGTAGTGTCGAGGTTCCCTTTGATGCAAAAATAACATGTAGCAACAAAATAAAACATAATCAAAGGGTAAATGGTAGACTGAAAAAAAGATAAACACATTTATCTTTTTTAGAAACCATGAGTAGCATATAATAAAATATAAATACAAACTTAGATGATTTTGAAACAAACCATCCAAACCAGTACATTCCTTAAAATCATTGCATTATAATGATGTGATTTTAATGGCTTATTCAACGTAAGAAACAAATAACCAATAAACAAACCTTTTCTGTTGAAGCAGTGGATTTATCTTAGCACCTAAAAAATCATAGTATGTGTGTACACATGTGTTCAGTACTGTGTGATAAAGAAGTTTATATTATGTATTATTATACAATTTACAGAAGTTAATATACATTTCTTGTTATAAATTATTTGTTTAAAAAATCATAATAAATTAATTATAAATTTAGTTTTTTCAAAGGAGTCTGACCCCCTAAATTTGTCATTATAAAATAAGTATACTGATAAACCAATTTATCATTATATGTTAGCATGATAAAAAACATTTAAATTTTAGATCAAAAAGCACATATGTAAATTACTTATTGCATGTATAAAATGATGTAACTTTAGTTAAAAAACACTTTTGGTTTAAAAAGATAAATATATTTATCTTTTTTCCTACTTTTATATTATTAAAAAAACAGCAATATAACTGACAAACATTTATAAAAAAAATTATTACTTAACACTCTACCAAAATTTTAATTTAGAAGTTAATGTTTATATGTTTTTTTTAATAACACTACAACAAAACAGATCTATTACAACGGGCGTTTGCTGCCCGTTGTAATAGACTGCTGTTACAACGGTCATTTTCTGGACCGTTGTAATAGATGCCTGTACAACACCCTTTCTACAACGGGCATATAATGCCCGTTGTAATAAATGATATTACAACGGTCATTTTTAGGCCCGTTGTAATAAATATCTATTTTACAACGGTCACAAAACGCCCGTTGTAATAGATGTCTATTTTACAACGGTCACAAAATGTCCGTTGTAATAGACGCTAATTTTTGACAATTAATAATTACAATACTTCCATAAAATTAATTTTGATTATTTAATAATTAATCATTAATCATATATTACTTATTATTAAGTATAATATCATATTACTAATTACTAATCATTAATATATTATATTATTTATTAATATTTAATAATCAATCATTAATAATATTATATTAATCATTTATAAATTATAATAATTAATGATTATTAATAAATAATCTCTAATTATTAATTATTATATATAATCAATATTCCAACAAACTTAATTTTACTTTCCAGTTATTAGTAAATAATATATATCTAGTAATCAATATCAATAATTTATAATTAACAATAAACATTAATAATTTATGATTAATAATATTACTACACTATATGAAAAATAATCATTTTAACCGATGTCAATTTTACAATGATCATATAAATTTATGCTAATTAACAATAAACATTAATAATTTATGCTAATTTTTAATTTTGAAGGTTGTTTTTTATTTTTTAATTAATTTAGAAATGATGAGAAATTAAAGTCAATTTCAACTGATATAATATAATATAATTTTTGTTTTTGGTCTAGTTATTAAACTTAGTTATCCGTAAACCTAATTTTATTTTGAATTGTGTTATTAAAACATCAGTTAACCGACCATCTTAACCGAATATTTTTGGTTCGGTTAACCAAATTTTTCTCGGTCAGTTAACCGTCCCAAGTGTATTATGGCGCTGAAATGCAGGAGATTGTGCCAAGTGTATTCTGGCGCTGAACCGTCCCAACAAAAATTTTGCCTTTTGATTACTTGCACATCTATTCCCTAACCCTAATTTCAAATTGGGGATTCGGTGGAACTAAATATCTGGTTGACGAACGGTGCTTCACTGATCATCGCGATTAGGTTTGAAGGCCGTTCTTCATCGTACTCTCAGCAATTCACAAATCTTTCCTTGTAACGAACCAGAATTTTGACATTTAAAATTTTAAAGTTAATTTGATTTAGTATTGAAAATTTTTATGTTTATACATGATATTTGATTTTAATTTGAATTTTAGTAGTTTTGAATTAATTTGTATAAGCGAATTTCAAATTTTAATGTTTGAAATTAGAATTGTTTTGTTAAACTTACTGATAGTAGTATTTCAAAATTTATTGAAATACATTATTTGAGAAACTATAAATTTGTTTAAAAAAATTTAAACTTTGGATAGTAATTTATTTTAGACTAGAGTTTAGCTTTTGAAAATCCATTTTGATATGTATTTGAAATATAAAATATACGTGTATGGTGTTTGTATGGTATATGATATGTATATATTAAGAGAAATATCAAAATTTTGATTTCTTAATTTAGTTTGGGATTTACTTGTGTAATTTTTGGATTTGAATTTAGTTTAGGAAAAAAAATTCAACTTGGGTTTGGTGTATGTATATGGTATAAATAAATGATATTTACACTTTAAAAATATTTGTTTAATCGTGTAGCCACTTGTTCAACTACTAAGGCAACATCTACCATGTGTAAAAAAATTTCCTGTATTTTGCACCACATATCTTTACCCGGTTTCGTTACTTTTAATCCACCGCCTCCTTTCATTTTATCCATCACTCCATCCTTCGTCCTCTTCACTTTCCATTTCCAGCCAAATAGCTTTTCCCCAAAATCAAATCCCTAAATCAATCCAAATCGCTTTGCCAGCTTCATCCCGCCACCAACGAACTCCGATTGATTTCAAGATGCCATCGCCCAACCCCTGCTGTCCTCATAGCCGCGCCACCCGAGACCGGCATCCATCTCCGCAGTCCTCCCTCTGCTTCTTTGTCTGCATCTGTAACACTCCGCCACGTCAATAACTTGAGCCGCATCTCCTCACTATCGAACCTGAAGCCACCCACGCACTGACTGTCATCGAAAGCAACCCACTGCCGCAAGCTCCGATGCGAGCGCTCCGACCCTCTCAAGCCGCCGCCATATCCTGTTCCAACCCCGCGCCGCTGCCCTGTGCTTGCAGCCACCAACCTGAGCTTCGCTTCCGCCAATTCCCCTCCTTTCTGTCGAGTTCGCCTCCACCTAGTCGGGCCTTAATCAGAATTAGGGTTTGCGTTTCTTTCTGCAGCAGCTATGGCGAACCGCACCGATCCAACCGCCAAAAACATACACGGTACGAATCCACAGAATTTAATCGAGAAAATTCTTCGCTCCAAAATATACCAAAACACGTACTGGAAAGAGCAGTGTTTCGGCTTGACTGCTGAAACGTTGGTTGACAAGGCTATGGAGATTGATCATATTGGTGGAACATACGGAGGTGCTAGGAAGCCCACTCCCTTTATGTGTCTCATGATGAAGATGTTGCAGATCCAGCCCGAAAAGGACATCGTCGTCGAGTTTATAAAAAATGAAGATTACAAGTACGGATAGTTTTTAAAATTCTCTGATTTATTTTTCGCAATAATACCCTTATTGTTGTTGCTTACTGTTGTAGTTTTTATATGTTGTCCCATTGCAAGCATGAGTAGAGCTGCCAAAGCTGTGGTGACTTGTTTTGGTTGGTAGTGCCTTGTTAGATGATTAGTACAAGAACATGTTTGGCATCTCCTTATAAGTAGTTAAAAAAAACTACTTACATGTAATTGATTTCAATTACATGTGTTTGGGAGCTTCTAATATGTAGCTTACAAAAGCAGTTAGTAAGTAGAAAACAGAGAATCAGCTATTTGTTGCTTATGACTTATGAAGCAATTTCATAAGTTATTTGATCAAATATTTTCACTGGGGTAACCAATACTTCTACTTAGAAGTTATTATTCAAAACTGCTTTCAAGGAGTTTCGAAATAAGCTGTTACCAAATGGACTCTAAATGGTTAATGTTGCCGACAAGCGTACGTCTATTTATTGCATGTAGAAGGATAAATATGTCAATTATGGAAAAACCTTGGTAAAAGGAACATTAGGAATACTGTGAGATTATTATGAACAGCAAGAGCCAGAAGATGCTACATATAAAGGAGTTATAACTGAGATTATTTTCGATTAGGATGGACTGAAGAGGACACAATGGCTTTCATGGAAACAAGCTATTAAATTAATACATGTTCACAATTTCCGCTTGACTATTCTTGTGGAACTTAGATTTAGGTCTATGACATTGTCAACTATTGTTACTATAATAGAGAGTAATATTAAAATGATCAAATTGATATGATCATATGAGTAAATTAGAGCATATTCAATACCTAAAGCCCTTAATATTCATCTCTTGAATATTAAGGGCTGAACTATAGAGAATGCATCTATAACATATGTATGACTTAAGGCGCATATTAAAAGGTGTCTAAATCCCAAACACCTAGTTAATAGGCACATGAGCTTACACACCTGTAGGTGTCTAAATCCCAAACACCTAGTTAATAGGCACATGAGCTTACAGACCTGTTAAGTAGGCTCTTATATTTAATAAGAGATCGTTGAGCGCCTATTTAATAAGCATCCGATATCGGGAATCTATAAATTAGGTGTGTGAATTTTAGGTGTCTATTTAATAGGCACATGAAATCAATTGCCAGTATAAGATCCTGAATTGGTCTTTGAATATTACCCTAATATTAAGAGAAATATACACAGTTGGAGATGGTTTTGATGAAGTCACTGGACATTAAGACTGAATATGTTTCTGTTGGAGATGTTTTTATAATCCAAATAACGGTGATTGGGCAGTTAATGTTATCCGTTGTTCTTTTACACTGAAAGAACTGACATAAATATGCATTTTGAAGGTATGTTAGGGTTCTTGGAGCATTTTATTTGCGCTTAACTGGGACAGTAGCTGATGTTTACTAGTATCTTGAACCTCTGTATAATGATTATAGGAAGATAAGAAAGAAGCAAGCGGATGGGAGTAAGATTATTTTTTATTTATTTACTTTCTAACATGGATAATGCTATAATATATTTCATGATTGGGCTCAATTAGGCATGTTCCTCATTTGTAGAATTTTTCTTGACTCACGTGGATGAAGTCATTGATGAGCTCTTAACAAAGGATTACTCTTGTGATATTGCTTTTCCTAGAGTGCAAAAGAGGTACATGTTTTTTGTATGAGTGCGCAAATTGTTGTCCATAGGTTTACTGCTTAACTAAAAGCTACCAATCTGTTGAACGACCTATCTGTTTGAATAAACATATCCTTTAAAATGTACCAATACAATTTATAGACTTCCAAGTTACTTAAAATTATAGTTTATTCATGACAAATAACACATATTTGTAATAACTGGTACCATCTTACTGTTTTGTTCACTGGTTTCCAAGAGCAAGTCAGGAAAATAGTCGCAGTAAACAGATGATGTATGCAACTGGGAATTCAAAATCAACACTAAAACTCCAAAAGTTGTTTTGAAGCTATATGTGGGCATTTAAAACTGCTAGAATGGGCATTTGATAGTGTAGAATGAAAACAATTAACCTCAAATTTGGTTTTATTTAATTATGATTTAACCATTTTTAGTTAACTCATGCATGATTATTTTTCATCTGACTTGATAGGTGGACTCTAGAAGCTACTGGGGCATTGGAACCTAGAAGAAGTGCTTTGGAAGATGATTTTGAAGAAGAGGAAGAAAAAGAGTACGATGATCAGGCTATGGAAATAGATGAAAAAGTTGTTTTTTCTTTTTATTTCATCCTCTAGAAGTTAGCTTGCGATGCATGATAGTAAGCATTAACTTTCAATATTTTTTAACTTGGAACAGGACAATCACCGAGGTCGAAGCCCAATAAGAGAAAGAGACAGAGACAGGAAACGAGAAAGTCACAGACACAGGTTTCTCAATCTTCTCACCGTCTTTGCTTGCGCTCCATACTAAACAATACCCATTTTACAAATGCTAATATAGCATTTATATTCTTAGATCTGAATCATTTTCTTTTCCTGAACTTATACACGCTCAGTCTACACCCTCTATGTTTGTAAACACATTTTACAATGTACATTATGTACCCATAACTAATTGCCTCAGCTTTACAGCTAATTTCATGTATACTACTGCTTGTGACCCGTCTATAGCTGAGTCATGTAGCAAGTAATTTAAGTAATATTTTGCAATTTAAGTACTTTTGACGTGGAAGCATCATTAACTTAATAATAAAGATGTTGCTCATCATTAATGGATAGATCGTTAAGAAAAGCATTTATAATTTGGGAGTACATCATTAACTTAATAATAGAGATGTTGCTCATCCCTATTAATGTCTAATTTTGGGTTGGACTTGGGATTTAAGAATAAAGTTAGTCTTTTCACTTCTTGCAAATGAAACATTAGTCAATAAGGGATAAATTATTTAGCAAATTTTCCCTCTTCTATTACTACCAATTAGTGGCTGATGCATCAAATCTTTTAGGTTCTTTGATCAGCTTAATTTGATTGATACTAAACTAATGTGGTAAGAATTGCTATTGATATCTGTAAGATTATAGACAGAGCATATACGAGTTTCTTACCCTCCCCCGATTATGTCATTTGGTTATATACATAAACACATCCATTACATAGCTTTGATGTAGTTCATTACAGAATGCATTTCAGATTTATGGGTCTAAAAATTGCCTTCAAATCAATAAATAGTTATGCCTTAATTTTTAGAACAACTTAGATATGTGGATAATGCTAATTCCTCATCAAAATTGGTATTTGCAGAGATAATTTCCATACCAGTGGACATGCATGCTACAAAGGTTTATTTGGGTAATGCTAATTCCTCATCAAAATTTGGTAACTTTTTTTCTTTTTCTGCAGTCACACCGTGCTAGTAAATATATGCAGTCTCATGATCAACAGGCCGTTGGATCTGCCGTCGCATGGCACAAAGATTACATTTCCTTGGTCTAGTTTTGGTACTTATGAAACTAGTTATGTAATTTATGTTAGAACTATGTCGACGTAACTTATGTAACCTTTTGGAATGTAAACTTATCTAGTCTTTTGGAGTATAAACTTATCGAACTTTTTGAAATGTGTTGGAATTATATGATTCTTGCTTCAGTCTATTAGTATGTGTTATTATGTGATTTTGATTGTTGCATTACAGTATTTATTGCATGTTAAAATATTCATTATTATTATGGATGCATATCGCAGCAGTTATATTTAAATTTTCTATTACAACGGGCAAAAACCGTTGTAATATACTGTATTACAACGGGCAAATGCCGCTTGTAATTTATTAGCTATTACAACGGGTTAATAACCATTGTCATTGAGTCATTGCACGTGATAGAGCCAGTTATTACAACGGTCTTTTACAACAGTCATTGCCCGTTGTCAAATAGTCAGGAGCTATTACGACGGGTCATATTAAGACGGGCATATGCCCGTTGTGAAATACATATTACAATGGTTTTTGCCCGTTGTAAAAGGACTGTTTTAAAACTTATAAAGATAATTGTGTTTAAACATTTCTTACTTAATAATTTAAGGATAATATTATATAAAAATGGCAATTTAAGGATACTATTATATGAAAAACAACCTTGTGTACATGATTATATAAAGACAACAATTGTTTAAATAGATAATTTTATAAAAAAAAAAATCTTTTTTGTCATTATAAATTGATTAAAATGATAAATCACTATATCATTATACCTTAGTATGTTAAATAATAGTAAAAAAATGTAACTTTTTGTATGTACAACTGTAAATCTTATAGTAAAAAAGCAATGTTTGTTTAAAAAGATAAATATATTTCTCCTTTTTTTCTAATTCTTTTATATTATTAGAAAAACACAATAATATAAATGATAAACATATTAAAAAAATGTTTGTTTAATACTCATACAAAATGGTGAGTAAAAGCTATTGTTTGTATGTTTTTGTTTGAAAATATAACATTTCTTAAAAAAGGTGAACTTGTTTATCTTTTTAAACTACTTCAATTATAGTTTCAAAAATATCAACAACTTATAAAGATAATTTTTTTAAAAATATTTCTTCCTTAATAATTTAAGGATTCTTTTGTATAAAAAACTAACTTGTATATATGACTGTGTAAAGACCCTAATTATTTAAAAATATAATTATATTTATCTTTTTCTTATTTTTCAATATAAATTGATTAAAATGATAAATTAATTTACTGTAATGTTTACTATACTTTGTGATCAAAGAAGTGCTAATTGTTTCATTGTACAACTACAAACTCAGTTTTCAAACAATAAAGCGCAGTTAACGAAAATCATTAAGGTTATGCACACGAACTATTACGGTAGAGCAAAACATCAAATGATTAAAAGTAGGGGAAATGTAGTTATGTAGGGTTTATACCTGCTATAGTGTTAAAAACATTTAACCACTTGTTGTGTAAGAACTTAAATGAACTTAAATCATATGTAGCGGTAAGCACGAAGATATTTCTGGGCTTTATCTTGTATTTAAACCATGTATTTAAAAACTTATACGATTTTACCATAATAAATCCAAATTATAAGAAAAACAACAATTATGTTTAACATGTATTAGTAATCATCAAATATTACAAAGGTTTAATACATATTTAAATCATTAAAATCAAAAGATAAACACTTTATCTTTTTTAGTTGTCAAACAAAATAACATCTACCACTGAATATGTACATATGATTGACCAAATAGTTTCGTATTATGTTATATCATTACAAAACAACAAACACCGTACATGCATAAATAGCAAAGTTGGAATAAAGCTGAACTTACTTCTTATTCAAACACAAACACAAACAATCCATAGATTGGAAAGATAATCAATCAGTGAACAAGTAATAATACTTACTTCAGTGAAAAAGATAATTGTGTTTCTGAAAAAGATAATTTAACAACTAGTGAATAGAAATCACATCTTGCAAATAGTGAATAAAAATCGCATCTTAGTTTCTTCAGCTAAAGAAAGGTGAGGCAATTAACATCAGCTAAAGAAAGGTGAATCAAACGATATATAGCAAACAGTAGAAATAAATAATTTCTTACTTGTTCAGTTGAGAAAAGTGATGCAGTTTGATTTCTCTATCCAATCGACAAATCAGCCGAGGCGATTTTGTTTCGAAAGTATATAAGCAGCAGATTTGATTTTAATTTAGGTGAGAAAGATGAATTAGCAGCAGATTAGCTGCAGATTTGATTTTGTTTCAAAAGTATATTAGCAGACATTTAATTTTGAAAGTATAGAGATGAAGAAGAAAGCGGATTTGAATAGCTTTGAGAATGCATATGAAATGAAAAATAGAGGTAAGAAATATATGTATAAAATTTTATCCTCGTAAATAATTATTTTAAGGCTGTGTCCTAGAAACTAATTAGCAGATAAAAGGAATCCTTTACGGTAAAATACCCCTTTTATTAATAAATCCAAGTTTTTAAAGCAAGTTTAATAAAAAGAGAATTTTAGCAAAAAGATATATTTTAGCATGAGCTTGCTTAATCAATGAATTAAGTAAAAATAATGGTTATATTTGGGAAGAAAATTTCAATTGCAAGAACGGTTTCTAAACCTTATTTGAATTAAATAGTAAATGGAAATTATTGTGACATTTACTAGATGTTAGCTTTTACGTTAACAAACTTCTAGTTATCTTGGAGATAAGAATGTTGTCGAGTCAAGGTCTGAGAGGTAAATAAAATACCCCAACTTGAAAGACTTCGTTATTGCCCAAGAGATGATATTGGTTTGAAAACGAAAGTGGATGTTGGAAGTGATGTTATAAACTTTAATTTGCAAACTTTAAAAGTTAAACAAAACTGTTTGGGTTTTTTTTAGTAAACAATGTATCATCTGACATTGTTTAGCCGTGTATAATTTGTAAGTATACTTATACATTTTTGGTTAAGTATATATTGCTATTTTCTAAGTTGTGGAAATGATATGATTTGTGAATTACCTATTCCAAAAAGATAAGTGTACGACTATGGTTTTCGAAGTAATGAAAACAAGAGATTCGTGAATATGCTTATCCTGTTGAGATAAATGTATGGGGTCGATTTCTAAGAGTCGATGAAGTGATTTTAAAGAATTTTTTAATTAAAAGGGTTTATGTTGCTAATGTACTTAACAGTACTATTGTTATTTGATAGTTAAAGAACCAACTATCAATAAATTTTCTTTTAACTTATAATGTGTTGGTTCGTGGAATCAACGATTAGAACTAGATCCAAAACCACTTCGAACCGACTTTATGTTCGAACTAGAATTTGCAGGTATGCTTGTGCGTAATCCAAGTATTGAGAGTGCAAGGATTACCTGCTTCTAATGCAATGAATGTAGTACAGGTAATGCCTATGGTTCATTCTATTCCTAAACGACTTGTATAGATGAATGTTATCAGTACATTGCCACTGATGGGCGATGAAAATTCAAAGATGAAATGTGTCATGTGTGAAAGGAAAAAACGTAACCTCTAGCCTCATCAACTAGTAATGACTAAAATCATAGGAGATGCAACAAGGCTATGTGGGTCGCACCCATTAGGGTATATTATCACTTCTAGAACGGTTGACCCTTTGATTATTGTATGTTTTAGGTGTGGTTGCTGACCACAACCATGGTGATAACATATTCGGTACTATTAAGTTAAGTGATAGGCCAATTCTGTGTTGGTAGGGGTGCAAGATGTTCGTGCAACCTCGGTACGCTTATCTAGAGAGTTACAATGTCGGGTGGTACCCTAGTTACCATTCGTTGTATGGAATCTAAACTATAATATGATCCTTTTACGGTTTAGTTTTATAGTTGGTATGCTAGAATTTAATTAATGTAATAATTTCCGCTAGACTGATAAGTATTTGCATTTAGACATTAATATAATATCGCTGGATTTGATATAAAAGTGTTTTGATTATCGTAAGGGAAAAATATGTACCATATTTATGTGTGGTTGTGTCTTATGGAGTTCGATTCTTTTGAAAAAGGTTTCAAAAATTAAGCAAGTTTTTTGCAATGTGATTTTTTCTCACTGTAAGTAATATAAACTGATCTAGGTGTTTTGCTTTCCTTAAAAGTGTGTTCGGATCAGACCATGTATTTTTGCCAGGTTTGCTTTGGTTTTTCTTGGAGCTATAGGAGAGGAACTGGATTCAGGACGTATTCTGTTATTTTCCGTATTAATTTATTTCCATTGTGTGTGTTATATTTATCAACCTTTGTACAGGCAAATTATTATGACTGTATAGGCTGGTTTAGTTGTGTACTCTGATGATTCATTCATGTATATATATATAGTTTTCTTTTATGTAAAGTGTATGGGCATATTATATTTTATTCATTCCATTGTGAAATTCTGACCTTTTCTGATTCTGGTTCTTTTGTGTTCTTTTTCTTCTATTCTTACCTTTCTTTCTTCCTTCTTTCTCATAGTCTAACTTCTTCCTTCTTACTTTATGGGTTTTCAACACTTTAGTTTTGGAGCATGAATACAAAAGGTGTAATAGTGTCGAAATTCGGAAGTCAGATTTTTTGGTTTGTTACAGTTGGTATCAGAGCTAAGGGTTAAGCGATAACCTTGGCTTTATGGTGTAACTCAATAAGAGATAAGATGATGGAATGCCTTATTATGACTTTGAGTGTGTGTGTGTGTGTGTATATGAGAGCGCGTATTTGTTAATGCTATAAAATGTTTTATATTATGTTCGTTTATCTTTTGAGTGGCATATAAATTCTAAATTGACGTGTTTAGCCGACGATGTCGATATGTATTTCTAAAAACTTGAACAAGAAAAATCGACATAGTATTGTTTTTAAAGAGTTAGTAAATGAAATAATTTTACCAAGATTTTATATATTTTTATATACAACGTAAAATTTCAAACTAAATGTAGTTTTAATAATGATTAGTTTAGTTTGATAAGCAATGATAATATTTAATTATTATCAATTATAGCTTGATTAGTCGTGCTCATTTTCGAGCATAATATAATTTGAAAGTTATGTCTAGTTTAAAATTTAAAAATAGTCGCTATGGAATTTATATAATATATAGCCCTTAAAAATAGTCATTTTACAAACGACCTCCGTTTTCGATGAAACCACTTTTATTGGATCCAGAATGTCAAATTATTGCTAGGTTTCAAATTTCATAATTTTTGGAGTTAATATGTGACGACCCAGAACTTCCCAGTAAAGGAAAGCATGGATTGCTTTGAGAACAATACACATCAGAACATAAACTGAAGAACATTTTATTGCTGGTTACAACAATTACATCAGAGTACAAGAATATACCAGAGTATGAATACTTATTACAAATGAAGAGATACAATAATATCAGAGTTTTAAATTACATTTAAATAGCAGCGGAAAAATAATACAAATGTACAAATGTACAACCGAAATGAATACACGGATACAGAGCTTTCCGAATATCGCTTCAGCTGTAGACCAGGATCTTGTAAAATATATCTGCAAAGGGCTACTCGACTGCCCGTGTGGAAAAGAGGGCACCCGAGTTTGCCAGTGAAACAAACTACAAGTCAGTCATGGGACTGGTATGAGAAAACTAAATTAGCCTATTAATTAAAATGGCTAATCACAGGACCACGCCGCTAACGCGGAACGGGCTTACTCCATTGGATTGCCAGTGCATAAAATAAATTAAATCGTTAAACAACGCAATGCTTTTTAGAAAAGTGAGACCATTATAAGACCCAAGTCCCATCACACAATGCAACGCACACCAGAGGATAGGGTTTTACCTTATAATGATCAAAAGATGATAAATACGTTAAACCGATATTATTATTGTGTATATGTTTTAAAAGCAATTCAAAGTAAATGTATCAATCCTAGACGGCATGGGTACCATATATCATGTCGCCAATACTAGTTCTACAATCAAAACTGCAAGAGCGTATTGGAGATTTGAATTCCATTATGAGTCAAGGCTAGGGAGGAGCTCCTTACCGATTCGAGGCACTCTAGCGGATACCTCAGGATCCCCCGCAGTGAACCCTTGGATAGCTGCAGGGCCGGTCCCTACCTAAGGGTAGTGGATTAGTTATGCCTGAACACACGTTTCCCGGTCCTTTTGGACCTATAATATGACCACTATCGGCCTATAAAAATAACGAGGTACCTCAAAATCCATCATCCACAATGAGTAAAATGTCAGCGCTGGTAGGTCCCTGACATTACCCTAGCTAGAAAGATAACGTGTGCACTCCCTGCGTTCCCTTCTCCCGTTTAAGACTCATACCGGGGTGTGAGGTTCGTGAAGTTACGTTATACCCACAAGGCCTGCTTTTCAACAAAGCCTTGATCATTGCATCTTAGCATGCCATATGGTCCGACACGCAATCCATTTATAAACTTATGCTCTGGGTCTGAGCGAAAGTCAAAACCGTACAAATCAACACTACATCCGAACGGCCACCACTGAGGCCCTTTCAAGGTAGCTACTCCCCTCATGGGTCTCAATAGTCACGCATCCATTCGATGTGAAGATCGTCGGTCTTCAATCACCGTCTTAAACTCTTCGACTTAGAACGTCGTATAAATCATTTGAAATGAGATCGAACTCGGTCTTTTCAAATGATTGTCGTATATATATATATAAGGTTTAAAACCATCTCATATCGTTAATAAAATTTAATAACGATATGTCGCTATTTTTATTCATATATATATATATATAAATGTAAATCATTTGGCGATAATATTAATATAGGTATCACGCTCAATAAAAGAGTGAACTATCTACCTAACACACATTCCTGTATATAATGTCTACTAAAATGTATTTTTATTTCATTTTCCAATTCTAAATTGTACAACTCCCTTCTCTTAAACGAAAGTGTTTCTTTTGTTTTCACTATTTAATTTAGACAGAAGTGTGAATTTCTTTCTAATGAACAAAAATAAATATTTTGTTCAATCTATTTTTATGAACAAAAATAGTGAGTCCTTTACTATGTTTCCAATATTACATTAAAATGTATTTTAATGTAAAACATATTTCATAGTGAAATATGTACATCTTTCTACTTTTTTTATCATAAACATTAACTATGTGTTTTTAGCTATCATAGAAATACAACTCTTAATTTCATATTTTATTTTCTATTTTTATTTGCGTTGCTGAACGCAAATAAAAGTTATATTTTTCTTACATGTTTATTTACATCGAGGGATGTAAATAAAAATATGTAACCTTTATTTCTAAGTTTCATTTGTAATAAAGAACATAACTAAAACATGGGCTTATTTTTCTATACTATATTTGCATTGGAAAAATGCAAATACAAAGATAAACTTTTATTTCTAAGGTTTGTTTATATTAGGGGGTACAAATAAAAGATGCATTTTTATTTCTATGTCATATTTGTGTTAGAGAACAAAAATAAAAAGATGCACTTTATTTGCATGTCATATTTGAAAAATACAAATAAAAGGATGAACTTTATTTCTATGTTTATTTTTGTGTTAAGAACACAAATAAAAGAATGAACTTATTCCTATGTTTATATTTTTAACGTATTATCGCTACATTAACATATATTTATATTCTAGATGTACTAACGTACACTAATTCATGAATTCATTTCATAAAACATGAATGCACTATAATACATGTTTTATTTCATATGCAAGAATGCAACAATAATTAATGAAATCATTTCATAAAACAATGAATGCGAACTTAAGGATATGTTTTATTTCATGTGCATGAATGCCACTTTAATAAATGAAATCATTTCATCCACATGTATGCAACTATAATATATGGTTTATTTCATATGCGAGAATGCCACACATATGTATGCAACTATGATATGTCAAAAATTATACTTGCATTCGTATTTTTCCTTGAACGTCAAAATTTAATTATAATTTCATGTTATTCATTAACTCTACTTCATATAACTGCATTTCACTTTAATTAAATACGGTGAAAATATGTCTATATTTCATTTTCATTAATAACGGTGAAAATATGATAAAAATCCATTTTTATTGACAACAGGAAAAATATGATCAAAACTCATTTTTAATGACAACAAAGAAAATAAGATTACAATTCATTTTTAATGCCAACAATGAAAATAAGACTTAAAACTCATTTTAATGCAGACGGTGAAAATAAGAGTAAAATTCGTTTTTAATGCAGAAGGTGAAAATAAAGTTAACGTTCACTTTTAATGCTAACGGTAAAAATATAATTATAATTCTATTTTACCAACCACGCTAAAATTATGATTATAATTCTATTTTACTAACTACATCAATAATATACTTGTAATACATATTTCACAAGAACGCCATTTAAATAAACTTGATGTCAATCATACATATCAAACCCAATATTGCAACCACCCCAATTTTTATCTATTGGATGTCAACATACGTATATAATCCCACATCCATACACTCCAATTTTTATATGTTTGGTGTTAACACACGTAACAAATCCAATACTTCATACCACGCCAAATTGATATGCTTGTTGTCAATTTCCTAACAAATTAAGTAAGCCTACAAATGATAACACATATGATTTTGGGTGTTACTTGCAATACAACTTCATATAATCTAAACAACGTGAATATTCTAAATCATCCCACAACATACAACAACAGATTTAATCACAAATCATTTCAGACAAGATCACAAACATGTATCTATGAATTTCCATAAATAATAAACAAATGAATATTTACTGTTTCTTCTTCTTATTTAACAAAACAAATATGACTTCTTTTCATTTGACAAAACAAATATGACTTCTTTTTATTTAACAAGACAAATATGACTTCTTTTTATTTAACAAGACAAATATGACTTCTTTTTATTTAACAAGACAAATATGACTTCTTTTTATTTAACAAGACAAATATGACTTCTTTTTATTTAACAAGACAAATATGACTTCTTTTTATTTAACAAGACAAATATGACTTCTTTTTATTTAACAAAAACAAATATGACTTCTTTTTATTTAACAAAAACAAATCTTAAATGAATGACATGGTTTCTATTGGTAAACATGACTCTTTCTATGTTTTCTAATATCACATTAAAATGTGATTTTAATGTAAAACATAATTCCTTAAATAAAAACCTGAATCTTTCCCTATGCTTTTGCCGTAACATTAAAACGTGTTTTTATTTTAATTTTACACTTGTTAAAACAACGGTGTTTTAATCTAAATGCGCATTTTTATCTAATTGTACATTTTAACTAAATGCGATGTTTTATCTTAATTGTACATTTTGTTAACAAACTGTGTTTTTATTCTAAAATTACATTTTATGTTTTCTAACAAAAATTTGTTCATTTCTAACTAACATAAAAATGTGATTTTTATGATAACAGGGTTTCTAACATTAATTCATTTCAATTAACATAAAAATGAAATTTGTATACTAATAGGTTCTCTAACATGAATTCATTCATTTCTAAACAAACATAAAAATGTAATTTTTTTTGGCGACATGTTATTTTGCAAACCATTTTCTATGGTAACTAATGACAAGCAAAATGGTAATTTCATTCGTTAACAAATTTCTAATTAACCAAAAAAATATATGATATTTTGGTTTCAACAATTTTACCTTAATAGACATGAGGTATTGGTTTCCAATAGAACTAATAACATATATTTATTTTTAACTAAACAAACATGATATGTTTAATTTCAACGATCTTCTAACAAACAACGATAAAATTCAACGAAGCATCACAACCAAAATCAATAATCAACAAATTTCAATCGCAAATCACAAATCTGATTTCATTATATACATGCATCGATTTCGAATAATAAGAGAATAATTAAATTTTAGTTATTAAATAAAGATAGAAATCTCACAAAGCTTTTTAATTCTGGATTTTCAACGTTCTCTATTTCAGCTCTAGACAGTTCCCGGTTGTAGATCCCGACACCACAATTCTAACAAAACTGAAATCGTTGAATTTCATTAAGATTTGAATGAGTTATACCATCTTAAACTTTGAACAATTTAAATTAACCTTAAATTAATTTACGCTTTTGCCTTTGCCTTCATCTTCATCGTATTTGCCTCTCTGAATTTGAACCCATCGTCGACTTTGCCAAGGACCTGCGCACGCAACCCCAAGCCGTCAGAACACCATCGGAAACCGCCACTTCGTAGCCTTGCTTTGCTCTTGATTATTTCATTCATTAAGTTTTGATTGTTCATGATTGGATTGAAAGAATTTGGGGAAGAAAGATTTGAAGAGTTTAGGCCATGAAAACTGTAGATGACGGCGGCTAGGGTATAGAATGAATTAGTGTTTGTTTTATGAGGGAATATATAGCATTATATTATTAATTTTTCAAATTTCAGAATAAAAAGGGTATTGAATGACAATTTTTAGAAAATAAATTGGAACCTTACTAGATTTATTTGATTCAGCTTCAACACCAATTAAGAATAATGGTATTTATTTCCGCCTATATTCATTTCCCCCCATATCCATATTTGGTTGATTTTTTTTTTAATTATTAATATATCTTATTAAATTACTTGTTTATGCTTTTCATTTGCTTTCCTATTAAATAACGTGTATATTTGCTTTTAATACAAAGCTATTATGTAACAACTTATATACTCAAGAATGTATTCCATATTTAAATAAATTTTATCTATACTAGATTAAGACCATTGAAAACATATCACAACTCATATATATATATATATATATATATATATATATATATATATATATATGTATATATGTATATATATATTAAGTTATGAAACCAAAATAGGAAAACATATCAAATTTTAATTATCTATCTTTCGGTAACACATTTTCTTTTATTATTATTATGCAAAGAAATTCAGCAAGCCTATTATTTGGCGAGTATGTATATCAATCATTTTCAGCATGTAACAAGGTAATTACAAATTTGATAGTGGGGCAAAGTTTTGTTTTTATTCCAAAAACCATGCATGTGCATTACGAATAAATACGTTTTATGTTTTAATTGAGTTTTTATAAATGTTTCCTTAAATCCCCTTTTGATTATACGCAATAATGACACATTTATTTTAGGGTGCGTTTTTTAGAGGTCCCTATTAAGTTTCAAAATATAAAAAAAACCCGGTCATAAACTTATTGTAAATTAGGTCCCTATTTTCTGAAAAGTCATCAAAAAAATATTAAAAAAATATAAAAAAATCACGTAAATTCGTATTTAAATAAAACATGTGCTCGCCTAAAAATTCAGATCATAATAAAATCAAAACATGCATCAAAATCAAAAAAATACAGAAAACAGCGAAAAATGCAGTAATCTGCATCAAATCATGCACATATTTGGAATACTTGCATTCATCTGTGCAAGTATTTCTCTGTTATATTTTTACATGTAATACTTGCATACATGTGTGCAAGTATTTAAAATAGTTGCATACATGTATGCAGGTTTCTGCACATATTTTATTTTCACATGTAAATACTTGCATACATGTGTGCAAGTATTTCAAATAGTTGCACACATGTATGCAGGTTTCTGCATGCATTTTCAACTAAAACAGCTTCAGAAATACTTGCATACATGTATGCAACTATTGACAAAAGTTGCATACATGTATGCAACTATTTGCAAGTTTTTAAATTCACAATACATCCCTGTAATTAATGTTTTCTCTGTAAACCCGCCCCCTATTTTAGCTGCCGCCTGGAATCTTCCGCCTGCCACTTTCCATACCTCCGCTTCTTTCGTTTTCTGTCCAAATTTTCAGGCGCTATCACTTAAAAAAAAAAAAAAAAATTCTAAAATCTGTAAACATTCTCGGAAGTCCACAGAAATTAAAAAAAAAAATTGCATAAATGTATGCAACTTTTACGAATAGTTGCATACATTTATGCAACTATTCGAATACACATGCATATATTTATGCACGCCTGTTTGAAAAATTGCATACATGTATGCAGTTTTTCTATATAACTGCATACATGTGTGCATGTATGTCAAAATACATGCAAACGTGAATAAGTTGCACGTAGGTATGCGGTTTTTAAATAAATGCATCAGCAGATGCATGTTTTAACAATATGTGCATACATGTATGCATTTATACTGCAGTTTTGACGCAGATTTGAAATAAATGCATACATGTATGCAACTAATCGATTTATATGCATGTTTTGATGCAATTTACTGCATTTCGTTGATTTTCTGTATTTCGTGATTTCGACGTTGTTTTTGATGTTTTTTTGGTCTGATTTTTTTCACGATTATTTGATTTAATTGATTACGAATTTACATGATTTTTTTATATTTTTTTTGTATGTTTTTATATGTTTTTGAAAATAGGGACTAAATTTACAATAAGTTTATGACCGGGGGTGAGCCTAATTAAGTTTCGTTTTAGGGACCTGTGCCTAATATTCACTTTATTTTATTTCTTTTATTATTCAAATTTCAAAAGTAGATGACAATGAAAGAGGGAGAGAGAGGATAAAGTGGAAAGAATTAATGCTAGATTAATGCTATTTGTTTATAAGCATATGGTCTATATTTTGAATTTCTAAATGTTAAATATGAATTGACAAGGGAAATATTTAAGAGGACAGCCAAAGACATGTACATATATATATATACATACATATATATATATATATATATATATATATATATATTGTCAAAATTTATTTCATTTATAACCTACACATAATTTTCAATCAATGAATTAATCAATGTCATTAAAGTTCCTACTTGACGTTAAAAGCATAAATTTTTAATGTAAAACATTTCATGTTTCTACATGACATTAAAAGTTAGACTTTTAGCACTAACCAAAATATGTTCATTTTCATTAAAAAGAATAACTTTTAAATGTAAATCATTTTTATGTTCTTACATTTAAATAAAGACTAACTTTTATTTTAAAACATATTTCATATATATATATTTTTTATGATAATAAAAATGTAAAAAAAAAAAAAATTCTAACAAAGTTTCCTTAAAATAAAAGTTTAAATTGGCCCCAAAATTCCGGGTTGTTACAGTCTCCCCCACTTAAAATCTTTTCGTCCTCGAAAAGGAACGTAGCTAAGAGTTGTTTAATTAACTAGCTCAACTAACTTTTTATATATTGGTTTTTATTATTCGAATATTTTAATTAGTGAAACTAATTATCAAACATTACAACCATCAATCAATTAGGTGATTAACTTTTCAAATATATATAACTTTTATATATAGACAAAAATCATATTCTAGTGCAAATCACAGCAATGTGTCCTAACTAAGTGTTGGTTCTCATACCAGTCAGTGGAAATATATAGATATCCCACCTTCGACACTCGAACATAAACTCTGATGACGCTAGCAATCATCAGAATCATCTCCGGGCGACTAAAGTGTGATTCTATATCTATCCAGTATATTAAAACTTCGAATATCCGTTAGTTACTCGTATATTCGAAATCTTTATATACTCGATTGTCCACAATAAAATATAATATACTCAAATACGTATATTTAGATAAAATTTTCAAAACTAAATTTGGTTTTCATTTTAAGAAAATAATACTCTTCACACTCGTTCTGGGATACTACTGATCCCATCTCTAACGAGTTATTCTTATTGGATATTACTAATCCAATCTCTGATGAATTCTTTCGTTCGGTTCTAATGTGTTTTGTTCTCGAGCTCTGTAAACCAAAGCTCTGATACCAACTGTGACGACCCAGAACTTCCCAGTAAAGGAAAGCATGGATTGCTTTGAGAACAATACACATCAGAACATAAACTGAAGAACATTTTATTGCTGGTTACAACAATTACATCAGAGTACAAGAATATACCAGAGTATGAATACTTATTACAAATGAAGAGATACAATAATATCAGAGTTTTAAATTACATTTAAATAGCAGCGGAAAAATAATACAAATGTACAAATGTACAACCGAAATGAATACACGGATACAGAGCTTTCCGAATATCGCTTCAGCTGTAGACCAGGATCTTGTAAAATATATCTGCAAAGGGCTACTCGACTGCCCGTGTGGAAAAGAGGGCACCCGAGTTTGCCAGTGAAACAAACTACAGGTCAGTCATGGGACTGGTATGAGAAAACTAAATTAGCCTATTAATTAAAATGGCTAATCACAGGACCACGCCGCTAACGCGGAACGGGCTTACTCCATTGGATTGCCAGTGCATAAAATAAATTAAATCGTTAAACAACGCAATGCTTTTTAGAAAAGTGAGACCATTATAAGACCCAAGTCCCATCACACAATGCAACGCACACCAGAGGATAGGGTTTTACCTTATAATGATCAAAAGATGATAAATACGTTAAACCGATATTATTATTGTGTATATGTTTTAAAAGCAATTCAAAGTAAATGTATCAATCCTAGACGGCATGGGTACCATATATCATGTCGCCAATACTAGTTCTACAATCAAAACTGCAAGAGCGTATTGGAGATTTGAATTCCATCATGAGTCAAGGCTAGGGAGGAGCTCCTTACCGATTCGAGGCACTCTAGCGGATACCTCAGGATCCCCCGCAGTGAACCCTTGGATAGCTGCAGGGCCGGTCCCTACCTAAGGGTAGTGGATTAGTTATGCCTGAACACACGTTTCCCGGTCCTTTTGGACCTATAATATGACCACTATCGGCCTATAAAAATAACGAGGTACCTCAAAATCCATCATCCACAATGAGTAAAATGTCAGCGCTGGTAGGTCCCTGACATTACCCTAGCTAGAAAGATAACGTGTGCACTCCCTGCGTTCCCTTCTCCCGTTTAAGACTCATACCGGGGTGTGAGGTTCGTGAAGTTACGTTATACCCACAAGGCCTGCTTTTCAACAAAGCCTTGATCATTGCATCTTAGCATGCCATATGGTCCGACACGCAATCCATTTATAAACTTATGCTCTGGGTCTGAGCGAAAGTCAAAACCGTACAAATCAACACTACGTCCGAACGGCCACCACTGAGGCCCTTTCAAGGTAGCTACTCCCCTCATGGGTCTCAATAGTCACGCATCCATTCGATGTGAAGATCGTCGGTCTTCAATCACCGTCTTAAACTCTTCGACTTAGAACGTCGTATAAATCATTTGAAATGAGTTCGAACTCGGTCTTTTCAAATGATTGTCGTATATATATATAAGGTTTAAAACCATCTCATATCGTTAATAAAATTTAATAATGATATGTCGCTATTTTTATTCATATATATATATATATATATATATATATATAAATGTAAATCATTTGGCGATAATATTAATATAGGTATCACGCTCAATAAAAGAGTGAACTATCTACCTAACACACATTCCTGTATATAATGTCTACTAAAATGTATTTTTATTTCATTTTCCAATTCTAAATTGTACAACTCCCTTCTCTTAAACGAAAGTGTTTCTTTTGTTTTCACTATTTAATTTAGACAGAAGTGTGAATTTCTTTCTAATGAACAAAAATAAATATTTTGTTCAATCTATTTTTATGAACAAAAATAGTGAGTCCTTTACTATGTTTCCAATATTACATTAAAATGTATTTTAATGTAAAACATATTTCATAGTGAAATATGTACATCTTTCTACTTTTTTTATCATAAACATTAACTATGTGTTTTTAGCTATCATAGAAATACAACTCTTAATTTCATATTTTATTTTCTATTTTTATTTGCGTTGCTGAACGCAAATAAAAGTTATATTTTTCTTACATGTTTATTTACATCGAGGGATGTAAATAAAAATATGTAACCTTTATTTCTAAGTTTCATTTGTAATAAAGAACATAACTAAAACATGGGCTTATTTTTCTATACTATATTTGCATTGGAAAAATGCAAATACAAAGATAAACTTTTATTTCTAAGGTTTGTTTATATTAGGGGGTACAAATAAAAGATGCATTTTTATTTCTATGTCATATTTGTGTTAGAGAACAAAAATAAAAAGATGCACTTTATTTGCATGTCATATTTGAAAAATACAAATAAAAGGATGAACTTTATTTCTATGTTTATTTTTGTGTTAAGAACACAAATAAAAGAATGAACTTATTCCTATGTTTATATTTTTAACGTATTATCTCTACATTAACATATATTTATATTCTAGATGTACTAACGTACACTAATTCATGAATTCATTTCATAAAACATGAATGCACTATAATACATGAATTCATTACATAAAACATGAATACAATTATAATACATGTTTTATTTCATATGCAAGAATGAACTTCAAAGCATGAATCTATTTCATAAAACATGAATGCACTATAATACATGTTTTATTTCATATGCAAGAATGCAACAATAATTAATGAAATCATTTCATAAAACAATGAATGCGAACTTAAGGATATGTTTTATTTCATGTGCATGAATGCCACTTTAATAAATGAAATCATTTCATCCACATGTATGCAACTATAATATATGGTTTATTTCATATGCGAGAATGCCACACATATGTATGCAACTATGATATGTCAAAAATTATACTTGCATTCGTATTTTTCCTTGAACGTCAAAATTTAATTATAATTTCATGTTATTCATTAACTCTACTTCATATAACTGCATTTCACTTTAATTAAATACGGTGAAAATATGTCTATATTTCATTTTCATTAATAACGGTGAAAATATGATAAAAATCCATTTTTATTGACAACAGGAAAAATATGATCAAAACTCATTTTTAATGACAACAAAGAAAATAAGATTACAATTCATTTTTAATGCCAACAATGAAAATAAGACTTAAAACTCATTTTAATGCAGACGGTGAAAATAAGAGTAAAATTCGTTTTTAATGCAGAAGGTGAAAATAAAGTTAACGTTCACTTTTAATGCTAACGGTAAAAATATAATTATAATTCTATTTTACCAACCACGCTAAAATTATGATTATAATTCTATTTTACTAACTACATCAATAATATACTTGTAATACATATTTCACAAGAACGCCATTTAAATAAACTTGATGTCAATCATACATATCAAACCCAATATTGCAACCACCCCAATTTTTATCTATTGGATGTCAACATACGTATATAATCCCACATCCATACACTCCAATTTTTATATGTTTGGTGTTAACACACGTAACAAATCCAATACTTCATACCACGCCAAATTGATATGCTTGTTGTCAATTTCCTAACAAATTAAGTAAGCCTACAAATGATAACACATATGATTTTGGGTGTTACTTGCAATACAACTTCATATAATCTAAACAACGTGAATATTCTAAATCATCCCACAACATACAACAACAGATTTAATCACAAATCATTTCAGACAAGATCACAAACATGTATCTATGAATTTCCATAAATAATAAACAAATGAATATTTACTGTTTCTTCTTCTTATTTAACAAAACAAATATGACTTCTTTTCATTTGACAAAACAAATATGACTTCTTTTTATTTAACAAGACAAATATGACTTCTTTTTATTTAACAAGACAAATATGACTTCTTTTTATTTAACAAGACAAATATGACTTCTTTTTATTTAACAAGACAAATATGACTTCTTTTTATTTAACAAGACAAATATGACTTCTTTTTATTTAACAAAAACAAATATGACTTCTTTTTATTTAACAAGACAAATATGACTTCTTTTTATTTAACAAAAACAAATCTTAAATGAATGACATGGTTTCTATTGGTAAACATGACTCTTTCTATGTTTTCTAATATCACATTAAAATGTGATTTTAATGTAAAACATAATTCCTTAAATAAAAACCTGAATCTTTCCCTATGCTTTTGCCGTAACATTAAAACGTGTTTTTATTTTAATTTTACACTTGTTAAAACAACGGTGTTTTAATCTAAATGCGCATTTTTATCTAATTGTACATTTTAACTAAATGCGATGTTTTATCTTAATTGTACATTTTGTTAACAAACTGTGTTTTTATTCTAAAATTACATTTTATGTTTTCTAACAAAAATTTGTTCATTTCTAACTAACATAAAAATGTGATTTTTATGATAACAGGGTTCCTAACATTAATTCATTTCAATTAACATAAAAATGAAATTTGTATACTAATAGGTTCTCTAACATGAATTCATTCATTTCTAAACAAACATAAAAATGTAATTTTTTTTGGCGACATGTTATTTTGCAAACCATTTTCTATGGTAACTAATGACAAGCAAAATGGTAATTTCATTCGTTAACAAATTTCTAATTAACCAAAAAAAATATGATATTTTGGTTTCAACAATTTTACCTTAATAGACATGAGGTATTGGTTTCCAATAGAACTAATAACATATATTTGTTTTTAACTAAACAAACATGATATGTTTAATTTCAACGATCTTCTAACAATCAACGATAAAATTCAACGAAGCATCACAACCAAAATCAATAATCAACAAATTTCAATCGCAAATCACAAATCTGATTTCATTATATACATGCATCGATTTCGAATAATAAGAGAATAATTAAATTTTAGTTATTAAATAAAGATAGAAATCTCACAAAGCTTTTTAATTCTGGATTTTCAACGTTCTCTATTTCAGCTCTAGACAGTTCCCGGTTGTAGATCCCGACACCACGATTCTAACAAAACTGAAATCGTTGAATTTCATTAAGATTTGAATGAGTTATACCATCTTAAACTTTGAACAATTTAAATTAACCTTAAATTAATTTACGCTTTTGCCTTTGCCTTCATCTTCATCGTATTTGCCTCTCTGAATTTGAACCCATCGTCGACTTTGCCAAGGACCTGCGCACGCAACCCCAAGCCGTCAGAACACCATCGGAAACCGCCACTTCGTAGCCTTGCTTTACTCTTGATTATTTCATTCATTAAGTTTTGATTGTTCATGATTGGATTGAAAGAATTTGGGGAAGAAAGATTTGAAGAGTTTAGGCCATGAAAACTGTAGATGACGGCGGCTAGGGTATAGAATGAATTAGTGTTTGTTTTATGAGGGAATATATAGCATTATATTATTAATTTTTCAAATTTCAGAATAAAAAGGGTATTGAATGACAATTTTTAGAAAATAAATTGGAATCTTACTAGATTTATTTGATTCAGCTTCAACACCAATTAAGAATAATGGTATTTATTTCCGCCTATATTCATTTCCCCCCATATCCATATTTGGTTGATTTTTTTTTATTATTAATATATCTTATTAAATTACTTGTTTATGCTTTTCATTTGCTTTCCTATTAAATAACGTGTATATTTGCTTTTAATACAAAGCTATTATGTAACAACTTATATACTCAAGAATGTATTCCATATTTAAATAAATTTTATCTATACTAGATTAAGACCATTGAAAACATATCACAACTCATATATATATATATATATATATATGTATATATGTATATATATATATATTAAGTTATGAAACCAAAATAGGAAAACATATCAAATTTTAATTATCTATCTTTCGGTAACACATTTTCTTTTATTATTATTATGCAAAGAAATTCAGCAAGCCTATTATTTGGCGAGTATGTATATCAATCATTTTCAGCATGTAACAAGGTAATTACAAATTTGATAGTGGGGCAAAGTTTTGTTTTTATTCCAAAAACCATGCATGTGCATTACGAATAAATACGTTTTATGTTTTAATTGAGTTTTTATAAATGTTTCCTTAAATCCCCTTTTGATTATACGCAATAATGACACATTTATTTTATTTCTTTTATTATTCAAATTTCAAAAGTAGATGACAATGAAAGAGGGAGAGAGAGGATAAAGTGGAAAGAATTAATGCTAGATTAATGCTATTTGTTTATAAGCATATGGTCTATATTTTGAATTTCTAAATGTTAAATATGAATTGACAAGGGAAATATTTAAGAGGACAGCCAAAGACATGTACATATATATATATATACATACATATATATATATATTGTCAAAATTTATTTCATTTATAACCTACACATTATTTTCAATCAATGAATTAATCAATGTCATTAAAGTTCCTACTTGACGTTAAAAGCATAAATTTTTAATGTAAAACATTTCATGTTTCTACATGACATTAAAAGTTAGACTTTTAGCACTAACCAAAATATGTTCATTTTCATTAAAAAGAATAACTTTTAAATGTAAATCATTTTTATGTTCTTACATTTAAATAAAGACTAACTTTTATTTTAAAACATATTTCATATATATATTTTTTTTTATGATAATAAAAATGTAAAAAAAAAAAAAAAAAAATTCTAACAAAGTTTCCTTAAAATAAAAGTTTAAATTGGCCCCAAAATTCCGGGTTGTTAATATGTGTGCGTGGTAAATTTAAACGCGTTTTCAATTTCAGTTTGAATTTAATTGACCAATTAAAAGGCAATTTTTCCAACGGTCTCCAAATTCAATGAAATTAGTTTTGTTAGGACCGTATCATCAAAACATAGCTAGATTTATTTTTTTGTAATTTTTGGAGTCAGTATGTGGCCCCGATAAATTAAAATGTACGTTTAAAATTTAATATATTGATTTATATTTTAATTTAAAGAAAAACTGATCAAAACATTAGAATTGGCTTACGAAACTTATCATATTGTGTTTGGAATAGGGGTACTTGGTTAGGGACGACAATCGTTGGAGTTCGTGACGTTAAAAAGGGAATTCACAAATTAAATAATATTAAATTATATAATACATGACCAAGTCAAAGGGGTCAAAACCCTCTCTCTTTTCTCCTACGCGGTCAACCTAACTAAAGCCGCCTCCACATACGATCAATTGCAGAAAAGTCCCCAATTTCTTCCTCCTACAACTCGTTGATCTACACAATCTTGTTCCAATCTTCCTAAATGAAAATGAAAGAGCTATGCGAGGTCATCAATTCTACCAGCCATGATCGTTAATAGCTTCATGATTCGTGAGAAACCATTGTTCAATGTGCCTGCGTTTAAGGCCTATTTCACGGCTCCAGGGGGATTTCGAATTTCAAGCTAGTGTCGGCGATGGTAGAGGAGGATGGCAGCTACGTTGTGGTATTTTCTGATCTTAGTCCGACTTCATGGTTTGGCGCGCGGTTGGAGGAATGGGTGACGAGCATCATTTTTTAACGGTCCAGGAAATATACGAACGATGAGGAAGATGAAGACGGGCTTAAAACGTTAAGCAGGGAATTAAGAAAGTAATTAGAAATTAATTATACATTTTATTAGTTTATTAATGTGATTAAGCTTCAAACTGTCATAACTTAGCCATATTGAATCAGAATCGAACGATTCAAAGTGCGTTGGAATCGCAGAAAAGAGAGCTTCGTTATGAAAGCAATTTGGACTGAAATAGAGCAAATAGGAATTTGAGGCAAATTTAAATCCAAATGGTACTAAAATCGTCAAATATAGAATGGTGGAGTGGAGCCCAATGTGAGAATTCTTTCAATAAAATTTTGTATAGTTATTTATTTTATTTTATAACTGCAAATGTATAGAAATTGCCAGTATTAATTTTTATCTGTTGTATGTAGTTCAACACACGAAATTGCACAAATCACATAAATTGGAAGTGATGTATGGATATTAGCGACACTCGCATTTCATACTCCCGAATGGCCCTTATGGCGCTGTAAATGGCATTGGGTAGTCGAGTATTTATTTATTTGGATGATTTGTGTATTGTGATGATGATTTTGTGATATTTAACATGTTAGAAATGTTAAAATTAAACTAGTAGATGAAAATGGACAAAATAATCATTTATATATTGAACAGTGAAAATTGGTTAATTAGATAAATAATTCTAACCGAATTTGATTTGGTTAATTTTATTAATCAATAATTTCTTTTAAATAAACTGTTGTTGTTTGAAAACCCACACGGGTATTGGGATGATATTTAACATACACCAATCCCAATATTTAGTTGTATTCAATCGATGGGTTGACAGATTGTGATGAGCGTTATTTATTTTAATGCTTATACAGTTGTAAATTGCATTCTGGATGTGAATTGACTGTTTAATGATTATTTATCATTATTGTTGAATACATGCGATGTATGAATCCATATAACTGAGATTATATGGCAATTGATTGGGTCTTATTGCAGTTCAGAAATAACGAATATTTTTAAATAACGAATATTCAGTAAAGAAATGAATTATGATTTTGATGTCCGATTTTGGATGGACAAAAAAATATTGAAATATAAGAAGCCGAATAAGTAGATATTCGTTATTTTAACCCGAACGGGTTTATCGATCGATTTTATTCATTTTATAACGAATATGAAAAGAGTTGATTTCAAAATATGATATTTTGAAAATATTATCATTTCAATATTATAATGATATATAATATTCAATTTTGATTTAAATTTGAAAATGAAGTTGAAATCGTTTTAAAAAGAATGTATAAACGATTTATAAAATACATTTTAAATGGACATCGATGAAATATATATATATATATATATATATATATATTATATTTAAATGGCTTGAATAGAACGCGCCGCGCAGCGACTGTTCATGAATTTCAACCATTAAATTCAAATTGATGTAACTGGAGATCCGACCGTCGGATTCTCCTAAAACCGGATACATTAGGATCGTATTGAAAAGATCTTTCCAATGAATGTAAGAGATTTAATTTGAACGGTTGGGTTTCAAATTATGTCCAAACCAATTTCAAAAAAGGTCGCTATGGAAGCAGTTCTGTGGCCGTTATTGGAAACCGACTGAAATGGGGATATTAAAATTATGAAAAATATGGAAAAATTATGTAAAGTCATAATAAATGATTTGGAAGGATTTTAGATGAAAAAATCCAGCTTTAAAAAGATAAAATATTTTTTTTTGAAATGAACTAGTTAATAACTAGAATAATAATCTAATTATTTTTAGAAATAATAAATTGGATTTGAAACTGGGTTTTGAAATAATTAGAATTTTCCGACGTATAGCATTTGGAATGGATTTGAATGGAAATAATCTTTAGAATATTTCAATATTGGATTCCGTGATTATACGGATATTGTGAGGAATTTGGAAGATACAGATATCGTTATTCCTAGTACCGTTGGTTTCAGAATTTGATATTGAATATAAGCCTATATTAATTTCTACTCAGAGCCTTGTATTTAACATCAAATTGGATTTTGGGGTTTTTCGTGAATGGTGTCTTCAATAACACTGTTCTTAAACCCCGTTGAGAAAAGAATAAATCTTTTAAATAATATTTAGAGAAGTTTACCAATTAATTAATATTTAAGTGGAATTGAATTGAAATTGGATTTTTAGGTTTATCGTGAACGGTGTTTTAAATAACATTTGTTCTTTAACCCAATTAACAGTGAAGAGATGATTTGGAATTTATAAACCTTTTAATTAAGATTTTATGGAAGTTTTCCAAAGTAAGTTTTCAAATTTAAAATATTAAATTGGAATTGAATGGAATACGATTGGGTAATAATCGAGATGAGTTTCCGTAAAGGAAGACCGTTACTATATACGGAATTTAAAAGGCCTTGCCGTTATTCCATTTATTGTATTGATTTGATACGCAAATTTATATCGATTATATACTGTTATGATTTCCTTGAAGATTCCATAGTTAAGGGAAGATGATTTGGGTTTATCATGAACGATGTTATAAAGGACATTCGTTCTTTAACCCAGTTAAAGATGGGATCTATTTCCTAAATTTGAATAATAATTAAATAATGATCTTTGAAGATTAAAACCAAGATGGTGTTTTAATGAATCTTTAATTAGATTGGAAAGTGAATGAGGTAATTAAATTTACTGAATTCATGAATTGATCAAGAATGGAGTATCATCAGTTTTACTCCATGCGATAGTTAAATTTTTAATTAGATTTGAATGTGAAAAGGTAATTAGATTTACCGATAGCACCATGGGTGTTTGATATGGGGAAGTCCAGTTTTACTCCATGGGATGAATAGGTTGGGATTGGATTTAACAAATAAATGATTACTTCGGTAAGGCTCGATAATCCCAACTAGTTTTATAAACCTTAATTTGGTTTAGAATTTTTATAAGGATAAAATTAAATCTTTTGAAATTGATATCCAAAGGAAGATTAAAGAATAAATTATAAAGAATTTATCTTTGATAAAATTAATGGGAACCTTTCCCTAAAGATGTGAATATTTGAATAAAAGAATATTCTGAATTGGAATGAGGCGTATGATGTGTTTTTATAATACTTGATTATTGATTATAAAATACGCGAGTTATTCGAAAAGACCGGGTCTATCTCATTTTGAATAATTGAAACGACGACTAAAAGTCGACGATGAAGACGGTGGTTGAAGACCGGAGATCTTCACATCGTTTGGATGAAAACTGATGTCTTGATTGGGCTGTACACCCAAGAAAAGGTAATAAGTGGTGATCGTCCAGACGTACTTGGAGATCGACCAGATATGCGAGGACCTCTCTCCTGTATTGGACATATGGGACGAGGAATTAGATGCCTTTGGTTTCGTTCAACCCTAGAACAGACTTGTAAATGGATGTGTGTTTGACATTGGATTTCATTCTATGTTGATTGATTTCTATTGAATATATATCTGTTTGGTAGCGGAGAATTTATTCTATTGCTTAACACCCTTCTCTGAGACGTATGAGCTTAGAGGTTATATATCGATAGACATCAGTCGTATGGCGTGAATTGTCAGTGTGGCATGCTGAGATGCAAATGATCAAGGCTTTTGTAAAAAAGCGGAGTCTGTTGGTTGATTATCAAAGAACAACTTTAATTAGTAAAGCTTTGTGTATAGCGCTAATTCGTGAGCCTCACACCCCGGTATGAGTCAAAAATGGGATATGGAACGCAGGGAGTAGGGGTGGGCATAAACCGCACCACAAAGTGGAAACCGCCCAGACTAGACCGCAAAAAAACGGTGCAGAAAATCGCACTGGATTCTCTCTCTAAAGAAAACAACCCAAACCGAACCGACCCATAATGATACGGTTCGGTTGCGGTTTGAATTGTTACTAAACCATATTAAACCAAACCGAACCGCATAGCTACACCGGTAATGTTATGGTAAAAAATTGACAAATTCCTATATAACTTTCTACATACATTCTATTTTCAGTGTATGTTGTAGTTATATCAATTCAAGATAACACTACGTGTTTTAACTTTTAGGCGACACAATGTCATACAATCGTAAATTGATTGTTAATGGAAGTAATTCTATTATTTCATATTTAATACGGGTTCAAACCGAACTGAACCAAAACCAGACCGTATTACATTGAAACCGAACCAAAACCGAGCCGTTTAAACGGTTAGTATAATGGTTTGTATTTTTGATCAATCATTTGATGAAGTGCATAAGCAGTTTGAGCTCCAAACCGCACTGAACCAAACCACGCCCACCCCTAGCAGGGAGTGCACGACGTTTCTTTCTAGCTAGGAATGATATCATGGTATGGAGCCCAGGCATTTCTACTTATGTGGATGATGGAATGCAAGGCCCTCAGATATGAGTCCCTAGTGGCTCGGTGATAGGTCCGATAGGACCGGGAAATGTGTGTTCAGGAATAACTAATCCACTAAAGTAAGTGTGGACTGGCCCTGCAGGATCCAGGGTTGCCTAAAGTGTGTAATCCTGAGGCATTTGCTAGAGTGTCTCGAATCAGTGGGGAGCCATCCCTTGCTTCGACTCATAGATCGAATCCAATTTCCAATACGTGACGTTTTGGTTTTAATCGTAAACCTATGTATGGCGGCATAATATATGATATCTATGTCATCTATGATTGATACATTTATATTTGAAGTTGATTTCAACACTATGCACTTATAATAATACCAAAATGATTTGTTTTTAAAACGTATCAAGCATGTTTGGCTATTATATGGAAAAACTCTATCCTCCAGCTTGCGTTGCATTATGTGATGGGACATGAGTCTTATAATAGCTTCATTTTCCAAAAAGCATTGCGTTGTTTTATTTGAAACTGAGATTCACGTAGAGTAAACCTGTTCCATGTTATATGGCATGGTCCCATGATTTCCCAACTTTTAAAGTAAAGATTTAATAACTGTTTTAGTTCTCAAACCAGTCCCATGACTGACTCAGAGTTTATTGTTTTAACCCAAACTCTGGGTGCCCATATTTTCCACATGGCAAGCTAATAGTTTTGGTTTTTGCTGATTCTTCTTTTCACAGGATCCTGAATTACAGCTAGAGCTATATTCCGAAAGCTTTGTATCCGTATATCTCTTTCAGTTGTGTTAATTGATGTATTTCCGCTGTGCTTTGTATTTATACATTTTTATTTCTGCCGCTATGTAATTTAATCTCTAATATTATTTTTCTGCTGTGTAATAATTATTCATACTCTGATATTCTTGTACTCTGATGTAAATTTTCGTAATAGCAATGAAATGTTCTACTGTTTGTGTTCTGATGCGTCGTGTTCTCAAAGAAATCCGGGCTCCTCTGTCTCCTCGAAGACCAGGGGATTTCGGAGCGTTAAAGGTGGTATCATAACTTTGGTTTACAAAGCTCGAGAACAAGACACATTAGAACCAAACGAGAGAATTCATCAGAGATAGGATTAGTAACATCCAATAGGAATCACTCGTTAGATATAGGGTTAGTAATGCCCTAGAATAAGTTAGAAGAGTATTATTTTTTTAAAAATTGAAAAAATGTTGAAATTAGTTTTTAAAACTAAATCTCATTATACGTATTTGAGTATTTTATTTTATATTGAATTCAGACTATCGGGTATAAGAAGATTTTGAATATATCCGTAATTAACGTGTATTCGAAGTCTCAAATATACTAGATAGATATAGAATCATACTCTAGTCGCACGGGCATAATTCTGGTGATTGATCGATCATCACCAATATTTATTTTTGAGTTTCGAAAGTGTGATATCTATATTATTCCAGTTGACTACTGTGAGAACCAAAAACTTAGTTAGGATTTATTGTTTGTGATTTGGCCTTAAAAATATGATTTTTGAGTATATTAAAGTTATATGTTTGAAAAGTTAATCAAGCAATTGGTTGCTGGTTGTGATGTGTGATTATTGGTTTGATTAATAAAAATATTGGAATAATAAAACCCATATGAGAATAAAGCCAACTAAAATCTAAAGTTGAATAGAATCAAATATTTTGTTTGGATTATATATATATGTTAAACAGGTTATGGATTCGCTGTTGAGTAAAGAATTAATTTGCATGCCCGAGAAATAGGTACAACTCAATGAGTTGGTTGAACAATTTTATTTATATAAACTCCTGGGAATGAAATTGGATGTGTTGTGATGGTTGTTCTGTGTGAGATTATAAACCACGCCATAGAATAGCAACAAATAAATTATGAACTACACCGCATGGCATACTACATGAAGACAACATATCATATCATATTTTATTTAAGCATTTGGCACTTATATGACGAGGTTTGGATTTCCATACGTGCAAAATGCTTGTATGGTGATGACTGTATTATAGGTTGAACAGAAGACTGATTATGGACATAATTAAGGAATATATGAAACGGTGCTCGGGGCAGGATTCAATGAAAACCCCACATGGGTCTGGAGATGACAAAATTCACGTCTCTCTTAGTTTTAGATACGATACATGGATTATTTTATTTCCAACACTAGGGCAAGGTCTGAGATTTCGACTTTTACACATTCTCCCTTATACACAAATAGGTCACAAAAATTGTGTATGTTTTTTCCCAATAAAATTTTCAAACCCTCCCCATAAAAAGGAGGTTATGGAGAATTTTTTCAAAAATTTAGCGTGTTAGCCAAATTTTTGAGAAATTAGAAAGTTCTTAGAAACTGAAAAGTTAAAGAACGAAAGCCAGAATGAAAGTTGAGTTGGTTAGTTAAACAACTTTCATCTCCGTTCCTTTTAAAGGACGAAAAGATTTTAAATTTGGGGGAGATTGTAATAACCCGGAATTTCTTAACCAATTTAAAAAATTTATTTTAGCTATTTTAATGGGTTTTGAATATTTAAAATGATTTATTTTAAATAATAAAGACTAAAATTTATTTAAATCGAAGTTAGAACGTGTAAATTTATTTTAATTATAAAAGGAGTTTGAAATGGCGCGGTAGTCTGAAAATTCAATTTTTAATTTGAATTGAATGAACATAATTCTAAATAAATCGGATTTTAGTAAAACCAAAAATGTTAGAATCTGTTTAATTATATCTTTCTAATGAATGTGAAAAATTCAGATTTCATAATATAAATTGAAAGTTATGTCCAATTTAAATTTTAAAATAGTTGCTATGGAATTTATATATATTTTAATATAATATATAGCCCTTAAAAATAGCCATTTTGCAAATGACCTCCGTTTTCGACAAAACTACTTTTGTTGGATCCGGAATGTCAAATTATTGCTAGGTTTCAAATTTCATAATTTTTGGAATTAATATGTGTGCATGGTAAACTTAGACGCATTTTCAAGTTCGGTTTGAATTTAATTGACCAATTAAAAGGCCATTTTTTAAACGGTCTCCGAATTCATTGAAATTAGTTTTGTTAGGACCGTATCGTCAAAACATAGCTTGATTTATTTTTGTTTAATTTTTGGAGTCAATATGTGTCATCGGTAAATTAAAATGTACGTTTAAAATTCAATATATTGATTTATATTTTAATTTAAAGAAAAACTAATCAAAACATTAGAACTGGCTTACGAAACATATCCCATTGTGTCTGGAATAGGGGTATTTGGTTAGGGGCGATAGTCGTCGGAGTTCGTTTAGAGTTCATGACGTTAAACAAGGAATTCACAAATTAAATAATATTAAATTATATAATACACGACCAAGTCAAGGGGGTCAAAACCCTATCTCTTTTCTCTTACGCAATCAACCCTGCTGAAGACGCCTCCACATATGATTAATGGCAGAAAATTCCCCAATTTCTTCCTCCTATAACTCGCGATTACACAATCTTATTCCAATCTTCCTAAATAAAAATTAAAGAGCTATGCAAGGTCATCAATTCTACCGGCCATGATCGTTAATAACTTCATGATTCGTGAGAAATCATCGTTCAATGTGTCTGCGTTTAAGGCCGATTTCACGGCTCCAGGGGGTTTTGAATTTCAAGCTAGTGCCGGCAATGGGAGAGGAGGATGGCAGCTATGTTGTGGTGTTTTCTGATCTTGGCCCGACTTCAAAGTTTGGCGCACGGTTGGAGGAATAGGTGGCGAGCATCAGTTTTTAACGGTCCAGGAATATACAAACGATGAGGAAGATAAAGACGGGCTTAAAACGTTAAGCAGGGAATTATAAAAGTAATTAGAAATTAATTATATATTTTATTTGTTTATTAATGTGATTAAGCTTCAAACTGTCATAACTTGGCCATATTGAAGCAGAATCAAACGATTCAAAGTGCGTTGAAATCGTAGAAAAGAGTGCTTCACTATGAAACCAATTTGGATTGAAATTGAGAAAATAGGAATTTGAGGCAAATTTAAATCCAAATGGTTCTAAAATCGTCAAATAAAGAATGACGGAGTGGAACCCAATGTGAGAATTCTCTCACTAAAATTTTGTATACTTATTAATTTTATTTTATAATTGTAAATGTATAGAAATTTCCAGTATTAATTTTTATCTGTTGTATGGAGTTCAACACACGAATTTGCACAAATCACATAAATTGGAAGCGATGTATGGATATTAGCGACACTCGCATTTCATACTCCGCGAATGGCCACTTATGGCGCCGTAAATGACATTGGGTAGTTGAGTATTTATTTATTTGGATGATTTGGGTGATTTGTGTATTGTGATGATGATTTTGTGATATTTAACATGTTACAAATTTTAAAATTAAACTGATAGATGAAAATGGACAAAATAATCATTTATATATTGAATAGTGAAAATTGGTTAATTAGAAAAATAATTCAAACCGAATTTGAATTGGTTAAATTTATTAACAAACAATTTATTTTAATAAACTATTGTTGTTTAAAAACTCCACATGGGTATTGGGATGATATTTGACATACACTAATCCCAATATTTAGTTGTATGTCAATGGACGGGTTGACAGTCTGTGATGAGCGTTATTTATTTATTAATTTTAATTCTCATGTAGTTGTAAATTGCACTCTAGATGTGAATTGACTGTTTAATTATTATTTATCATTATTGTTGAATACATGCGACGTATGAAATCCATATAACTGAGATTATATGGTAATTGATTGGATCTGATTTCAGTTCAGAAATAACGAATGTTTTAAAATAATGGATATTTTAAAATAACGAATATTTTAAAATAATATCCTGTGAGGAATTGAATTATGATTTTGATGTTCGATTTTGGATGGACACAAAAATATTGAAATATACGAAGCCGAGTAAATAATTATTCATCATTTTAACCCGAATGGGTTTATCGTTCGATTTTATTCATTTTATAACGAGTACGAAAAGAGTTGATTTCAAAATCTGATATTTTGAAAATATTATCATTTTAATATTATAATGATATGGAATATTTAATTTTGATTTAAATTTGAAAATGAAGCTGAAATCGTTTTAAAATGAATTTATAAACGATTTATAAAATACGTTTTAAATGGAAATTGATGAAATATATTATATACATATATATTATATTTAAATGGCTTGAATAGAACGCGTCGCGCAACGACCATTCACGAATTTCGAACATTAACTTCAAGTTGATGTAACTGGAGATCCGACCGTCGGATTCTCCTAAAACTGGAACCGTGGGTTTGTATCGAAAAGATCTTTCCAATGAATATAAAAGATTTAAATTTGAATGGATGGATTTCAAATTATGTCAAAAACAATTTTAGAAAAGATCGTTATGGATGCAGTTCGGTGGCCGTTATTGGAAACCGACTGAAATGGCGATATTAAAATTATTAAAAATGTGGAAAAATTATGTAAAATCATAATAAATGATTTGGAAAGATTTTGGATGAAAAATTCCAGTTTTGAAAAGATAAAAATATATTTTTATCGAAACGAACTAGTTAATAACTGGAGTAATAATCTAATTATCTTTAGAAATAATAAATTGGATTTGAAATTGGGTTTTGAAATAACCATAATTTACCAACGTATAGAATTTGGAATCGAAATAATCTTCGAAATATTTTGATATTGGATTCCGTGATTATACAGATATTAGGAGGAACTTGGAAGATATAGATATCGTTATTCCCAGTACGATATCCGTTGGTTTCAGAATTTGATATTGAATATAAGCCGATATTAATTTTTATTTAGAGCCTTGTATTTAATATCAAATTGGATTTTGGGTTTTTTCGTGAATGGTGTCTTCAATAACACTGTTCTTAAACCCCAATAAGGAAAGAATAAATCTTTTAAATAAGATTTAGAGAAGTTTACCAATTAATTAATATTTAATTGGAATTGAATTGAAATTGGATTTTTTGGTTTATCGTGAACGGTGTTATAAATATTTGTTCTTTAACCCAATTAACAGTGAAGAGATGATTTGGAATTTATAAACTTTTTTTGAAACGACCCAAACTCGCCTTTACGTGAAAGCCCGGATTGAGTTGAGAACATGACAATTCAGAACACAAATGGAAGAACATTTCATTGCTTATTACAACAATTTACATCAGAGTTCAAAAATATAACATGGTATAAATAAATAATATACATTTGAAAAATATAAGAGATTTACAAATTACAATGCAGCAGAAAATAATACAAAATACAACAGAAAGAAATACACAGATACATAACATTCCGAATATAGCTCCAGCTGTAAACTAGGATACTCGTTATGTTATTAATATACGTTTGTGATTTGATTCTATTATCATGTTGAATTGAGAATTATTAAGTATGATGTTTATTACGTTTTATAATATTAATCTATACCAGTGACTTGATTCTATTATCATGTTAAATTTGGGATTATTGGATTAGATTATTTGTATAAGTATGGACTTGGATTGTAACATCTTATGAGAATTGTGTAGTTTATTATGCAAGTTTATGCAGTGAAGTTATGCGACCAATTGTCAAATCTATATGTTCATGTTTATGCAAAACTTATGCCATGTTCACACTTATCATATGTTGGGATTAATTTGCAAGTATGTTTAAATCTATGTTACTAATTAACACATGTGTATGTTGATTAGCCTATGTTGCTAACTCACATATACGTATGTTGATTTGCCTATGTTGCAAATTAACATATGTATACGGATTAGTTCATATTGCTAATTCTCATGCATGTTATTAATATGGCCTGTGTAAAAAACACAAATATGTTGAGTTAGCCTATAAGTGCAAGTTCATACCTATGACATTATAATGTTTATGTTTGTCTTTTTGCAAGCTTGTACCTATGACATTAAAATGTTCATGTTAGTTATTTTGCAAGTACACCCTATTATGTTTATATTGATTATGCCATCAATACCAAAGTTATACCCTTGTCATGTTCATGCTAATTTATGCCAATTTGGGTATATTAAATTAGGCTAAGTTTTTAGCCTAATACTTTACACCAAAAATCATGCGAACGTAAATTAGGCTGAGATGGTTAGCCTAATATTGGATGGGGTAACGTTGGGTTAAAATGATAATTTTAGGAAAACTTGTCATAAATTGGTCATTAATCACATAAGTGATTTATGGCATAAAAAGGCACTAATTACCTTAATCAATGAGATTAATTGGAAATGAATGTGACAGTAATTTGAATTTGAATAATTTACATAATTAAAATGTAAATTAGAAAATACGAACGCGCTTAACCCGAGGTTGGATTGAGTTGTGATGTAAACCTGCCTGGACCCGCCCGGCTGTCCAGTTGTCACAACAATAGCTATCCGATGTGAGAGGCTAAGGCATGGGGCCCAATAAAGACCCGAGGTTAAACTTAGTTGTGGCGTAAGACTACCCGGACCCAACCGGCATACAGGAAGCCACAACAATATATGTCTAATCTGAGAGGTTGGTGCTCTAATAAGACAATTAGGGCTGAGTTAGGACTGATAGGGTTAAGTCAATTTAATAAATACTTAACCAAATTCAACATGTTAAATAATTTGGATGGGTGGTGGTTAGGTTCATTCAGACACTGAACCACTTAACTTGTTTGACTAGAAAACCTAGTAACGGGGACCCGTTTCAGTAGTAACCCAATTAGGTATCATGGTACCCTGAACTAGGCAGGGTGGGGCACGATTACGGGGCTGATTGTAAGCGGTCAAAAGCGACGACGGTTGATGCACAGTGTGGGTTATAACAGAGTGCGGGCGTCCACACACTCTGAAGCAGACAAGTCAGAGCACTGGAGCATCAGTAGTATACCCTATGCATGCTAGAATTGTGTCGGGGCCGCCACCATGAGACTTGATACACCCCATGGTGGGACCAGCATAGGTATCTACTATATAGGGCCGTAGGACACATGTGAATACACGATTAGGAGCCGATCTTTTAAAGAAAGAGAAAGGGATCACTTCACCCCAATCACGGGGTGCCTGTTGGTATAAGAATTAGTAGGTGCAGAGATAGAGATTTAAAATAGGATGTGAAGGGATGTTCGTTTTAGGACACCTTATCTAGTTCTAGGATAGTCTATTATCCTGATATCGTCATATTCTCACTTTATGCAAGTCATGATCTTTTTATTATTAACATTCTAGGAATATAGCTAGACTTACCGAACTTATGTCTGACCCATTTTCCTTTCGTCTTCTTTTCTTCCGTCCCCTCCCCCCCCCAGGTCCACAGGGAGGAAACACCGCAGCTTAGTCAGTTTTTCATCCAGCTTGAAGAGAGAGAATGTATTTCTTGGATTTCTTTCATTTGGATCATGGCTTTGGATATCATTTATGGGGATTATGCAGCTTTATTTATGTTTCATGCTTCTTTAACTTTTAAAATCAAGACAGTATTATGGTTTTAATAATTGGAAGTTTGTTTTGAGACAATGTTGGAAATGTTCCGTATGAACACATATTTATGATAATAAAAGTTTGTTGGTTTTTCCGCTGCTTATTTATATGCGTTTATATCTGTCATGTGTTTTATTTGTGTCTTTTACTTATAAACCTCCACCAAAATTAAGGCATTCCCTTTGTGAGTGACCTTAACAGAGGTGGGGTGTTTCAATTGGTATCAGAGCATAGGTTTACCAGACCAGATAAAAAGTTTTTGAAACTATATTCAAATTAAAATCTAAAGAAGCATTTTTCAAGAAAAAGAATTGTTTTATAGTTTTAGAAAGGCATAATCCCCCAAAGCCATGTGAATTTTCTATCCTTCGTTTTGAATCTTTCCTTTTTCGTTTCAGCATGTCGGGAGAATTTAACCTTCCAGAAGGTGTGACAGTACCTGGTTGGTTTAGAAGGTACTTGGAAGCTAGGGCCAATGAGGCGGGCCCAGCGAATCTTCCTCCCCCAGCTGCAGCAATTCCTCCTCCTCCTCACCAGTTGCTGAAATTCCCCCCCTCCTCCTCCTCCTCCGAGAGGAAATGCTTTTGCCAAGACTTGTAGAGATTTTAAAGCTATGGGTGGGAAAGACTTTCATGGAACCGAGTCCTTCGTAGCAGCCAGGAACTGGCTGAAAGAGACCGAAGATCTTTTCGTTATCTTCGAGGTAGAAGACAGGCAGAAGGTAAGACTGGCAGTGTGGTTGCTCAAAGGAGAGGCTTCCTACTGGTGGGAAGTCACCAATGCAGAAAGACTAATAGAAACGTGGGAAGATTTCAGATTTAGATTTGAGCTGAAGTTCCTTTCAGAAGCTGAGAGAAGTCTTCAAATGGAGAGGTTCCTATCCCTTAAGCAAGGAAGTATGACCGTCAAAGAGTACGTCAACCAGTTTGATCAGCTGGCTAGGTTCGGGCTGGACCTAGTCAACACCCAACACAAGAAGGCTCTCCACTTTGTCAAGGGACTGAATGAGCCGCTTCATAGCCTGACCATGACCCATATACCTATGAAAGGCTGGCACAGATGGCATTACTACATGAGGAGGATAAAGGCAAGAAGGAGACCAAGGTGAAAGGGTCTCAGGGAAAGAAAGAAGCTTTACAGCCTAAGAAAACAGACTTTAAGAAGGGCGGGAAAAACAACAAAGCTCGCAAAACAAGAAAGTGTAATTTCTGTGGTGTGGTTGGACATGTGGTGAAAGATTGCAGGAAGAAGAAGGAAAAGATGAATGGTGGTTGCTTTCATTGTGGAGAAACATGACACATAGCTAAGGACTGCCCTAAGAGGCGAGGGCAGGCGCAGAAAGCTGCATCCACTTCGGGTGGACAAGTTCATGCACTGGAGGCACCTCCTCTGCAACAGCGAGGTAGAAATACTTCTGTAGAAAGTGTAGTTTATCTTTATGATCACCCAGTTCGCACTTTATTTGATTCTGGTGCACCACACTCCTTTATTTCATCTGCTTTAGTAGAATTTCTGCACCTAGAAACTAGTATGGTAGAGGATCCCTTGGTTGTCTCCAATCCAATTGGAGGCCCAGCTTATTTGTCAATGATCTATATGAATTTGAAAATCTCTATTATAAGTGTAGAATTTAGATGTAGTACCTTTGTTTTGGGCTTCTCGGGGTATGGATTGATTTTGGACATGGACTGGCTATCCAGTAATGGTGTCATCCTTGATTGTGAGAAAAGAGTGGTTAGGCTTTTAACCCAACTCGGTAACACTTTGGAAATTACTTGTAACCCCTCGAATGTATTTATGCTTAGTTATCTTGAATCGCTTGACGCTTCTGTTGAGAATTTGCAGTCAGTTAAGGTGGTCCGAGAATATTCGGATGTCTTTGATGAGGTGAATGGCTTACCTCCAAAATGGGAAATAGACTTCCGCATCTATCTTGTTAACAATGCGAAGCCCGTTGCTTTGCCTGTTAGGCACATGGCTCCTAGGGAAAGGAAAGAGCTCAGTAAGCAGATTAAAGAGCTTTTAGAAAAGGGGTTCATTAGGCGGAGCATTTCAGAATGGGCGCTCCAGGGGTGTTCGCTACAAAGGCGGATGGTTCACTCTGTCTATGTGTTGATTATAGGGAGCTAAACAAGCTGACTAAAAAGAATAGGCACCCTCTCCCCAGAATTGACGATTTGTTTGACCAGCTTGCAGGAGCGTCGGTTTTCTCCCACTTGATTTGGCGACCGGATTTCATCAGCTAAGGGTAGCTGATGATAACATCGATAAGACAGCTTTCAGAACCCCAGAAGGATTCTTTGAGTGGCTTGTCATGTCTTTTGGCTTGACAAACGCACACGCTTACTTCGTGGACCTAATGAGTAGGGTGTTCAGAGATTTCCTCAATAAATTCGTAGTGGTCTTCGTAGACGATATTTTGATCTTCTCAGAAAATGAGGAAGAGCATGCTCAACACCTAAAGACAATCATGGAGACTCTTAGAACACATCAGTTAAAACCTAAATTCTCCAAGTGCCACTTTTGGAGAGAAGAAGTGAGATTTCTTGGGCATATAGTTTCCAAAGAGGGGTTAGCTGTAGACCCCGCAAAAGTAGCAGCGGTGCAAGATTGGAAGGCACCAAGGAATGCAGCCGAGGTCCGAAGCTTCCTCGGGCTTGTAGGCTTTTATCGGAAGTTCATCAGAGATTTTGCAAAAATCTCAGCTCCTCTTACAAGGCTAACAAAGAAGAATCTAGTTTTCTCTTGGGATTTGGATTGCGAGTTTGCTTTCCAACGCTTAAAAAGGGCACTTACAACAGCCCCAGTTCTGACCTTGCCGGATGGAAGCAAAATGTTTACAGTATACACGGATGCATGCGGGACAGGACTAGGCGCTGTCCTAATGCAAGAAGGAAGGGTAGTAGCTTATGGCGGAAGACAGTTGAAAGTTCATGAAAGGAACTACCCAACCCACGACCTTGAGTTGGCTGCCATCGTCTTTGCGCTTAAGTCTTAGCGCCACTATCTCCTAGGTGAGAAATTTGAACTGTATACTGACCATAAATCTTTGAAGTATCTCTTCTCGTAGAAGGACCTTAACTTAAGGCAACAATGGTGGATGGAGTTTCTTGCCTCGTATGATTTCGAGATTTTCTACACTCCTGGCAAGGGCAACGTAGTCGCAGATGCCTTGAGTAGAAAGAAGCTAATGTTGAGCCTGCTATTTGTTGAAAGGCGAAGCCTAGAGTTTATAGCCAGTTTTGACTTTAGGCCCTCCTATGATTTTGTACCCGGTCTGTTAGCATCGCTAGAAGTGCGGCCCACTCTCTTAGACTCAATAGGGACCGCACAACGAGAAGACCCTCAGCTTGTAGAAGTGGTTGATAAGCTCGTCAGGGGTGAGACTTCTAGTCACCTCGATAGATACACCATCGACGAAAAAGGGTGGTTAAGACGAGATGGAAGACTATGCGTCCCACAGACAAAGGAGTTGGTGAAGAAAGTTCTTGAGGAGGCACATCATTCCAAGATGACAATACATTCAGGCGGGGACAAAATGTACAAGGACTTAAAGAGAGTTTTCTTTTGGAGTGGCATTCAGAAGGACGTGGCAGATTTTGTTTCTAAGTGTATGATTTGCCAACAAGTCAAGGCGTGGCAGAAGAAGCCTGACGGTCTGCTCCATCCTCTAAAGGTCCCACAGTGGAAGTGGGATAGCATTTCAATGGACTTCATTGATGGGCTGCCTAGGTCTAGAAGAGGCAACACAAGCATTTGGGTAATAGTGGATAGGCTTACTAAAAGCGCCCACTTTTTACCTGTCAAGAGTAGAAGGACTGCCTCGTCTCTAGCATCTCTTTATCTTAAGGAGATAGTTCGACTCCATGGAATACCTTCTAGCATTATTAGCGACAGAGATCCTATCTTCACAAGCGAGTTTTGGCGGAGTCTGCAAGAAGCTGTAGGCACACAGTTATGTTTGAGCACGGCCTATCACCCCCAAACCGATGGTCAGACGGAAAGGGTGAACAGGATTTTGGAAGACCTTTTGAGACTTTGTGTCCTTGACTTTGGAGGGACTTGGGAGAACCATCTTCATTTGGTGGAATTTGCCTACAACAACAGCTACCAAGCCACCTTCGGGATGGCGCCCTTCGAAGCTTTATATGGAAGACTGTGCCGATCGCCCACTTGTTGGTGGGAGTCTACTGACAAGCTCATACTTGGACCAGATATGATCTGAGAGACTTCGGAGAAAGTAGACTTATACGGAGAAGAATGAAGACAGCCCAAGACAGACAAAAATCCTACGCAGACAAGAGAAGGACCGACCTTGAATTTGTGGTTGGGGACAGGGTTTTCCTTAAGGTATCTCCTTTAAGGAACGTCGTTCGCTTTGGATCCACAGGGAAGCTAGCACCAAGATTTGTAGGGCCGTTTCCTATCATTGATAAAATTGGGAAGATGGCCTACAGGTTAGAGTTACCCGAGAGACAGGCCGGAGTTCACAACGTCTTTCATGTTTCTCACCTCCGGAAGTATCTACATGAGTCAGCGGAAGTGGTAGAGCCAAACATTCTAGAAGAAGCTGAAATAGAACACGAAGCAACTGTGAGGAAAGTTCCAACTCGTATCTTAGGAACTGAAGTGAAAAAGCTACGCAACCGCGTCGTCAAAGTTCAGTGGAGCGACGCCGAGGAAGACGCGACTTGGGAAACTGAGGATAGAATACGCGCAGCCTACCCTTTTCTTTTTGAGGGTACATTTTTTATCTCTCTTTTTCCTTAAAGTCATGTTAGTATCTATCTTTTTAGGTATATCTCCCCGACCTTACCCTTTTATCCTTAAGTGGAAACCCCTTTGGATGTAAACATGTAATTGAAACATGTTATGGATGATGGTTGTAAGTGGTTGCACATGTTTGCTAGTGGTTGCTCGTGGATGCATATATACACACAATCTAGGGTTTTAGATCGGCTCAGTCACTTCATATTGCATATGCATATATGTGTTTATGTTTGTATATGGTTGAAGCTTAATATGTTGTCATATGGATGTCGCATTTGTTTGAATGATTACGCACTCATGTAGAATTATGAATAGGAAAAAGTTTGCATACATAATGGATTCATGACACTTACATAATTTGCATTAAGGAGGTCAACTGAATCAGTAGACCGCCTGATTTTTGCATTAGATAAGGACATGAACACACACGATGCATATGATCATGAAGCATTAGAAGTCTTTTAAGGACAATGGACGCTCGTGTTTGATGATTGAGTAGATGGACATTTGGATGGTAGGATATATGTTCTCCTAGACTTGGAGATTTCGGTGATGAAATCCTTTAAGGAGGGGAGAATGTAACACCCCGTATTTCTGTTAACACTAAAGTTGCTAATACAAAAATAAATGTGTAAAGGGGAGATGTATCTAATGTGCATACAAGAATAATAATAAATGTGTAAAGGGGAGATGTATCTAATGTGCATACAAAAATAATAATAAATGTGTAAAGGGGAGATGTGTCTAATGCGTACGTATTTATATGGATTGACAAATAATAGTAAATGTACATTAAGAAAGAAATGGTGAATATAATTGGCTTCTCTTTACAACGGACGACTCTAGTTAACCCTAGCTTCATCGACGGCTCAAATTAACTTGCAACTCTATAAAAAGACTCTAGGTCTCAAACTAAAAATTCACAAAAAAAATAAGAATAAGAATTGGAGCCACCATGCTGTCTGCTGAGAACTAGATGGAGCCTCCACTTGAAAGAGACGAACAACATAGCGAATACAAACGAAAAGATCAAAAAGCAACAACAAATTAGAATCGAAGCAACGTCTTCCCAAAGGAAAGCTTTGCAAATTCATAATTTCAGAACTCAGAAAACAAGACCGTCTACGATTGTAAGTTTAGCTACATTTTTAGAACGCGAATTAATATGAATATCATGTGTTGCGAGGAAATGATAATACTACGATACTCATTATGTTATTAATATACGTTTGTGATTTGATTCTATTATCATGTTGAATTGAGAATTATTAAGTATGATGTTTATTATGTTTTATAATATTAATCTATGTTAGTGACTTGATTCTATTATCATGTTAAATTTGGGATTATTGGATTAGATTATTTGTATAAGCATGGACTTGGATTGTAACATCTTATGAGAATTGTGTAGTTTATTATGCAAGTTTATGTAGTGAAGTTATGCGACCAATTGTCAAATCTATATGTTCATGTTTATGCAAAACTTATGCCATGTTCACACTTATCATATGTTGGGATTAATTTGCAAGTATGTTTAAATCTATGTTACTAATTAGCACATGTGTATGTTGATTAACCTATGTTGCTAACTCACATATACGTATGTTGATTTGCCTATGTTGCAAATTAACATATGTATATGGATTAGTTCATATTGTTAATTCTCATGTATGTTGTTAATATGGCCTATGTAAAAAACACATATATGTTGAGTTAGCCTATAAGTGCAAGTTCATACCTATGACATTATAATGTTTATGTTAGTCTTTTTGCAAGTTTGTACCTATGACATTAAAATGTTCATGTTAGTTATTTTGCAAGTACACCCTATTATGTTCATATTGATTATGCCATCAATACCAAAGTTATACCCTTGTCATGTTCATGCTAATTTATGCCAATTTGCATATATTAAATTAGGCTAAGTTTTTAGCCTAATACTTTACACCAAAAATCATGCAAACGTAAATTAGGCTGAGATGGTTAGCCTAATATTGGACGGGGTAACGTTGGGTTAAAATGATAATTTAAGGAAAACTTGCCATAAATTGGTCATTAATCACATAAGTGATTTATGGCATAAAAAGGCATTAATTACCTTAATTAATGAGATTAATTGGAAATGAATGTAATAGTAACTTGAATTTGAATAATTTACATAATTAAAATGTAAATTAGAAAATACGAACGTGCTTAACCCGAGGTTGGATTGAGTTATGACGTAAACCTGCCCGGACCCGCCCGGCTGTCCAGTTGTCACAACAATAGCTATCCAATGTGAGAGGTTAAGGCATGAGGCCCAATAAAGACCCGAGGTTAAACTGAGTTGTGGCGTAAGACTGCCCGGACCCAACCGGCATACAGGCAGCCACAACAATATATGTCTAATCTGAGAGGTTGGTGCTCTAATAAGACAATTAGGGCCGAGTTATGACTGATAGGGTTAAGTCAATTTAATAAATACTTAACTAAATTCAACATGTTAAATAATTTGGATGGGTGGGGGTTAGGTTCATTCAGACACTTAACCACTTAACATGTTTGACTAGAAAACCTAGTAAAGGGGACCCGTTTCAGTAGTAACCCAATTAGGTATCATGGTACCCTGAACTAGGCAGGGTGAGGCACGATTACTGGGCTGATTGTAAGCGGTCAAAAGCGACGGCGGTTGGTGCACAATGTGGGTTCTAACAGAGTGCGGGCGTGCACACACTCTGGAGCAGACAAGTCAGGGCACTGGAGCATCAGTAGTATACCCTATGCATGTTAGAATTGTGTCGGGGCCGCCACCATGGGACTTGATACACCCCATGGTGGGACCAGCATAGGTATCTACCATATAGGGCCGTAGGACACATGTGAATATACGAGTAGGAGCCGATCTTTTAAAGAAAGAGAAAGGGATCACTTCACCCTAATCACGGGGTGCCTGTTGGTATAAGAATTAGTAGGTGCAGAGATAGAGATTTAAAATAGGGTGCGAAGGGATGTTCGTTTTAGGACACCTTATCTAGTTCTAGGATAGTCTATTATCCTGATATCGTCATGTTCTCACTTTATGCAAGTCATGATCTTTTTATTATTAACATTCTAGGAATATAGCTAGACTTACCAAACTTATGTCTGACCCATTTTCCTTTCGTCTTCTTTTCTTCCGTTTCCCCCCCTCCCCCCACCCCCACCCCACCCCCAGGTCCACAGGGAGGAAACACCGCAGCTTAGTTAGTTTTTCATCCAGCTTGAAGAGAGAGAATGTATTGCTTGGATTTCTTTCATTTGGATCATGGATTTGGATATCATTTATGGGGATTATGCAGCTTTATTTATGTTTCATGCTTCTTTAACTTTTAAAATCAAGACAGTATTATGGTTGTAATAATTGGAAGTTTGTTTTGAGACAATGTTGGAAATGTTCTGTATGAACACGTATTTATGATAATAAAAGTCTGTTGGTTTTTCCGCTGCTTATTTATATGTGTTTATATCTGTCTTGTGTTTTATTTGTGTCTTTTACTTATAAACCTCCACCAAAATTAAGGCATTCCCTTTGTGAGTGACCTTAACGGATGTGGGGTGTTTCAGGAGATGCCTATTTATTATAGGCTTAGCCGACCCTTCGTGTTCCAGGGCACGGCTGCTCGTATCCCGGTGGGATGCGAAAATTGGTACCCCACCAGGATATGAGTTTTCGTATCCCTGCCCGAGGTACGAAAAACTCATAACCCAAAGGACACGAAAAAAAGGGGAGAGAGGAATATATATATATAATATTTATACACGTATGCACGCATATACAAATAGTTATTAGCACGCAAGCACAATGCAACGCAAGT